>JAQMCX010000048.1:13951646-14175359 GCA_029814765.1 Acanthurus leucopareius | reverse complement strand
GACAACTTAAAACGTGTCTGTGGACAAAACTGTGCAGTTTTATAACGAGTCACTCAGCCTGTTACTGTAAAAAGTACCTATATGTTCACTCTGTGTGTGTGTGTGGAGTTAAAGTCTCAAATTTATGACTTCGTAAACAAAAAAAAACATCTTTATTTCAGCTGTTATGTGATTCTGAGTCATGAAAATAGAGATTTCATGTCAATACTCAGGTACAATGTAAAGATTCTCTATCACACTTAAACTTTTTACTAGTGTCAGAAGTAAAAATGCAGCAGAAACGCATCTTTATGTTATTTAGATTTTACATTTGATATTTGATGCATGACATGCTTGAACATATAAGTATTAAAGCCCATCTTATATACATTTTAACTGCAAAGACAGCGTTACAAGTACTATTTTTTACAAAATAACTGACTTTTTATGCACAGGAACTGCTGATAGGATTTTAAGATTAATTAAATTTAGTAAAATCTCATTATTTCCTCAACAAATTGAGCCAACAAGTGGCAGAAAATCAAGTATGGGAACCTTCACTGAGCCCTTTTACGTTTATTAGAGTAATGAAGTACTCCGTTACATTCCGCCACTTATATTCAATTTAACCCTATTTAATGGCTCATTTTAAACACATTCCCGTTAACACCGACTGTGTGAGTGACTTCAGAGTAAAAACACTTTGTTCCTGCAGCTCTGAGCGTCGGTTCACCGGATCGTTCAGGTTTGAACCGTCCGGCCGCAGCCCGCCGCCTGAACCCGCTTTTGGTAGTCGAGCATCGGAGCGAAAAATAGGAGCGACTCTTTTGGTAATGAAGGAGGTGCGCGTGTTTCCTTTAGAGGGGAGAGGAGCACGCGGGAGGACAGCGCGAGGAAATGTCATCAGGGTCACAAAGGAGGCGAGAAAAAGGGTGTAAATTATGTAATGAGTGATGATAAAGGAAAACATGTTTTTACACGCTTTTTTATTCTCTTGGGAAATAAAATATTCCCTTATAATTTAGATCAACACGCGGTGGGAACTCATCTTTTTTTAAAAAAAAAATCCCAGTTAAACCAGTTGAACAGCCCAGTTTACATCATTATGTGACACATCCTGACACATTGTTGTGGTCGTCAGAGAAAATGGGATGAAACGGGATTTCATTCATCCTCAGCCCGCCTGCCTCTTCCTCCCGGGTCAGCGCGAGGGGCTGAATGCCTGACGCTGATTGGTCTGAAAGTGGGCCTCCTTTGCCAAGCCCACAGCTCCAGTAGGTATATATGCACCTCAGATGGAGGAATCACAGGAACAAGGAAGTTTGTTGATCATCAGTGATCCTGTAATCCATCTGAAACTGGTAAGACTGGTTTTTTAACAGCCCTTCATGGAAATGTGATGGGATTATTTGGGATTAATTTGGATTAATTGATGCTTTTCTGTCTGTTCCGCAGTGAGATGAAGACCCAGCAGCCTCTTCATGTGGCCACTCCGGTGAGGCAGAGCCTGGCTCTGACTAAAGTAGCTGGAACCTCCATTTACCTCAAACTGGATTCATCTCAGCCAACAGGATCCTTCAAGATCAGAGGCATCGGACACCTCTGCAGAACCGTGAGTGTGGACCAGTCCGGGTGTGTCAGCTCCAGTCTGCACACTGGGATGCTGGGATTATCTGCTGACATGTGACTTTAATATTCCTGGTTATAAAGTCTCTTTTTTCCTTCCAGTGGGCTGAGAGAGGATGTGAGCGGTTTGTCTGCTGCTCAGGTGAGCTCTGAAGAAAGATGATAAGCCAATGAAGCCATGTTGGTGTGTTTGAGTTGGTAATCTGAGATTCTTTTGGGCTCAAACAGGAGGGAATGCTGGGATGGCAGCGGCTTATTCTGCCCGTCAGCTCGGGATCCCTGCAACCATCATAGTTCCCAGTGTTACACCGAAGCAGACGGTGGAGCGGCTGAGGGACGAGGGCGCCACTGTGCTGATCCACGGCAAGGTGAGGTCATCTGCTGCATCAATTACTGTTTCCTGCAACAATATGGTCAGTTTTTCTGCACAGTGGTAAATGCAAAGCTTGATCCTGGTTAAATTTTGTGCACAGTAGTTGTTTTTCCTTTTTACTTTACCATGTGATCTAATTCAGGACTGTGAAATCAGATGATGACAGACGAATTTAAACATATAAACTTATTTTAACATTTACCTCCAGGATTTATGAAGAAAAAGCAGCTGTACCAAAGAAATGTGCGATATTTTTACATGTTTCTGTTACTTCAAATGATTTTTAATCGATCAGAATAAATGAAATTGAGTTTTGTCGGTTTTTAGGCTTTAAATGAAAGTATTGAATACGGACAGCAGCTGGTGGAAAACAACCCCGGCTGGATCTTCATCTCTCCCTTCGATGATCCTCTCATCTGGTAGGACAGTCTGTCTGTCTGTGACTGCAGCTAACACTGATTTGTACTGTACAGAAACACTTGCAAAGGGATCTATCTGTCTTCCGGAGAGGGAGGGGTGATAAGACTCCTCTCTGAGGGGAATGAAATTGTTTTTTAAATTCCTGAGTGACTGATAGAAACACTCGTCTTATCATGTTCTGTCTCTCCTGCTCAGCCTCAGGACGGCTTCAGGGACTGATGAGCTGTTCTGTCAGATTCACACTATCTTATCTCAGCGCTTGTCAGATATTTCACGAACACCTTGAACGTCACACTCGAAGCGTAAACACAACCATAAAAATACTGACATCATCTGCCTCTTGTGATATGATCAATATTTTACCCCACGCTCACAGATGAGGGAGATTTATTGCCTTTAAGGAGCAAAAAACAAGTCAGAGTTTCTGTCTTTTATGTTATGCAACCATGGATGCTGAATTCCTGTGTGTGTGTGTGTGTGTGTGTGTGTGTGTGTGCAGGGAGGGCCACACGTCTCTGGTGAGGGAGCTGGAGTCAGACCTGATGGAGAAGCCGGGAGCCGTCGTGTTGTCGGTGGGAGGCGGCGGCCTGCTGAATGGGGTGGTGGAGGGGCTGCGGCGCGCCGGCTGGGCTGACGTGCCGGTTGTAGCCATGGAAACCGTGGGAGCACACAGCCTCAATGCAGCAGTGAAAGCAGGGGAGCTGGTGACTTTACCTGAAATCACCAGGTGCAAAAACCTGATCATGGATTTTACGAGAATGCTCAAATTATAACGGATTTTAACACATTTTAACACATTTTTCTCACAATGTTACATGTTTTTTCTGCTTTTTTTCTCTCCAGCATTGCGACCACGCTCGGCCTGACGAGAGTCTCTGCACAAACCCTCAAACTGACGAAGGAGCACACAGTTTTCTCAGAGGTGGTCACAGATCAGGAGGCTGTGGAGGCTGTGGAGCGTTTTGTAGGTGAGGACGACACATGCATGACAGATCTGAAATGTCACCCAATCAGCTGCCGGGCTCACCCCTCCTGGTCTGTGCTCTCTCTCTCTCTCTCTGCAGATGACGAGAAGGTCCTGGTGGAGCCGGCCTGCGGCGCCGCCCTGGCAGCCGTGTACAGCGACACCATCAAAAGGCTGCAGGACGAAGGCAAGCTGGCGCGGCAGCTGGGCCCCGTGGTCATCGTGGTGTGCGGCGGCAACAACATCAGCATGCAGCAGCTACGGACGCTGAAGAAACAGCTTGGTGTCATCTAGCCTGACCTTTCCTCTGAGCCTCCATCAGCCGGGTCTCAGCCCATAAAGCCCATCGTTCATGTGCCTCATGGATCAAATCATTCCAGACTGAAACTCTGCTGAGCTCTGAGACGACGCACATGAGAGGAAACTGCTGGAGAGGTTTCTTTGTTTTTTTTTGGTGAAAAAGTGACTGTCATGCTGCTGTGGTAGACGTAGCTCCTGACTAAACACACTCCTTTCAGAAAAAACAAAAAAAATCTGACATGTTTGAGTTATGTTTGTATTCAGCAAAGTGTCTGTATGTTGTTCTTCTGCTTTTGTACATTAAAATGTTTGTAAAAATGAATAAATTATATTTCTGAGTATGTTGCCTCATGAGTCATCTGCTTGGTTTGATGTTTCTGACTGAAGTTTGTGTGTAAAATACAGATAAAACGACTTGATCACAATGTGAGTTTTGACCAACAACTGTACAAAAATGTGACTGGACTTCTGCTTTTATGTTTGCTGAGAGATTTCTGTGAACATTTCTTACACTGAAGCTTGAGTGATCAATAGATCTGACTGATATCAGCTCATATTGCCTGATAAGCCACAAGATATTGCAGTGAAGAGAGCAGCTGCTGACTTGAAAGCTTGTTGATTTTTACGCTGTAAAACATAAAACTCAACAGTATCTTCTTACGTATGTTTGATCATATCTAGTATCAATCAGACTGCAGTTTGTATTTTAGATCTTTAATGATGAGATGGATCAAGAAAAAAAACAGTATGTGTTTAGTATTTGCTGTGTAAATCAGTTTGACTTCATTTCTAAAGTGATGTTTAAACAGAGTAAATGATTATTTGAGCCGCGGCGTCATTAAAATCTCTCCCCTGCCATTAAACAATTCATTGTGCAACAATTCATTAGGAGCCCTTCAGTCTCAGCAGCTTACTTTCTAATTAAGTTGGTCTCTCCTCTGCGAGCGCTTTTGGCTCGACGCTCTCATGACTGCGATCCTGCAGCTGCGAAACTGCATGAACAAGCGAATCAGTCGGAAAAGTTTAAATTTGACATCCAACTTTTAGACAAAATGAGTTCAGTCGCACAGCAACATGTTGTCATGTGTCATATTTGCTCTTAAAGGAGGTTTTATGACGCAGCAGTGTGTGTTGCAGCAGAGTCAAGGTGTCTCGCTGCATTAAAGGTCATCGGGTCAGTCGCATGTTGCATGTCGCATGTTGCATGACCACAGCAGATGCCTCCACGCCTTTGTGAACAGACTGAGCTTCCCAGCATTTTAATTGGCTGGATTGTTTGGGATGTGGCACTTTTCCAAGCTGCTCATTGGTGGAGGGGTCATTATGTCAGGAGGACGGGGGGGGGGCTGCTGTTTGTGGGTTACTGTCGACCAGCTGCCTTAAATTTACATGCCAGAGATATTCCTGGAGTTCCTCCTGGAAAACCTCAGAATTTTTCTATTAAAAGTTGGAAATTTATCATATAAATTTGGGGAAAAGTCGACTTTTAAAGCTGCTGGACTTTCTGTTGCAGCGTTTCTTAACTCCTGAGTTCCTCTGTGAGTTTGCAGTGTAACACAGATTTTTGTCTCATTAGCTGTTGATAGTTTCTTTTGAATAAAGCACACAAAGACGCTGAGGGGTCGGCGTGAGTCAGGGAGGAGCGGGAGTGGAGATCCAGCTGGAACTGGCCCGACCCGGCACTCACCGCTCTGAAAAGGTGTCTGGTTTACAGGCAGCGGTGACATAACCGCGGGGCCTTACATAAAAAGCGTGTCCTAAAGGAGACAAAACATGCTTCACTGGCATCATTCATCCACGCAGACGAGTAACGAGCAGGTCTGCGTCACCATGTCAACACCGTTCACGCAGGTTAAGTATGCTAACGACCCGTTTTTGGGGGATTCAGCAACAGAAAAACATCCATTTATGAAACATGTTTTCCCCAAAAACACACTGCAGGTTTATGAGTTACATCAACAGGAAATGTGAATATAAAAGACCAAGTTTGTACATGAAGACATTTTTCTTTATTGTGACACAGAAATCTCAAATGCCATCTGATTCTTTACATCTGTATAATCCGTTTAGATATGTTAAGTTTCTGATGTGCAGAGGTAAGACAGTAAAAGTTAAGTTAATGCAACCATAAATAATTGTAATAAATATCAAGTAAATGTACAGCACACGTTTTATCGCAACACCTCTTTGTATGGATATGTCCTTTTTATGACCTTATCTGCTCCCCCCCCGAAAGGAGGAGGAAGTAAAAGAGAGAGAGAGAGAGAGATAAAGAGAGAGAGAGAGAGAGAGAGCGTCCCTGTTAGCAGCGGTATAATCACCCTTCAAAAGAACCAAAACTCAAAAACTCGCAAGCAAATTCAACAATCCAATATGCGTCAAATATCGATTTCTGTTGTGTTTTTCAGTTCTATCCAAGTAAAATGGCGATTTTTTTTTTTTTTTTTTACTCACACAAGAAAACATGTTTCACCATGAGTAGAAGAAATTGAATCCATCTGAGTACGAGACGAAGGTGATAAGATTACTGTTTTTTTTTTTTCCCCAAAGTTCATAAAAAATAACAACACAACAAACCGGATATCCAACAGACATCACCTAGTTTGCTCATTTTTCAGGATCTTTTCTTGGAAGAGTATAGTGCAAACAAAATAAAAATTAAATTAAATTAAACAAATTATAAGGTGAAGTGAATTAGCAATTAATAAAAACTGCCATCAAACATAACTTCAGTCTATTTACACAGTTTTTTTCTTATTTAATCTTTACACAGCTAAACGTTTGGTTATGGGTCGAAGAAAGAAAGAAACGAAAAAAAAAATATCCTGAACTTCTCTCGTTAAAGAAAACTATGAAAAGGCAGAACTCAAGATAATCTGCCGCCCCTCCCCCATTATGTGTGTATTTGTGTGTGTTTGTGTGTGTGTGTGTATGTAGGGGAGCGAGGGAGGGGGGCGCTGTTGCACATTCAGTAGCAGTAGCACATAAACAACGTGGGAGAGCAGCTCATGAGAAAAGTTTTGTCACAAAGCAACGCAGGTTTTTAAAAAAACCTGAAACTCAGTGTTTGAGACCCAGCGGGCCTCTTCGATCCGCCGACGCCGCCGAAGCTGCTCGCATTTTCAAAAAAAAATATCAGAAACCGATGGATTAAATATGACTTTTTACATGACTTAAATACCTTCTCTTCAGAGACTCGGATAAAATGTACTCGGTTTATATAGGCATAAGTTAGTTTTGTCCATTAGCAGTTCATAGTTTTTTACATCAGGCAGTAACTACATCATTTCCTGTACAGCACTTGTTCACATCCTCCGCCTGCTCACAGCTGACGTGGTCAATAATAGGCAGCATCACACGTTTGTTTCCGTTTTGTATCGGTTAGTAGTCGTACCTCCGCCTCAAACGTACGTCCGGAAAGGTCATTTGAGCTTTTTTTTTAAGCTTTTTCACACATAACCAGCATCGTAACCCTCGTAAGAGAGAGAGAGAGACTCGTACAGCAAAGGCATGTTTCAGAACGTCACCCCCTCCCACAGAGGGGGAGGCGGAGGGGGGAGGCAGCTAGGTACAGCATGTCGACAGGTGACAGTGTCCTTCACAGGTACGCAGAGTTCAGCGACTCAGATGGGAGCTAGTGTTCAATATTCAATACTCGAGCGTCACTGCGGGGAGAGACCGGGAATCGAACTCGCAGCTGTAAAAAGTGCTGAGCTGACGTCGTCACATTGAGTTGTTTGAATTCACAGAACTTGACTGAACCCTGTTTAACGCTCTGTTAAACTTCAGGGAAGGAAAAAAAAGAAAAAAGAAACTCCTCAGACTCAGTGCGACCAGACCGGACACTCGTTTTTTAAAAGGTGTCGGTGCTGGTTTCAGATTATCTTCCCTGAATTCCTCACAGAAAAAATATGCATCACATTATCATGAAATGTAGTATTTGTGTAAACTGTGCTAAAAAAAAAAAAGAAAGCAGGGACAAAACATGCAAAGCATAAAATGAAGTAAAATCACATTTATGGTTTTTGTTGGAGCAGCAGAGCAGAAAGAGCTGTGGTCTGTCTGAGAGGAAGGTCCAGGTGTGTGTGTGTGTGTGTGTGTAAAGGAGGGGTGAAAGGGGAGGCAGGGGTTTAAAGTAAGAACAGGTGAGGGGAGTGTGTGTGTGTGTGTGTGTGTTTGTGTGTTAACGCTCAGGAACGTTGGGTTGTCAAGTCTTCTCAGCCGCTCAGAGGGTCCTCGCGGTAGTGGATGGCGTATCGCAGCTTCTCCAGCATCACGTCCAGAGAGGTGTACTGGGGCAGTTTGACCATGAACATGCAGGTCTCCACACGGATGTAGCGTGAATCTGGCTGACCTGGACGGAGAAAAACACGGAGGAGTGATGCAGACCGTCACATTATACTTCTGTTACATAATGAGTCCTGTTATCCAGATTCACCACAGGAGCTTTTCATATTATTAGAAATAATAATCTTGGTGTAAAGTGAGTGATAATCTAATCTGTAATAAACCAAAGCACACAGTTTGTGCTATTTTTTGTTATTTTTGTTGAAATTTTAATATGTGTATTAATGTTTTTATGTTTTTCACACTTTCTGCAACTGCAAATTGCCTTTTGGGACAAAGAAATAACTTGAACTTGAAAGTCTTGTGTGAGTGTAACAGTGTGTCCTCCTACATGCAGCTGCAGTCATTTATTGATTAAAGCAATAACAGCACGTTCAAAGTCTCTACGGCTGCTCGTCAGGACGTTATGATCTGTAGTTTCTTTTTTGTTAGCTGTTTGTTACCTGCAGCTCCATCAGGGGGGGCGATCTTCATCGGGTAGGGGGGAACGTGGGCGGTGTCGGGCCCCCCGTCCTTGCAGGGGCAGGTGAACGGGATGCGCTCCTGGTTGCAGGCAAACTTGATGAACTTGCAGAGCTCCTCTTGAGTGAACATCTCCAGGGCCGTCCAGAAGAACTCAATGTGCTGGTCGGTCTCCATCAGGCCCACCTGGTACATGGTGTGAGCCTACGGGGGGGGGGGGCAAACATGGTTAGATATGATTACCAACCTGACAAAACATTGTCTTTTCTAGTTTGATATCGCCAAATCTGACTGACTGATGCTGAACTTCCTTCATAAAATGGATCAAAACTCCTCTGATCAGAGGGAGGAAGGTGCTCCTGATGCTGAACATTACCTTGAGGAACTCCAGGTTGATGTAAGGCAGGCCACAGGTGCGCAGCTCCATCTCAAGCGGGATGAGCATGGTGAGCAGCTGCAGGGGGATGATTGAGCCGAGTCCTGCACGCACCGCGGTCATACACTCCACGTTCTGCAGCTCCCTCAGACGGAGGCTCCGCACCGCCCGCGCATACACATCCTTATTCTCCCAACTAAACACACACAAACAGCCACATAGAAGACATCAGACGATTGGACTGAGTTGGATCTTATATGGAGATACATGCAGTTTCAAGAAAAAGCACACTGCTGTACCCGACAGTGAGGCTGCGACCTCCTGAACAAAGCTCCACCTCCTCCCCTGTCATGGTGACGTAGGTGAAGGTGCAGCAGGGCCGGCTGGGGGAGTCGGGGCTTTCACCCGAGTGGTGCTGGGAGGAGATCTCAGCACACAGGGCCTCCAGCTCGGTCTCATCGCTCACCTGCAGGGTCGGTCATGATAAGGTGGTTAGAACCTTCTTATTAGCAGGTAAAGACACGAGGTAAACAATCCTGCTCTCTTACGTTTTCAAACTTCTTGACGTAGTTGTAGGTGAGCACGTCGGCTTCCTGCAGGTCCTGCTCGGGGTCGAGGGGCTCGCCCACCAGACCCTTCCAGAAGGAGCCCAGCAGGTCCAAAGGAAGAGGCACATCTGCTCGGATGGCGATGCCCAGCAGCTGACCGAAGAAGTGCAACAGCTGCTCCTCTGCATAGCTGATGGGGCAGGGCGTCAGGATGTACTTCCCCTGAGGAAAACAAACAAAAAAACCCTTCAGAACAACAATAATTCATCTACAACATTTTTACAGCTTGTCAGATTCTGGGAGAACTTACCTTGTTGCGGTTGGCTGCAGCGCTGGGACAAGGAAGCAGCAGAGAGAGAGCCGAGCTCTGCAACTCTTTACACACCTGCCACAGGAAATGTCTGAACGAGCCACCTGAGGACAGATTCAACAAAGTCAGTTAGGTTTTTTACAAGAAACATTCCTGAGGGTTTGTTAGAGAGAGCTGATGAGAAGGAAAACTTCTAACTTGTGCCATGAACTTCCTCTCCGGTGAATCGGATGTTGAAGGCGTAGGTCGGATCTCCTCCACTGGCCAGTTTCACACACAGCTGAGACGACGGCACGCAGGACAGCTGACGAGCTGCCTGACAGAAATACGTGTTTTCTGACGACCTGATCTCACCTGCCAGACACACAGAGAGAATCAGAACAGGAACAAAACATTTACCTCCTGATTCAACACTGTTATGATACCTGAGGGCTGATTAGATATGTATTGCAGTTACAATAAGCGCTGGGATTGATAATATGATTATTAATGATTTTTGTTTGCTTTATTTTAAAACTAGACCACGATGCTGTCAGATCTGACCCTTCAAGGTCGCTGCAGCCGGTCAGCATGTGGAGTTTAAGCCGCAGAGCTGCAGTCTGAGTTCATAATGTAAAATCTGTTTCACAGAGCACAGAAACTGTGCATGTCTGTGGGTGAACACACGTGGTTTTATGTGATAAATGTGAGGTAAAATAAATCATTTTCTTGAGATATGATTGACTGCAGCACAATAATCCAGTAGTGCACTAACAGTTATTCTCATTATATTTTAGCATCAAGCTTCAAGAATAAAAAAGAAAATGGTAAAAGACATTAGAAAAAAATCACAATTAGTACATCGAAGGGATAAGAAATGTAGAATAACAAGGGGAAGAAATGCTGACCTCCTACGATCTCTAGAGGGTCCAGTGTAATCTCTGGAGCAGCATGGTCGGCCGTCCGCTGCACGGTGGCGTTCAGCACTCTGTTCATTACAGTAACTTTAGTGTCGTAGAAGATCAGACCTGAAACCAGAGGAAACAGAATATGAGGAGAGGAAGGATCTGATCAGATTCACTTTGTCTCAGTCAGCTCAGACGTTTGTGTAGATTTTCCTTAAGAATTCAAACTTTTGAGTCACGGTTGGCTTTGTTCCTTTAAACTCTACATCTTTGCTGGGTCTCTGCTCACCTTTGGCCTCACACAACAGAGCAGCGATGCTGTTCTGATAAGTCTGAGTCTGTCTCAGCTCCACGAGTGGCAGGAAGAAGCTCTCCAGTGTGTTGTTGAGGGACTGCAGCAGAGCGAAACGCAGGCGCAGGCTCTCCACAGGCACGTCTGAAAATACACACATACAAGTTTAAAATACTGCAAAACAATACAACTATGCAAATGTGACTCTGATGCTCATTACATTATAAGAGGCAACATGTGAATTGGATTCAAATAGTGATACAGTTGAAAGAAGGAAGAGAACAACACAAACAGCAGAGTTTTTAACTTGTTTATCCGTCTTGTTTGCTGCATCAACAGAAACAAACAGGTGGTTTACTCACTGAGCAGACAGGCCACGCGAGGATCGGCAGCATCACCGGGGTCCAGATACACCTCATGGGGGTGCAGCCTGGCCGGTGTGATGGCCAGGTGACGGCAGAGCCTGTTGATGTACTGGACCAACGCCACGTCCATCTCCAGGCTCCACTTCCTGCAGGCCTTCTGAGCGTGACGAGTGTCTATGCAGGTGCACCTGAAACAGAGCACCGATTCTGTTAAACCCCAACAAACACGGTGACAATCACTGATTTATCACCCAGGTTTCTGAGAGTCAGACAAACACATCTGCATATGCACAGTTATTGAGTCTGACAAGCCAAAAATGAGAGAAATGGTCTTGAATTAAGTGACAGATTGTTGGTTGTTTTACCTTTAAACCTTACAGGGAATAACAAAAACACACAGTCATGCTGCATCATGATTAGATGATTAGTGTGAAAATAGGAGACATTAGTTCAAAAGTACATTTTATGCTCGAGGAATTTGATAAATCAGAAGTGACACGCTGCTCTAAAACAATTCTAATAACTGAGTTTAATAAAAAGGTTGGAAAAGGACACAACAGAACAACATGTTTACATAATGGAGAGTTTGTAAATGTGACACTTGTACAGTTACACCTGTAAATGACTTCACACCCGGTCTCACCTTTCAAAATGGAGATCATAACCACAAGCCAAAATCGCCCTCCACACACTCCGGATGTCCTGCTTGGCTCGGTCGACGGCAAACTTATGGAAGCCCTCCAGAGTCAGGTACTTCTCCTCCGGGACTGAAGAAAACAGAGGAGTGTGTGAGGAAGCTCAAAGATCAGATTTACTCTTGTAGGCCAGCAGAGCAACACAGGTGGATACGTCACAAATGACTAACTTTGTCTGAACAACAGTAACAAAATACTGAGATGAATTTATTTCAGTTTGTACAAACAAAAGCAAAAACTTAAAATTCTCACTTTTCTGTCAGATTAACATTATTTAACTTATTGTTTCATTATTTAATTAAAATTTAGGCAACGTAATAGAGGTAGAGTTCATTCTTTCTGCATTAATCTGATGGTATCAGGCAACAAAAAACTGTCCCTGTACAGATTTTGTCTTTATGGAAACATGTTAACTGTCTGTAACTTTAAACCGTCATTAATCATCAGTCGTGTTTTTGTTTTTGCTGCCAACCTTCAGTTTTCTTAGCAGGAGATTTTTCCACATCTTTCTCCTCGGGTCTGGATTTCTCAGGAGATTTAGGCTTCAGGACTGTCTTCTTCTCACTCAGTGCCGTTCTAACAGAGGCAGGAAACCAGAAAACGTCATTTAAAGATCTGATCAAAGTGAAAAAAGTAAACCAAACGTGCTGTGTGGATTACTGACCTGACACTGTTGAGCACAGACTTTTCCTTGGTTGGAGGTTTGGTGATGGGCCTCTTGGTGCTCACTACTTTGCCTTGGTGCTGTTCCTTTCCTGCTTTGCTGTATTTGTTCTTATTGGGTTTGGGAGTGCCGTACTTTCTTAGAATCTGTCACAAATAAATTATTTTGACACATAAATGCACAAACAGGGAGAATCCACATGTAACACTTGAAAATTGGTTTGAACAGAATCATTTGACAACTAAAGAAAACAGCAGATTATGTTAAATAACTGCGTTTTTGAACATTAAAATGTGATAATGCCACATACCTGAGTGAGCTGGTCCTCGAGTACTTTCTTTGGAGGTCTAACATTGGTGAAAAAAGTGTGCAGTAGGTTCCCAGGAGTCTGAGCGTTGATCTGCTCCTTGCTGAGGTAAATGTCAGACACTTTCACAGGCTTGGCTGGTGTGAGGCTCAGCATCTGCTCCGAGTGCACACAGCTCTTAAAAATATCTGTGAGGACGTCTCGCGCTCCGGGAACAAGCTTGTCACCTTAAAACATGGACAGATAAGATTTTATTTTCACAGATTATTATTTGGCATTTGACACAAGACTCTCTGTGACACATGGTACAAGCTCTGTGAGATGAACTGACGGGGCGCCCAAGAAATAAGTTTTACTCTGGCAGAACTTATATAACCGTGGATTTAATGCAGAAAATATGTGACCAGAGTTAAACACCAACCTCTGACTGACTTGTCCAGGAAGTAGTCTTCAAGGGCGGAGCTTCCCTGTGTGTCAAACAGGCTCTGATTAACACTGGAGGCAGTGAGGATCTCCTCATTGGTCAACTCCATGAGTTCTTCTTCACCCTCCAGACTGGACAAGCCGATCAGATCGCTGCTGTTGAAAAGACTGGCTCGGATTTTTTCCACTTTTGCCCGAGAACGAACCTGAAATTAACACAAGACAGCAGTTTATTTCTCCTCAGATGTAACAGTGAAGCTGAGTAATCTATTACAGTGCTCTGAATCAACCCACCTCGATGACGGCGTAACCCTTGATGGGCCGGGTCATGACTGCGTTGCTCTCCAGTGACGTGACCGTGTGCATGGAGCCTCCGTCCGACACTGACGGTGTCTCTGCGCTGTCGACAGGCTCCCCCAGGCTGCCCAGACTCCCCAGGCTTCCTGTGCTACACTGGGAGGTATCTAGACTCTCCTGGCTGGAGACAGTCTGGGGGTCTTGGGGGCCCTGCTGGGGGTACGTAACAGCCGACGCTGCAGCGGCGGGGGTGAGAGATGGGACAGCTGAGAGCTCCTGATCGACAGAAAGTTCACTGGCAGTGCGAGAGACTCCCTGAGAGGAGCTGCAGATCGAGGTCTGGCTGGTGGAGGCTGACGCGCTCACGCTCATGGCTGGAGTGACGCTGCTGGAGCTGTCAGGACTCTCCGGACCTCCGTTGTTGGTGAAAGGGCGCTCAGGTTCAGGGAGTGCTTTCCCGTCCTGAGGACTAGTAACCCCAGCTCCGGCTTTGGGCTTCTTGGGGTCCTCTTCCTGCAGAGGGATGAAGACCTCGTCCTTGAAGAGCCCTCCGTGAGCGTTGCACGCCCTGCGGATGGCGTTTCGAACCACGGCCTCCTCCAGGTGCGTGGGGATACCTGAGAGCACCAGCAGGCGACTGTGAGCGGTGGGACCCACCAAGGCCTGGCAGGCATCCGTCACCGCATCGCTGGTCACACTTAAACCCTGCGGGTCCTTGTTGGCGAGATGTCGCAGGATCATCAGGAGCGTGAGGCAGCGGTGGAACCACAGCATGTCCTCAGGTTTACTCCCCGCCATGTTCAGCAGCGCACTGTCACTCTCCGACAGCCGAGTGCCTCCACTTCCCCGCTTCCCAGACACTGCTGCCGCCACTGCAGCCGCCGCTCTCTCACGCTTCATCTTCACCTTCTTACGTTTGGATAACAGACTGGGGCTCTGTGGCGTCTGGCCCGGGGACGATGACGAGGATGAGGAGGAGTCGCTGAGGTTTGGGGCGCTCGTGGAGGACAGAGCTCCCACCGAAGAGCCGCCGACGTTAAGGGGAAGAGTCACCTCTGCCACGGCCAGACACACCTCCATCAGAGCGTGAAAGTAGGTGGAGAAGCGGCTCTGCTCCGCCCCCAGAGCCAACGCAATCCCTCCAGATGAAGACCCCCCTGCTCCAGCTCCTGCAGCGGTCCATCCCTGAGTCTCCCGGTCGTAGAGTTTCCGAAGTTCAGTCTGCAGGGCCATGAGCACCGCGAGGCAGGGGTTCAGCAGCAGAGCGATGGAGCTGGACAGACCAGCGGGGCTCTTGCGCTGCTCCAAGTGGTGGATCTTTCGCAAAAGTTCAGCCAGCAAGTGAAAGATGAGCTCTTTGATGGAGGCAGCCAGATCAGTGGTCCAAAGCAAACCACCTAAAACAACAGGAACAATCACATGTTTAATGATTGTTATGCTTCATCTTTCAAGCTTTTAAAGGTCTCTTATGATTTGTGGAGCTAATAATTAATAAAATGAATAAGTGGGTTGAAGAAGCTCATAAATTCTGAACATATTTTGAGACTGACAACGTCTTCACTTCTGTTTTTAAGTCAGAAAATACTCCAACTAAGAATTTTAGAACATCCAAGATAATAAAGCAAAAGCAGGAAAAAAATGTAAAACAAGTTTAGTTCATTTTTGTTCTTGCTGGGTGACAGTGGGGAAGAATTTAACTTGGGCTGTATTATATAATGTAGACAGAAACTCAAAAGAGGTTTTTTAATTTTTTCATCAAAATGTTTTTATAAAAAGTGTTCAACCTACCGAGCAGCTCCACCACCTGCAGCAGCACAGACGACGGCACCGTGTCCAGCTCGTCCTCTGAGCGCTCGCTGCCCTCTCCCAGCTTCCATGTCAGCAGCTGCTCAGCAAATGCCATGGCCAGAGGAAACTCCAGGGGCAGGGAGTGCAGCACCAGTACAGCACCAGGAGGGGGCGACACCCCTAAAATCAAGACAATAGGATATTTAATTTCCTACTTAAATCCTCTAACAGACCCTTTTAACACAAAGTTGAAGCAGCATGTATGAGTCTGTTACTCACCCAGTTTGATGTGCACTTTGTCAGTGGGTATGATAACAGAGGGATACTGGTTGGTGGTGGGAGGGGGAGTAAGGCCTGTGTTGGTGGGTGAGGCGTCCAGTGGATAGCACACCGCCTCCATCAGATTGAGCTGTCCATTTCTACGCACTTTGTGCCCCAGGCCGTACACCATGACCCGAGCCCAGGGAGCCTTATAGAGGCTTGAGCTGATGGAGAAGAGAAGACAGAATTTTAAAAATGTTTCTTTTTTAAAATCTGAGTTCATCACAAAATTGCTGAAATCCTGGGACTCACTCTTTGCGGCAGCCAAGTTGACTTTCCTTGCAGGATACGATCACAAATGCAGCGCCTGGGAAGCTGACATCCATGCTGACCTTTGACTCCGTCACAGGAAACTCCTCTGATGTAAACTGTTCGGGTGCGTTCTGTCAAAGTGAAGAAAATAATAAGAAAAGACCGTCAGAATTATAAACTACAGTAGTTTTCCAGAGGATGTTTTATCCTGTCAGGCACTGATTGGCTGAGCTGACCTGCAGGAAGCAGCAGATCTGCTTCGTGAGCTCCAGCAGACTTTCCTCTCCTTGATGCAAGGCACGGGTGATGGCCACCGTCAGCCACTCCCGGATGGGCTGAGCGTTGCCCTGGTAGAAGAGCTCTGAGGGAGAGCAGCTCTGGCCCTGAAGGTTGTGAAGCACCGACTGGGCCAGAAGGATCGAACTAGAGCTTATGGTGCCATCTGCAGGTGGAACAACAGCACAGCAATCAGCACAAACACAAAATGTCACTGAGAACTTAACTGAACTCAAAATAAAGACTGATACTCACCAGGGAGGGGCGGAGCCAACAGCTGATTGGACAGCAGCTGCAGGTGTTCTAAAGTGATGTCACGGATAGCAGGAATGTGGAAGAGACGAGTGAAGGTGTGAGGATTCTTGGGGGCAAAGATGTTGAGCAAGGCCATCCGGCAGTATAACCGGGCCAGCGCGCTCTCACAGCGCAGCAGCTCCCTGCAGCAACGACAGAAACAAATTTAATCCAGAGCTCTGCTGCAGAGATTATTCAGATTATTCAGATTATGCACGTTTCAGTATTTCAGTGAGCACGTTACCTGTGAATCTGAATGTTGCTACTGTCCAGTGAGACCAAACCGTTAGCTGCAGTACGTCGAGATCCTGCAGGCGGGCGCTCGAGCATCTCGATGGGGTACCAGTACCTCACCAGCACCCCCTCACTGCGCAGGTAAGTCTCCACCTGCACCAGCTCATTCACCTGCACAAGATGAGGGTGACAGAGGAATATAAATGTTTGGGATCTGTTGGTGATGAGCATGTGTGTTTGTTTATCATCAGCTCTCTCTGAGTCCACAGGCAGGGCATTAGAGGCACTTATTGACGAAGCTGAATCAATTAGAGCCGTTGGTTTCTTTCCATACACCAAACTCTTTACGATGGTGGGTGTCACGTCCTGTTTTGATTATGTGCTGCGGGTTTAGTGCAGGGGAGTTACCCAAGAAGCAAAGCTGGTCATAACAACAACATCAGGTATTTCCATGGCATTCATAGATTTGCTACAGTTCTGGCAAGAGACACAATGGGAACTCTGGGAAGTTTGACTCGAGGTCGGCATGTCAAGCCAAGGAAAAGATTAATGTTTATATTCATAACAGCAAATCTATAGACAGGATACACAACAAAAGCATTTTTCAAAAGGAGACCTCGACGTGCAGACTTGAGCAGCGAAGAGGGAAAAAGTTCATTGATATTTAAGTTTTTTTACTGTGGGAAGGAAAACTGGTGCCATGGGCCAGAAACTGGCATCAAATCCAGTTCAGTCACATAAAAAACAAGTTAGTTTAATGATACATTTTCAGTCAAGGTTCACAGCTGAGGCCTTAAGTTCTGTACTTACAGAGTCCACATCCAGCACCACTCCATGCAAGCCAAAGGTTTTCAACATGCCCCGGATTGCAAACTTGGGCAGAGCCGTTCCTCCTGTTGTGCTGTTTGTGTTGTTGCTGTCTGGACAGCGGATGACCACAGTCAAGCCTGCACGGAATAAACAAAATAATCAGACAAATCAGTTCATTTGCAGAAGCCCATGGACCAGTTAATATGTCAAATCAACTGTTTCAACACAGCATTTATTTACAATGAACTCCTAAATTTACCTTTGCGAACTTTGTCAATCGTAAACTTGTTGGCCTCGTCCTTGATATCTTCAATAGTAGGAAGGTAGAGGTCACGAGGAATGCCTCCATTTTCCTCATACAGGAACTCCACTGTTTGTCTTGCAATGTCAACCATGCCTGTTGTCAAAGGAATATATTACAAACATAAACAGTATTAAACCTGTACGTCTTTAATGTTTTTTAACCATATGATTCCAAATTTCAAAGCTTAACATAAAATGTGCATGGGAAAGGTTCAGCTAATCTTTTATTCAATATACTTTGATATCAACTTCATGTTTTATAGTTTCACAGGGTTTTTTAAATGAAATTTTGATATCAAATGTAATTGTTGCACCGTACTTAAACCACCTTGTAGTCTTTGTGTGCTGCATGAAAGCACATAAGTTATTGAAGTCATGAAGTAAAAACTGTTTTAGCAGTAGAAAAGTGTTTCTAAAAGTGGAGCAAACATGCAGAGGAGGTGCATAATGAGAACTGCTGATGGAAACTGAATTAATGACTTGTTTGAATGCGGGTGTATGTATTTGGGACATCCCATCAATGACCTGACTCAGGGTTTTTCAAAATGTGTGAGCTAAATTCTGTTTGTGTTGCATCTGTGATTAAATATTAAAACATTTTCAGAACATTTTGCTGCATCAGTTTGAACCTTAGAATCACATCCTGGCTTGAATAAACATTTGAGCTTCTTCTTAGTTCACACATAGTAAAGCATCTTTCAGCTGGACATGAACTGATTTGTCTCTACATGAACTCTGTATTTTAAACTTCACATATTTTGATTGACCTCTATTGATTTTTTAACTCCTCCCCTTCAGCAAATGAGGTTATAGTGTTAAAGTTAATTTAACATGAGCTACACTGCACATGATATGCTCACCTAGCTGCAGAGCTCCTTTGATTTGGTCCAGGCCAGATTTCCTCTCAGCCTCATTACGGAACCGTCTACGAATAGTAGGAAACACTTTGGTCTCCCAGGCCTTTACCAGCAAGGCGTAGTGGTCCTCCTAACACAGTCGAACACACATCAAAAATAAAGTTTGTATAAGCATTTAATTGATCTGGAACTCATTATTAAAAGATGAGAACTGGAGGCTCCACTCACTCTTGGTACATCATCATCATCTTCATCATCACTCTCATCATCTGCGATAGGAGGGGGATGCGGGTCCGGCCCGGAGGTGACCAGGTTCTCGTAGCTCAGCTCCACTTTGTAATGGCACGACAGGTCACTGTTGTACTCTGTACCAACAGAAATACAAGTTTAACAAAACTTGCCAACAGGGAGACAATATGACTCATCGTATCAGTGTCATGCAATCCCAGTTTGCTTTGAAGAATATTTATGCAAGAATCAAAGAGGCAAAAGAAAGGCAAGCACATCTGAAGAAAAGACAGAAATAAACCTAATAAACATACGTTGTTGGGGGACTGCGACAGCTGCAATGCGACAAGGGGGTCCATGGGAGCCAGAGTCAGAGGTGACACTTGCACCTGCATCGTTGTCACTGTCTGAGGCCATGGCAAAGGGCAGTGCCTCGAAATTTGCACTTATTTCTTCCGCAAGGTCGACACAAAGGTCAGCTGCATTTCTGTGTGCTTGGCCTTCTGCGTAAGCAAAAGGACGACTTCCAAAGTTGGCACGGATCTTTGAGTTCTATAACAAATGAGGGAAAAATAGAATTAAACTGTGTCACTGATGCAGCAAGGAAAAAAATACAGTATAATAAATATTAGAAATCTGTAGTAAACAAAATTCTAGCGAAGCAACAGTTCAAATAAAAAGGTTTCAAGGTCACTTTAGTCAACAGCAACCCACCTTCTTTTGAATGTGAACCAGGGGCCACATCCCCCCAGCTACATCCTCCAGGATGGGGCTGAGCCGCTGGCCACAGTAGGTGAAGTAGACCCTGCCTTTAGGGGCCTGACCGGGCGGTGGGGGGGTGCCTTCAGAGCGCTCCCAGCCTATTCCAGCCACATCACCTGAGTTCATACAGACACAAGGTCAGAAAAGACTTAAAGTGAACAAGCAATGATGTATTTTAAATCATGTTAGCACTTGATACAGCTTAAGCTAAGAAGGCAAGATATGATGCAAATTTTTTTATTGAAAGAGCAGCCAGATAAGTTATGATGTTACAAAGAGTTTAGCTTAAATCCATAACATACACCGCTGTATGGATTTTTTATCTGACTCAATCAAACATAAGAGACTGTAGATTGTATTGGAAAGACAACATGTTTGTCTCCTGTCTCACCAGGAAGCAGAGCCACATCCAGCCTGACACTCTTCCACTGCAGCAGACTGGAGCCATTATAATGTACTGCCCTGCCATTACTGGCACACAGACAGACAGACAGACAGACAGACAGACAGACAGGAGACAGACGCACGGAGGAGACGACACAAAAAGAGAAAGACAGCAGTCAGCAGTCGAGTCAGAGACAGAAAGAGCAGTGGAGAGAGAGTCGCTGTGAGTTCAACGCAGGTAAACGTACTTATGAAACAGACACGTGCCGACGGGGTTGGTCCACGCGCCGTCTCTCTTCTCTGCCTCTGTGGCAAAACCAAAGGATACGATTGGGCCACTGTCCTCCTCAGAGTCTCCATAGGAGACAATTTCTATCTCCCAGTAAAAGGACGGGGCCTGCAGGAGCAAAAAGAAAAGTAAGTGGAAAACTTAAGACAGGCTGCTGTGTCACAGTATAATTTCACATTTCTAACACATGTTGAAAGGTTCCACTGTGACATGTTCACCTGCACGGGCACAGGACAGGTGGCGTAGATGAAGGTGCCTCTGGGAAGCCCTCCTCCAGCGCTCGGATCAGCCAGGAAGGTGACAGAGGTCAGGCGGGATGAGAACATGCAGGCTCGGACCGGAGGGAAAACTCTGGACGGACACCACGTGATCTCCTTGGGCTGGTGAGTTAAGCACATCAGAGGGATGAGGAGAAAAGTTCTGCCAACCACTGCGACTCTTTTAACTCGTCAAAATGTCTTTGAAGAATTTAAGCGCATGACGAGCTGAGGCTTGCAGCAATAATTTAATTTCCTTCTATAATTATCTTGCCTATAGCTGTCTTTCAATTAAAGAATGTTCAGATTTTTGTGGTTTTATATCAACACTTTTTTCTTTTTTTAAACTGAACTCTCTTTGATCAGTTTGTGCTTTTTCAGTCTCTGCAAACAAAAGACTGGATTCCATCTTCCTGCATAACAAACGTGTATTTTCAACTGCAGTCTGTCTACATGTAGGTTAAAAGAGAGGGGATTTCTTTAATTTATTTGCTGGTTATTGGAAAAAAAAAACAAATAACACTATAAATCTGGTACCTGGCGTCTGTCTGTCTGCAGCGGTGGAGGAGGAGGTCGAGCACAGTCTCTGTACAGCATTCTCACTCTTTCACATTGAGCTTCAACCATGCCGAGACGTTCACCTGCAAGAGACGACAGACATCATGACGTGATTCATAATCGTAAATCATATCTTACAGACTCAATACATTAAACTGTAAAGGTTTTTTTGTGCTCTGGCCAGATGTTTTGACATGTCAGATTGTTTGCTCACCTGGGCTGCATTCCTGAGCAACCAGGTTGAGAACTTCAACAGCAGCAGGACACTGCTGGATGAACTCCTCACAGAAGGAGCTGTCCTCCAACAGCTGAGCCATCACCAGACACGCCCTGAAAATCAAGAGGGACCATTAGGAGTTTAAGTCTAGTCTTTAACTTTTAGCTCAGACTTGCAATAAATTAGTTTCAAATGGCTTTAAGTGTGTTTATTTTAAACACAGCAGGTTTAACACAACACTGCTTGACCTTCAGGAAATGGATGAAAACATTTGAAACAGTTAAAACTTGCAAACAGTTAAAAGAAAGACTGAAACTTTAAGAAGCAGATATTTGCATTTACCTGGTTCTGATTTCGGCCAGCAGGCGCACTGCGGCCATTACTGGGCTGGAGCCATCTCCAGTAGCTGGTAGTGAAGTGTGAATAGAGAGACTGCCCTCCTGTGGTAGAAGCATGGACTGCACTGCTTGCACCACCTTTTCTGTGATTGAGAGCTTATACAGGGGGAGAGCCTGTTGGGGATCAGAGTGAAGTAAAAAGAAGACATGAGTGGGATTAAAGCTGGTATTTAACAGAGAAAAAGGACTCTGTCGTGTCTGATACTGACACTTACCTCAGATCTGGGCGTGCAGAGGCGAGATATAGGCACTGTCAGGATGTCTGAGGCTTTGCAAGCTCTTCTGTACTCGCAAGAGGGGAACTTGACTGTGGCGATGCCCTCCTGCTCGTTGATGGACATTACTATTCCCACACTACCCAGCACTCCTTTACCCACCACCTGCAGAGCAAAAGGAAATGCCAACATGCAACATTTCAAATATTAGGAGGGAAAGAGTGATGACAAGATAAAATGCTTTCATGTCGGATTCATTCATGCATCTTCCTTTAACTAACCTGGACCTCAGAGCCGATCTTGATAGTTTCTTTGAAGCCTCCGAGGGCACAAAGTGCAGCAACAGCTTGCCTGCCAATGGCCTGCAGCTTTGCCAGCTTCCTGCCACTGCTGCTCCCGTTCTCCAGAATACTCTCAGCGTACTTCCCCAGCTGAGGGATGAACATGAGAGCCCGGGAGAGAACCTACCACAAAGCCCACAGGATTAGCTTAAAACATTTCATTTATTAGAAACACAATTTAGAACCACATTCACATCAGTCTAGATCAGTTACTGTTCATAAGCACAAACACTGCAATGAATTCAGATGTAATATTTACTTTTTCAGCAGTGCTGGTCCAGATCTGAGCCGTGTTGGACTCGGGCGCAGTGAGCAGGCTGTGCAGCAGAGCGATTACCTCAGCAGCCATGCTGTTGGCAACATGGCCGCTAATGAACGGTCTGACAGGGTCTGATCTGTTTGAGGAAAAAATTTAAAATTCAGGACAAGTCTCCCACACGAACAGTTTGACCAAACAAACAATCAGGAGAAATCAGGAAAGTGGGAACTGATCACACTCCTGTATTCTCACCTGGCCAGTTCAGCATTTCTGTCCCGACATACAGCGGTTTGTGCAGTTTTCTTCTTGTCCCCGGTTGTGATGCCTCCTGCAGTTTCCTGAGCCAGAGTCTCCACCGGTGGACCAACACTGACTATCAGACCGGACTGGGCCCATTTGTTGGCCTTCCTCAGGGCAGCAGACGCCTCCTCTGTGATGACCTCACAACTGCCGCTCTGGTGAAGGTTTAAAAGACACTTTGATTTAAGCAGACACAAGTTTTCATACTGGGAGTTTACACGTTTAAAATCGGGGTAAATGTTAAGTTTTATTTCAGCAGAAAACTCTCTCTGTACCTTTGTCATGTCTCTGTCCATCTTCACCACCTTCTCCATGTTCGCTCCAGTGCCAAGTCGAAAAGGACGTCCCTCTGAGCTGCTGCATTTTGGAGAAGATCAAAGAACACTTGTGTCAGAGAAAATCAGACTAAGTTCACTAATGTCAAAGATCTTAGTGACAAGCTTACCTGAGAAGCGGTTGTAAAACTTCATGAGACGACTGGTCCTCTCTCTTGTGGATGAATATTGATAGCTTGCCATCGACCGCCTCTCCTTCCTCCCCGACATCATCAGACTTCAGAGCTCCTTTGGAGCTGGCACGAGACAAACTGGTGTCTGGCTCAGAGGAGCTGGGAGAGAGCAGGGTCTGACAGCCTAACCGAGAGGGAGGATTATAATTATCAAGAATTAGCACAATTAAGTATCTTAATGACTGTTCGGTTCCTTATCCAGTTAATCATGTCTTTGGAACTTTGTTTTTTAACTACAGAGCATTTGCCTACAAGTGCTATCTTCTGACCAAACACATTTATTTCATGTTCCTCTGTAAGAAAGACCAACCTGGTACCACGTAGTCTGCCAGCTTGGCCAGCAGCAAGGCAGCGATGCGTGATGCAGGGTCATTAGCGTCTTGTTGTTCAGCGTCTAGCGTGTTAATCGAGTAGCTCCACGAAGGCAGGGCCACGTTCCCACAGTCCTCCACACTCATGAGAGGCAGGGCAGCTCGACAGAGCTGCAGGATGATGAGCACCAGCTTTGGAGAAGGTCTCTGGTCCAGCAGCAGAGACAAGAGCTTGGAAACACAAGCTGGCTGGCTCAGGATAGCTTTCCCTATGTGGCTCCTGAAAAGCAAAACAAAGGAACATATTCATACACACACATTCATACAAATGCACGAAGAAAAAAGAAACTGTATCCTTTAAAAAAATGACCTAGAATTTTACCTGGAAAGGTCATTGAGGAGACTAAGCACATCCTGTAAGGCATCATTTCCAGCTGCCTGGTTCCCACAGCACTCTGTGGCTCTGGCCAGGTGATTGGTCAACAAGCTGGACACCTGCCGAGCCAGACCAGAGTGAACTGCATCTGTAGACCCACCTGTACAGACACAAGCAATGATTACTGACCTATCACAATGACTTTGTAGCGTGAAAAAACATAAACAGCACTTTAAGGTGAGTCTTTTTCTTGCCTGCCACAGTGTTGAAGCAGCTTTTTTAGATCAACACAAATTAGCTTGTTCACTGTTTACAGATGATCAGAGAAAAGACCTGAAAGCGTAACGTTACCTTCCACTTTCTCCCACTCGATGCAGCGGTTAGCCAGCACCTGGAAAGCAGCCCAGGCCATGGTGGCCACCTTCTGCTTTTTGGTCTGCTTCTCATTGGAGCTGCATTCCCTCTGACCACTTAAACTACACAGGCTGTCCATGAGCTGAACCAGACCGCTCCGCACGAGGCACTGCTCCTCACTCCTGCCACAACACACACGACAAAACAGGAGTAAGGAATCTGAGGGTTCATTGATAGAAAAGTATTAAATATTAAAACAAAAGAGAGAGATAATGCAAGATGAATGCTCTTGCCTGGTGTAGGGGATTGTGCAAAGTAAACCGATACTGTTGGCACAGGCGATGGGGTAGCGAGCACATAGTGACACTACAGACGTCATGGTCTCCCCGAAGGCCTCCTGCACCTGCTCCACCATTCCACCACAGGTCAGCTCCTCAATCCTGCACAGAAGACACACAATCACAGATGTGTAGACGTGTTTGTGTTTACAGTCATGTAGGATTTTTGCTTGTGTTTCCAGCCTCCTGCTCTCACCTCGGGCCTCCTTGTAACACCATAGTCACAGGCCCCACCAGGTGTGTGACGCCACCCACTCTGACAGCAGCGGTGAGCAGCTCCCTCATATGAACGAGCGCCTGTTTCCGTGTGCTACCGCGTCTCCAGCGTGTCTGCGCTGCAGACAGGAAACTGCTGCTTGACACCTACAGAAGTTACAAGGATTAAAGATGTCAGATCAGAATTTACTGACTAATTCTCATGCAGCTACGGCAATAAACAAGTTGATTAAAAACAAAAAAAAAGGAATGAGTAATGAGTTAGAAACGCACGGCCTGATCAGGTGTGGTTCCAATAAAAGCGAAGAGCTGTCCCAGCAGCACACTATACGTTGGTTTGTCACGGTTGTCCTCAATGGCAAGAGACTGGAGGAGGGTGAAAGAGCTGCTGCGGTGACTCGTAGGGTGGTGTCGCCTCCTTAAGGCAAAACAACATGTTGATTATTATTAATGAATGCATTCGACCTCAGATGACTTACTGCATGTTTGTACATGAAACGGACAAATACCTCTGTGGTGCATGTGTGAACTCCAAGTCCTGGTTAGCAATCATCTCCAGGTCAGACGGCGCAGACATGCTGCGGAGGAAGACCGGCTGCTTCACCATGGGGATCACCGTCTTTGCATCTGACACCGACTTAGAGGCTAACACACACAAAAAAACAAAAAAACAAAAAAACCCAAGAAGAATCAGTTCACAATCTGTCATTTTGTCTTAAACATCTAATAATGATGCAAGAATTACTAACAGAAAAACACTGACAGATGAAAACGCTGATTCACAGAAAAAAAAGGCTGTGATATAAACATATAAACATACAAATATATATATATACATAACATAAAAAGACGCACCTTGACCTGGTGTGCCAGCAGGTGTGGTCGTTAGGCTCCTGCAGTGTGGAGCAATGGTGACATGGAGCAGCAGCTCAGTGCGGTTCATCAGACTCTTTACCAGCGCTTTAGTTTTGGCCAGTGAGGTGCTGCTCCTGAGGTGCATGGTGTTCACCTCCTGAAAGAACTTCTCCCTGTTGATGCAGATACATGAAGTTACTGCGAGAACTGACCCATGAATGCTGAAGAAAAATCATCTGTTCGAAGTGCTGAGATGATTTTTAATCACTTGCCTCAGTGCGAGGACCACATTTTCCAAATCACTAAAATCGAGTGGGACCTCCTTCAGCGAGCAGAGCAGCTCCAGCTCCTTAATTTTGTTCTGGTACAAGAAAAACAATAAATTATGAATAAGAAAGCGAGTGTCGGTGGTAAATGGGGGCATTTCTAGAGCAAAAGTTGTAAACTGAGCGCGAGCACCTCAAAGAAGTGGTAGTCATGAAAGAAAGGAGTGTTGTTCTCCAGCTTCCCCTGATGAGCCTCCTCTACCTCATTCTGCCACTTCTGCTCCAGTTCTGCGACACTCTGAAAGCAACACAAGAGATAATTAGACACAGAGCAAGACTCTCACTTTCTGTGTCTGTTCGGGTTGGTAGCCTGATTCACTCTGTTTCTCAGCTGAACCAGGGTTCTCCGGTCAGCCTCAACCTTATATTTAAGTGATAACCTCTGTTGTTGTTTATAAATAATAAATGCATTATATAATGCATTAATAATACATTAATACATTATATCTCCATTTTGTTGTCATATCAGCAGAATCCTGGAGACTGAAGATATAATACACTGTAAACATGTCCAGTATAGCAACTTCCTGGCCACAAATAAACACAGCTTTACAACAACGGCATGCAAAAGTGATTCCCCATGGCTTCTATTCCCTGCAGCAACAGGGAGAACTTTAATAAACCATCTTAAGTGCATCTTTCTTGAATAACCCAATTACAAACTGTCAAAATAACAAAGTGTAGTGCACATTATGTCTTGCACTGACAGCAAGCAGACATAATTTAAAGAATATTAGTTTTAAAACAGGCTCACCTGAAGCTGACGCTCCATGGCGTTGATCTTCTTGAACGTCTCAGCCATGATCTTGCAGACCAGGTCGTACTCCTCTGCATGATCCTCACGGTACTGGTAGTTCACAAGTGACTGGAGAGCATCCACCAGGCTCAGATGTTTGATGACACAAGATACTATGACTTCCTCCATCACATCCGGCCTGATCACCTCCCTTACAGAAGAAAAACGAGTTAATAAAGGATGCTTTTGTAAAGTCAACTGTAGAAGGTACACAGTGATATCACTCTCTTAACATCACTATTTTAAAGCAATCTCAGCTCCCTTACTCAATAAACATACAAAAACTATTACTTCTATGTAACCGGAGGAGAGAAAAACAAATATATTGAAAACAGCCATCAGAAATAAATATAAAACTCAGTGTCTAACAAAGCCTGAAGGCATAAAAAAGCCTCAGTGTTCTATTTAAAAGCAGAATCTGTCACTCTAATCGAAAGCACAAGGACTTAGAGGGCTGAAATGGAAAAGTATTAATATTTGATTATATAATTACATAATTCCTTTAGAAAACTGTGAGCTTGTTTCTTTACAGTTACAGTCTTAGATGAAGATGTTTCCATTTTTTAGCCTTCAGCAGTGAGTAAAAACATCTGTTTAGATTCCTGAAAACCTGAATGGCAGCATTTTATTATTTTAGCTGTGTATTTATGATTTTTTTATGTGTACAGTGATGTTACATGCTTCCCCTCAGTGCTGTAACAGCTTGACCCTCTTACTTGATGCTGGGACGGAACTGTGGTCGAGCTCTTCCGGAAACCTCTCGCAGCCTTCCCATGATGCCTGGAGGGAGGCGGATGCGAGGTAAGTCAAAGTAAGCGCCTGGCATGAGGCCTGGGGGAGGGATGAGGACGTCAGAGGGGTAGGTGAACTCCCGGTCCTCCTCGATGGTGAGCGGCAGAGGTGAAGGGCTGGGCGTGAGGGCTGGAGAAATCGCTCCGTTTGCTTCCACCTGCCACTGACACCTGAAGCAGAAACAAAGCCTGTCACCAGTCCGGCACCTTAGCTGCCACATTTATCACAAGGGCGATCAGTTTCACGGGGAGACATTTTGTTGTTTTTTTATTTATCTGCGTCACCTCTGCAGCAGCTTTGAGCAGAGCAAATCGTGGCAGGCCTCCTCCTCTCTCGTCACCTCAGGACCGTTGTACAGAATGCGAAGCATCGAGCACGCCAGCACTGACAGACCCAGAGCGAGGTCGGCCAGGAAGGGAAGGCCTCCAGAGACGTCCTCTGATGACTCCTGTAAACAAAACAAATGGCTTCTTCAGAATGAGCAGTCGTTCCTTATGTTCCACACTGCCAGTAAGATTAAACCAGCAGGAAATACAGATGTTTGGCTCCCACATGTTACCTGAGCTCTGACGGTGCAGGAGAAGCCCCACATGGCTTTATCAGGGGTGTTGTGTTCACGTCCACTCCTCATCTCAAAGGAAAACGTCACAGTGTCTCCTTCAACCTAAAACATGACACAAAAAAAGCTGTAGCTCTTCATACTGTATGTGCACAATGTGTTCATGTTTGTGCAAAACAGCTTGTTTTACCTTGACGAGGTCTTTGGGCCATCCTGTCCCCAAAACACTGCGACTGCCATATCCAAGAGTGTTTCCTCCATACTCCGTCACTTTACGACTGTTGGTGTTGGGACCAGCATAGATAACCAACTAAAATAACAGGAAACATATATAGTTAAAATAAAACACAACCTATGCTTAAGAAACATACACTTTATGTATAAGAGCTAAAGGAGAAAATACCTTGTCGTAATCATACTGTGAGGAGCAGCGAGAGTCAAAGCGGAGGTACAGGCAGCGAGCTCCTGGGATGTGCACCGTCTCCTTGAACTTGTAGTTGTCCCTCACAGGATGCACCGTCTCTACCGTCTTCCCAGCAGCCCATGGGGCAGGGATCTTCAGTCCAGTGAGGAAACCAGGCTCCTCACGTTCATCAAGAATTCTGTTATCAAGGTTCAAACAAATTACTGGTTTTCGGAAATTTCATTGGTGACATCACTTAAAGAACATTTACATAAAACATGGCAAAGTGGGTCAATATATAATCTGATGGATTCACTGTAAATTATCTGACAAATTCTCACATTCTTATGATGAGCAACTTACTTGTCATCAGCAGCACAAGCTTTCGCCCCCTGCCCGAGGGAGGAGCCCCCCATAAGAGGAGGATCTTCAGTAAAAAGTGGAGACTGAGTCTTTAATAAGAGGGCAGTCTGGAAAACAAGGAGTTAAGAAAATGTTTTTTAGGATGACTGACTTTTTTTACTTGATTACTTGACTTAATTTTCTTTTTTATTATTATTCAATAGGCAAGACTCCAACCTGGCTGGTGTAAAGAACCAGCTGCACCAGCTGAGGCATGAGGGCGTCGGCGAGTGTGAGCGTCTGCAGGTTTGGGTGCATCAGAGTGGTGAGCAGCACCGGCAACAGGTGACCAAGCATGGTGGCCTTGGTTATCTGTTCTAAGCCTTTCAGTCTGGACGACAAGAAGAGAGAAAGTCAAGTGTGAAGGTGATGAATCCCAAAAGTAAGATAAGAAATGGGGACATTTTAAGAGCAGATAGTTGATTTGAAACGTATCCGAAAGCCACCGTGGTGGGTTGACGTCAGGCCAACCTGAAGGGGGATTTTTAAAAGTTTTAAGTATACCTGGTTTCTCTGTCAGGGATGTCGCTGTTAATTAGAGCCGTGGTCACCTGCTGCAGGGTCTCCAGCACTTCATCACATCCAACCAGGATCTTGGTTGCCAGGGACAGGATGCTGCTCTGCAGCTCCTGAGGATCAAACACAACGCAGGCCCATACTTACGTAACACTGCTTCAAAGATTTTTAACAATCATGAGATAATAATTATAGAGAGTGTACACATGATTTTCTTACATTTATGTCTTTAAATAAACTTCATTCATTAGCACAATCTGTTGCTTTGCATAAAAGACTTTTATCAGTAACCAAGACTGATGAAACTTAGAAACAACACAACCTTAGTTAATATAACTCTGTTACCTGATATCATTCAAACTGTAATGAAGAAAAATTATAACGCAGCGCTTTAAAAAACCCATTCATCTCCTGCTGCTCCGTTTGTCTCTCGCTGACAGGCGAAACAGACTCCACACGCACAGAGGAAGGGGTATTTAAAGGGGATGTTTACCTGTACCTTCATTGTTTCCCCTTGTAGGGAGCTGTCACTGTAGTCGTTATCGTCAGGACGGATAAGGATGGTGTTACTGAGGAGGTGGTTCTGAACAGCCATGAGGTAGCGCAGACTAGGTGAGACCACCTGCAGAGAGGGAAAAACCCTGTCAGGTTTGTAAAAAGTGCGCAAAACATGTGATCTCAGTCATCACACAGATGGCATTTCATGCTGCTGAGCTGATATTCGTACTGGCACAGTGGAGAGCAGCTTCTGGAAATCGTCTCGGGCGACAGTCTGACATTTGGTAATGAGGAGGCAGGATTCCCTCACTACAGTCTTGAGGATGCAGTGCAGCAGCTCGTCACCCAATCTGTTAAAGAGACAGACTTCTGTCACTTGAAACAGAGAGCTAACTTCAGTTTTTAGGCTAAAACATGATATTGTTCTGTGGTTGTTATCAAAGGCTAATATAACTGCACCCTGTAGTTTTACGGAGAGTCGCCTACCTGTAGTGGTCGTCTTCTTCACTCCCGAATCTGTTCTTCTGCAGCTGGTCCGCCAAGTTAGTGAGGATCACATCACGAAGTTGAGACAAGCCGCTGTTCCTTTCACCTGAGAGTCCCACACAATTCATAGACTATTAGATGTTTTCACCACAAAACAGCAAACATGTAAGTAAACTGATGGTTTTTTTTAATAGTCACCTTCAGTTAAAACCAGTTTCAGCAGTTTGTTAAGTTCAGCCTCCCCCTGATATAAAGTATTGAGGCCTGAGCTGCAGAGACGGAGAGGAAGTAAAGATTTAAATATCATTTTATTCACAAATAAAACAATTTAACTGTTATTCCTGTTTTTTAACACTAACCTGATGGCCAGACACACTTCCCTCTGAATCTCTGATCCTATCTGATCCACAGGAGCCATGAGTAGCTGCCAAAGAAGCAAACCTGCACGACGCACACTTTCCCTATTCTGCTCCGACTGAGGATTAAAAAACCTAAACACCACCTGGGGAGGACAGACAAAAAAAAAAAAAAAACAAATAGCAGGAGTCAAAAACACAGAAAATAGCTGAGTCATTTTGTGGGAAACTGTCCCCAGCTGCACCTCAAACTGACCTGGAAAACCACCAAGATGCAGCGGATGATGCAGGTGTCTCCGTTGACCATGGCCTTCTCCATTATGTCACAGATGCTGCTGAAGTGACGGGCCTCGATGGGATGCTGTTTACCCAGAAGGGCCCCCAGGGGCAGGCTGTTGCTGCTGGCCGCCAGCAGGTTGAGCTGATGGATACACATGGCACCTACATGATGAAGCAGCTGGTTGATCACCTCACCAGTGGCCACAGTTTCCTCTGTAAAAGGATGAGATTTGCAGATGTTCAGATTTCATGACTGGACCTCATTCAAAGAGCAGCAGGTGGTTTCAATGTATTTTCTTTTTTTAATGTACCTTTGGGTTCTTTGATCATATGGCTGACACCGAGCCTATGGCACACATGATGAAAGGCTTGGTTTCCAGGATTGCACCACTGGTCTATGTAATCACTGGAGCAGGTCCAGATCAAGTTGTTCAGTGCATCATAACAAGCTCCTACACACACAGAGATGACAGTAATAAATGTTACTGACACTGGCAAAGCATTTTGTGACAACATTATGTGAGTTCAGTTCATAACAACAGGAAGTGACAAAAGCAGAGCTCACCTAGCCCTGCCACCTGGGCTCCCCGGCCGAGAGAACTGCCGGGAGCGTCGATGAGGTCGGCCCGGCTGCTGAACTGACCGTCAGCAAGATTAAAAACCAGACTGGATGCTAAAACTGACAAAAAATTAAAAGAGAAGTTTGGTTAATCAGCTGACAGCACTATATAGTATTAAGAGTCATGGTTTCTCTTTGTTTTTTTATTTTCTAAACATTTTTTTTTGTTATTAAGACAAAAATAATGCAAATTGTTTTCTCAGGGCTTGTAAATATTCAAATGTTATGGGTGCTAAAATGTATTATAACTATCATAAATCTCTACTGAGGACATCAGGTTGCATTGATACGGTAATCAGAACATTTTTTATCCACCATAACATGTTGTAAAGTTTAAATAATGTATTTTTAAATATAATCACATTATCTCTAATTTTTAGACTTCAACAAAACTGTCAGATCTGATGTAAAACTGAGGATTTATAATTGTTTTTTGTTAGTGTGTGTTCTTACTTTTGAGAGAGGAGAGGCTGCTGGTGCCTCCGAACAGAGAGCGTGTTGCAGAGCTCCCAGAGACACCAGGAGGAGAAACCAGCATCACTAGATATGTTCCACACACATACATGGGGGTCTTTCTCAGGGTCTTCAGAGGTAATCCACAGCTGGTGTTGACAGCTGCAAAAGAGTTACACAGTTAGCTGTCACCAGATAATAATTTAAGAACTATTTTGATCTACATGAGCACATGGAAGCATAAATAATTTTTGGATGATGACATGTTTTTGAGTTTTGTAGTTACCAGACTGCTCCTCTTTGACCGTGTTGGTGATTGTGGAGCCTGTTAAAGCAGCCAATGTGGCAGAATGGGAGGCCCGGAAGCGCGACATTCGACTCAGGAGCAGCTCGTTCAAACACTTCGAAGACTCGCCCTCCTTGCGAGTGAGAATGACCCTCTCCTGCAAGATGTCTGCTACGCACAACCCTGTTTGTGTCTGCAGGGAGGGTAAATATCAAAGATCAGACACAGACATAAAGCAGCTGAACACAGCTGGAGCAGAGAGCACTCACTGATAGGTGAAAGACATCCATGAAGACAGAGTGGCCTTTCTGTGTCTTCTCATTGAGGCTGGCTGGGGACCAGACCCAGTACAGGTAGGTCCCATCTGAGCAGAGGTGCAGTGTGGTCATGCTGCTGCCGACGGGGAAGTGATGGGCTGGCATGGGCACAATCTGGCACACCTGAAACGACACGGTGAACATTAGCCTTGGCAAGGGCTACGCTTGTCATTTCAAATGAATTTTCAAGAGACAGTTGGGTTTTAATGGCTGCAAATAGACTGGAAACAGCTTTTATGTAGTTCCCATCTTCACATGAATTCATATATGTACGCTTTTTGCAATTCCCTCCTCATCTCTTTATTTACACTGTGGCTTTGTTGCATCCCGCATCGAGAGAAATGCTGCTCCATTCAGAGCCTTCATGGCTTTTTTGTATAATCGAACCATTTGAATGTTGCATGATGGGATAATAAAGAAACTGTGCCAAAGGGACAAAAAAGAATTTAAATGAGAATCATTTTGAAAATAAGATGCAACACGACTTGCATTTGTCACATTTACAAAACAAATCAGCATTAAACTGAATGAAGCTGAATGAGACCACACAGTACCTGGAGTGTGAAGGGGTCGATGACCTGGCACAGCTGATGAGGCTTGGCATCAAAGGAGGAGGGTCGATGGAGGAGGCGACCGCTGCTGAACACCACCCAACCGGGCTCCAACTCTTCATTTCTACAGTACACAAAACCCCTGCACAGACACAAAAACAGGGCATCTATTTCTGTTTTTCTGTTTGAATACTTCATTTTCCTACTCGCAGGTGGACTTTTTTGTTAGAGACATTCATGAGGTGTTCAGAAAATGACTTCAGCAGCAACTTGGCATCACATCACAAGGTTTTCTATAAATTAATCGTGTTGAAATTCTACAACATTAAAATCCTGATTCTTCTGACAAAATTAAGCATCTCGCCGACCCTTTTCAGTTCTGACATTGACAAATAATTAAGAGTATGTCTTAAGAAAAAGAGCTGGTGTCTTGGGTCAAAGCTGTTCTGGGTCTGGAGAGTCTTGGTAACCAAATGGATGCAACACATGCTGAACACCGCAGCCAGTTTTATTCCAGCTGTGACCTTTGTTGCATGCCATACCTTTTTCTATCTCCAGTTTCCTTTCTGTTTTTTTCCTGATCCAATACAGAGAAAAGTAAAAACTATAAGAGTGCATCTCGTAGAGTGCAGATCTCCACCAGGAGTGTTTGAAACATGTGGGTGGGAATCAGGGATTTAAAGGCCAAACAAGATGTGTTCAGCACTTATGTATAAGAGCGGTGGAATAAAAAGAAGACAGAAAGCAGGTTTCACAGGCACACGAGTGCATAAAACTTCAATATCAAAGTGAAAAAACACCAACAAAAGACTCTGCCAGCATTAACGTGACCACCATCTGCGTTGTCACCTGTGGAAAGAAGATTCACAACAGAGGCAGCTGTTGATCACTTATGGCTCCAACTAGCAGGTTAAAAAGAGGGAGGAGTCAGCAGTCAGCGGTTGTATAAAAGAGCAGTGAATCACCGCGGCTGCAAGAGGTCCTTAAGCACAGAGTCATGAATGCTCGCAGAAAATATTAGGCTGATGGATGCATTAGTATGCAAGATAAGCTGCAGATGAATAACACACACGCAGACAAAAATAATCTTGAAAACAAAAAGCTGTTGCATCTCTGAAAAATCTAACTGTTTGCATGTCGTGTACTCGTGCTAACTGCTGTAGTTTATTATTATGACTCGGTTCCTACTGAGTTTCATTTCCTTATAGAAATGTTTGTTTATCAAGTTGTTATTCTCTCAGATGGAATCGAGAAAAGATGAATAGAGATACTTCCAGCATACAAATCAGCAAATTTACAGGATTAAATCTGTTTGCTACCAAAGCATCGAATTAGGATGCAGAACACACTTTTTTGTCCTTTTTTAAAATATCAACCAAATCATTCAAAGACAGTTAGGGAGGATGCGACTGTGTGCTGCAGATATTTGGTTAAAAAAAGGTCCATGAAATAATGCCATCGCTGCATTGGGATGGGTGAGTGATGAGGGATATTTTTAGTGTTTCTCTCAGCCTTTCTCTCTCTCTCATGCCAGTCTCTGAACTGTGGATAAAGAACAGCAGGCAGGAAGAAGTTTCACATTACCTCAGTGTCCCATGTAAACCAGAGCCCAGCTTGCTGAGTCCTCTCCCAGAGGAGTTAGTGGTATATAGATAGAGCCCGTCTGTGGCTAGACAGCGCCCCAGGTCAGTGTCTGCAACGCACAGGAACCAAAAGAATTTGATATAAAGTTAATAAAGAGACAGATGACGGCTATGAAAAGTCTGGGGAGGCACCAGCAGGGGTGTGGACAAAGTGGAGAGCTGGAGTGGAGATTTATGATGCTAAACAAGGTCATAGCGGCTGTTTGCTACCTCAGTTTTTTTTCAGGGGGAGGATTGTGATGCCTCCAGAGACTCCAGAGTCAGAACTGATCAAGTGTCAGCTTAGCCTGAAATGTAAATATGCAAACCTGCTCTATGGATATACAGCATGCTGATCATCCATCTCTCTACAGGGCCAGCTGATGGATTGCTGGAAAAAGAACATCGCCCTCCCCTTCTCTGCTTTATCCCTAAACCTCACACAGTCACAGCTCTTCTCTTTACAGCAAATACAGGCCAGAACACTTTAACTATACAGATAAACAGCGAAATGAGGCCGAATAAGAATTGCACCAGGCAGAGCTCTCTGCCTTCCATTTTCAGTCTGATTTCACACACTTCATGCATTTCAGACAAAGGGCAATATGAATAATCTAAAGATTAATAAATAAAATAGAAAGCAGGGCAGTATGGTATGAAATCCAACAAGCAATTCTCCACAAACAGCCAAAACACTAGATTAGTGTATAAAACAGAATTTATCACAATCACATGAACCACGGTGACGTCTTATCTAGATTTTTTTCCAATCCAGGTCTGACAAATTTAAAGGCTGATTACAAAGAAGTTTTAAAAAAGTTTTTACCTTTACTCTCTGCTCCTCCAGCAGAATTATCAGGTGTGGGCAGCATGTCCTCAAAACCCCAGGACACACTGTGTTTGCCCCCCAGGAGGCAGGATGGAGAGCCTGGGCCTCCTTCCAGGAGCAGGAGTCTGAGACAGGAGGGACACAGAGTGGTTACACACTGGGAAAAGTCACTAATTACTATCTTTCAGGTGAACTTCTGTAAAACCCTTACCTGTACAGGACATCTGATACGGGGAGCTGGCCCAGATCGGTTTGTTTCTGCAGCAGGTGAACCGTGTGGATGAAGGTCTTCAGAGATCCCCTGGAGAACATATTGTCAGATAAGTCAGGAGGCCTCAGCATGAAGCACAAGGCAAAGGTCATTGTTAACACGGGCCTGGAACTGTAAGTGGAACAATGCTTTGCTTGAATTATGGAGAGGGATCCGATGTAATACGCTGGGAATTAAAATGAAATCTTTTTTTGAATCTGAATAAAAGACTTTTTTTCTGACTGAGAGCAGCGGAGAGAGATTATTTTACACTGGGACTCTGCAGGGTGTAATGCGCAACCTACTTAATTTTGTGCAGTGTTCATTTACTGCTTTGCCTCATCCAAGACTGAACCGAGTACAGTCAAGTAATTCTATATTCATGGAAAAGATCTATGCAAGAAGAGGTCCACTTAAGCATTCAGACAGTCTCTGCTGCAGTGTGATGGCAATAATTACTATTGGTTGATACAACTGATACTGTGGTCTGTGTGTCTACTGTGTTGAGCAGCATGGGAGCTGAAATACAATGAAATTCTAACTTGTTATAACCAGCATATCACAGCTTTACAGGGAGATTGGTATAATCCAGGGAAATCCTACCATGTGCTGCACAAGAATGTGTGTTTGATCAGTGTTTCAATGTTCCACAGGCGACAAAAAAACACAGATGAGTCATGTGCCGGCGTCCCCTGCTCCACCTCACAATGTAAACATGGCAGTCTTTCCCTCAAACATTGTGAATATACCACCAAGCCCCGTGATTGGTGAGGGGGAGTAAAAGCTGATAGCTCTTTAATTAGCTCCCACTGTGGATGAAAAGGCACCAGGGCTGGATGGTTCCCCATAACAAAGAGCTCTCAGCCTCAACAGAGGCTGAACAAAGAGTGGAGAGTTCTGGTTTTGACAAGTCAAGATCGGTTGTCACCAGCAGAAGCCAGAGTTCACATACATTCACTTATTCTTTTTGGACGACTGTGGAAAAGCTGCTCATAAAAACAACAAGCTCCACCCATTCCTATAGGCATATATCACATAGTGTGGAGGTCCCTGCCTATCTGAAGGCCTCTGTTGCCTCACTGGTTGGACAAAGTGTAGAAAGTTCAGCAGGAGGCGACTTGTTTGTGAACATTAGCTTGAGGTCAGGAAGTCTGTTTATGCCTAAAGGTTAAAGGATAAATACACAAAAATAATCACCAAATATACTGCTACCCCTTTATCTGATCGTGCAAACATGGAAGTGAGACTCCTACACTGTGTTAGAGCGATAAATCAGGCGTTATCATTCGTGTGGCGTGTACACTGAAGAGGGAGAGGAAAAAACTCATCAGCTGGTCAGTTATGGGCTTATTTTAGCTTTGCCTGCCAGGAATAACTGACCTGCTTGTGATAAGAGTCACTAACGAAGCAACTCAGTTGTGTTTTCACTAAGTCACTTTTGTATTCACATTAATTCACTTTCACTTCTCAATGAGGTCTCTTACACAAAAAGTAACAACAAGCCTTCTGAAAAGAGTTTGACTCTATAACCCCACGCTGTATGTTGTTGGTTCACCATCTGCAAAAGCAAAGAGAAGCGTCCTTGTAAAAGTGGAAGAGCAAGCACAGAGAGTTTGGCCTCACCTGGCGCAGGCAAGTGCAACAAGTGCAGCGGCAGCGTTTTCCCTCTGTCTGTGCGTGTGGAGGATCTGCGTCTGAGCTTGCCCCTGCTGTTGGCCTGACTCCTGGGCACCATCTTCCAGCCAGGAGCAGAGCAGCCCCTCCAGGCCATTGAGGCAGTCGGCGGGCTCTTTGCTGAGGCTGAGCGGCTGGCAGTCCCGGAGGCAGGCTAGCAGTACCTCTGCTGTGACACCACAGAGCGCCGGGTCACTGCGAGTCTGGGACTGCAAAAGGGGGAAGACCAGCAGCAGACCGACACGGGAGGTGAAGGGCGCCTGCTCGGGTTGCTGGAGCAGACCTTGTCTTTTGAGCAAGGCCAAGGTCTCCTCGTCAGCCCCTCCAGTTCCCTCTCGCTCCTGCTGCTCCTCCAGGGCCAACTGCCGCTGCGCCCCCCAGAGGCCACGCAGAGCATTGAGACGGTACTCCAGCAGGCGTGCATATGCATTGCTCTGATTCCCGCAGACGGCACGTAGACGCTCAGCGAGCTCCACTGGGTTCTTCGTCTCAAATGTTAGAATCTGTAAACAGGGTGAAAGCAACGATGAAAAGCAGGAAAAATATATGTTTACATCGACAGCAGATACATTTGTGACAATCTGTCTGCAGCTTTCAGAAAAGAACAAACTTGAAAGAAGGCAGAAAGTTTCTACATTGGAGGGAGTATTAGTTCAGACATATTAATTCAAATTTAGGAGAAAAGCAGCAGAGAATTCAAATTTTACTGACATGGATTTGAATTTTAGGTTGTGAAAAATACCTGTTCTACTTTGCCTTAGTTCAAAATTTGACCTTTTACCCTTAATCTTGGAAAAGAGATCATTTAAAAAAAAATTCACTGGAGTCTTTAAACAAAACAAGGCAGGGCTGATCTATTGTTGGCAGAATCAAAAGCAACCAGTTTGTTCACAAGTTGTATGACATCGTGGGCTAATATTCAGCCATAATTTTGTTTAAAGCTAAGCTAATTACCTCCATCATGCCTCTGAATTATCAGCAGAGCTTACAACATTTCCAAAGCACCACTATGAATCACCTCCAGTGACTAAACCCTTGCGTCAATAGTTCCTTGGTACACAAAAAAATGTTCAGAGATAGTAAGGCATATCCAGGATAGCCTATCAAAAGTGAAACAATGTGCTTCATGTGCACTTAGGCAGCATTTCAGGTATTGATTACACTCTGTGGCCCACAAATCATGGACTAGAAAAAAAACCCATTATACCATTTAGCAGGCACAATTTGTATTGATTCAATTTCAGGGATGCTACTAATGTTACAGTAACACTCCTTAACTGGATGCTGGGCCTTCTCCACCTTGCTCTCCAAAGCACTGCTGCAAGCGGATAAAAATAGTCAGCATCACAACACCTACGAAAACAGCACCGAATGACCCAGTCAGTCTCAGAGCCGGACTAAGAGAAGGCTCGAAACGTAGAGAACCTGAATATAACCTGGAATCACACGACCAACCTGTGTTTTGGTATGATCCATTACATTACATACGTTGGAAGTTTACACCAAAAAACATGGTTTATTTCTATTTTAGTTTTGATTTATGGATGTATACAATGTCCTGATTTTTCCAACACAATGTTGAATGTAATTTGTTTTATACAAGACTTTCTATATTTGTAGATGCAGTTTCCAAAAGGCTTTCATTAACATGTCAACCCTAATGAGTCTCACCCACATACGTGTTACCATTTGTGCTCAGGTTAAATTATCCCGGGAATCCTAGGGAATCCATTATTCTTGGCATAGAGTAACCATACTTTGTATTTAACACAGAAAGACCCCAATTTGTCGAACATGTAGAAGTTGAAAATCTTAAATACATTAAATGTACATCTGTCCAAAGTTGTGTACCTTCTTCGGCACTATTAGAATACCTACGAGGGAATATTGTGAGATGCCAAAAACTGTGCAAATGTAAACAAAATAACGGCCCTCAGTTAATACATGCAGCTAAACTAAACACTGGTACACTCAGCAACATCTTGTGCATTTTCCCCTGTTGCAAAGTTCAGCTGTCAGTTTTGGTGGGGTTTTTTACCAGCATGTCCACATTCTTTCGTCTTGTTCTAGAGCAGCTTAAACAAAAAAAAAAAAAACAAAGTTCAGAAGCCATGTCACTGCATGTCTGATGTTAAGCCTAACAAAATGAAAAGAAACAGTGTGAGGGGTAAAGGTCAAACCTGTCCATTCACATCCATTAAACAAGCAGAGGTTTGCCACCTGTCAGAGCTGCTGATTGAACACATGCATGTGTTTATATACTAATATCAGCCAAAACAATCCACACATGGCTGGTGGTTGAAAAGTAAAGGAGCCACATGTAGCTGTAAGATCTCTCATAGCAGAGATACTACTAGTTTTAATAATAAAATATATTTCTAAGTGTGATCCAAATACTAGTACTATAAACAATATGATATTAGGTTGGAAAAAGACAAATATTAGACTGCACCAGGTAAAAACTTAGTACATAGATTAGAAGTTATACTATAGTAATAGAACCATCTAAATACGTACAATTGAATGCACCACATCATGTACTGTAAAGGTTAAATCCAGCAGGAAATGTCTTCTGATGAACCTTACACCAACCTCACTAAAAAAAACTGTGTAAAACCAAAGTGTGAAACTGTGTCAACAAGCTGCTTCATCCATCATACAGCTTTGAGCTTTACTATTACAAGAAAATACTCAAAAACAAACAAGTGTGTGGGACATGAGCAGAGTGATGTGAATTTCTTTCTGGGTTTTAGATTAAACTTGAACTTAGGTTTTGTTTTTAAGGGGGTATATTTTTTATTTTGCTCTATGTCGTTGTTGTTGAGCAAATAGAAACACTGAAAATAATCAAGACATTTGTGCATCTACATACACATTTTTGTTAAATTTTAATAAAAGCAAAACAGTGGAAGTGTACCAAAATATTATTGTCATCAAGTGGAGAACCTGAGCTGGGAATATGTGAGTGCAGGTGTGTTAGCCATCCATCAAAACCACATACTATCTAAATAATGGCTAAAATGTTAACACTAACCAACAACACATCAAGCATTCACTATAATTAGATGAGGCTGGGACTCATATTTTGTCTTAAATAATCAACAGACTGATAGATGCTAGTAGTTCGACCTTTATTTTACGGTAGAGAACCGAAATATCGAGGATGTAACACTGTTAGGTCGAAGTTTCCATTTGCATCACTGTAAAGTTTCCACCGCCTCATAACATATACGCATCCGGTTTCGAGATACTTCCTTCAAAATAAAAGCATCACTTCTAGATAAAAGCTACATACATGAAAACGCTCCGTAAATATCTTATGTTTAGCATTCAGCATCTGATATAACTTTCCTTTTTTGTTGTATAGATAACTAAAAATACAGGTCAGAACTCATAATGTCATTTGTCGATGGTCACAAAAGAGTAAATTACACTTGATGGTATTTTTGAAATACTTGATATAGAGTTTTTTGCCATAGTTTCACAACTGAAATAAAATTACAACGAAAGTTGTGTCATCTTCAATTATATAAAGTCTGTTAATAGTCAGGTACATAAACCTGTGTCTTCCTACACAATGCCGCTTTTAGACTGTAAACAAACTGCTGTTGCAATTCGAGAAGTTGCCTGCACAGGAAAAAGTTGCTGCATTGGCACAACTAATGATGTCGAGGCTGTGCAACAAGACACCTGAGGTACAGTAATGAGGTGTGTGCGCCACCTCATATGCATACTGAGTTGAATTTGAATACGTGTTCAGATAAGAAATCAAATATGCAACACCATATCACGACAGAGTGTGGATATATGAAAATACATGTATGTATGTATGATTCTAACAGCTACACATTGTCCTCTTTATTACCTCGGACGTTAATTTTCATAGTTCTATTTTGAAGGATGTGACAGGAAGACGGTCGATGACAGTTGCATCCTTCACGGCGGGTCAATAACATAATGTTGAGGCAGGAAACTTGCAAACGTTAGCGCTGCCGTTGCAAGTGATGGTGATGTTGCAGCTCACGGTGGAAACACAATTTGACATCAAAAGAGACAAATAAAACACACTCCTATCACTGCTCTGAGCGCGTGTTTCTATTTATAAACCTTTATGTGTGTAACGTTACGTGTGTGTGTGAGTGAGTGTGTGAGTGAGTGTGTGTATATGAGATGGCTCTCACCCACCTCTTGCTCGGTGTCCCCCTGCTCCGAAACTCCAATTTCACTGGGCAGTTCGGCCAGATCGGTGACTCGGATGAGTCCGTCGTGGAGGAAAATGGTCTCCTCCTTCACCGAAAGCCACTGGGACGAATCTACGGCCCCGGAGCCCATCGCTCGCTCCTCCGACAGTGATGCCAAAGGGGTCGAACATTAAAAATTCAGTGACAGAATGATAGAAACGCCCTAGCTAGCCTGCTAGCGAGCTACAATAACATAACTGCCGTTACCGTCGCCGTTATATCTGACGACGGGGTTTGACAGGGGCAAACGGCGGTGCTAAGGTGCAAGCAGACGGAAAACAGCCGAGCAGTGAACAGACTGTTGTGGCAGGTCCTCTTCACATAACATGGGTGGTCGCGTCGGGGTAACGGTGGCTACTAGCTGTCTGGCTTCGCTAGCCGTAAACGGGGCTAACTTACCCGTACGGTATCGTTATAACGTTACCGAGCAGAGTGGGCGTGACACCCGTACAAAATCCGTTATTGCACCGCTACGTTGAAACGACAGTCTTTTCAGGACGAAGACCGCATCCGTGGTAAGCTCATTTCGTGGGTAAAAACACGGCGCAGACAGCTCCGCTAACGGCCCAGCCGGTGTGTCAGTGGCTGGAGAAGATAATAGAAGTCTCCCAGCTGTCAGTGCGACGCCATGTTTCCAAGGCCAACTATCTGCTCCCAGCATGCACCGCGGCCGCAGAATGAAGCTCTCAAGAATTCATGAGTTCATTCTGGTCCCTAACAAAACAACCAATTAATGTAAGAATAAGAGAAGCGGCGATTATTATAAAGTTATGAGATTATACTTAAAAAAAATTAAAAACAAATTTCAAAGTAAGAAGGAGGTCAGAAGAAGGTTTTATAATCACCTGAGTCCATTTTTTATTTATTGTATAAATGACCTCAAAGGACATTTCTTGAACCAAACCTGCAAATGTGCAAAAGTAAGAAAAATTGCAAAGTAAAAAAACCTATAAGTATATAAAGTATATATCATGTAATTTGATTAATCATAGATTAGCACCTGTGAAACCTGACCAGAGTGGCATTTTTTGGGGAGTAGAATATCCAAAAGTTGTGTTTTTTAACACAAATTAATCCTTGTTTTTATTTCAAACAACTAAAAATCCCATCTCTCATACCTTGTACATGCGATTGCATGTCTGAAAAACACTGATGCAACACACTGTAAGAACTGGAGTTAATGAAATGAAATGAAAGGGCAGTTGACGTGCGCACTGAACTGACTGCAGTCTTCACAAAATGTTTCTGAAATGAGGGATGACAGTTTGCAAAATAAGAGACATGTAACAGAACATTTCCTTTGTGTAGCAATCAAGTTTGGTTTCAAATAATAAGTCATTTATATAATAGTTGTAAAGTGAACTAAGAATTTGTTGTTGAACTTTTGTCATTTTTCATTTTAACGACAGACTTTAGGTTGTTTTGCAAAACAGTGTTGACAGATCTAATTAGTTTTTCCTTTTTTAATCAATATGCACTGCAGATAAAATGCCACACTTTGTCCATTCATGAAAATATCTTCAAAACACATAAAAATCAATTACTAGATCCAAACAGACACAAAAATAAATTATTTTATTATCTGTTCAATGGACATCCTGCCGGGTTGTGATTTGGTATTTCAGTTCTTTATAAATCTGTCAAATTTATATACATGACACACTGAGGAATGAATTACAATATTCAAAGGTTTGGGTCCTTGAAATATTTAAAAACATTACCATTTTTTACAGTCAAAGAGAAATTGAAAACGCTGCATGAAACGTGAAGCTTATAAAATGTATTGTTGCCACACACAGCAGCTTAGTCTATAATCGTGTGAGTTGTGCCATAACATCAGCTTTTCCCTGCAGCCTCAGGCATCGTTTATAAAAGCGAACAGGAATCCCTCTTTTTCTGTCGTTGCCTGAATTTTGCACTCCTGCAGTGTCTTTTTCTATCTTCTTAAGTGCTTGAAGTAGGTCAGAGGCTTTGGTGAAGCCTCCAGAACAGCTGGAAAAAAAACCAACATAGAAATATCAGAAACAAAAAGGCAACCTAATAGTTTTTTATCCATGAGTTAACAAATTAGAAGTGAGACTTGCTCTGCTGTAACCAAAGATTAACATGAATAATCACATCAGGGCGTAAAACCTTTTCCTGATGTCACATTTTCTCTCCTTCGGCAGTCTGAAGCAGTTTTGAGAGAGAAAATCCATCAGGAGCTGGTGGAGAACTCCGGGTTGATTGGAGCTTTCAATCTGAACTGCCAAGCTGTGAAGTTAACAAACACACAAGAGGAGGCCATTTTTTTAAAAAACCTCACATACAGAACTGGAGTGGTAAACAAAGCAGCAGTGAAACAATAGTGTGTTATGTATATGCATTGGTGAGTGACTCACAGAGACACACTGACAAAGAAAGAGAAAGCTGCCTGTGGAGGCCGACCTCCCTCCTCCTTATAACATACTGAAGACAGAGTGAGTAATCTCACCATAAGTGAGCTGCTGTAGCCTAAGTGTGAGTGTGTGTGAGTGTGTGTGAGCAGGATTCTTAAAACCACAGGCCTTTTTTTCACAGCAGACACAGTGACAAGCAACAAAAGGAAAAAACAGGTGTAATTATTAACATCAGTGATGGAGAATTCATCTGCTTCAGGTCTTTTTATTGATGTTTTCAGCAGCAGACATCATGACTTGTCGTACTGCAGCAGAAACACGAGTGTAACCAGATATATGAAAGATGGCTTTGTTCCATTTAAAAGATGGATTCACAGTGTTAAAAGCAGTTTTAGATTTTTTTTTCCTGCTTTTAATCATTCCTCCTTTTAATACTAGCCAAAAGGGTGCTTTTAATGTGAGCGACTGGGGAGCAAATTCACAGTAAAATATCTCTAAATCTTATATTAAGACAATATGGGGCTTCTGCCATCAGAGAAGAACAAATTAAATGAATATCTTTCACTTTTTGTCATTGTTTCTTCACTGTTGCTCAACAAGGACATAACAAAGGGAATTTACTGTAAAAGAACAGTAACTAAGGAAGATTTTTATGTAATTTGTCTGGCTCACATTGCTGGAACATCAAATAAATCCAGATAATCTTTCAGATACATTTTTTGCTCTTGGTGTCCCACGTACACTGAAATAGCCGTGGGAAGGAATCTCTCAGTGGTTTTTATGAATAAGAGGAAAAATTACAACCAGAAAAACCTGTTTCGGTCTTTGCATTGTCACCTGATGATTGTTTTCTGGCAGATTTGAAAAAAAAATATGCACCCATCCTTTAACGGTTACGGCAAATAGTTTGATTGCATCAGCTGCAGTGAGTTTCCTGCTGATACATGCCAAAATACCTGTGGTGAAATGGGCGTACCGGGAATGCTTGTTTACAGGTTATTGGGTCGCTTGAATAAATAGTCATTGTTGATGTTATTAGTAACACTGTGTGTTTCCGCCTATGACGAGTCTCATTGTGTGCCGTGAGAAAGGCGTGTTGACTTTTAATGGGAGCAACAATGAAATCTGAGTCATTAAAAGACAATTAAGTTATTTTATCATCTTGACCCTTTTGTCAAACTTTTGGTGAAATATACTCAGAGTTTATTGTTTAACCGTAGTACTTGTATCATTGTAGAGTCTGTGGACTTTGCTGGAAACAACTTTATGTCTAAATCCGACGGCTACAACTCAATAAAGAGCTGGGCTTCTTTTAGACCTTTTACTTGACTTTAAGTTTTGCTCAAAGCTGCTGTGACCTACATCATCTTACTGCAACCTGCAGGTTGAACACTGAAGCAGCTCAATGATGCAAAGTCACAATGGATTATTGGGGTTTTTGCTATTAGTTTGAATTGTTTTAAGAGTTGTGTAAAATTTGCATTTCCTTGGCCTCAGTGAACTCTGTTATGAAGCCGTTTCCATATGTCAGAGTGATGTTCTGTTGAGCTGTTGGCACTGAGGCCAAACACAAGAGAACAGAAAGCAACGAGACCCTTAAGATCAAACACAAGGACTGAATGGGATAAAAATCTGTTCCAGGCTTTTCTCAGTGCAGTTTTGCAGCCATCATCCTTTGTGAAACAGGCCTGTGGCTTATATATGAATGATTATGAATTCAGAAACAGATGTTTTAACCTGTGAGATTTGTAAAGTTTCATAAGTGAATATATGATGAAAAAAAAAGTGGACAGAAATGTAAAGAATGCTGTTATGTTACCGGCTGGTGCAATCACAGTGGAAGGCCGTCTTTGAGTCCATGTTCTGCAGATGATATTTGTTCTCCAGGGGAGGAATTTTGTATGTACATTCATCCAGATGTTTGAGGCTTTTGCACAGGAGCTGATTGTCTGCAGGAGAAAAAACAAACACAGGTTATCTAATAAATTATCCATGAAAAGGCACATTTCTTTGAACAAACTAGCAACATGGCCGCCTGCTGACGTTGTTTTGCTCCACAAAAGCTTAACACTCGTATTTTACTGTCAGAAAATTAACATCTATCACTGTAAAAAAACTTACACCAGTTCAGTCTCAGTGCGATTTATCATTAAATGCAGTTCAAGTGAGTTCAAATGATAAAAATTTCATTCTGACAGAGTCAAACTTTACCGGCTCAAATGGTTCCAGCTGGAGTGACGGGTACGTCTGACTGGATTTACTGGATTTACTGGCACGGAGCTTAAAATGCTCAGTTTGTCAAGTAAAACTGACGTGAGGCCTCTCACGCTGGAAAAGAGACCCCGCAGAGGTCGAAAGGTCAGCAGCTGTTTACACTCACCTGTCAGGTTATGTAACAGAAGATTTAGTTTCGGGCCCCTCTCTGCGTGCGTCTTAGGGGCTTGAGTTCTCATCATGGGCCCTTGGGTTGCATTATTTCCTGGTGGATGGGGATCAGTCTGCTGCCGTTCCCCGTCTTTTTTAATGGAGGCTGCTGTTGTTAGTTTCGCTCTGATCGTTGTTGCAGGAGTGGTCGAGCTCCAGGCGTCTTGTTTAGGTGCTCTGGTTGTTGTCTTTTTGAGCCGCGGTGTTTCAGATGTTCTCACTCTGATCACTGATCCGTGTGTGGTAGCTGAGGGTCTCACAGTTGATGTGTGAGGTGTCATTTTCTGATCTGCACAACCTTTACAGTGACGCTGATGAGTTCGCCCTCTCGGAGTCGTCCTGAATCCGCAGCAGTTGCTTTGTTTTGAAGCTTCTGTGTGACTTCTGGTGGTTTCGGTCACTGTTTTGGCTGTGCCGGCTGTTGGTGAGTGCAGCCGAAGTGTTGGAGATGTTTCTTGTGGATAAGAGATTGAGGTTTCCTGTTGTGGAGCTTGTGTGGTGTAAGTCGACAGTCCCTTTCTCGTCGTTGTTGTGTTGTTCTTTTTTCCTGCTCTTTTTGTGTTTGGCCTTAATGTGCTGCCATTTGTTGCATGTAAAAGACTAGTGTTCATTGAAGAGGTAGTGTTTTGTGTCGGCGATATCGCAGGAACTTGGGAGGGAGCTTCTTTGTAAACTTTCCTTTGTCTTTTACACCCGTTGCCCTTTTCATCTTTGAGGTAGAAAGTGTCTCCTCTGAACTGGTGTTTCCTGCATCTACGTTCACTTTTGGTTGAGTTCGTGTCTGAGTTGATCTCGGGGTTTTCGGTCACATGCTGCTCCTCACTGGGCTTTGACTTGTTGCCATCAGTGTTGTGTCCATGTTTGCTCGTGTTAACAGGAGAACTGTAAGGAACGGGGCTTATGAGGATGGCGACTGGAGCCTGTTTGGCTGCTCTGCACCTGAAGGCAGCACACATGCATGTTAAAACCACACTATGGAAAAAGAAAACCTCTTAAAAAACTGTACATGCTGTATTCATCTCATATAGATACACACAGAGGTACGTTTTTATTTCTATTTGAGTTATGATCTGTAATTTCAAGTGCTTGTAATTTGTGCTTTCCATGGAATAAAATTACAGTGATAAAGTTGAAATTCAGAAATTTCTCTTACACACACAATCTTTAATTACAGTTATTACAGTGTAGTTTGTCAATGTATTGCCATCAATGCTAAAAAGAAGGCTAACTTTAATTATTTCTTGGTTTGAACCGTGACTGATGATTGATAAAGTTGTAGAAAGGGCCGGAGGTTTGGCGCAGTGCCTCTCGTGAGTTTGTGATGATTTGCATCGTGTGTAGCATCAGGCATGTCATTACAGGCAGCACCTTTAGGCTCCCATTCAACCAGATCTGCATCTTCCACCGAACACAAGCCTCGCTCTGCTTCTAAGAAAATAAAAGCTCCAAGCATCAATGTCAACATTTTTTTTTTCTTACCTTCCACTCCTGATCTGCGGGCATCGCCTCTGCTGTTTGAGCTCAAAGCAGGGGACCTTCAGGGCGGAGAAGAAACTGTAGCCCACCATGTTAGCAATGCTGTCATTAGCACCACGAAGACACTGTCGAAACCTGGTGAGAGACAAGAAAAGAAAGTCAAATTTAACACAAACGATGGACGAAAGACCTTTGAATGCTGCTTTATTCTGTCCACACCTTTTGGACAGTTCAAACCAGGTCTGCAATTTTGGATTATTGTCATGAATTATTAATCTGCAGATGGTTATCATGATGAACTAAATGTCAGATGTCTAGACTAATGTAAAAAAATGCTCATCACAAGCCGGAAGTGACCTTTTCAAATTGTCAAACAAGAGTCAAAAAAACCCCAAAGATTCTTCATTTGCAAATATAAATAACAAAGAAAAACAGCAAATCTTCAGATTTAAGCAGCTGCATCTAAAAAAAGTTTGACGTTTTTGCCTAAAAAGGACTCAAACAAACAGGTGATTTTAAAAATAGCAGGGGATTAAGCCTCTTTCAACCAACTGATCAGTTAAGCTCTTGGTTAAACTTACCGTTGAAGCTCTTGTCAAAACAGCTTGTAATGAAAGATGAGCTGATAGCTGGGAGGTAAAATCTACAAATATGTGTCAGTTACTTGTGCGTGAACACCGACAATTAGAGGGTGAACACATTACACCTGCATATTTTCACTGATAGATAATGTAGGTGTAATTTACCGCCCTGCAAACACAACAATAGGGAACATTGTGTTCTCTCTTTGCATTAAAAGTTCAATAAGACGACCGCTTGCAGGGATGCATTTATAACTCTTGGATGTTAACAGTATTTTACGATGGCCCCGGGTTCTTCTACCTAAATTGGTTCACATTTATTGCCATAGTTACAAAATGATATGATACCTGCATTCCAGAGAGAAGCACACAGTGATTAGCAGGTAGTTTAACCTACAAACTACCACGACTCTCTCAGCCTTGCAGCAGCTCTATCTTCACTCGACTGTCCATGCTGTGCAGATGTTTGCAGGAGTTTTCCTGGAAGCGATGACAGCTTGGAATCCAGGCTCGGTTTTAGGAGGTCATGGTGTGAAATCTGGGGCTCACCTTAGGTCACAGTCACAGTGTGAGACGGTGTGAAATCTGTTGTTGAAGACTCCGTAGTTCTTTGTGAGCGCCGGGATGATGTGCAGGCAGTGGTCGTGTTCACGGCAGCACAGGTCTGCTTTCACAAACATCCCTGTGAAGATTTAAATCATATTTAAAAAGACACTTAGCGTGGAAGCTAATCATCTAACAGAGATCACTTACCTGGTTTTAAAATCTGAATCTAAATCTATAAAGTCTATTATTGTTTTATTTTGAAAAACCAAGGGACACATCTTTGTGGCTGATATACAAATGTCAAACACACTTCCTGGTAACTTCTCATCAGCTCCACTTTAATGAATGAATGTCACAGACTTTGTTAAATATTTGTGTATTTTGTCTTTCTAAACCTCAAAATTACCAACAAAATTTGATATTAATTCAATATTAGTTCAATTTATTTAGAATCAACAAAACCTTGTAATCTTTATGTATTTATTCAACATCACTATATCACTCAGAAATGTTCCTGATCATTGTTTATGATGTTTTATCTCATGTAAAAATGGGGCCATATTTGTTTCGCTTGTAGGGATTTCACCGCAGACAGGTGTGATAAAGCTACATGATGCGCCTTGTAATCATTGGATTTCCTGTGGTATTAAGGTATAATAGACTATGTCTTAAGATGCTGCTGGAGTAGGGACGCACAGCTGCAGAGGGCCCCTTGAAAGGGCCCCTAAAGACCTCCTGCAGTCTATACTTTACATTCCCAGCGTCCTGTTAACACACTGAAATTCATGTCATGTGAAAGTAACATGGGAAGGTTGGGACCTTTTATCTGTTTCTCATACATCCTTTTGTATCCACAAACCTTATCTAAAATAATCTTATTAATTGAGGAGAAAAAAGCATAAAAGTAATAAAATCACAGTTTACATCCTCACCTAATTGATCGTAATTGGACGCCATATTTCCAGTTCCGCACCACAGCGTCCCCGGAAAAATCCAGGAGCGTTTCCCTCGAGCTTTTCCCTGCGTCCCATCACCTCTCGTGCGCACGGCAAACTTTGGCGCGCTGGATGAGCGGAGCGCGCAGGGAGCATCCGGAGCCAAAAGCGCGCTGATGTTAAACCTCTGGCTGATCTCTCGACCCCGCGTGTCTTTCCCGTCGCAGAGCGCGCGGTGTCTCTCCGTGACGAGCGGATCGGCGTGAACTTCGCATGTCACCAGGCGCAGATCCCCGGACCACAGGGTGAGAAACAGGGACAGCACGCCTGCCGCATCCTCCCGCAGGAACGTGACGCGTGTCAGCCCGTCAGCGGCAGGACTCGACGTGAGACAGGAGGGAGCCGATACGATCACATCTTGTGCTTTTGACAGAAAAAGCGATGATAAGGCGAAAAGAACTTGCAGAAGACTTCTTTTTTGGACCTCAAACGAATAATTCCACATTTTTAGCGTCTGTGAGTTCCTGCAGGCTCCTGTTTCTACTTAAGGACAGCATGTGTGCCTCCGAGGTAAACGGCTATTGGTCCCCTCACGGGGAGGCTCGTCTAGACACACCTCACTTTTGCGGGTTTGTGCGGTGGTGTATGGCGTGGTGCATGGTGTGACTCAAACAGGGCATTAACGGCATTAACGGTGTCTGAAAAGTTTTGGAACCAAGTTCCAACGAAGTTACCGGTGCCCGCAATCGTCACTGTGACGTATCCATCTGCTGATCGTCTGCATTTCCTCAGCCTATAAGAAAACCGCGCGTATATCAACCGAGATTCAGGTCAAGGCGCTGCAGAGCTGTCTTAACCTGCAGAAGTTTCGATTAGGTGAGGATTGATGTGCCAAACGTGCGCGCGAACAAGGTGTGGCAAAATAAAGCGCATAACTCTGAATTAAATATACACACACCGGCTATATGTGATATGAAAAAGATGTTGCTCGGTATCACAGCTTTTATCAGGACACATCCCTCTTTTAGCTGATTTTTCAATTCAAATAGATGCTGTTCCTTCGTCTTCTGATGTCATCAGTCATGCAGGGACTCTAATAACTCCTGACACACATGAATCTTGCCGGTTTTCATTAGATTTTATTGATCTGTGTAAACTCTTTGCAAAATCTTTACATGCAAAGTTATTTGCAAACATACATGTTTCCAGTGCATGCACTACCTATGTACAAATACAGAGAGAAACCAAGAAACATTCCACTGAACTGGCAGAATCAAGTAGAAGACAGCTATGGATTTAGCTCAGAGAGAGAGAGAAGCCGTTTAAAAACAAAACTACTGATTATAATTTTAAGTCGATCATCATCATCATCATCTGGTGATCACCGGAGCTGAATAGCACAACATAGGACGGCGTGTTATGCTACTGGTGTGTGTTTGAATCCCTGCCACAGAGGCGGGAGTGAGTGAGTGAGCGAGCGGCTGTGCAAAGAAAACAAAGACACTGGAGAGATCTGGATGTGTATGCACAGGAAGTCTCATGAAAGAATGAGATCCACCTCAACGTCTGCTACCGATCGTCTGTCGTCTTTTGTTGATGTGCTCAGTTGATAATTGGTCGAACCTGTGGATGCTATCAGACCAGTTTATTCAGATTACACCACAGTCACCATAGTCATGCAGAAGACGGCCTCTCGTATGTAAACTATTAACAAGAATAATCATGGGGGAAGAAGTGTAAACATCATGGAATTACAATAGCATTGATTTCTTACAAAGTATATATATATATATATTTATATCTTGAACCACAAGACATTTCATGCATAGAATTTTTTGTTTTTGTTCTGACGTCGGAATAGTTTGCAAACAGCAGTATAAATTGAGGTCATTCCACTTTGTACGGTGTGCTTTCCTTGGTTTGCTGTGATTAGTGAACAAACACACACTAAAGCCTTGAATGAAAGCAGTGTGGCAGAGGAAGGAGAGAGAGAGAGAGAGACAGAGAGAGAGAGAGAGAAAGAGCCCTGCTTTGTGCAAAGGGTGCGTTCGGGGGGTAAAAGCGGGCCACAACTGCCCCAGGCGCACCAGAGTCACGAGCACAGTGCATGCAGGTAAAGCTGCACATCTTTTATGACGAAACTTGATCCCTTCCTTGTTGCTTGGAGCAGCTTTAATTCAAGGGGTTAAACCTGTGAGAGACCCGTTCGTGTGCGTCCGTTCGGTGTAAACACGACAGTAGAAAACCTCTGAGGCGTCAGAGTGAACCGCGAGCCTCAGAGGAGGGAAATCAAACACTCCCACCTGTTCTCATCATCATAACTTAGAAAGAAAAGACTACGGTCAGTTTTTTTTCAGCTTCTCTAATCACAGTTAATACTTCCAATCAATCAAAATTCACAGCTTTGACTAACCCATATACATAAAAACTCCTAATGTTCACTCTGTGTGCTCTAATTTAAAACCACAAATTAACAGCAACTGATGTCAGATTCATCTCGAGCTCATGGTCCACTGATTCATGAATCATCCGTACATCAGATGTCTATCCTAACCTGAGCAATGTATCAGTATGTAAACATTTCTTCATGGAAATATACAATATGTTCAGGACGGTGGGCACAGTTGAAATATTTCGAAGGCGCAGCTGCGTGTTTTCTTATGGCATGCTTAAACAGTTCAAGTGTTTTACACTACAGCATGATGTAACCGCACGAGAACGCTAAAGAAAGAAGGAAAAAAAAAATACCCTGACAGTCAAATGAATCTCAGGCATGAGCTCAATAAAGAGTTTTATGACTTTTTCTTTTTTTTTTTTTTTTAAACGATGCTCTTGACCTCGGATGCCATAACATATTGCTTTTTCTTGGTCTGTGCCAGTGCAATTCAAACCTCATTTTTCTTTAGCAAAGAATGCGGAAAGTTCAGCACACTACATAACATCGCTGGCAGGCATGACGGTCCGTGTGCAGCTGTCTCGGTTACATTAAGAGAAATCTATAATTCTTTTTATGCCATGACTTGTCCCAGAGGCAGATTAAGTATCAGCGAAAAAGGCAGAAGAATTGTTAATAAGAGGACAAGAAAAGAAAGAGATGAACTAACATCAGGGAGGAGGAGGAGGAGGAGGTGAGTAAGCCGGTGTGATGGTCGTGGAGTGAAAGAATAGATTAAACTATAGAAAATAGGGGGGGAAAGTGCATAAAAGAGATGAATGCAAACCAAGTTTGAAGGAAGTGGGGGGTTAAACTCATGCTGTAGGAGGGGGTAAGAGGGGGGGGCAAGGGGTTAATCACTAGCAGTGTGATTCTCATTATACAAGGTGTGCCAGCGCTCAATCTTCTTGTCCTTGTTCTTCAGACACTCGTACCAGTGCTTCAGACGCTCACCTTTGGCGGTGATGCCCAGCTGACACCCACCTGTCGGGAAGGAAATGAGGTGTGAAGGCAGGTGGTGAGCAGGTTTAATTTCGTCAGATGATACCTATCAGATATTTACCGATGTAGTCGTTGGACTTCCCGATGTCGTAATCCCACACAGAGACGTCTAAAGTCTTCTTGGCCAGTTCGCTGTGCTTGATGTCGTAGCTGAATTCCTGAAATTTGATTTAGACGTTAACTTGTTGTTTTCAAAGCTGCTTCTTAACATTTTTTTAATGAAGGAGTTGAGATTGAGATTTTTGAGGTTTTTTGCACAAACCTCGTTAAACTCTGGGTTTAAAGTCCTCTTCTTGATTTGTGTTTTGCACTTGCCCTTCTTCCCCATGTCAGGTTTCAAGCATCTGTAAAATGTGCACATATCAGAGTTAATTTATGCTGTTTCTAGAGTCATGTATTTAAAGTCTAAATGAGCTTTTTTCATCCCGATATACAAACATTTTGACATATGGGTCGGAGTAGCCGTTGGCGTCCATGGCGGCCAGGTGGACGCAGCGGATGACGCCCACGATGAGGCGGTTGGTCTGGGTGCTGTACATGAGGGACATCAGAATCCGGCCGCGCTCCTCCACCTCTCCGCCATCTTTCCCTGGCTGAGGGAGCAGAGAGGGGAACATTATGGGAGTCAGGATGAGGTTTATGTGAACTTCTGCGTGTTTTTCTGTCGTGTTTATACATGCTATGGAAACAAAATGATTGCCTCGTCTTCGTAGAGAGCGATGCCCCTGGCTGCTCCCACTGTTGCAGTCCTCTTCGTCTGTGGAAAGAGATTTCAGAAGGTCAATAAAAGATTCAGATGAGGAGAACAAAAGGATTGTGCGAATGTAACTGCGTTTCAGCTCACAGGGACAACTCTCTCGAGGCACACGTTGAAGTTTCTCTTCTGGTTCATCTTCAGTTTCTTCAGCGCCACTCGGGTTTCCCCGATAAACTCATTATGCCCGAACTTGTCTTCATCGCAGACAGACAGCCTGCGAAAATCAAGAGAGAATCTTAATCATACAGGCCTGTTACATCATTAAACAGTCAGCTAACAGGCAGATTAGATCAGAAGACATGAACGAAGAGCTGTTGCAGCCAAGTGAGCGATTTGAGTTTCCACCTGAGGGTCTTTCTCTGCATGTCCTCGTCTGTCAGGCCGTGATAGGTGAGAGTCTCATTCCAAGCAGGGTTGCGGGTGTTTCTGAGGGTCTTTGTGCGCAGCTTGTTAGACTGTTAGATTCAAAGTAGATCAGGACAAGAACATGGAAATGTCTCCAGGCAAATCAACATCACTTCAGGAGTGACATCTGCAATTTGGTGCTGTTTAATCACAGGTGTCTACATGGTGCCTCTTCACATCAGAGGGTGTTTTTGCAACTGAAACCTGCCTCATTCTGTAAAACAGCTGAGTATAATCACACTAAATAGCAAAAAACCTTTATTTTATTATAATCTATCAATATCTATTTTAAATCACCATCGACATGCCTGTTTTGGGATTTTATCAATGCAGCCACAAGGTGTCAGGCTTGAGCTAACAGACATTCCCCTCATCAAACAATAAGGATCTGAAATCACCACCCTTTCTTTATTATCTGCTATTTAAGATATTAAGGTGATTAATCTTAAAAGCTCCGTGTAGCAAAGGTTTCTTCTTTTACCTTACTGGCTCCTGGCAGCAGATGAAGCTTGACATAAGGATCCGCCAGTCCGTTCGAGTCCATCGGCTTCAGCCCCTGAGGAGCAACGGAGCACCGCGTCCATCACATCATCATGCACAGCGGAGAGCAATTAAGCTAAAGTGCCATTCAGGAGGATTTTAACATAAACCACTTGATTGTAATTGTCCCTTTTGTGTGAGGAAATGAGGTGAATAGTGAAAGTACCTTTGCTTTGAGGATGCTACAGTGGAGGCTGTTGCTTTCCTGGTCATAGAGCAGGCCAAACTCTAAAGAGCCCAGAGTGGCTGAAAGAGAGCCAGACGAGTCATTGCATTAGTCTTCAGAGAGACAGGCAGTCAGCTTGTGAATAACTTTAAACACAAGGAAAGATACTGTTGTAATTAAACAAAAAACACTCAACGTGTGAACAGAAGAACCAGCTGAAAAAACTCTACGAATAAGTCTTGACCTTCACTCTTGAGACATTCACAGCCTTATTTTTTTACCGTAAGTAAACTGCAGAAAAATCTCATTACAAAGAAGGGGCATATAATATACAAGAAATCAAATAAACAGTCAAGTCTCAAAGGAAGACGATCAGAAAATAAGGTTCTGGGTAAGAAAAAAACAGAGTGAAATTCTGCCCACACACTTTTTCTTTTGGAGGAGTTTCATTGCTAGTTGGGGGACAAAATAATCAAATGTCATTTGTTGATTTTTCTTATGTAACTGTTAACTTTTCTCAGCTGAGATCCATCACCGACTTGCAGCTCCAACAACCCAAATGAATGCTGGGAACTCTGCACGGCTGCAAGGAGCTTTGAGCTAAATGAGCTAAATGTCAGCATGCTAACATGCAAACATGCTAATGTCAAACTGTTTACCATGTTCACCATTTAGTGTGTTAACATGCAAACATTTGACTGTGTTTTACCACAAATTGCAGCCGAGGCTGATGGGAATTTTGAATTAAACTTATTCTCATTGACTGTGCGACAGAAAAAGTCAGTCATCAGCAACCTTTTTGTTCATTCTGAGGAGTGATGCAAAAAAAACCACAAACAAACAAATAAATAAAGCCTGAAAAAATTCATTGCAATCAATCTAATAGTGTTTGGAAATTTAAGTTTGTGCCAAATCAGTGACTGGCAAACAGGCCGACGGCTACGAGGCCAAAAAGTGATTGATTACACATCAAAACACACTTGTAGAGATTAGACTTAAAATTATGATTCTCTAAGAACATCACTTTAGAACATTTTGCTTAAAGTATTGTTCAAAATATGCCAAATCACATTTTTTAGGACCTTTATTGTATATAAATACACCAACACCACTGAGGACGTTAAAACCAGTGAAACCAGTCAGCATCAAAGAACCTGACTGCTCTCACAGCCACATCTCTGTGGAGAACACCAACATGAAACCGGTGCTATTTCTGCCATTTTCACTTCCAACGCAGGGGATTGGGTCAAACACAAGGGGAATCTTTATCCTGTTAGCCCTGTTGTATCTCAAATTATTTGCACAGCTCCATATTCCCAGACCTCAATAAAATAAATTAATACCCAATCCCCCGGAGAGAGAATAAAGGCTTTTTGACGCTGCAGGCACAGAGCATGAATGGCACGGCACCATTCTCGTCATTTAAATGGGATATATGAAAAAAAAAACAGCTTATGTATCACTACTGATTTAGTGACTCACGTCCTGATTTGGATCTTTTTTGCTTTAGTTCCCTCAGACATCGATTATCATGCTTCCATGAGAAATGCTGCTTATCATTTGTCATTTTGTACCCAGCTCATTAGACGCTGCTGCCAAAATGATACTTGCTGTTTGCAATGACTCTTGGGTAATTCATATATGTGAATTATTACCAGCAGACTAAAAGGCTGAAATCAAGCATCAACACAGTTATGACTCAGAGTCCCTCAGAGGAGCAGAGATGCTGCCAAATTAAGGTAATCTCTGCACAATACTGTATGCTGCACGACAATATGTTTCGCTATATATCCAAATATTCACCCCATCTGGTGCCGTTTAGCAGAAATAAGTGAGAAGAAATCACTTGTGGCAAACTGCACATGAGGTAAAAGCCGCCATACTCCATGAGAAGAAGGAGCAGATGGTGAACTCACTGGCTTCATCAGAGTCGTAGTCGTTGGTTTCCTCCTCCTCCTCGGCTGGAGGAGGCTGCTGTCGGGCCGGAGGAGGAGCACTGTAGGGAGCAGGCTGCCTCCTCTCCTCTCTCACTGCAGGAGGCGCTCTCTGCTCTGGAGGAGGAGCTGCACCGGAGGAGTAAGCGGCTACATCTCCAGTTGCCATTGGACCTGCAACCACATTCAATCATCTCAGACTGTGCACAATAACACCAGCAGGGTTGCAACATGTGGGTGATGTTTGGGGGCTCTTTAGAGGGGCATGAGCTCAGGATGGCGTCCCATCTGTTGCTCACCCTGCTGGGCCAGTGAGGCTGATGCGGCAGGCTGCGGCCTGGAGCTCTGGACAGGCACCATCTTCTTCATCACCACTGGGCTGCCCTGCCCCGCCTCCTCAGGGCCGGCACCACCCGTGGCCATGCGCACAGCTGATGGTTTAGGGGCCACAGGTGGGTAACCAGCGCGGCCCTGCGGCTCTGGTGCTAAAAATAAACACACAGACACGCAGTATACATAAGAGAGACATGCATAATCACACCACTTCAGGCTCCTGCTGCAGTGGAATCTGTAATACTCCCTGGTCTCTCTGGATACTTTTGATGTTGCAGCCTGTTCGTTGCAAAGGCAATGACCTACATACACTACAACAAGCTATGGCAGCCGACTACTGTACACGCAGCAGTTATATAGTTTTGCCTGTCTGATCAAGCTAGCTCTCCGTTTTATAGGAAAATCACACTGGTAATCAGGTAATCACGCTGAAAGTGTGAAACGGTACAATGCGGCCCATCACGCCGGCACCGCCTGGAGGCTCATCCCGTGTCACAGCATGCACCTTCCGACAGCTTAATTGAGCTCTTCATACCCCTCCTCTGCAACGGTGGGCGGTGCTGCCAAATTTGGGGAGCAGATAAAAGGTTTGATGGTTTGGAAAAGAGCAATGAGAGGCAGGTTTGCAACAGGACTTCTGTGCCAACGCTGATCGAATGAGACTGAAGAGGTGAAGCTTAAATAAAATTTGTTTAAAAGCTGAGTAACTCAGCTCAGTAAATCTCAGTAAATCTAAGCTGAGAGAGATGAACAGTATATTATTTCTCTGTTACTCTGCACCATGTTTTCCAAATCATTCTTTGAGTTTGTCTGGTCACTTGTCATCACAGCTAAAACTAGCTAAAACTAGCTGGTAACTAAACCCTCTTCCTGCAAAATGTGTTACAAACACAACAATAAAGGTGTAGGAGCTACTAATGCTCATGATGATTGAAAACATAGTTAATATTAGCAAGCTATTATGACTAGCTTACACTTCCTGAGGCAAGGCTAGTTAGCTTCTCTTGCTAGCTTTGCAAGTGGAACACAAACAGTTCCTAAACACTGAAAGTTGTTAAGTGGTTGATAGTTTAAATTGCTTTAATGTGCGTTTGTCAAAAAAGGTAAAATATTGCATTAACATTTATAATCTGTACAATAAAAACTGGCAGAACATCTCCAAGCAACAAAGGCTGTCAGATTTACACAGGAAAAGCTAATCAAGCAAGATGCTGTTTCACAAAATATGTCAAAAAAAGGGTTTTATTTCCTTTTTTAATATCTAATTTAGAGTGACAGCCACAAAAAAATATGTAGAAAAACTGTAGTATTTATTTTACTTAATGCACAAAATGAAGAAATAGATCAAATTTCTGTTCAAATAACAGACAGAACTGCTGAAAATATAAATCTCACAAACAGTTCAGTGTGTTTGACAGATGCTTTTTCTAATATTTCTATGTATTAGAAAGTTGACTGAAACTTGCTGTTCAGAGGCAAACACCTGATAATTGTTCAGGACAACAATCTCACAGGTTTATTAAAAAAGAGGTGAGGACCTGCAAGTCACCAGCTGAAAAATATTCATATTGATAACAAAGACTAAAAGGGAGGTGGCGGCTCTTGGTTGTGTTTACCTGGAGCTTGTGGTTGGGTTACGGCCTCCCGGGGCTCGGAGGCCGGCGGCCCCTGGGGCTCTGCAGCATCACGGCCACCTCTCTCTTTTGCTTTAGATAATGGCATGGGCGAAGGCAGAAAATGCTTAGGAAAACCTTTAAAGAACCAGGCACCAGACCTTTTCCACACCTTAAAAACATAAAACAAGACAAAATAAGCTGTCAAACAACCAGTCTGACTCTTTTACTTGCTCACAGGTGTGCAGCACTCACCTCTCGCTGTTCTCTGCAGATCTTGCATAGCCACACGGCTCGTGGTCGACTGCCACACTGCGTGCCGCACTTGCTACACATGCTCTACAAAACGGGACAAAACAGAGATTTCCAGCAGTCTGGCATTTACAAACACCATTACAAAGAACACAGCTTTTAAAACCGTGACCTATGATGTTTTCTGAACTTTCGCGTGGACTGCAGCAGAGGGGAGCGTCTGACTCATTATACCTACCTTTTTGCAGTCCTCGCACACCACTGAGCTGACCCCAGGTGAGCCCAGCTGCTCCCCACACAGCAAACAGCGGGACATCCCATCGCCGCACACGGTCTTCTTCATGTCGTCCAGGCGGTTTATCAAGCGCCTGCAGCAGCACAGAGGGGGGGAATCTCACTGCAAATGTCACTGTTAATTATGCCGGGTCCAAATGTGGCAGGTCCAATTTGTTTTCAATGCATATATAAGGAGAAAACACAGCATGTTTTATCAGACTCTCACCCAATCCTCTCCTGCTCCATGGCCTCCATCTTCTCAGCACGGGCGATCACGCTGTTTATTATCTCTTTCTCCTCATCTGTCAGGTCTGGACCAGGACCAGGACCTGGCTGCATGGTCCAGCTGCCCCTGTAAGCCAGAACAGACAGATCATCCAGCTTAGATTACACCGCTCCTGTGATTTAACTCACTAACGTGCAATCGACACATCTGCACACACACGCTTCGCATCAAATGTGTGGATGAAGTGAGCAAACACAGTGGATCAATGAACAGCATCAACACATCACACAGCTTTCTGAGCAGCTACAGCACCAACATGTGTACGTGATGCAGATAAGAGAGGTGGAGTTTGTCTACTTACTGCTCTTTATCGCTGTGTCACAAATCACACATCAGAGGGATGCAGGTGAGACACAGGAGAGAACAGCAGAAGGTTGGTAGGCTTATAAAGAAGCTTTAAACTATTAAAAAATGTTGTGACATCATGCTCACCTTGCATGCATGGTCCTCTGCCGGTCGTTGGACACCCAGCGATCAGAGCTGCTGCCCATCACCGTGTCCGTCATGCTGCACTGTCACAGTCTGCCAGAGGATGAAAAACAAAGACAGAGATGAATTTAGCACAAAATACTCACAATATTACACCGATACAGTGAAAAGAGCTCCTAATTTAGGCGAAAATTAAAGGTTTCGTCAGCCAAAAATCATCATTAGTGACTAGATTCTGACTCCTCCATCCTTATCTCATGCAGCACCACCGGCTGCTCTCTCATTAAAAAAATATTAATTGTGTTCAGATTCTTTTAATGAGTTTATCTTGAAAACATTTGGGTGTTTTAATAGGTTAGTTAGGATCCAAACTAGCATGTTAAAACACCAAAGGCACACACTTACAGCAACAAAACCGTCAGATCAAGGCAGCAATGGAGCGGCGACGCCCAGCTCTGCGAGGTAAATTACCGTTTTAATCAAAGGAGTTCTGTGGCTTTGAAGAGAGAAATATAACAGCTTCATTTTATTCGTGAGAAAGGGGCAGTGTGACGGCGAGGTAAAGAGGGGAGAATATTCTAAATATAGCAAACACCTGAACTGATGGTGATGTTTTTTTAAGGTGGATCTCTTTTTTTTTAACTGGTTAAAATGCAGCTTCCTTCACTGAAACTCCTGCTGCTTCTTTAAACTTGGTGTGTGCTGACTGTCATCTTCTGCAGGTAATACACTCACACACACTGTGGATAAGCACTGAATACACTCCAATCTAACACTTAAAATGTGACAAGTCTTCAGATAATCCTCCTTTAATTCACACACAGAAACGCAGGCCGGAGGTTGACTTCATATAAGCGACCACCATAAACCAGAAAATCACTAGAATTAAAAAAAAATTGTGTTCAGAAAAAAAAAATTGATCATGTTTTCCCCCCTAATCTTCTCAGCTCCTATCAATTTACATATCGAGTCTGAAATAACATGACAAAATATCAGCTACCGTTGGCAACGCGAGCACATCTCCTGGTGCCAAATTGCAGCCTGAGCGGTGCCATCTCCTCCTGCCAGGCCTGTTTTATCAATTTCTTTCCACAGACATATTCAAGCGATAAATGGACGGAGCAAAACACTGCAAATACACAACACAAACACAATGGATCTGCTGTGTAAACCCTGATGACACACGGTTGTTTTTTAACAGGGGTGGATTTGCTTTTATAGACGTTCTGCAAAAAAGGAAAGAAGCTTATGACAAAACAAACTCTCTGGTATATTAGTGACCGGAGTGAAAATGATGCTGAAGTGGGCGTCGTGGTCCTGTAAATTTATATGTGCTCTGCTTTCCAAACTGGGGGTGGCAGGAGCAATTTTTTATAGCAGCGGTAAGTGAAAATGTAAGAAATGTCTTCCAGGTTTTGACTCGACACGAATCAATGAAACAGATGGTTCCATAAAGCAGGAGTGGCTCAGTTATGCTGCAATACAGGAGGAGGTGAGTTTGCACCGACAGGGAGAACCGACAGTCTTTGTCTGTGATGATTAAAGCTTCTTTCATCCAAATTAATGTCTGTGATTCATCAGCTCTCGACTAAATCGACTCTTTTTGCAGAAACGCCGGTTGGATCATTGAAAAACAGTAAATAAAAAAGTGAATCAAGCCATCATCACATCTGACGCCTGGAGTTTGGCGTCAGATGTGATGATGGCTTGATGATGGCCGTCACCATCTTGTTGCTTTGGAGCCAAAAGTGACGATATTTGGACGAGAGGGTGGAGCTGAGGAGGATTTGCATTGATAAAAAATGAGTGTGTGACGCCTTGCAGGTGGCTGCTGTCACTCAAAAACAGCCACGTCGTTATGCATTACTTTAAGGCTTAATATAATACTGTACAAACAAGTGAGTAATATCAAATTCCAACCCACGCTTAACTGTCATGAAAGAAGAAAACTGCTAAAGAGACAAGAACCAGCTTTTGCACCAGGCTGTAAATATGCTTATTTCTACTGGAAAATTGGGCATTTTAATTAAGGTTAATGGGACTCTGTGGAGATTAATATGATTTTGGAACAAGCCTCATGTGGCCATTACAGGAACTGCAGTTTGTTGGCTTTGTTTTTCCAGCAGCAGCAGCAGAAGTGGCTGCTTGGGTGAGACTGGATATGTGTGTCAGGTGTTGAGGGAAGGATCTGAAGGAAGTAATTGTGAGTCCATGTGGGGAAATCTGGACTGTTTTTTATTTAGTCCATGAAGAGAGGAAGTGTTGCTGACGAGGAGTCTAAGGATGACATTTTATTTAACCCTTTGAAGCACAGGATGACAGGAAATAACTTTTGCGATGTACATGATGCATAAACACACCCCAGAGCCACAGATGACAGCGGGTTGTCGAGTGTATCCATATGTGATACACCGACAACGCAATTTAATCTCTGAGTGACACAGCAAAGATGATACAGAGATGTTAACAGGGATCACTGAGACAAGTACCCATCGGCAAGTCTGCTCAGTGTGTATGTGTGTGTGTGTGTGTGTGTGTGTGTGACCCTGTAAAATTGTCTCAGAGCTGCTTCAAGTCTCTGTCAGACAGTTCGTGGACTGATGCTGCAGCAGCCACAGGCCGGAAGATGCAGCAGTGTTATGTCCTGAGGGGAAGCACCGGCGGTTTTGAGAGGACCGGCGAGGCCCGAAAAAAGGAGCAACAAAAGGGGGGTGAAAGGGGGGGGATGAAATCCTCCCTCGAGCCTCAAACGTGAAGAAGTGATGGTGCAGGATGAGGAGAGTGCGGGTTGTAGATACAGTGAGGAATGAACGATGATAATTAAAGGAAAAATCAATAAGTTTCACTTGTGTTCAAGCTCTTCACGGCGGTGAAAATCCAGTAATAAAGAAAAGCGAAGGAGGGAGAGAGAGAGGGAGGGAGGGGGGGAGTGCGCTGTTGTCTCCTCAATTCAGCTGCACGTACTACAGTTTGCTGCGTAACGTCGGGCTTCATACCTTTTTGAGGTCTAATCTGTTGCTGCGCTGCCTGCGGGATTCACAGAGTAACAACAACATTCGCCGTGCTATCAATAGACACTCTGGGTGTGGGCTTTTCCCTCTGATGCTGCTGCTGATGCTGATGGTGCTGCTGCTGCATCCAGCCAACACCGGCAACACACTCCTCAGGAAGCATTCGTCTTTTTCACACTTTTCAGCAGCAGTCTGACACTTCAGACGCTACTCTGACTGTGCAATATAGATATCGTATGCGCCGAGGCTCTCAAGTGTGGCTCTCTCCCTCTCTCTCTCTCTCTCTCTCTCTCTCGCCAAAATGAATAAGCCCACTTTGCTCTAACATGGTTGTCCTGGAGAAGTGAATGGAGAGAGAGAGAGAGAGAGAGACAGATGGGAGGAGGCATTCAGACTTGGGCTGGGTAATCACTGACTCAGACAATATCGAGCTCTCTGGTGCTGTGGGTAGATGTTACCGCATGACAGAAGTGGACTCTTTGCTGACAATCCAATTAGCATTCAGGAGAGAGCGTGGACGATTGTAAACACACTTCCCTTTAAGAGCTGTCAGCGTACGGCGTTTTCTTTTTGTTTTGTTTGTTTTTGCTGCTTCACACACAGAAAAGTGTGTGTACAGCTCGCTTTTTTATCTTCTGTGCAGCAAAGTGAAGTGAGGTCACATACATCTTCCACATGTAAATATTCAAAAATGTACTTGAAGCCAATTATAATGGGCCGTCTCAGACCCAAAATGTCACACCCAGCCTTGTTGTTCTGCGGTCGTGACATCGCTGTGACCCTCAGACTGTCGTCCTTTCAGCTGTTGATGTTATAAATGCAACCAATCTGCGTCATCTGTGACTCTGACTTGGTGCAACAACAGTCATCTCGCACACGTTTCCTCCCATATAAGATGACTCAGTCGCCTGGTGGATTCTTCTCCTGGGAGCTGCACATATTTTCCTGTTTTTTTATGTTTTCCAAAATGTCATGAAGCCCCAGCGATGACGCTTTCAGACGTGGCAGTTTTTTTGCAAAATGACAGAAAGAAACCGCACAACATTGTCTACAAATAACACCAAGGGATGAGTAGTAACAGATCATGTGTGAGATGACAACAGGAGGAACCAGAAGGAGAGCGTCGACTCAGGCCGCTCCTCCGTCTGATCCCTGTGAAGTCATCCACCCAGCTGGATCTCTCCTGTATAGAGTTTCACATGGGGGCGGAGAAGACCAATTTAGAAACCCGTCTCCTCCTCGAGGGGCCTGAGGAGGAGAGTCAATACAAATCTGCATCTGCACATCTTCAGCGCCCCGAGCACACCCTACACATTTCCCATCTATTTTTAGAAACGCAGCCATGAATTCTCCTTGGATACTTGAAGCGAACGCTCAGCACGAACGGCCACCTTTAAGTCTTATCAGGTAGTCGCGCAGATTAGTGTTGTTGTGTGACTTTGGGTATCAGGTGTATGAGTCATTACTGCAGAATACACGAGCGGAGAAGGAGCAGACTTGGATAAGAGCGCCTTGTTATGGCCGACGGGACGGCGTCTCTTTTCAAGATGTTAGCACTCTTGGAGAGGAAAACTTTAAAGAGGCAGGAAGAGTGAAAATGATGCAGCAGGTCTGGTGGATTGATGTAATAAGGATCATTATGGACGGCACACTGAGAGCTTGGAGGTCAGAGTGGAGGGAGTCGTCTTCTTTGTACTGAAATGATCAAAAAACAGGAGCGAAGCAAAGATTTTACACCAAAGTTTTCAGGTCTTTAAACCATTTGAGCGAAATAATGAGTCGATTATCATATTGACAGGAAATGATTCATACTTTTTTATGTTTTTGTGAGGTTTTTTCTTACATTCTGCCATGTGTCCTATTTGGAAACATATTGAACATAATGACACTGAAACACTTTGTAGTAATACACTTGATTTCCAGGGCAACAATTCCCTCGCCGTCCTCCAAGAAGGACGTTTCTAAAAAATGGGTTAATGAGAATTGGAGATCAATTGGCTTCCCTTTAAATTTATCTTTCATCAGGGTCTCCATTTGTGTTTTAATGCCTCGGGATAAAAACTTCTTCATGTATAATGGAGGTCGCCTCAAAGCTCTGCCGAGACCACCACCCAATCATTCACCAATAACCCGAAACCATTAGCCGACGCAGGGTCCCCGCGGGCTCGTATCAGCACTTTCTACCGAAACATTTTCAAGGCGCCGGTGCTGAGTAGAAGCTACAGGGGTTGATATTCATGTCAGCACAGCGTATCCATCTTTCTGACGATTTAATAATCCCCATGAAAACATACACTTTTTTTTTTTTTTTTATGGTTGTGATCATTAATGTTTCAACAGCTATAACATGCAGCTTTTTCCTATTAAAGATCCAATAACCCTGCAACACATGTGCAATTTTTCACCGTGCTGCAGGGAAACTAGCATTAAACTTAGCCATGAAGAGGCCTGCGGGGCCTCGTGTGTCTTTATTTACATGGTTTATGTTGTTGGAAAATAGTACTATTATCATAAATCGTGAATATCTGGTATAAAAATAAAGATGCAATAAGCAAAAAGCTGTTCAAACATAAAAAAAAACCCATACGTTTCTCTCCGTGCTGCCTTGTTGCACTCCTCTAAGCCCCTCCCACCAAACCCACATGTTAAAATGCCAGCAGAAGGACACCGTCGGCCCTTTGTGACCTCACATTTCATCGGGCTCGCCCTCCGTGGTGTGAGCATCGCCAGGACCCCGATCCCTCTGGTTGCAAGTTGTCTTTTCAAAGATGCCTCTGCAGCACCTTGTCGCCTCGGGGCACAGAGCCCCGGGCTGCAGAGGCGGCTGTGATGCTGTCTAACAGTGAGATGGGATGGGAGGCCGGTACACAACACACACACACACACACACACACACACACACACACAAATGTCCACCATTAATAGTTAATCCCTGCCTCATTCTCATTTATTTATAATGGTGAGAAATTAGTGGAAATTTATTACAAGTTTCAGGATTTTTTCCAAGATTTTTTGGACGCACGAGCATCTGTGTTTGTCAGGCAGCCAATAGGAACGCCCTCTCCATAAAATCACCTGTGATTGACAGAAATCTCCCGTCATGGGTTTTTAAAAGCCTGAAAACGGAGCCAAGTGGAGGTGAAGGAGTCCGGTTGTCTCTCAGAGCACTTGAATTACAAAATGCTAAAGGTTATAATGGAATTTCTGTCTAATGAAGCTGAAAATTCCTCCTTACTTAAGTTATCAAATAATATGTGTCCTCGTCTCTTTTTACTGTCAGCAATAAAAAAAAAGCTGTGAAAAACAAAAAAGCAGAAAAACTGTGAAACGCAGTTCATATATTTTCTGCTTACACGCTAAATGCAAAAGGAAAACAAGAGCGGTAAACAATATTTTATTTTTTACTCTCTTTTTTTTCCGCTCTCTACCATCTGGCCTGGCGATAACTCAGATGGTTAATGTATTATGAAACAGAGCGCAGCCTGAGATCCTCAGAAAGGAGAGTCTTTGGCTGGTCTACAGTTTTAACCCAAGTCCCGTGGTGATCTTCAGCATCACGCCTGAGCAGGAGAGACTGGAAAAAAGTCGATTTTTTTATTTTAAATCTTTTCTTCTCTCGCATTTATAAACACAGACTTACTTGAGAGCCAATATCAGAAGTTAAATTTACAGATTTAGAGTCATGCGTCATCTTCGGAGCTGCAGAGCTTCGCTCAAACATCAAAATAATTGATGATATCTTGACTCACGTTTGTGTCACATGTCATCAAAAAGTGCAACCAGCTGCTCCCTCACATGGTGACACATGTGGGCTGTTGGTTGGAGGCTCTGACGACAAACGGAGATTAAAGCTCCGTGAAAACGCTCAAATATCCAATCTCATAACCGCTGATTGACTGGAGTTCACCCACCTTAAAGGGTCAAGAGTGTTAATTGACTTCCTATTGAATGAAGCATCACAAAACAGATCATTTTGGTCTTAAAGAGAAGTCCTCACAGTGTTCACACACACACCAGGCATGCTGGACGAATGGAGGAGATGGTAGAAAAGACTAGGGGGGGTAGAAAGCTAGTCTCCCATTTCCATTTGCACGATACAGCTTCATCCAGGGGGGCTGTGAGATGCCAACATGGCAGGCCAAGACCTTGGTTAGACTGTAAAGCACTGCACCAAGAAGCCCTCCACTGCAGAAGCAAAACATCACTCAGCATTTCTTAATTATTTACAACTCCCACCCCCGTTGCCTTTCACTCCGTGTAAGTTGCCCTCTTTAAAGCATTAGTGCATGCTTTATGTGCTCCGATCTTTGTCGGAGATTATGCACAGAACAGTGGATTTAGAGAGAGAAAAAATGATCAAAGAGGGTCCAACGGATTAAGAAATTGCTCGTCTCTATTTTTGGGAAAAGATTGGGGACGTTTGTTAGCCCTTTTAGGGTCCGTGGCATCGACAAACGATCCATGTTTTCAGTCAAACAACGGCGTTGACGGGGACCATCTGTGGAACCATCTGTGAGGACTCTTCACCTCTCAAAATGTGAGAATGTTGCACCGATTCAAACGCACACGGCTACATCCTCCCATCAGGCACGGCTCCAGGTCCCCGCATCGCTGGAGAACAAACAGGAAAGACCATCCAGTGACCAACAAGATACCGTGCTGTTAGTCTGCTATCGCTGTTGGCCCGGCCCAACAATGAATTACACGCCGAACAAGCGGTCATTTTTAGTAATCACCATCAAATTTAGCAGTGAAATGTCTGCTGACCCACATTTTTCTCAGACAATTTGATGTAATTCAGGGACCTCTTTCATCCAGGCCTTATTTTAGAACTACAGGAGTAAATGGCTATCGGAAATGGAGTGCTCAATTAATTGCACTCCAGCAGTAATTCTCAAATTTGCTGTGCCGATGGTGATTCATCCCTGTATTCCTCAGAGGTAAGAGGTGGGACTCTGAGAAGCGGCTGCTGATGCATCGGCCAGTCATGCTCCTTCAATTTCCTCCCATCTTATCTCGGGGAAACAAGTGCGACCAGACAGGAGCAGTAAATCAGTGCAGTAAATGTCTGGTGAAAGGATACTACGCATTTATTCCTCACTAACCAGAAGTGACCTGCAGCTGGTGGTCTGCTGAGATAAACCACATGGTTATTAACATGTAAAGAAACCAGCCCGATCTCCTATCGATCCCTCGGTGTGATGGCAGTGATTCTGTGTCCGTGTTGCCCAGCTTTTAAGATCTGGCACGGTTCAGCTGCTGGATACCTGACCCTCTCTCTCGTCCCACCGGCAAACTAGCAGGTACAATGCCCCCGGGTGTTTTTAGCAGATGTCTGTTGGCAACAGAGAGCCTGTTCTGGTCTGGAGACACTGCAACACTAAAAAGAAGCTTTGGCTCGACTTCTGAGACTGAAAAAGCCCTGTTGGGAGGCTCTGCTGTGACTGGAAATGCAGAGTTTGTTCACAAAGACATCACTCTGAGCTGCTGGTTCGCTGCTGCAGCTGCAACATGTGCACAGAGGTGATGCTAATCAGCTGCACATTTAAATGTCAAAGCTTATAAACTGTAGTGGACAGAAATGTCTCTTAAAGATTGGCCGGTGCTTATAGATTCAACCACAGTCTGATTCTGTTTTGGATTTTTTTGAACTCTGTACTCTCAAGGGGGAACTTTGTTTAAAGGCCACGTTAATTATAGCGGTCTTTTCCAATATGCATCAGTGTTCAGGCAGATCTAATCACCAGTTTTAGAGAGGCAGGTGAATCGATTCTGATCCGCCATCGCTCTGATGAGAGTTTGAAAATGAAGCCACTCCCCTCTGAAGCTCAGTGATGAAAAAATGACAGAAAAAAACATCTTTATGTTTAAAAGCACGACACGAAAAACCAGCAGATATTCAAAGAATAACGTGCTGTTTGGGTTCAGAGCTCCATATGTGGATTGTGAGGAGCACAGAGGAACATGGAGTCATGCACCTTTACCAACTGTGGCCATGGTAACAGCAAGATCAGAAGACGAGAATCAAAATGATTAAAAGCTGTGTGTGTGTGCGTATGTGTGTGTATGTGTGTGTGTCCACCAGTGTCTTTGTGTTTGTAGTAGACTGTACCTGTGCCAGATTTCAAAGCCCATGCAGAGCAGATCATTGTTGCAGAAACAGTGTCAGTGGATCATCTCTCCGATCAATAAACGTGGTCGCAATTTGTCAGAGACGATGCATCCTGCAAGGACGGCTTTGCTTTCAAGCATCACAGTTTGAAAAGACTGCATGGTTAGTGAGGTAGACAAGATGAAGACAAGGGATTATGGGTACAGTCGCCTCGTATCCTTCAGCTTTAAATAATGCAGTTGGTGTGCAGAGCACTTCCTCCATCTTTTTTCACCTTTTCCCTAAACACCCATCTTTCCTCGTGTTCCCAGTCTCTCGTTTTCTCTTGTTTCAATTTTCTGTTTTGCCTAATTCAGGTCTTTTTCTGGACAGAAAATAGTAAGCTGGCAGAGTGACAGATATACAGAGAGAGGTACTAGCACAGGGGTGTCGTCCAATCACTACTGTAGTTGCTCATGTGAGAGGAGGCAGCTGCAGATATCTCTCAGACTGTTCATTCAGTCTTTTCTCCCCTCCCCCATTTAATCCCCATGGTTCAGGTCTGTAGGAGGAGTTGGAGAGGGTGGAACCGAGAGGCAGATTCTCAGCTTCCTTTTTCTGTCCTCCTTCCATGTTAACACCAGAATCAACGAACCGGTTCGGTCCAATAAGTCTGTTTACATCACACGCTCGCACATACACACACACAGTGTAATAACCCACGGGTGCAGGATGAGGCGATATCACAACAAGTAGGCGACCGTATCACCTGTCCTGTGGCACAGCAGGAGTTGAGAGCTGCTGCTCCTGCTGTGCCACATCAACGTTTGGAGGCATCACTGATGTTTTTCCTCCGTCTCCGCAGGCACATCAAGCCCCAGCGTGTGCTCTTAAAAAAAATCCTGCAGCAACGCCCAGGGACTGCAACCACACAATCTCCCGTATGACTTACCAGGTCTGTTTTCTTATATCAGATCTGCAACAAGGAAGCACCGTGTTGCAGGAGTGCAGCCAGCCACCGGTCTCTTTTCAATTCACCAGGAGGAGGATTTTTTTCCAAAAGCCCATCGAGCCACACTGAGAGTTTTATTTATCAGCCATTCATGAGTGTTATCACAACACCAAAGCATGCTGTAGTAACATCGATGCAACAAATCCAAATATGAAGGTAATCGGCTCTGTGAGCACCTCTGCAGTGACAGGAGCGATCTCCTGCTGGGCAACATTTTCACAAAGACTCGTTTTCCATAAAACAAAAGAAATCAATCATATGTTCATTTACATATTTGGTGCCTTTCGCAGGTTAATCAGCAGCAGCAGCTCTCTGCATACTTACTTGCGCTGCATATGTTTCACAAACGCTGTTTCATTCAAATGACTCAGAAACTGACTAATAAAGATAAAGATTAAAAAAAAAATGTGTTTTCCATCAAAATTACAAATACAAGCAAAAGAAATGTGTCCCTTCATCAGAGATCATCAGAGATCATTAGCAGTCCCCCTCTCTTGTGAATGAAATGCTGCATTCATTCAACTTGTAAATGAGAAATTCTAATGCAATGAGTCACTGCCACAAATGCAAAAACCTCACAGTGGTTTTAGGTCGAGGATGCAATGTTTGAAAAATTCTTCGAAGGAGAACATAAAGCCTACCTGAGAGTCCAGCCCCGCTCTCCTCTCTCCTCTCTCCTCTCTCGGGGAGTTGTCAAGGAATGATGCGGACTAAATTTCTGTGCAGCTCTCGGATCTGACCACAGATTCAGTCATTGCGCATGGTGCCTGTCACCAAAACCAGTTTTTCTTTTTTTTTTTTTATTCTTATGTCTGCAGGAGTCCGTCGCTTGAGGCACAACGGACCTCCACAATGCGTGGGAACTGGTCTTCTATCCTGCGCGGAGGCTGGAAAGCCCTTGGTACCCTGGGAAGGAAACCCCTGGATCTGAAGTGATAACACTGATGCTTAAGTGGACAGTCATCACCTGACGCGATTGTCTCTATAACAGCGCATAGTATCTAAATTTATCTCATCCTCCATGCAGCCCTGTTGAGAAGTCAGTGTCGGCTTTGAGAATTTGTAGCTGCGCTTTATGGTTTTTAACGCGCATATTGGAACAAAAACACATGATTGTTGAAACTTTTATAGAATGAAAAGGTTTATCGAAGGCTGTATTGTATGAATCGTTTTAACTTTTTTATTTGTTCATTTTTATCCCCCATAACTACTCTGTAAAATCTTCTTCTAATTGGCAGAATTAAAAATCATTAATAGGCTTACATGCTGTTACAATTTACTGCCATTTTCTGTCCAGTCTCATGAGATTTGCTCTTTGATTTTTTTTTTCGTCGTAGGATTTAATCTAATGAGAAAATCCATCGTTAGTATCTCAATTTTAAGAGCCTACCTCCGCGCGGTTTCTTACTGTGGTGACATTGCGCCACCTAATGGGTCATTTATTCTTTGCATCAAAAGGAGGAAAGGCTTCCCAAATTGTGTTATCATAACGTACAATTCAGCAAATATGAGTGGAATCGGTACGAAAATGCAAAATTGCACAATACTAAAATACGGGTTTACATGTTCAGAGTTATAATTTCCATCGGTAAAAGTGTGTGTTTCATGGATATATACATTAAACATATGTTTGCCACACCTACACAGAGAAAAAGATTGCAAGTTAGACAAGAGGTAAATCCCCTCTTACTTCCGTATTTACGTCTTTACATCCCACAGTGAGAACATTCAAATCATGAACATATCCTCTTCGATATATTCGAAAGACACAGAAATGTTTAAGATATACTCAATCAAACAGTAGCTCTATGCACTTGAGACGCATATGTTTTAATTTTTTGCTATATTGGTTTTTGTGGATGTTTAGCTGATACTCAGTGCGCATGCGCCAAACCAATTAGCTACTGCTGATTCACTCCTTATGCGCTTAGCTAACATGTTAGCTAGCTAGTTACCGTTATTTATAATAATAACAGACGGCTACAAGATGTTTAGATGAACATAGGATGTGGATTTTTTCATATATTGAGAGGAATTAGCTTGCTAACTACGTTACGATGTGAACTATCTTGTTATTTAATCATCTTTGGTCACATGATCGAGTATTATCGCCGCGGTCACCTGATTTGTGTTGTGTTGCCGTTAAAGAAAGATGGCTGCCCACCTGTCGTACGGTAGAGTTAATTTAAACATTTTGAGGGAAGCAGCACGGAAAGAACTTCGAGAGTTTTTGGACAAATGTGCGGGAAGCAAGGTAATAAACACACCTAAACATTTAAAACATGGCCGAAACAGCGACAGCTAATCAGGCTAATACATCTGATTGCTAAGCTAGTTTCCTCATCCGCAATGTTGTTATGGAGCTGTCACTGATCGATACATCTTGCATAATACATCACTGTCATATTAAGATATTTAAACACTACACTGCCTGACAATATAGATAAAGACTTATCTACATGTTGGGTGTTTTTTCTTTACGCTGGCTGCATTTAAACTCATTATTTGATCTATTTTCTTAGCTTGTAGCTAAGTCATTGGTTAAACTAGCTAACGTTTCCGCATAATATCAAAGATAATCTTTCAGGTGTTGCTACTGATTCATATAACTCTGTGCTGTTTCTCTTTAGGCCATAGTTTGGGATGAATATCTGACGGGACCTTTTGGACTGATAGCTCAGTACTCTCTGCTGAAGGTAAGTGCTTTTTGTATTGTTAAATAATCTGATTACATATATGGTGTGAAAGTCACCGTTAAGTATTATTCATCTCATCAATCTGAGGGTTTTGATTATTCTAGATATCAAACGCATGTTAAATGTTATAATTGTGTTGCAGGAACATGAAGTGGAAAAGATGTTCACCCTCAAGAGTGGCAGGCTCCCCTCTGCAGACGTCAAAAATATCATCTTTTTTGTTCGACCCAGGCTGGAGCTCATGGACATCATTGCTGAGAATGTGTTCAGGTCTGTTTTATATGTATCAGTCTTTAAACTCCACTGTGTAAAGAGTGATGACGGTGTTTTCTCAGTCTAAGACAGTCAAGTACTTTTAAATCATGTCTGTCTTTTTGCAGCACTAAACACTTTTTTCCTGGATTGTCTTTTCAGTGAGGACAAGATGCATTCGTCCCGAGATTTCCACATTTTGTTCGTGCCTCGGCGCAGCATGCTCTGTGAACAGCGGCTGAAGGAGCAGGGAGTGCTGGGATCTTTCATCAATATTGATGAGTATATCCTGGACCTGATTCCCTATGACGGTGACCTGCTCTCCATGGAGTATGAAAGTGCTTTCAGGGTGTGTGCAACTTGTACATCCAACATATATATCAACCACTCTTCTAGGAATGAAATATCTATTTTTTATTATAAACTGAGGATTAGATTTCTATTAAAGTGTATCTAAGCCAACATTTGATCGTCTCTTACAGGAGTGTTACTTAGAAAATGACCAAACAAGCCTTTACCACACAGCCAAAGGCCTCATGACCTTGCAGGCACTTTACGGCACCATTCCACAGATATATGGGAAAGGAGAATGTGCTCGGGTGAGTAATCAATCTGTATAAAAACCAATGATCATTATTGTGTTGAAACAGCTGATTGCACGTCATCAGGGGCTCTGCCAGCAGCCGGTGAATGTATTTGTTTAAGACAGAAACTCTCTGCTTGCTCGCAGCATGTTGCCAACATGATGCTGAGGATGAAGAGGGAGTTCGCCGGCAGTCAGAACCAGATTCTGCCCGTGTTCGATACCCTGCTCCTCCTGGACCGTAATGTTGACCTGCTCACCCCTCTGGCCACACAGCTCACCTACGAGGGTCTCATCGATGAGATCTATGGCATCAATAATGGTTAGAATAAATCTTTTGACTCCAAATTTTGTGTGAATGTTAAGCTGTGTTTCTATCAAACTCTCTGGGTAAAAGAACCCTTGAAACTGGTACCTAACTTGTCATTACATGTACCTAAATCCTTTCTTCTTTTCAGTATATTTAGAGCGCAATTGACAAAACAACTCTGTTTCTGTTCTGTTTGACCAATCTGTGGTCTACAATAGTGATAGCTATACTTGTGTGCGAGGTACCGAAACAGATGGGTAACAAAAAACAGGGCAGAATTGAATGGTTGTATTGGTACCATCTACAACTTTTAGGGGAACTGTAAAAATAATTGTCGTGTAAGGAGCCAAACTAAGCTGAACTTGATGGAAACATTGCTTTAGTCATTTAGTCACATTGCACTGTTATAATAACCTCAAATCTGCATGTGTTAGTGTGTTTTTGAATGTTTACTACTTTTTATTTAATGGCCAGTCCTTGTTTTTTCTCTCTCTGACTCACAGGTTATGTCAAGTTGCCTCCAGAGAAGTTTGCACAGAAGAAACAAGGTGAAGCGAGTAAAGATCTGCCCACAGAGCCCAAGAAGTTACAGCTCAACTCAGCAGAGGAGCTTTATGCAGAAATACGGGACAAAAATTTCAACGCTGTTGGAGCAGCGCTCAGCAAGAAGGCCAAAATCATCTCAGCTGCCTTTGAGGTGAGTCCTGCCTCATCTGGCAAATTTGTCTCCTCTTAAATTATAATAGTTTCATTTCCATTACAAGAATATTAAAATAAACTTTAGTGTCTGGTGCTACTGTGGAGCTGCTGTAGATTCACTTCCAGACATCCCAGCTGATCTGATTGTAATCTCTGTCTCTGTGGCATTTTAACACAAAGGTCATAACAGAAATCCATGCGGTTAGGAAACTGATGACAGACACGAAGAGATAACATCAGGTCGTAATTGTTCCAGTAGAATACTTAACAAGGCCAAACCTGTAACTGTTCTCTCATCAGCTCAGAGATCAGTTACTCTGATTACAATACAAATTACATCAGATGAGATTAAAGGTGTTTTAACTCAGAAAAGCAGCGAGCAGGAGCGGTTTTCTCTTTGCTAATGTAGAGAAAGATGCTTTTCATTTGAAAGGTTTTCAGGAACGTAATTGATTGTGTGTGCTTGGTCAGAAAAAAATGTAAATAAACACAAATTTAAACAGTTTTATTGAAGATTGGTTTGTTTTGTGTTTTCTAAAGTTTTTCACGTCCTTCAGTTTTCTGCCACTTGCAAACCTGTTTTATGTCTGATTTAATTTACTTTTTACATAATTTTTTTGTGGAAATCTTATTAGATTCTTCCATTTAAAATTCTGTTTCTCTGCACTATCAAACATAATAACAGCTCAGCCAGCTCAGTGATTTTGTTGTTGTCTTTCAGGAACGACACAACGCCAAAACAGTGGGAGAAATCAAGCAGTTTGTCTCTCAGCTGCCTCACATGCAGGCGGCACGAAGCTCACTGGCCAACCACACGTCTATCGCAGAGCTGATCAAAGACATCACCAGTATGTGCTTAACTTTCCACTTAAACTGCTCTACATTTGATTCTGTTTGCATATGAAACCATTCTTGACATATCTTCTACAAATACATAATGAAGCCTTTTGTGTAGTGAAAACCTGCACAGTCTTTGTTTTAAAAAGAAACCAGTTCCAATATGTGAGATAGTTGTGATTGTATGTTTTCAGTTTCCTCTGCTTTTATTAGAATGTAATTGAATCTAACTGATGTGTCTTGTTTCAGCATCTGAGGCCTTTTTTGACAACCTGACGGTGGAGCAGGAGTTCATGACTGGAGTCGACACAGACAAGGTACTTTTCACATATCTCACTGGTTCTCTAAAGCTTATCTGTTAGCATCGGATTATTTCTGCATAAAACTCCTCTGTTAACATCATCTGTTAAAACAATAATCACATTATGTGCCTATAAAAAAATGGTTTCTTATGATTTAACTAAAATGATTGAAATCCTAACAATATTTGGAAATTCCTTATAGGATCAATTATTATAAAGTTTTGCATCTGGATCTGATTTATATGCACAATAAGTAACATTTCTACAAAGACTTTGGTTCTCATGAACATAATGTTGCTGTCCAGGTGAACACATACATAGAAGACTCCATCGCCCAAAAGGATCCACTGATTAAGATTCTGCGTCTGGTGTGTATGCAGTCGGTCTGCAACAACGGCCTCAAGCAGAAGGTGTTGGACTACTACAAGAGAGAGATTCTCCAGGTAAACTCAGAGACAAAGATTGATATGAACAAGTTTGTACTTTCAGAGTTACTCAGCTGCATCAAGTGAATAATTGAAACTGTTTTTGTTCATGATGCCTTTTCTTGTCTTTGGTGAAGACCTATGGATATGAACACATTCTGACACTGAACAACTTAGAGAAAGTGGGTCTTTTGAAGCCGCAGTCGAGCTCAAGGAACAACTTTCCAACTATTAGAAAAACCCTTAAACTTTGGATGGAGGACGCTAATGAACAGGTATGAGATTTAAGGACTTTGAGGACTTAACCCGACCACTCTTGACTGTTTGAGGAGGATCTTTACCACTTTGACTGTGTGTTTTTTCAATTACTGCAGAATCCCAACGACATCTCCTACGTGTACAGCGGCTACGCTCCACTTAGCATCCGACTGACCCAGGTGTTAGCCAGGCCCGGATGGCGTAGCATCGAAGAGGTGCTGAAGATGCTTCCGGGCCCGCACTTTGAGGAGAGGCAACAGCTGCCTCCCGGGCTTCATAAGAAACGTAAGAACCAATCAAACCATGATCTGTTTGCCCTGCTGCTGCTGCAAAACAAAAGAAAAGTAAATGACCTCCTGCCTGCTACACGCAGATAAGACACCGGCTTTGTTTCCCTTTAGTCAGAAGCTGAACAGCTGCAGATTGATGACACAAAGCTGACAATACGTCAGAGGCAACCTCGGTGTTTGTGTTTTTCTGTGTCTGTGTGGAGGCTCGATAACAACAGACGGCGACCAGCTTCGGTTTTCCTGCATCATTTCGTATCAGCAGTGGGAGGTGTTAAACTGATGCGAATAATGAATTTGATTATACACTCAATTTGAAATGTGCTAATTAAAACAACGGGTTCGACCATCAGACAGCTGACTTGTTTCTGCATGTCTGCCTAACACTGGCATTAAAAGGTGATAATAGAGGACTCTAATCTTGGGGGAGGGTGACGACTAAATTAGTGTTTCCACATTTTAAAATCTGGAGCTTTTACGCAGAAAAAGACTCAGCTCTCTTTTACATCCAACTGAATTTTGTAAAAGCAAGCAATGGCTGAAATTTGATGGATTTATTATGTCAGAGTTAGATTCTGGGAAAACATAATAAGTGCATTCTGTGTGACATTGATCTTCTTTTACCGTCAAACAGGCCAGCAGGGGGAGAATCGAACGACGCTGGTGTTCTTCCTGGGCGGAGTGTCGTTTGCAGAAATAGCCGCCCTTCGCTTCCTCTCTCAAATGGAAGACAGCGGGATGGAGTACATCATTGCCACCACGAAACTCATAAACGGCACAACTTGGATCAAGTCCCTCATGGACCGACCTGACTCTCAGAGCCACTGAGTCACCTGCGGCGCACACCTGGCCACATCAAACGCCCCCATCCATCAGAAGAGCTCAGCTGCTGTTTTAATGTCCATGTCGGTGTCCTGCAGGTGTTTCATTGATGTTGCTGCTGGTTAAACAGCAGCAGCTCCTTTTAAAGGTGCCTGGTGGAGTTTTCTTGTGAACAGTTGTGTTTACATTCAGTGTTACTGACCAAACCGTGATGTGTGTGTGTGTATCTTTGACGAAGTGACGTTAATGCATCTCCTCCTTCATCGCCTCAGCAAAACCTTTTTTCTCCTTTTTTTAAATTGTGCATTGTTATATCCATGTTTTTCTTGCATCCTTTGGTTGCACTTTCCCACATTTACTTTACCGGCTGCTGGAATGTGCATCACGTCACCTGCAGCCTGATGCATGCATGCATGATCTGCGTTAATGCTGACACACATGCATCAGCGTTGCTCCATATCTCTCACAGTGGTCATGAACTCCACAGGGTACCTTTAATTTTTTCCAGTCTTTGATTTACACCGAAACATGTAATAAAAAGCTGGTTTAATGGTTTAATTTAACTCTACTGTTATCCTACATCCCTTTTCCTTCAGCTGCATCTCCATCACTGACATCATTGCTGCACTACTAAGCTACTGTATATATGTACGTATGATCAAACCTTTTGGATGCTTGTGATGATGTCATGTATTAGATGATTAAAGAAGCACGTCATCTATTATTAAGCCGTGTGTGGATGTTTTTTTTTGGTCTTCTACAGCTGCAAAACTCTGTAAACAAACTCTGCAATAACTCGGTCACGCTGGAAAGACATTTTGACTATTGTTTAGAGGATAATTTTCCAAAAGACAAGCTGATTGTGATAAGAGAGCAGCAGATAAAAAACAGGGATGGGAGTGTATCCGTCAGCAGAGGTCCAGCTCTCTGAAGGAGCAATTAGCGCCGTAACAGGCCCTCCGATCAGCCGGTAATGGCCCTGTGCTGTCTGGAGAGCTCAGCCCACGGCCGCCCATGATTTGACAGCACAAGACACTGATTGAATTAGGAGGCCATTTGCTCCATGTTCCGGTGGAGGATAACTGTGCTGCGGGAGGGTGTTTGATCTCTGCATCAGTCAATAGCTTCTCCGTGCCTTACACTACGAACACAGGGAGACCTGCTGACAGCAGGGATGTTTTGGTGAACAAGCTCAGGTAAATCTATGTTCATTTCCTTCATGTTTATCAGCTAGAAGGCTCGAAAACTTCTTTTATTCAGTTAACTTGAAAAACACTTGATCCTGTTCATTTTGCTGGATGGAAAAAAATCTTACACTACAATTTCTTTGTTTGAGGAGCAGGTGCACCGAAGACTTTAAGTCCCATTAGATCAATCCCCGGGGATTCAGCTCCTTATGATCAGTTATTGCTTTTGGCTCCTCCTTTGCCACAAGGGCTCGAAACGCTCAAGGCAGCACACACCAACTTGGACTTCAGGACTGGAAGCACAGGAGCCTGCTTGCTAATCAGCTCCTGTCCTGCTCCAACAGCACCAAGGTGAGTTTAAGTTTTTTACAATAGAAATTAAAGCTTGAGCTCTTTTTCTCATTCATGCATGTTTTTATTGTATGTTAATTTAAGTCTGTTAAATCTTTACACGGGCAAGATATGAGCATTTTTTAGATTAGACATCACTTTTCTTTTTTAAATATGAGGCACAACAAACCTAGATATTTATTATCACCATGTATGAGCTTTGCTGTAACTTTTGCAGCCTGAAAAAAATGAATACTTTAAAGAAAACAAGCTAAAATTTATCCAAAATCAAGTGTAACTGACATCATATAAGATGTTCAAGTGCCTATATTGTTTGGGTCTCGACACAAATAAAGCAGATCAATGCTGAGCCCATTAGGTGCAGTTTACAGATAAATTATTAACAGCAGTCTTGTATCAGTGCAGCCTCCTCAGCTCTTACAGGACTGGAGAACAAATGCACCTGTACTACAAATAAACTCAAACAGATTTAACAACATAAAATTAAAAATAGTGCATGTGCTTCTTAAATTAAAGTTGCATTTATATTTGTTTCTCTCCTGTAAAGTGTGTGTTTGCAGAATGGGCCGAGGTGACAACATGGGATATCTGACTCAACCTGGTCGCAGGCGGAAGACACAGCAGGAACCTCTGGATGCGGAGCCTTTGTTAATCCGCTTTCTCCGGACATTCAGGGAAATCCTCAAATTCGTCCTCTTCAGCTACACAGTGCTGTTCGGTGCTTTGCTCCTCGCTCGATGGACCACTTATTTTATGGTCGGAAAGTAAAAATACGACTGACTGTAGAAGGAAGAACGAGCCTGTTCTTGGACTTAGAGCTCATTAATGAAGTAGATCAGGCAGACCTCCTTGGGATTTGTGGTCTATGCAGTTCTTATAAATTATTAATGTCTCTACATACAAAAAAAAAACAGCTGGAGTGATCATCTTTGCTTCTTTATTTGATTCACACTCTGCAGCAGAGCTCACAGCTTTTTTTTGCATTTTTTTAATAATCTAAATAGAGCAACTCTGCACTGAAACTCATTTTTTATAAGCCAGCTTGCATCATGCGTGTGTGCTGATGGTGTAAATGTGCAATCTAGAAAACTGTAAGTGCAACTGCTGAGTTGGAAAATGTCCACAATGAAGCTGTAAATTGTTTTTACGGTTGCATTGCATACAAAATCAAGTTTGTGTTTTCTTGTTTGAGCAAGGCTTTAAAGCTCTTTTTTTTCTTGAAAAGCACATATAAAGTTTGACCAAAATGTGTGTAAATAGAGCATATTACATGTGAAAATATAAGCAGGGACTGTTTCTATTTTTTCCTGAAATAACCAGTAAAATGAAGCTGACGGGATATTGTGTGTCTGCGAAAGTTGAAACCAAAGGATGTATGGAGGGTAAATGCCCTGTGGTTTATTGTATAGCAGTATAGCAGTTCATTTATTGTAATTTCATTCATTTTAAATTCATGGATTAGTGGATGGATCACTAATTCAACATATAAACAGATATGATTTGCCCCCTGAACGAAACGTGTGTTATTATGTAATCTTGAAGCCCTTTTAATGGAGACTTAAAATCTAATTTAAGGACTTTATGATTTCTATTTTTAGTGTTCCTTAATGCTGCATATTACCCAATAATTTTTTTGTTAAATCTTTTTTAAATACCAAAAAATAGGGTGGCCCAAGGGGTTAACGTGCAACCAGGAAAAGCAGTGTCCTAACTCTTGGTCTTACGTTAACCTTTGTTGCATTAGTCGTTCTCCCTTGTTTTCTTTATCTTAAATATAATGTAATGTGCATATAATGCAACTCCCTAAAATATTTTTTACATCAAAAAGTTGAATATCACACACATGAAATGACAGAGTGGTATTAGAAGAGGAATATCAGGAGGCCTTTTTTTATGATATGTTCCCGAAGGAAACACAGGTGTGATGAAATGATTGATAAATACATTTACTGCTTCTGTTTCAGAGTCCATTGTCCTCGTACTAAACAAGCTGCCTCACTGTGATGACTTTCTAGGACACTTGAATGGAACAGAGCCATTGCTCATGTAATAAGTAACTCCTGACCTTTCCCTGTTATTATTACTATAGCAAGTCCAAATTTGTAGCGGGGGTCCATCACAGATTTTTGCCCTGATGCAGGTAAATACAGTCCAATTTTATTGGTGTCATTACTTTTTCTCTTATTTTTTACAATTAAGCACCAAGGTTGGAACTGATACTCAGCATGGAAGCTCAACAGGTGTGACCGGAAGTGACGCTGCATCTAGGAAGTTCCCTTATAATGGGGGCTGCTTAATACATGTATAATGAGAACTGGATAAGATGCCGCCGCTGGGCTTAACTTCCAATGTCCCCAGTGGCCACTCGCGGTACTGCAGCAAAAATCCCCTGCAGCCCAAAAAGCATTTTTTCCCACAGACCACAATGATTAAAGAGAGGTGTGTAAAACTGTTTACAGAACACCTGCAGCTGCAAGCAGGGTCGACTTTTATTCCGTTTATTGCCGATTTTGAGGACATGGAGGTTTAAAATCTGTGCAACTTTGATAAGCTCGAAAAAAATTGATTTCTAAAGGTACAATTGCAACATACACCCTGCTCATTGAATAATCACACTCAGCTCAACTAAAAGTGTATATTAACCCTCTGTAGTCTATGTTTTTATTTTCAGATTTTTGAAGCGCCTGGACTTTGAATGTGTAAATGTGATATGGAAATTGAGACAAAAGAAAAAACAAAACAGAGATGGAATCAAAATAATTTATTTTAAAAAATAAATCAATAAATATAAATATATATATGTAACATATAGATGTACACTTTTAAACAACAACAACAACAAAAAGTTTCAAGTCTTCTTGTTCGGTTAAAACAAGAAATAAACTCTATAACACAGAAATAAAACTATTTACACATATATTTATTTATATTAAAAGTGTCAAAAGATTTTGCAGGCTTTGCAGGCAGAAACTTCATTGAAAATTTAAGATGGCCTATCTTAGCCATTTTTTTTGGGTAATGGTGGGCTGACACGCATTCACGCTTTTTAATCATGGTGGCCTTGAATCCCATCTCGTCCATGATTTTGAATCACTTCCGTGCCAACACTTATGTTTTAATGCAACACCTCAAACTGTATTCGGTGATTAAAAAATGGCATAAATACCGTAATATTTTTTAAAAACGCATTTAAATAATCTATAGTTGCGACTTGGAATCTACAGTAAATATACTGGAAGCAAATCATATTTTCTAAATATAACCTCAAAGTAAATCGAGTTCACTTTTGCTGCGAAGCCAAAAACTCTGCGTGCGCGGGTTGGCTCGATTTCATTCACTGAAACAATCCACAAAAGCGGGGTTAAACCATTATGGGATTTTTAAGAAAAAGTCTTAATACTTTTTATTTAAGAATACTCAGTCTTTAAATAAATTAACCATGTAAAAAGGGTAACAGACCCACATCGCTGACGGCTCGGGAGTAAGCTAGACACAAATGTGCGAGCATCCTCACTGCTGCCTGTTTGATGCCCGCTGAACGCCGCCCGCGCTGCGCCATTTTGAAAGTGTAATGCTCGGACAGGCAGAGGCGAGGGAAATCTCAAAGTAGAGTGCAAAGTCTGAAATTCACTACTGAGGTTTTGCAGTTCACTTTCTTTGGTGGGAACGGTTTTGTATCGTCCGTACCGACCGGGCCGAGGACTTGCACGGTGTTCGGTGAAACTACCAGCACTCTCAGGTTTATTCCTCCACCGCTCCCTCGGTCAGAACCGCCCAGCCGACCCGGGTCAGCACTGCTCCAGTCCAGGGCCCGAGCCCGTTTCAGAGACAGCCTCTGTCTGAGTCGCTCACCATGGCAGGTAAAACTAGTGCTAAGACTGCCAGTTTTTATTATTTCCCCGTAGTTATTATCCTATTTTGCATAGATGAGAGGCTTATCCCTCTGTTGTGGTTAACGGCGCATGCTAGCTAACTTAGCAAGCTAGGATACACCACACAAGATGCAAGTATGTCACTGACTGTAGAAAGTGACTGTTTTCCACAACAAATGTGCTTAAACTATTTCATGCTTCTAAAGATGTATAAAAGCGTTAAAACATGCATTTAGTATGAATTCACAATCAGCCTTATTCTCATATTACAGTTTGTAGCTAAGTTAGCATCATGCTAACGCGTGTAACTGAAGTTGTGTGTGATGGTGGTGTGATAAAACTTGGGTTTGTGGTTTTGTTCAGGGGCCGGTGGTGGGAGCAGTGATGTGCAGTGGTGCTTTTCTCAGGTCAAAGGAGCGATAGATGATGATGTCGCTGAAGGTAAGTCCATGTGCTGCTCAATGAGTTGTTGCTAACATGCACTGTCTGATTGGCATCCTGTGCATGCTTGTTTTGGAGTCAGCTTTAATGCTAAAATTCAAGATTGTGCATATCATTAAAACTACTGTGAGTGATTGTTAGAATAGAGCAATAACTTGTTTGCATTGAGGTTAAATGGCCATTAGTGTGGCACCCTTTTGCTGATAACCCAGGTTTTGTTGATTGGAAAAAGCTGGTTGATGGCTGACAACATTCATCCACTTTGTTTGCAAAATGTTGTGTGTATTATGTAATGTTTGATTGTTTTAATGCATATCACAGTTGAATAGCTGCAGTTTTTTACTTCTGCAGGATAAGAGCTTTTCATAACCAAAGAGGAAGTTATTGCAGCAGTGCGTTTATTTGGTTGAGTAAATAGTTTGCTTGGGCTTAACTTCAGATATGCTTTAAAGGTCCTACCTTTTTAAAGGGTCTGATTGTCCAGGTCAAAAGAAAAAAGCTCACCACTTAACATTCAAGTTCATTGCCAAATATACTTTCATATGCAGAGCTCTAATCATGCAGCATTCTTGTGCTTTAAGACTGCATCTTCAACATGAGGAAGGTCAGGGAATTTTAAGGAACCTTGAAAGCCATTTTTTTCCACATTCAGGGCAGACTTCATTGAACTATTTTTAACAAAATAAAAGTTCCACTGATGTCACTGGTGTCCATAAGTTTCCTGACTAGAAGGAACATTTTTTCTAAAATGACAATGGTGAGAAACCACTAGAGTTAGGTAAGATTTTCTTTCTTAAGAGCCAAATGAATAGACCCAGGCAGTGCAACTTATATTTTTTAACACAATATATAGGGATAGTTATTGCAAATAAAGCAAAAAAAGATGGAGTCCATGGTGTTGGTGATCAAGTTTTAACCTCCAAATGAACAGAAGGACCTGTGGTTGCTTGTTGCTGCCCTTTTCCCATTGTCCAATGACAGAAATTCACAAGTTCCCATAACACATATGTTTACAGTACATGATGAACTTACTTGTGTGTAAAAGACTACACAAGTGTTTACAGTAAGCTTTGCCTAAGAACAAGTACAAATGCAAGCTTCTCCTTGTGTCAATAGAAAGCAAAGGGAGGCTGAAAAAACTCACCACTACAAGAGTGTATTAGTTTTATTTGACCCCTGCAGAAAAAACTGTCCTTCCCACTGTCCTTTTTTTTGCTTTATATGGAGATTGTATGGAGTCAGGTCGTATCAGGCACTTTGTGTGCTGTGTTAGGAGGGAAACAACAGTCTATATAAAGGACTGCACTGGCTCAGAATAGTACCAGCCTGTAACCAGGAATTGATTGTTTTCTTTTAGAATTTGATGAGAATGCTTGTCTTTGAAAAGTGCTGAATAGCTGCACGGGGCAATTTTTTTTCCCCTTCCTAAGAGTGTTTAGTAGACTTTAAGTTACATTGCACCAGCACACTGTAGTTTATATAAATTACATAATTTCTTTGTTGTGTTTTCACCATGGTTGATTTGGTTTTCACCCCTCATGCTTTAGGTGAACAAAACAGAAGCAAACATACAATATTTGCTAATAATACAATGAAAGCAAATTAGATTCTGTTATAAAAGGTTGTTAATAATCTAATCAAACAACCTTATTGACAGCTGACATCATTTCTACTGTCGAATTCAACCACTCTGGGGAGCTGCTGGCTACTGGGGACAAAGGAGGTCGTGTTGTCATCTTTCAGCAGGAGCCAGAGGTGAGTTTTGTTGACTCATGTGACAAATGTTCACACACACAGTGCAGTTATTGCTTTCTATATTTCTAATTCAGCCAGGTCTTTTTGCACATTTTACTCAATTAATGGAAAAAGCCGTACATGTGGCCTTTGGTCATAAATAAACTGAGACGCTGACTCTTGTCCTTGTGGTGTGGTTCCTTTGTAATAATGATTTTCTGCCTGTTTTTGTTCAGAGTAAGAATCAGCCGCAGTGTCGAGGAGAGTACAATGTTTACAGCACCTTCCAGAGCCACGAGCCTGAGTTTGACTACCTGAAAAGCCTTGAGATCGAGGAGAAGATCAACAAGATTCGATGGTTGCCTCAGAAGAATGCAGCACAGTTCCTTTTGTCTACGAACGGTCAGTAAATCATTTTATTCATATTGAATTTATTCACTGTGTTAAGTTATTGATACAGGGTATTAGACTTTTTCTCTAAAGTGAAATCTTTCCTTTTGTCCCCAGGAGAAAAACATTTGGCAGGAAGTAATCTTAAATTACAATTTTTTTAATATTCCCTGCTGCTCTCTTCTCATTGCCAGACAAAACCATAAAGCTGTGGAAAATTAGTGAGCGAGATAAAAGACCAGAGGGCTACAATTTAAAGGAGGAAGATGGGCGATACAGAGATTTCAATACCGTCACAACATTACGGGTGTGTATAAATTACTTTATCACTAATCCAATCATGTTGAACACATATGTATTACTTATCATGTTATCAGTAATATGCAAGCTTTGTATCTTATAGCCACAATTGGGGCTGTGTATGTACATTTTAGTGCATTACTTAAATAAATGAAGACAGTCAGTGAATTAAAAGCTCAGTGACTCTATTTTTGTGTGCATTATTCTATTACCCAACATGGACCAAAGTATTGTAGAAGGCCACACAGTTGATTTTATATAGTTTGCATAGTGGATTGTGGCTTTTAATTGATTATAAAATTAAGATTTTAAATTTTAGGGGGGGAAAAAAGTAGTACCTCAACAGAGAAACAGTCCTTCCTTACACTTCTCCTTTTAATACTATGCTCTATTTACAGATTTTGAATTGCAATTTTAAAAGGATATTCAATTAAATTTTAAGTAGTTACAGTAAAGTATTGTACTGTTTCTTCTTACTGATGTTTTCCAGACATTGAGGCACTGTCTGAGGTCTCAGTTCTTTTTAATTGTGTGGCTTATTAGCTAAAGCACAGGTGCTGCTAATAACGCAAACAATCGATCACTGCAGTGCAGCTAATTATGTCATTAGTTACACCTGTTTAAAGTCAAAGTGTCTGCAGTGTAAAAGCTGTTTTGTGGGTTTTACTTTTACTGCATCCTCCACTTTTGGTATCAAATCTGAAAACCAATCTGTTTTTATTGAATACTCAGCAGTGTGTTGTGACGCTGACATCTGTCACCCTTTTCACCGGTGCTAAAAGAGCAGTTTGGGACTTGTTTTGTGTTTGGAGGAAAAATCCTTCTTACTTAAAAAGAATCATGCAAAATGAGGACAACACAATAACCATGCAAACTACTGGAATTACCCTAAAAAGTCTAAAATGATACTAATCCCACTCCTCTCCTCAGGTACCAGTATTCAGGCCCATGGACTTGATGGTGGAAGCCAGCCCAAGACGAGTGTTTGCGAATGCACACACCTACCATATCAACTCCATCTCAGTGAACAGCGACTGTGAGACTTATCTGTCTGCAGATGACCTGCGCATTAACCTCTGGAATCTGGAGATCACCGATCGCAGCTTTAGTATCCTTTGCTTTTTAATTTCATGCTGCTATCATCTTCTGTGGGTCTTGACTTGATTCTCATAGTTATTCAAATAGACTTTAATTATATCTTGCATGTGAGAAAGGTGCTGCAGGGCAATGCTGCTAACTGCTGGGAAGTGCAACCTTTTACAAAATATCTCATGTTTTTATGATTAGTCATCAAGTTTCTAAGCAGCAGCTGTTGTTTTTCTTTGGAAAAGTGTTTTTTGTTGGTGTCTACTTTTAAGTGGGCGTAAGACTTCACCTAAGTGAACACAAGTTTCTGAGATTTTTCAGTTTTCTCTATACATTTTATTTGAAATAATTAATGGCATTTTCTGTTTAGTGTAGTTCTTTGCTTCAAGGTAGCTCTGACTCACTGTAAGAGTATGATCCCCCGCATGCATCCTGTTTACCTCTGTTTACCTGCCCACCACACATCAGCCTGTGCATCACTCAACCCCTGCAGGAGCACTGAAGCTCACTGCGTAGGACACCAACCCCTGATCCATGGAAATGAATCAGTCTTATATCGATTATGTCAGCAACACAAATGATGCTCTGGCTCCTGGTTTGTTTTAATGCATTATAAAGTAGATCTGATTCAAAGCTGATTAATACATTAGTTTAAAACATTTTAAATATATCATGTAAAAATAGTGTCATACATGAGACTGCCACTAGATGTCCCCAGTGTAAGAAGTTTCGACTTCTACCCACAGTGGCTCCGACAGACCAAAAGACTGAAGAAATGTTTTATGCCTGAATTGAGCTGCCTACATGAATTTCTTTTAAGAAGGCTGTTGAATGTCTTTATCTCTGAGGAAGCAGTGAATTATGGGCCAACAAAATGCTGCTTGTCATGTAAGTGCATCGTCAAAAAGGCAGTGTTGATGTTGACACCTAATTACTGTACTTCAGAGGCTCCTCGAGGTGATGGCTTCCTGAATGCTTGATTACAGAAAAGACAGCCTTTTTCTATCATAGTTAATATTACTTTATGCAATTTTATGATCAAACAACTTTTAAATATCAGTGTTTGCTGATGCAGAACCATAAAGAACCTTTTGGGTCACAGGGGAAAAGGCAGTCACAGGCTATGCTTTTGCACTGTCCTGCAACAAAAACCTTCTGAAGGACTTCAAAATGTCTGTTTAGCCTTTGGACCTTAACCTCAACTCTTCAGATATTGTTGACATCAAGCCAGCCAATATGGAGGAGTTAACAGAGGTGATCACAGCGGCAGAGTTTCATCCCAACCAGTGCAACACTTTTGTCTACAGCAGCAGCAAGGGCACCATCCGCCTGTGTGACATGAGAGCATCAGCACTGTGCGACAAGCACGCCAAAAGTAAGCACATTATCATCATGTCCTGTACCTGCAGGGGAGGCACAGGACAGCCTTGACCAGCAGTGACTGAAGGGACAGTCTTTCAATAGAGTGTAGTGGCAGTAGTGTGCTTATCAACTAGCATGCATGATGAAAATACCACCTCATATTGTGATAGAGTGGTAGCTTTTCTTGCAGCTGAGTCACAGGGTTAGTTAGGTTATTGTGCTTTTACCGAGCATACTTTTCCTGAGGAGTATGAATTAGTGAAGCACTGTACACCTGTGTGAGTCGGCAGGTCCTGTGAAATGTGAAAGGTCGTAGCTTTACCATGCTTTGGAGAGGAATCACTTTTGAACAGACAGACAGGTTGCAAAATGAGGATCACACCTGGGATCTTACCTCTAACCTGCAACATCGACTCTGCAGATTTACTCAAGTACATTAAGAGTTTAATAAGCTAAATGCTGCACACCTGTGTGAGTTTATTAGTTATATAAAAGCATAACATTGTAAGACAGACTTGTAAAATGACAGGGTTGCATATGGAGTAACTTAAATTGTGCCTTGATACCTGGACAGACTTTAAATGAAGGGTAGAACTTTGAGCTTAAACAAAAGAAGAAATATTCCACCTTTATCATCTTTAATCTTGCATGTGGAGTCTTCAGGTGTTTTAAGTGTTAGTGCTCCGAAACTGCTGCTTCAAAACAAAGTAAATGTCAGTCAGAATATACTAATGACAAGCCTCCTTTTCCTTTTTAAAGTGTTTGAAGAGCCAGAGGATCCAAACAATCGTTCTTTCTTCTCTGAAATCATCTCATCCATCTCTGATGTGAAGTTCAGCCACAGTGGGCGTTACATGATGACCCGCGACTATCTGTCCGTCAAAATCTGGGATCTAAACATGGAGAGCCGGCCAGTAGAGACATATCAGGTGTGTAACTAGCTCTAAGGCATAAGTAATGTGTAATCTGTTTCTTTTCTGCAGATTTTGAAGCATATAATCATTCTGCTGTCTCTTTATAAGAGGGAGGTGTTTTGCAGAAGTCATAGTAAAATGTTATTTTCACTCTTGCACAACTGTAACTGCAACACCTCATCACCTTCCTTTAACAGGTGCATGAATATCTCAGGAGTAAGTTGTGTTCACTCTATGAGAACGACTGCATCTTCGACAAGTTTGAGTGCTGCTGGAATGGAAACGACAGGTAAGTTTATTTATTTCATGCACTAACGTGGTGAAAACTTGCCATTTGGAGAGCTGTTTGTGTTCTGACGGAACAAAATTTGCATTTGAGAAATTTATCTTTAGTTTCTTTTTCATTCCTTTGAAATGTCCAACGCATTTAAAGTATCTGATGCCTGCAAATGTTTTGGGTTGACCCATATTTGGCTGAGCTCAACCCAGCAGTACTGGCCTTATCAATAACTGTGGTTATCTGTCCAGTGCAGAGCAGAAGGCTGCATGTCACTTGGACTAGGTGGCGAGGCTTATTCTGTACTTGATCTAACAGTGATCCATGACAGACACACATTCATATTGCTTTTTTATTATTGTAATTTTCACCATCTCTGACTCATATCTTGTCTCACTGCAGCGTCGTGATGACGGGTTCCTACAACAACTTCTTCAGGATGTTTGACAGGGGCTACCGGCAGGACGTGACTCTCGAGGCGTCTCGGGAAAACAGTAAGCCACGGTCGGTCCTGAAACCTCGCAAAGTAAGCACAGGTGGGAAGCGCAAAAAGGATGAGATCAGTGTAGACAGTCTGGACTTTAACAAGAAGATCCTCCACACGGCCTGGCATCCTCTGGACAACGTCATCGCTGTGGCCACCACCAACAATCTGTACATATTCCAGGAAAAACTGAACTAGCAGTTGTCGAACCGCTCAGATCCCACTTTCTGCTTGAGCCCCAACGCTCTGAAAAAAAACATACACAAACTATCTGTCTGTCCTCGGCTAAAACCCCAAGTCTCGATACCATCTGCCCTTGGTGATTTTAGTATTGAATGTGACTGTCAACAGCAAACAGTGGCATTAGCACTGTACATATAGGCAAGCCATCGAAAACACATTTTATGTGTGTTTTACAAATATAAACATGCCGGGTTTGTAGATCTGAGCCCAGAATTTGGGATCTAGAATACTGGGTTTTCTCCGTTAGAAGCAGTCCAGTCAGCAATCTGATGTTTGCAACTCCACTACATCCCAAACCAAAGGGAAAATGTGTTAAATACACACATTTGGCTAGTTTGTTCGTTATTCTTTTGTGCCATTGTGACATGATTCACTTGTATGTCAAAGCTACCATCAGCTGAGTTTTTGTAGCGACCATGTTTTATTAGTTTGAATAGGAAATTCTTTCTACTGCTAAAAAAAAAGTCTTTGTGTCACCAAGTTCCTTTTGGTTCTGGCCTGAAACACTGCAAATACAAGCTGACAACACTCCATATTTGCCCCCAAAGTATTCGTGAAGTTGCCAAGTTCACTCACTGCTTCCTTCTTAACTCAAACTAAGGTTCTTCTGTGAAATGACTGTTCTAGTGTTTTATCACATTTTAGCTCATTCTCTACCGATAATGTACGAGTTACATTACTGCTAACCTTTGTCCACAGTCTACCAATGTTTATTAGATCAAATTTCAACTTGATAACAGCCACAGGTTTACATTCTGTTTTTTCTGCAGCGGGAAAGTCAATTTACTTGAAATCGGCTTGATAAGCTCCATCACAATGAACGTTATGTTGTCTTTAGTTAAGTCCAAACTAATTATTTGGTGTTCAAGCATAAAACTCTAAAGTTGCTTCATCTGCCGTCATTACAAAGCACATGTCACACCTCCTGCATGCTCCACTCCTGCACAACCTCTCACCTCCGCCCAGAATGATTCATTATGTGTTTTCAGTGTCGTGTTGTTATGCATTTCCAGTATGTTGGAGCTGTCTGACACAAACTGTCCCCGGTTGGGTGCTGCATGTGTGCAAAGACAAGGCAACCTCATATGCAAAAACAGCTAAAATGTTCACTAAGATTATGACTCATTCCAAGTTAGATGCAAATATTAAAATGGCTAAAAATCAATGGAAGAGGTCAGCAGTAATGTAACTGTAATTTCAAGTTAATAGCAAAAAAATATATAAAAATGTCATCCTCTAACATTGACGTGAAAATGGTGTGCACACGCTTTCGTCAGGTATCGTGGTTTCGGGTGTTGAATGGGGGCTAATCATGCCAAAGTAACCAGTACTATACAAAGTTCTGCTCATTCAAAGCTGTCTTGCAGACGGGGTGCAGACTGGTCACCCTTGCACAAGTATGGACCACCATATGAAGCTCAGGACAAAAGCTTTTATACACATAGAAGGGTGTGATGGTGTGATTTAGTCTAATTCTCTGATTTTCTGTGGCGCTGACGTCAAAGTGCCGCCGTTAGTTTCCCCTCAGAGCCTGTTGTGTTGCTGCAAAATGATCGACCGCTTTACCCTCCAGATCTAGTTTCTGTTTGTAGAGTTTTTTCCTTTCTTTCTTTTTGTTTTTGTTTTTAATGATATTTTGTACTGTACCTGATAAAGGAAGAATCATTATAGCGGATTTATTTTTGTATGACTTAAGGCAATAGGATTACAGTCTGATCACTGTAGTTTCTTTAGCTGTCTATTTCAGACTGATTGTAGATCGAAGGTTTCCCCTGATGAGGAAACTTTGTCATGACTTTGGAGCATTTTGTTAGTTTTGGCAGGAATTTATTTTTAGAAGCTTAGAGACTTTTTGTGACATCAAGGAAGTGCGTCGTTTCTCTCAAGGGATGTCCAAAGAAAAGTATTTTCAGGTGTCAGTCAGAGCAGTTAGAGTTAGTTTTATCGATTAGTTGCCAACTTTTTTGATAATCCACTAAGCACTGAAGTCATTTCTCAAGTAAAAATACAAGCATTTGCTCGTTCCAGCTTCTTTAATGTAAAGTTCTGCTGCTTTGCTTTGTCATTTGTGATAGTTGATGAAGAATCTTTGGGTTTTTGATTGGTTTGTTGGACGAAAGAAGCGAATTTGAAGCTGTCACTGAGGGCTCTGGGAAATTGTGACTTTTTGTAGACTAACCAATTAATCCATTTACCATGAGATTAATCGCCAAATTAATTGATAATGAAAAAAAAATAATGGATTTCAACTCTAATGTCAGCACCTCTGTAGTCATTAGCACTATAACAATTTATTTTTTTAATTTGGCTGACTGTATCTAATGTTTGTGTAAAACTTAATTGAAAGTGAGATTCTGAGTTAATTTGGATCTCAACGTTCTGTTTCGTTTTTGTTTTTTTTTGTGCCATGGTTTCGTTTTATGAATCGTTTCGCTCGCTGTGAAAGAATTAGACCCCCGTGGGTCTAAATGGGAAAGGCATTTTTTTAATCAACATGTGATGTTATAACTGTAAAATTGAGTTCTCTCTGAATCTAGTCAAGTCAGTTTGACTAAGCGGGTTACTGATTTTGAGTTATTGTATGAAATGAAATGTTTGCTCTCTCCTGCGATGCAGGAGAACACAGACTTGTTTATTTAAAAAAGAAAAAAAGAGAGAGAGAACTTGTGAAGCACTTGGTTTGCAGATGATTGTCGTATGGACGCTGTTATTGGTGACTGTATTGAACACGGGAAAATACTTTATAGATGAACTCTGCTGTTTCTCTGCTTCACTATGCTTCAGTCACATGCTGCCAATTCTCTTTTGGAGAAAACAGGTTGATTATAGCACAGTTTTCCTATTAAAAAATTACTTCTTGATGACAGATTAAGCCATTTTAATCAGGTCGTAATGCTTATTGGTCCATTGGATCATATTTATGTAAGTTGATGTCACTCCTCCTTAGAGAAATGATCACTGGGATGCCACCAAAACAACCACACGTCTCCTATCGGCAGCGTTAAACTGCTGCTGAGTGTCACTTTCTCAGGGCGCTGGGTTATGTCTTTTTCTCTCTTTCTATTTTTACTTTGCAACCTTTTGAAAGCATCTTTATTGTGTGATGAGAGATTGTGTGAGAGCCATTCAAGTTATTTGTCTCGTGTCATAAATGCGGCACCTTATTTCCATTCCAAGGTCAAGGATGATCCATTTTTAGAAGCCACAAAATCAATAAGAAGAGCTGGCTGTTAAGACTATGTGATCAGTCTCTCAGCTGTTTCCTGTCATTCTTCCAAAGAAAACACTCACTGTGGATGTTGGAAGATGTGAGAAATGTTTTTAAAATGCAAAAATCTGTATAAAACCAGTACGAGATCAGAAGTGGCGAGTAAAACCTTTTCAACAAATCCAAACTTTGCAGAAAATGCAGAGATGGTCATTGCAAAACTGTACGAGTGTCAGAGCATTACTGTAAAAAGTCACAAACGTTCATAAAAGAGAGACAAAGACCACTAATTTTACTTTCCCCTCATTGTCTTCATAGCTGTGGTGGAAACCACAAAGACGTTCAGATGAACCCTAATGCCTTTCTTACCGCATTAAGAGGAAAATAAGATAATCAAGTATGTTTCTTGAACTCTCTGGGGTGCCAGACAGGAGACTGCTCAGGGGAATAAACCGCTGCTCTGTGTTTAAAACCTTGTACCTTCAACAAAAGCAGCTTTTCAGGACTTTACAGTTGCTAATTTATAATGGCTAACTTGCTATAATTGTTTTTGAACAGAGATCTAGTGTCAACCAAACTCGCCCTGCATTCAGAGGATCATGAAATCTCAAGGAAACTGTCTAAAATTGGAGTTATGAGGTTTTTTCCACTTGAAGCAGCATAGTATGTACATGCCTAATGTATCACAGGAATTAAAACAAAAATGCACTTTTTATTTTTGTGAATTTCATTAATTTGTATGTTTTTTTTGGTTATTTTTTTTTTTCAAGGGGCTCTTGGAAAAAAGATTGTATGAGAGTTTTGGTGATCTGTTTGGGGGATTTAAAAAAAAAACTACAAATGGTTCATTGTACAGCTCTGTTTATCTTTGTCAAATGGCATAAAGTACAATTTAGATGAAAAGTAATAAAGAATTTCAAACCTACATTAGTCTGATTAAAATGACTGCATGGTTTTATGGTTTGTGTATGGAAAATAGTGTTATTTTTAGGTCCATTTGATCAGCAAGGCAGAGTTATTGCAGCGTTTTTATATTCCTGCATTGATGCCAAACTCTGCTGCTCTTACTGAAATGAACGTCTAAGAAGGAATGTATGCAAATCACTTTTTATTGTGACCCCTCGAACCCTCACGACTGCTCCAAGATTCAGATCTCAGGGGCAGAGAGACACAACCCATAAGTTTATTTGACTATTTGCAAAAAAATTTTCCAACCTTGTGCAGTTTTATATCAGTCCGGCCACCTCCACCCTCTGGGGATCGACTCCCACCTTTGGGAACAGGTTGATAACAAGTAAAGCAGGTAGGTTACGTGAGTAAAGTCAGTCTCTTTTTAACCTCTCTGACATCATATGTGAAGCACATATCCTCCTGTTCATAAACTGCACAGTATATATGAAATTTGACATTCATCTTTCTGCAAAAAACCAAAACATTTAAAGCAAAATCCACCAAAAATACCATTTTATGGAACTAGAGGAAGTAAAAATATACTTCAGATACATCCCAGACTAATCTGCCTCCTGGTATTAATAAACTCCAACCCATCTAACATGCATTGAAGTGATAAAGACCACCCTGGCAGCCATCATGAGGCCTCAAACTCTGCACAGACTCAGCAGAAAGTCCACCCTGCATCTGCGGTTTAACACATCAGGACTGAATGTACTTTATTTCATTCATAAATTCAGTCAAACTCTGGATCTTCTCCCTTTATCAGTTCCATCGCACACATGAATAAATTATACTTAAAAACGGTTTAATTCAAAGCATAATCTTTTATTTTATGAAAATTAAATTGATAAAAAATCGATCCGGAGCCTGCAGTCACTCTCTTATCTGTCTGTTATGTTACGCTGCTGAACTCGGGGCAGATTTTGGCGCATGCGCACACCGCGGTTTGTCTGCGTGTCATGTTGATGAATGCAATAACTGGCTAGTCAACATGTCCACCGCCGCTGCTCAACAGAACAATAACGAGGAACCCGGGCTTCACGGTACGTTCCGCCGGTTGTTTCTCCGTTATCCGCGCCTCAAAGGCTTCCTCAGCTATTCGTACGATTGTGCGTGTTTACGAGAAAATGCGTGTAATTAGGGTTTTATTGTAAAAGTTACATCTGGTACGGTATTTCCTCTTCTTTGGGAGGGGTGGAGGGTGATGTTGTTTGGCGTCACCGCTAGCTAGCCAATTACGTCGTGAGGAATGTTTGATTGATGGTCTCGCAGCCAATCACGTACGCAAGTTTGAGTTGGGCGGGCCTACAGCAAAATGAAAACAAGTTTGGACAAAAGACGGAATAAATTTAGCTTTTATTCGCGAAAAATCGTTACATTTTCTGATTTATATTTAATTGCTTTAATTTAAATTAATAGTTCATAATGTTACTAGGTGAATTTTAAGGATGATAGCGGTGTGATGTTAGCTTAAGCTCTTTAAAACACATTTAAAACACCAAACTGCAAAATGATTTTGCTCAGAATCGACTCGTTAAAATTCCTGTAAGAGTTAAAATATTAACTTGGACGAAAAAAATAGGACATTGGCTTAATATGTGACCACATCACAGCTGGAACAGCGACATGTCTGGGCAAACTGTCTCACACTCACACAGTTATGCAAGCCCTCTCATGGGAGCAGCGATGACAAACCCCCCCTGCAAACGTGCTGTCGTTCAGGTTTACGTGCGTCCTAGAAAAACACACAAGCTTTAATTACATTATATCTCCAGCGATCAGCAAACGAGGGGGAAAAAATATGTCTGATGTCATCGTTAAGGTTTATATTCTGTGCCTGCCCGTTACAGATTACATAACGCCCGCCTGTCTGGAAAAAAAAAAAAGAAAAAAATGTGCAAGCTGTTTGTGGGGCAGTGGCACAAAGAAATGCATGCTGTCGTGGATGCGGTGCAAAGCCAGTTCATTTGAATGCACAGTGTCAGTGGTGCAGGAAATGTAGGTCAGCTGTTTCCATTTGAAGAGAGAGGGGTGTGTTCCTGTGTTCCTGTGTTGGACACGGTCTGCCATTAGGTTTGCACTTTAACACATAAAGCTTAATTTCACTTCCTTCCCTCCTGTTGACCTTTTGTGTTGCAAAGGCTCGTGGGTAGAGCTGGAGCTGAATGGAAACACAGGAGCCCAGGGCGCCCAGACCAACCCGCTAATGACACCCGCTGCAGACCAAATAAACGCCAATGCTAGCATGAGTCAAACCATGCAGACCTTGGAGGTGGTGCCGGAGAATGATGAGACCCTGATTGGAGGACTGGAGCATGTGCCGTCATCCTCCTCCATCCATAATGGAGACATGGAGAAGATCCTCCTGGATGCACAGCACGAATCCAGCCCGAGCAGCTCCTCCTGTCATAGGTAGGAGAAAAGACCACTGTTAGCTCTTTAAAGCTTTTGCAAGATTTTACAAGTTTCTCATCCCAACATGTTCACTCAGTCCTCACAGGCCACCAAGTCCAGATCAGGATGAGGGTCAGATAACTTTCGATGTGGACATGCCCAGTCCAAGAGGCAGTCAGGTAAAACACACTCATAGTTTTAAAGTTCAAAACCCTCACTTGAGTCTTTATTTATTCTAAAACCTGATTGGTGTCTGTGCACATGTGCAGTCAGAGGAAGAAGGTCCGGAGCAGGACAGAGAGGAAGACATCCTGCTCAACAAAGACTCAGACTGGGTCGCTGATTGGTCCAGCAGACCTGAGAACATCCCACCAAAGTAAGCAAACTCTAAATCACTTTAAAAATGATTTACTTCTTAAATTGAGGATATTTTCTTCGGCTGTTTTTCTGAAATCATTTAGCATTGACTGGTCGATTATTCTCCAAAGGGAGTTTCACTTTAGGCACCCCCGGCGTTCAGTTTCCCTCAGTATGAGAAAGAGCGGAGTGATGAAGAAAGGCGGCATCTTCTCTGCTGAATTCCTCAAAGTCTTCATCCCTTCCTTACTCATTTCACACATCCTCGCTCTCGGCCTCGGGTAAGTCTGACTTTAAAAAGCTCTATCTGGGGACGTTTTGCACAGATTTGCTTTGCTTTAGAAAAAAAAAACCAAAGTTGTATTTTCTTGATGTGCAACTGTTGTGTTTTACTCGCCTTTGCCGGTCTGATATTTGAGTGACTCACCATGTGCCGTAGGAGAGGGTCAGCACAAGCTGTCATTGTCGTTTTATCAGTGCACAGCTGTTTTGGTGCCCGAGATAACTGCAGTTTATGTATCTGATGGAATCTGATGGAAAGATGTGGGCTTCGTTTATAAAGGCAGAAGTGAAACAGCATGATATTTTTTATGTAAAATAACTCTGATAATATCAAGATATACAGTGTTACATAATTATTACTAGAGTTGTTATAATACTTTTTTCTTTCTTATAGATTTTAATACCTGAACTTTGTGTATCGATGCTAAGAAACAACCAGTGCATCAACATTTTATTGTCATTATTTTTAAATAGCAGTGTCATAATAACCTTGTGTGGATGTTATTTATGGATGTGCTTCAAGTTTCACAAGTTTATTGATATTGGCTACTTGTGCTGTAATAAATCTGTTAACTTGCATACAAGTGTACAAGATTCAGCATGTCAAGGATGCAGATATTAGTCAAAATAATGGAAGAATACTGATTATTTATATTATTTTTAGTTAGGAAAAGGGTATTTTGGTTGAATTAATGATTATAATGACTGTTGATATGAATCTTTATTTAATTTTTTTACTTTATAAAAGCAAATGTACATGATGTTTTGGCTGCAACCCTGATAAATGGTGAAAATGGTTCTTGAAGCAGCTCTAAAGCCACTTAAGCACATCTGGACAGTGAAGCTTTTCATTGGCTTCTGAAGGTTTAAGATTAGAGTTGAAAGTAGCTTCTATCAACCCGAAGTTGTAACTGTTGGTCGGGATATTTGGATTACATTCAAAACAGAAAGCAGGCCTGTTAATGTTAGTGAAAATGTGCACCTTCGCTGAAAGAGACCGATGCTTTTCTTGCTTCTGCATCATCAGAAACAGCATTGCTGTTTTTTACTGTTTCCAAAATGTTTATACTCCCTCTCACATTTCTTTCGCTCAGTTTGATTTCATGCACTTTTCCATTTTGTTTGTTTCTTGTTGTTGTGTTTTTTTTCAGGGTGTTCATAGGGAAGAGAATTGCCACAGCCTCCACCAGCTCTTACTGAACAGATGCTGAAGCAGTGCCTGGATGTTCTCCTGTCTCCAAGTCTCTCAACCATCCTCCTGTAGTCAAGCTGTCTCTCTGCATCTGTCGTACGCCCACATTTCTCTTCCAATCAGCATTAAATTCTATCACACTGTAGATGTAGTTATAGAGTTATGCACATGACGTAATGTGGTTGCACTCCCATCACATTTCGACACGGGGGCAACGTTGTACCCTGCAGCTGTCACCGACTTGAATCCAGTAGATATAAAACCCTGCTAGAGTGGAAAATATTAGTCATCCTGTTTATCTCCAACATATATGACAAAGATTTCATGTCTGGTGGCTTCAGGGTTGAAGTTTCTCCACTTGTTTTGATGTTATTCCATGAGAAATCTGGCCTTCACCCAAGCTGCATCTCTCTGCTGTTGTCTCAGTAGGAAGAGTGTGTGGACCAAAAAAAATATGCGTCATATCTGCAATACAAACAAACTGAATTGGCTCTGGGAACAGAAAGGACTTTTAATCGCCTTAATTTTTGAGCTAAACATTCACAGTGCAGTTATTCGGAGGCACATAGATGATGCTGCACGGTGGGATTTGTTGTGTGAAAATTCCACACCTTTTTTTGCGAACAGAAGTTGCATGGTGTTGAGCTTTTTTCTTTTTAAAAGCTTTGTTTTTTTTGAAGGTTGGAAAGCTTAAAAAATTAATCTAGTATGTAGCTGCAAATTTTTTTTACGGTGGGGTTGTTTGAGCACCTATGATAGAGGAAACTAGGCTGGATGGCAGTTTACCAGGCCATATGCTACTTGCATTTCTTTTTGCATACATATCTTCTTTAACATAACATAGCAGCAATGGCAAAAAGTGCCAAAATTTGTATCTTTCACCACTGCACATCGGTGATTTATCTTAGACTGTTTTTTTGTTTTGTTTTGTTTTGTTTTGATTTTCTGATATATGTTTAGGTATTTAAAGATGTAGATGTGAAAAATAATTTAAGCTGTGACCTGCCCCATGTACACCTTATGACATTGTATAATTTTGTTTATACATTGATAGTAATGCATATTATATCATCATTACTATATAGCATTGTGGCAGTGTACGTGATGTGTTTTTGCTGTTGTTGAATTTGCTGAAGTGTCAGTGGCAGAAACCACCACAGTGGAAGGTTTTTCTCCAAAGGGGCCTCATTTAAGAGTGTTATCTGACTTTTATTTAGAATACACTGTGCAATCATTTTACATAGTATACTTACAATAAATAGTGTACAGTGTGTGTAGAAACTTCCAGAGAAGCTAGATGAGCATTTCCTGAAGAAAATGCATGTGATTTCTGTATATTGATGCTGATTGGATGACTGGATGATTCCTCTGTCAGTGTTTGTAAATGGGTGACATTTTAGCGTCATGAAAAAAAAATCATCGACCATTAATGTACAGTGTTGGCTGTGTTGGTTTTGAAGCACTCAACATGCATTCAGGCTTTAATGCATCATATAACTCATACTAACTCATAAAACTGTCTTCATAACAGGCTTATGTACAGTTGATCAGTGTGCAATACAGAGCATTTTGGAATTTGAATAAAGTTTGTACTGTATACGGTGGCTGAGATATAAATACAAAAAGGATGTAACAGAGCTCTGCAAACCCTAATGCATTATTTAAGTCACAGTACCTGTAGGTAATATAATGCACATGTCATTATGAGCTTCTTCACAGCAGATTAGCGAGCAGCAGCAAAAACTGTGAATTCTGAATTGACTTCAAACTGAACAAAACACAAAGAGACTGAGACGTATATTACCGTGGAATGGAAGTTAGTTTTATAAATTCATATTCTCCTAATTTTATCCAAAGTTTAAACTGATTCTCTAGCTTAACATGGCTGCGGTTGCCCAGCTGTGTTGACATAATCTTAAATAAATGCCATGTGAAGTATTTACTTGAATTACAAGCCAAATCTTGCAAACTTAGGTTTTTAAAATATCTGCGTGCATTTGCTGTTTGTATTCAGGAAAGATTGGCTGAGAGCATAACTACTGTTTTCTCATGTTGACTCACAAAACACATGTTCAGAAGCTGCTCAGTTCATCCACAGAGGGCCACTGAGCAGCTCCGTGGCTCTGGGTTAAGGCTTCTGTTTAAGGGCTTCTCAGTGGTGGGAATTAAAGAAGGGCAAGCGAAACTCTCAGATTTATCGAGATGGTTCTGGGATCAAATCAGCACATCCTGGCCAAAGGCCCAGCTTTGCTTTAGGCCACGGATCGTTATCACAAATCATACCTCTTTGCAATTTGTACATGGTCTTTTCTTCATCATTATCAACAATTAGAAGAGATAAGAGGGCAACATTCAATGGATGTGATGCAATTTTATGTTGCTTCTAATCCCAGCTGCTGTATCTTGCATAATTGCATGTATTTGACTGGCACATTATAGTCTAATCTATTGTTTCCCATCAGAGAGGTCGAATTTTGCCTTTTGACTGCATGTACAGTATTGCTGCCACTTATTTCAACCTGACAGGCTAAGCATTGCATGCTCATACTCGGGGCAGGGCCCTGGTTTATGTCAAGTAATGAGTCAAATTTTAGTGCTAAGTAGCAAGGACCTAGGACTTTGACTGTTATCATACTGAAAACATAACATTAAAGAGTAACAATGCTCACAGTGGAATAAAGTGTTTTAATTCTTTCCATCATTAAAAAGGGGTGGATGATGAGTTTGTGGCCTGAGGTAAAAGGAGATGAGATTAGCTGCTTTTGTTGCATGCACAGGCAGTTCAGCTCTTTAAGTGATTATGCAGAAAGTTTGAACTTAATTACATTTGTGGTTTTTCCAATTTTGGGTAATTGAAAATTGTAAGTCAGCATTGTCTGAGAAAATAGACAGCAAAAGCCGCAGTCATGCAGTCATCTGTCTGCCACATTCACATTTTAGCAGTTCCCACCTTAAGACAGAGGTAAGGGATTAGTGCATGAAGGCAGATACCCTTCATTTGCTCACAGTGCTGACTTGCAGTTTTTTTAAGAACCTGAAAAAGAAATAACACAAAAAGCATTAACTGTAAACTATATGCATAATCATTTAGAGGATTATATGACTCATCTCTTTCTATCAAAGGTAACAAACTGATCAAATCCCCAAATACAGCTTTTAAAGGAAACAATATTAATGTCAGGTATTAGACACATTATGTACACACAGCAAAAAGTTTACTCCCCAGAAAAAAGTTAACTTTGCTATGTTATGTATATGATTATGCAATTGCAAAGTTAATCAATCACCGTTCAATTGAGGTGTTTTTATTCGTTGTAATTGCAATTATCACTGTTAATTATTGTGGATGTTTTACTTCAATATGAACCTGCTGTGATTCCTTGATGTGACACAGTCGATTAAACGGGTGATGGTGATGCTTTAACCTGTTAAACAGATGAAAACACATCAGGGGAAAAAATGGAGCTGTGGCTGAGCAGGGCGGGGCAGTGCGCATGCGCGGTTCTTCTTTGTGGCCCTTCTCCTCTTGGTACTTGCCTGGTGTCTGGAGACTTATTCCAGCAGAAAATCCAAGAACAGGGGTTTAATTAAAAGCTATAACCTATCATTTTAAATTTATTTGTTAGGCTGTGTTGTGCAAATTTAATTTATTATCGATAGAAATTGTCAGAGTGGCTCAAATCATCTCCCAGGGCGTCGACTGGCCATCAAGCAGAGCATCCATTCATCCTTTCATTGGCTGCTGAGGTTTTCCAGTCTAAGCTAGCTAGCGTTAGCCGGGAGAAGGGGGAGCTGCTGTGTCTGAGACATCTTCAAAAATGTCGGGTTACCAAGGAAAGAAGAACATCCCACGAATTACAGTAAGTAAAGTGGCATTTTTAGAAAAATTACACGTTTAATTTATCAATGGGGGATGTTTTATACGTGCGGTGAGCGTCAGGATTAAACCAAAAGCTAGCCAAAGGTTAGCCGTCGTCTCCATTCATTTCCATTGACGCTGTCATCTCCAGCACCAACGCTGCTACAGCCCCATATACTGAGAGACAGGGATGAATAATGAAAACCAGCCTGTGGGTTTGCAGCAAGCTCTTTAACAGTCATTCATTTGGAAATTAAGTGATATTTTTTTCCTTTATAATGAACACTCAGGGTTTTGCTCCTTTTAGCTGTCATTATTAGCAGCTGAAACGTTAGCTTAAAACCTGGCAGCATCCTCACTTTGCAGGGTGTAGCTGTTATCAGGTTTAAACACAGGTTCCTCCACTTTCATCATCTCATCTTCCACCCTCCATCATCTGACGTCCACTAAAACACCCAGTCTGTCCTCTTTAGTGGTCTTTCTTATATTTTTTGTTGCAAGATTTTGCACAATTTACAGCTTTGTCATGCTTTGGTTATCCTCGAGTCTGTCATGCACTGTTGGAAATTGGGGATTTAGCATTATAATGGCTATTTTGTTTTATTTATGTTGCAGCTTTTCAACCTGAAAGCTCAGCATTAAGGGCCTGCAGCAGAGATGCAGTGATAGTTAAAAGAAGTAAAACCTCTTTTGTAAAGTAGGTCATTGGGAAAGCAGCACCCATCCAAACCTTTTTCCTCTAAGCTTTCATCATGCAGCTGCAGTTTTCAGTCAGATTGTGGAGCATATAGGTGGAAACTGCTTTAAATTTGATCACTTAAAAGAACCAACCTGTACTGTGAAATATACTGAGGCTGTGTTTTGTACAGACAATCAGTCAGAGGTTGTCAGATCTCTCTCATAGGTCGTAGCAGGGTTAAGGAGAACCAGCCCTGACATCCCAGCCACAACATGCAGACAGCAGTAACTCTGCATCAGGCCCTCAGACACCGTCAGACACCACTTGTTAGTTTGGAATGAGGCAGATAGTTTCCCTCTGATTCAATCAGGCTTCGTCTCTGAACATCACTGACTGAATCTGTTTCGTGTCTCCAGAGCAGGAATGACAGCATTTCTGTGAAGGTTGTAGTCTAAGCCAGCGTCCTTCCTGAGTGCAGTAATTTGCACAGTCATGTTTAGTACCACCACAGGTATGCACAGTTAATTTAAAAAATTAGCTGACTGTAGAAACATTGAGAATTATTTTTACCGTTCATTAATTTTTTAATTGATTAAACAGCAGTAGAAATGAGCAGATTTTCTTTGTTTTGATTATTTTTGAGGTTTATTTGGCCAAGAAGACGATCCCATTTAATAACATTTGATGTTTCATTGGCTTTTTAAACATAAAAGAGTATAAAATGTAAGTAGTTACTGGTTGCAGCCACCAGTGATGCAATAATTATGATGTTGGAAACGCAACATATTCTATTATTTATGATTTTGTGTATTTAGTTGCTTGCCTGTTCAGCTTTTGCAGAGTCACAGTGAATAACCAAAAACAGAAATCTTTATAAAACTTGAAAATCATGTTTTACTCATGCAGATATTTGTGTTTTTCCACTTCAGTTGTAACATTATTGAGTTGTTTATTAGCAAAATGCAGCTAAAATTAATGCAGCACAATACAACAGTCCATAAAAATTATGTTAAAGCTGTTTTAGAGACGTGTTAGTTCAACTTTAAGGTCATTTGGAGGCAACAGTTTGTGGTGCTGCTGAATTTTTCCACGTGATATCATCAGATTCAATTCAGTTCTTAGTAATCAATTCAGTTAATGACTTTAAATATCAGGAATAATCACGAGGGATGTTCTACATGTATGTAGAGAGTTCAGGCCATTTTGAGTTGATGTAACTAGCAATCTCGGTCCACTCGTCGCTGACCGCCTGGCTGCAGAGGGAACATAGGTTACGTGACCCACTTATAGGAGAGTAATGGGCTGGGAGATCATGTCAATACAGTCACAGCTTGTTTACCTAATGGACCCCCGCTGTCCACCCACTCTGAACATTAGAAAAACCGAGTGTTTCCTGCTGTGAGGTTTGCAGTAAACCACTTTTGTCTTCATTAGCTCCCCCCGACTGTCCTCAGAGACCCGGGGAAGTCTGTCAGAAGAAGTAGGCCGGCCTCGTACGCTGTCCTTTCATCTCCTACAGGTTCAGTTAATCGTGCCACTCAAGAGTTTCTACTCTTAAATGAAGGTTTCGATCAAGAACTGCTTCCTGTCTTCAAGTGATACGTCTTTGAACTGTGAATACTCCAATTACTGTTTCCACAGGATGACAGACAGTGTGGATTAATCGATGCTTTGTCTTGTTCAGTTCTATGACTAAACCAGGAAATGCCTCGAGCGAAATGAATCCCTAAAGTTTTCCCAAGCGTCTTCTCTACTCTACAACATAATTTATCTTTGAAATTGCTGTAAATTTACTGTTTAATTATGGAAATGACTGTTAGCTACAAGGGATCAACGGAGGTAATTTCTCGCTCTTTTACTTCGCTCAGCAGGTGGCTTTTGTGGTTTTATGGTTAATGTGAAATTTTGTCTCCTCCTGTTTTCAGAGTGATCGTCTCCTCATCAAAGGAGCCAAGATAGTGAATGATGACCAGTCGTTCTTGGCTGATATCTACATGGAGGATGGAGTCATCAAGTAAGTTCATTTGGAGGATTAACAGGGTTACTTTGTTGTCCTACTGTGGCGGCTGTATGATGGATGACTGCGAAATATTTCATTATATTTATAATATTCACATCTTTACCTTTATTCCTGGAATCAGATCTGATATTTTTCCTTCATTAATTTCTAACTTTCTGTGTTTTTCCTCGCATTTGTCTTCTTCAGGCAAATAGGAGACAACCTCATTGTTCCTGGGGGAGTTAAGATCATAGAGGCTCATGGGAGAATGGTCATGCCTGGAGGTATTGATGTGCACACCCGGTTCCAGATGCCCGACCGAGGCATGGTGGCAGCAGACGACTTCTACCAGGGCACCAAGGCGTCTCTGGCTGGAGGAACGACCATGATCAGTAAGCGTTTATAACAGATCTCCACATGCAGTTTAACCAGTTTGGAAGCGCAGTCGTCCTCCTGCAGGAGTCATAACACTGCAGATGTGCGTGCCGTCATGTGTGTGATTCAATTTTTCAGTTTGCTTGTGCATATAAAACCCCAACCTGTTTGTTTGTTTGCGTTTCATAGTCGACCACGTGGTGCCGGAGCCCGGCGCCAGCCTGGTAGCAGCTTTCAAACAGTGGAGAGAGTGGGCTGACAGCAAGTCCTGCTGTGACTATTCTCTGCATGTGGACATCACCGAGTGGAACAAAGGCACCCAAGAAGAGATGGAGACGCTGGTGAAGGATCATGGTACGCAGTCAGCTTATTCGCTTTTTGTCTCCACTTCCATTCAGTCTGCAAATCTCTAACTTACTGCCAAAGTTCTGTCATTGTGCTCAAAGAAAGGGTTTTCTCAGACACTGCATGAGGAAAAAAAAAAGCCAACCACTTTTCACAGACCATGAAACAGTAACTAAGTGTTTCTGCTCTGCGATTTTTATCCGTTTGGTTTTACTTTTCTCCTTCGCTCTGGGTTTTCCCTCCTTTTTGCTCTCTTTATTCCACCTTTGGCTGTTTTCTCTCATAAGTTTTCTATCTTCAGGTGTCAACTCTTTCCTGGTCTATTTGGCTTATAAGGATGTTTTCCAACTTTCTGACTCTCAGGTACGATCTGTGCCTCTGCACGTTCTACTGAGCTGCACATGTTAGCATGTAAAACACGTGTTTTTGATGTCTGTGGATTACAAGATGACTTTTATCATCTCCTCTTAGATCTACGAGGTGTTCAGTGTCATCAGGGACCTTGGAGCCATTGCACAGGTGCACGCTGAGAATGGAGACATCATCGCAGAGGTAACAGAACCACTGATTGTTGTTCAAGTCGCAGCTTTAAACCACTGTGGATAATGATGTTTTATTTTCTATGTGGGTTATTTATAGGAGCAGAGACGCATCCTAGAGCTGGGGATCACCGGCCCTGAAGGTCATGTGCTCAGCCGCCCAGAGGAGGTGAGATGGAGGACTGGTTTCTCAACATCTTTAGCCGGTAGCACTGAGACCAGGCTGCTGATGAATCTCTCTTCCTGTGTCTGCAGGTGGAGGCTGAGGCGGTCAATCGCTCCGTCACCATCGCCAATCAGACCAACTGTCCCCTCTACATCACCAAGGTGATGAGCAAGAGCGCTGCTGATGTTATTGCGCTCGCCAGGAAGAGAGGTGAGATGAGAAAGTTTAAACTTTTTCTTAGTAAATTCACTGAACTCCTTTACCTGCGTCAGTCAGTCTGTCTCCATTTTTTTAATTTGCACTCGTCTTTGCACCTCGTCTCCTCCTGAAGGTGCTGTGGTTTACGGAGAGCCCATTTCCGCCAGCTTGGGCACAGATGGCACCCATTACTGGAGCAAGAACTGGGCTAAAGCTGCAGCCTATGTCACTTCTCCACCGCTCAGTCCGGATCCAACCACCCCCGACTACCTCAGCTCTCTGTTGTCATGGTAGGCTGGACTAAAGATAGCTGGAGCACAATTTAAATGTGTGTTACAGCAGTGTGTGTTCTGCGTTTTATTTTTACTCATGTCTCATCTGTGACCACATTTAGTCCAGAATGCCCTTTGTAACATTTACATGCACCTTGTGTGAAAATAAGATGATAAATGTCAAAGTTTTGTGAGTTTTTAGAGTTATTTTTAATTCACATCTGAATCATATTATAAGTTTTCTTGCTTTCTGTCTCATCTAGTGGGGACTTGCAGGTGACTGGAAGTGCTCACTGCACTTTCCAGACTTCTCAGCGTGCAATCGGCAAAGATAACTTCACCTTAATCCCAGAGGGGACCAACGGCACCGAGGAGAGGATGTCTCTAATCTGGGACAAATGTGTGGTGAGCTTTTATACAACTTACTTCTCACACATTCCAGACATTCCCATCGTGAAGCAGATGACCTTGTAAACCATTGTGCGTGTTTAAATTCCAGCATGTGATTCGTCTTCCTGTCTCTAAAGGTGACCGGTAAGATGGATGAGAACCAGTTTGTCGCGGTGACGAGCACAAACGCAGCCAAGATCTTCAACCTGTTCCCCCGTAAGGGCCGCATCGCCGTGGGGTCCGACGCCGACCTCGTGCTGTGGGACCCAGATGTTACCAAGATCATCTCAGCAAAGAGCCACAACCTGGTCAGACGATCAATTCAATAATAAACACAGAACAAAAACTAATTCAGAGCAACTGCAAGTATAATTTATTTAAAATTATAAGAACCTCTGTAATGTCAGTTATAGTGAACAGTGTTAAGTTGTTTCCTGCAGGCAAAACAACAACTTTAAGATGTATTGCTACATGATATAAAATTCAGTTTGAACCAATCTGCATATTTATTTAAAAAAGAATGTATCAGAAAAAGGTTCTGTGATATAAACTGCAGGATTTTTGCTTCTTAGGAAATGCGCTCACTTTGCATTTCATCAACAATGTGCTGTGTTAAAGTCAGGCGTGATACAGGTGCTTTAAAGCTTAAATAAACCTGATTGATCGATTAAATCTCTTGCTCTCACAGGCGGTGGAGTACAACATCTTTGAGGGCACAGAGGTGCGTGGAGGTCCCGTGGTTGTGATCAGCCAGGGCAAGATCGTGTTGGAGGAGGGCAGCCTTCACACCACAGAGGGCTGCGGGCGCTACATCAGCCGCAAACCCTTCTCTGACCACGTTTACAAGAGGATAAAGGCTCGCAGCAGGGTGAGTCGTAAATGCAGGAAGTTGTATTTAAAAGAAACTTAGATTTTTACAATAAAAATCAGCTTGTGGTCTAATAAACGGTGCCTGTGTGTTCAGCTCACGGAGCTGCGAGGAGTCCCCAGGGGTCAGTACGACGGGCCGGTGTGTGAGGTGACTGTGACTCCCAAGGTGATTTCCACAGTCTCCTCAATGAAGACGTCCCCCGTCAAGCAGCAGCAGCAGCAGCAGCAGCAGCAGCTTGTTCACCAGCCGGTGCGCAACCTCCACCAGTCCGGCTTCAGCCTGTCCGGTGAGTGAACACACACATTTCACTCCTGCAACTTTGCCTCTTTTACAACAAAGCTAACAAGTTTTTCATCGTCTAGGAGCCCAAATTGATGACAACGTTCCTCGCCGCACCACTCAACGCATCGTGGCTCCCCCTGGTGGAAAAGCGAACATCACCAGCCTCGGCTAAGTTCTTTTTCTCAGCTGAGTCGGGGGGGTTTGCAGGCCGAAAAAAGGGACCAGAGGCCACTTTAACAGCTGTCACATCACATCACATCTGGTCACCTCTGACTCCCCCCCCCCTCTTGCATCCCACCCAAAAGCACTCCATCCGTTCTTATTCACACGCCACCGCCACCACTTTGTCACCTCATTGCAAAAGAAAAGGAGGCACTGTTCCATTTCGTTTCATCTTTCCTGCCAAATTCCATCAAAAAGGAGGGATCAAGTGAATCGAAGCAGCTTTTTCGCTGTTTTTCAGCCAGTTTGATTGTTGATTAAATTAATTTGTTTACATTTTTTTTGTATATTTTTTTTGCTGTACATGTTTAAGCTGTTTAGTTGCAATCTTGGTTCGGAGAGACGACAGAAAACTTCACCCACTTTTTACAATTTTTTCTTAATGCGCTGTAAATCTCCCAGATGAAGTTGGAATGTTACGGAGCCTCTTTCAGCTGAAAGTCAAGGCTCCTTTGTCAATGTTATGACACTTTTACAGTGTAAGATTGCTGTTTTAGTACAAAAAAATTGACATTGCTGCTGCAAAAAAAACTCAAAACACTAGTCATGACAGATTAGACTGTAAAAAAGTCAGTTTCTGCGTCTCTTAACATGTAATTTTATGTGAAGTTTGCAGTATTTAATTTTGTTGTAGGTGCTGTGTGCTGCTGATTATTCACCTTGGTCTTCCTTTTGTGTTTATAGCTGCACTTTTTTAACATGGATGTGTTCTGTTTTTATCACTTTAAGTCTATTTTTTTTTTAATTTGGGAAGCGCTGACTGCACTGAAAGGAAAAGAAAAGGGTATTTTAGGGTTAAACCACTCATTCGACTCCGCCTTTAATATGGAGGTGGAGAAACGGCCGGCACATTCCATTTTTATCCGAGAAACATCCACTTTTTTTTTCCTTCATCCATCTTTTTTTTTTTTTTTTGGTCCTCATGTTTTATTAAGAGGTTGTCATGGCAACAAGCTTCCAAGAAATCAGACCTGTGTATATTGTTCGATGCTACAGACGTTAAAGACGCGAGCTTTGCCGGCAGCCTCTCTGCACCTGGTGCTAAATGACCTTTGCTGTTTGTGTGCAGATGACGTCCACGTGCACACGCGGCGGCCGGAGTGGAGTCACCATCATTTACCCAGTTTGTTTTGCACCTGTAACAATCCAAATATTTAAAAAAAAAAACCCCAGAAAAATGAACAAAAACAACTATGTATGTGAGCTTGTAACCTTTTTAATTTGTGTTGGAGAAAAAAAACCGTCTGTATGTTTTAGGATATTTGTTGAATCGAACTACTTGCCTGCCTGTTTCTGTATGATATTGATAGCACACTGTATCTATGAAGGCTCTTTAAAGAAGTGGAACCATGATCTTTGAGACCTGATGAAAAAAAGAAAAAAAACGCTTCAGTATGTATATGAGACCCCCCCCCCCCCCCCAGCCCCCAAACCCCCCCACAGCGTGCTGATGATGTGTCCACTGTTCTCGGTGTTAGTGTTGTGAATGAATTACCAGATATCCGGTTCCTCCCCCTGCCCCCCCTCTCTATCTGCTCGACACCAGATTCACTCGAGGTAGTAACCGTGTTCACCGAAACCACGACGGGTCGTCCGTTTTCTCGCCGTTCTGCGCGGCGACGCTGTAAAACACTGGATTCTCTCTTCCTCATTGCCTTGTCAAGTGTAGGTTTTGTATGCCAAGCTATAATGTGAAGTGATTTGCATTCTGGGAAGTTTCTTGGTAATGGTTATTGAGTTGTGATGTTGTTGCCCCCCCTCCTCCCCAACCCCCCAACCCCCCCTTCTCCCAGCAAGTGTGATTCTCTCTCGGTCATGTTTGTTTTGTAGGATACCAGGGTTTAACCGGGGGGGGGGGATCATCAGTCCTGTCAGCATTTGACCCTTTCTGTGTTGACTTCAGTGGATTAAAATAATAAAAATGGAACTTCTGGTTCTGACTCTTTTTTTTATATATATACATAATTATAATTAACACATAGAAATTAAATTAAATATTTACATCCAGAATTTCCAAATACATTAATTAAAGGTATTCCAAGAGAGAAGTCATATAGTTTTATGGTTATAGACATTCATGTTCGGTTAGTTTTAAGTTTTTAAGTGCAATAAACTTCTAATATCTGGATTGCATGATTATATTATTGTTGTTGTATGATTGTAGACACATTTTATGTTTTTTCTTGTTCAGTCTGCCCACTAAACAATAATTAAATGAAGGTGAAAGGGGCATTTATTGCTCCTGCTACTAACAACAACAACAATGATAATAAAATAACTCTATTCAAATGTCACCTCACCCTTTGTAAGTAAAGTTTTAAAAGTGCAGCACAATGGAGACAATAAAGTACAGATTATAAAAAACTTAGAGGACAAAAACACACAAATAATCAAAGTAGAAACAAAAACAACAACAAATATATAATAAAACTTAGCACCAGAGGAGAAACATTAGTTTCTTCTCAGATGGGAACAAAACATAATATAATATAATATAATATAATATAATATAATATAATATAATATAATATAATATAATATAATATAATATAATATAATAAGGAATATAATTCATTGTTGCAGCTCAGTGGTTTGCACAGCTGCCTCACAGCTGGAAGATTCTGCATCAGATTTCTGGCTGGTAAAGCACCTCTGCATCTTTGCATCTGTGCATCTGTGCATATTTGCATATTTGCATGTTTGCATGTTTTCTCTGTGCTTGTGTGGACTTCCTGTTTCATATTATATACATATTGATATTCGATTGATTCTCGTCCATGTTCTTGATCAGGAGCTGACTCAGAGCTTCATTTGGTCCCTCATCACCACACAAGGAGTCTCAAAAGAGGATGTCTAATTTTGCTGCATATTACTGTGTATGAACATGAAATTGACTATTTAAATTATAAGATCTTGAACTACAAGAACAAAATGCCTCATGCACGTGTGCAAACACCATCTGCTTCCCTTATTTTACTTAAATGTTGCAGCTTTTCTGTTCAGAATGATGCAGGTGAAGGTTTCGACTCTTGAAAGCTGTTTTAACATGTTGACTTACAATCTGATTTAATGTTTTGCTACAAGTTTACTTAAACTTACGTGTGTGATGTGGAAAATTTAAACCTCCATAACACATAACTGAGAATCAGGAGACTTCTTGTGTCCAAAGTTTAACTTCTGAAATTAAATATGTTTGCAAATTCATGTATTATTCAAGAAGAAAGTGAGATGTAGAGTCCTTTTTGTACCAGTTACTTTAACTTCTTTGGTGGAAAAACCCTCTCAGACATATTAAATATACCTTTAAATATTTTGTCAGAGATAATTTAATAATGTTAATGTTCATTTTCTGCATCATTAATAGTTTTAATAGCACTAATTAAATAAAGGAGTTTTACTATTTTTACATTGTGCTAGTAGTACTTATTCTTCAGTAATAGATTTAAATCCTTTCTCAATTGCTGATTAAAAGATTCTCTTAATCACATTAGCAATTGATTGGAATTAATTAATTAGATGTGGACTAACTTAGCATTGTCTCTGGAGCAGCAAGTCAAACAATCCTTTCCAGGAACCCGCAGAGGAATTTACAGACCGATAAAAAAGAAAAATCCTCTTCCAGAGAAGATTACATTCACAACATTCACACACTAGTAAAAAAAAAAGCTTTTTTCATTTTCTAATTTAGCTATTCTGTCGTGCCGGGCCTCCACCCGGGGCAGGGCAGCTGATGGAGTAAATGCGGTGAGACACTAGATGGAGGCACAGAGTCGTGAAGCGAAGCTGCAGCTGCAGCAGCAGCGTCTCGGCTCCTCCATCACTTCATCCGCAGGGACGCTTCCAGTGAAACGAACTGAGCAAGACAATGTCACAGTGGATGCACACGGCAACAAACAGCACTGTGTGAATTAGTGAAGCCCCCCTCCACACCACCTCCACCCCTCAAACCCCCCTCCACCCCGGCTGGTTTGACAGCCATCCAATTAGGACATAGCAAATGATGAACGCGCTGATTAAACCAGAGAGGGGAATCCTATAATGTCAACATGTTCACCCACTGATGAGAGCTTTAAAAAGAACTGAGACACAAAAAAAAGACTCTTTGCAAAGCTGAGTCCTCCTGAGGAAACCAGGCAAACATGACTCACCGGCCACGTTCGCTTCACTTTTTTTTAATCCACCGGAACAGAGACACCACGATTATAAGTCCACAATCCTTCCCAGAATTGATTTGTCACCACTCCAACACCCTCATGGACATTAATTTCGAACCGTAAGAGTTTATGATAACATTTATTTCCCTGCTGGATCAATGACTGTGGTCTCAGTGATGTATTGGAATATTAAAACAACACTTAGGGAGCGTAAATTCATACAAGTATTGATAATTTCATCATGAATAGACTAAATGAGGAAGCAGAAGGTGAGGGAGTGCAGATGACACACAGAGGGGTTGTCCTCGCTCTGCTCCAGTCTATATCTGACTGCTGCAAGGCTGCCGATCTATTTATGGTGTTCATTACAGCTATCGCATTTGGAAGATGACATATCTTTAGGACTTGTTCATAATCCCACTTCTCTCCACAGAGGAGAGAGACAATAGAAGAGAGGGAGGGAGGTGAGTTAGGTCGCATGTACCATCTGCAGTTTGCTGCCGCTTCTGGAAGCTGCTCGTCCAATGGCATCTGTGCAAAGATGGTGCGATTTACAGGTTCACAAACATGCGAGTCAATGACAACGCGGACGCAGACGAGCACTCTCTGCTGCTATTCCGGGGTCCTTCTCCTGTGGGAGAAGCTTTCAAGTCCACTTCTAGGGCTGAACTTAACAGGCGGAGGGGCAGACAGTCTCGAGGATGCTGCCTGCATCACCTCGCTCTCACACTCACAAGGGGAGTACATCTAGGTACAACCGGAGGAGAAGCCGAGGGGAAAACAAATCAATACGCACGGCAGAGGTTGTCCTCTTGCCCTTTGATGCTTCTGCGTAAACAGAAAGACACTTTGCAGTCTTGAACTTACACCGAAACACACTCTGTTTCTCACCTTTGCACTGGTAACACACCGCCCACACTGCGAGATCTTTGAGAGAAAAAAGAAAAAAAAAGGCCAAGATGCAGGAACGGCGTGCTCTGTATGAGGATGGCGACTAAAATATGAGTGAAACAAAGAGTTCGACCCTGAGAGAAGAACGTCTGAGACTGTGTATGACTTAACTTGACATCTCTAAATCTGGTGGATATTTTAAGAGGCTTGAGGGGGGGGGGGGCGGTCAGGATTGAGGTCAGCAACCACAAGGTAAGCTGAAAAAATCCACACGAGTATATTAAGACATCCATCTGGCAGAGCTCGGAGGTACGAGAAAATGTGGGAATGTGGACGGATGATGATGATGCAGTCAGTGAATCAACCCAAAGAAACGACCAACCACAGTCCAAAAATGTCCTCGTGAATCCCTCGTTAGGAATACGTCATAGAAATTTATTGTAACGTGACATGAAAGTGGACAAGGTCTCTTGGTTTTTTTGTTTTTTTTGTTTTGTTTTTCCAGCTGTACACCAACAACATACTGAGAACAGGAAGAGCATCAGAACAGGAGCACCACGCACCAGCATCTCTCAAACATTTTGGTTTAAATCATGCAACATAGAAAACTTTCTTATTTACACTTTTTTATACAATTCAAACACTCTTCTGCGATATAAAATATGTAAACATACATTCAGAGATCCTTTGGTCTCTTCACCGTATGGATGTTTTCCACGTTCTGTTCGTCCACTTCAGGGGAAAGTTCACAGGATCTTCTTTCTACACTTGTGATGGATTTTAAGGTGGATGAAATATTACGGCTGTGACGCTTCAGTTGATCCTACATCCAGATAAAAATCACAGAATGATGTCAAAGCTAAGACTTTTTTTTTTATATATATATTATTTTTATATTTTATTCAGCCATAATTCCAGCAGGGAAATCTACTCTCATCCGTGACCTTAAAGAGGAGTCATGGCAAATGGATGAAGGATTACAGTAGTTACACAGGCTCTCCTTTTTCCGACAGGGACAGTTGGTGGATTTTAATGGTGGGAAGGTCTCTGACGGGGGGAGGCTGCTCCTCTTGTGGGGGGGCCCCGTCGCTGAGGATGCAGCAGCAGGTTTGGTGGAAGCTTTTGCTGCAGATTTTGGCCACTTTGGCTCTGCTCGTCTCGGCCGGTCCGGATCCGCCAGAGGCTCCTCCGGGGAACGCTCTCCACTCCCTGCTGTCCCTGGAGGAAGGGGTCCTGGAGAGAGCCATGGAGGAGGATGGGCTGAGCCGACAGGGAGCCCCCCTGCTGTCCAGGCCCAGAGCGAGGGGGGGGCCGGGACCCTGAGCTTGACTCTGAGCTGCATTTAGATGATGGAGGTGTGGTCTCGGGGTCACTCTCAGACAGTGAACTCCCAGTAAACTCTGGAAGGCTTTTTTAAACTCCTGGTTGGAGCACGGATAGATGAGGGGGTTAATGCAGCTGTTGAAGTAACCGAGCCAGAAGGTGATCTTGAAGACGGTGTCTGAGGGTCTGTACGCGGGGAAGATGGAGCCTGCGGGGACACAAACACACACCAGGATGATTAAAGTGATTTGTTGACTCAAATAGAGTTTGAAATAGCCTATTAGAAAGCGAGAGTCTGCCGCCATGCTGGCAGCTCAATGAGGCTGGAGACAAAACTGCAATATGTAATTAATTGGTAATGTCAGTTTGCTAACATTCTCTCAATGCTAACAAGCTGCGTTAAGCATAATAACATTTTCCACTTGGTTTAAATGATTTATATGCCAAAACACAAAGTTAGGGTGTCAGAGGAGAAATATTAGTTTTGCAGGAGTTTCCTAACATCTATAATGATGTTGACACTGTAAAACAGTCACAGTTTGATTAGGAAAATATGATTTGTAAGCTGAGCACGTAGCAGGAGATGTGATTGATGAGTTCATGGCCTCAAGTAAAAAGAAATATAGTTTTTATTTTATGTACATGCAGTAAAGTTTTAGAGTGATTGTATAGAAAGTTTGAAGTTAATAACTTCTGAGGTTTTTCTGTTTCCAGATCAGCTCAGTCTGAGAAAAAGGAGGCCAAAGATCAATGACACGATCATAACATTACATTTCCACAAATCTGGGGATGTAAACAAACTCAAAATAACTAAGGTGTCAGTGATGAAAAGCAAAAACCTTCACAATCAGCTGATCTGTTTGCTCCATGACCACCAGGCTGAGTCTGCAGAAGAAGAAGCAGGAGACTCTGCTGACGATAGAAAGAACTTGAACTTATCAATCACAGCTCGTATAAAGGGCAGCGTCTCTCACGTGCAGACGAGGATTGTTTGGGTCAAATTAAGGACTTTCACATGGGAGACTGGGGACTGATTCACGTGTGAAGCAAAAAACATTTCAACCCAAACCGAGATTTTTTTTTATTTTTCCACCATTCTTAAATATCCTGCGCTTGTTTCAATAAACAGAAACAAGAATTCACCGTGTTGTGGCCTCGAAACAAAGCCACAACCACAGCTCCTTTTCCTCCGGGGATCACGTTTTTAGAGCTCCATTACTCGCTCTAATATCTATCGCATGAAGGGCTGAGTTTATATGAAAATAACACAGAAACAAATCATTGCTCTCATCCACTTAAGACTATTTATTTTTAACCAACTCCCCCCCACTAAAAACTAAACTCTCCGCTTGCCGTCAAGGTTAAGGACTTTATTCAGATCGCTGTCATAAATAGTGGCGCTTTTGATTAGAGGAAGCATCTACGGCCGAGCGCGTGAGTGGATCATTAATGAAGAAGAAGAAGAAGAAGAAGAAGAAGAAGAAGAAGCAGAGAAAACGGCTTTACACACACGTTACATGCAGAGCTGAATGTAACCGCCATTAAAACACTGAATTAATTTATTAACACTGACTTCTTATCTATCTATCTATCTATCTATCTATCTATCTATCTATCTATCTATCTATCTATCTATCTGCTCTTGTTGCAAAGACAAAGGTCTGTTTCTTTTCTTGCAGAGGTGGAGGAGGAGAAGCCGTCTCGTGGAAAGCTTTATTGGTCGAGCTGCTGCAGACGGCTAAACGTGGGCTTTTGAAAAATGAGATCGTGATATAGAGATGGATGGAGAGAGGAGGATGAGGAGAGAGCAAAGCAAGAGAGCAAATCATTTTGTGCCCAGACTCTGCAGCTCATACGTTTAATCCCCAGCTGAACTCTTGATAGGAGCACTTTTTTTGAAAGGAAGAAAAAAAAAGAACAGGGTTTTTTTTTGCAGTTTGATGAATGTCTTGTTGATGAAACATCACCGGCTGCTGTGATGAGAAAAAACAGCGTGACTGCGATTGTTGTGCCCTTCAATTAAAGCAGGAAGCATCGTGTTAAGAAAAAACTCTCTGCTTTATGAGCTCATTTCAAAGCTGCTGCATGACCTGCAAAATGCAAAGCAGTCCATCTGAAAGAAGACAGCTTTCAATATTCTTTTTAATAGAAACTGTTGCATTTTTTGCAGCTGCAGCAAAAAGCTGAGAGTTAGAAACAGAAATAAAGGTGCAGGAGGTCGTTTGCTGCCCAGAATAATAGAAACATCTATATAACAGCTGCTAACGTGTATTTTATGACTTTATACTGAACATTTGTGGTGGATGTGAAGCTTATTTACAGCTTCATTAGACACAAACCAAAGTTAGGATTAATGCAGAGTCATGTTTCTTATCCAGCAGGAAAATGTAAGAAAACTAATCACTTCCTCTTCCTCTGTTTGGAGAACTACCAGCTCTTGAGACAAGTTTCTAATTATTTTGTGACTAAAAGCTCCACCGTGATCATCAGCTAACTTCGTGTTTCTGCTGTTTTTTTTGCTATGAAAGTGGTGAAAAGAGGCTTTTGAAAGCTTTTTGACAGAAACAGTGAACTTGAACAATGAAGTTGAAGGCTGTAAAACCAAAACAATCACAAGTCCCTTCTGACCAGAACCTGCCAACCGGAAACTTCAAACCTCTAATGAACGAAGAGCTCACAAACAGCTTCTCAGCCTGGTATTAAGTTACTCTTTTATTATTACTGAATATATTTGAGGGGTGTTTGATGTCTTTATTGGACAGTAATGGTAAGAAAATGATCGTGAGAGAGAGATGAAGCAAAGGTCTCTAACAGGATTTGATTCAGAGACGTTGCAGTTCATGGTTGATGTAAACAGCAACTTCTGAGGCTGAAAAATTTAATAAAATAAAATTTAATTCTATGAAAAGCCACTGAAGGTTAATTCACACAGAGTTACGTCTTAAAATGCCGAGCTTTACAGCAGAAATAAACATGTTTACAGCCTGTGACTAGGAATGATTCTGGTCTAGTTTACCTGTTCTTAACAAACGTACAAAAGATGATTTTTCTATTTAATTCACTAGTTTTATTAAGTTGTGGAGCTCAGTTTAACTAAAATCATGTACATTTGAGTGACAGCAGCTTCTGGTAGAAACGTTCATCCTCTCCAGCTCCACCTTTTTCTCCAAATTTGGTCACTTCTGTCTCCAAAAAAATCCAGACGACAACATTACGCCAAATTGGATTAAAACTGTACTCTATTAATAAACGGGTGACGTCACAGTGACTCTATAAACCATTTGGCACATTGTTCTACTGCTCCTCTTTAGAAAAGCGATGACATGCGTTACACGTGCTTATAATCCCTGAGAAGGACTTTTTAAAAGTCCAGGAGAGAGTAGAACTATTCCCCCAAAAAATTCTCACCATTTATTCTTCTTTAATCGCAAAAAAAAAAAAAGTTAATGCCAGTAAACCAGATTAAAAAAAAAACAATCATGAGTTATTCAGCTTTTCACATCAAAACTGAATGATTCTCCGATAAATCTCTTACTGTCATCAGGCTGAACATGGCGGCGGTATGCAGCCAGACGCCAACATTTGCAAGGGAGTGTTGGTGAGTTGAGGCTTTTTCTTCATTCCCCAGTCAGGAAAGGCCTTCAACTAAATAGTAACAGCTATATTTACGAGCATGAGAGCATGGAATAAATAAAAAATCCTGAGGGATTTGTGAGGGCTTTGTCATATCTCATATCTACTTGCTTCAGATTTCCTTCTCTCGTTCCCTCCATAGACTCACACACATATAGCGCATGCATGAACGACTAGCGGTGTGATTTCTGGGTGTTCTTGATGGGAGCATAATACGAGGTCTGACACCGATGTGATGGCTTTATCTGTCATTCCTGGACTTTCATTGTGATGCAGTGAGTCAGAGACGCAAGGGAGGCGAAAAAAAAAGAAAAAGAAAGAGGAGAAATGGCTTTATACTTCAATGACGGATGTGTGTTTGAAATATATATTGGTCTGAAGTTTTTTTTTTGTGCTTTTGTTTACAGACAGGGGAGCATGGGAGGCTGTCAGTGATCTAAAAGATTTATAGGGTCTATTTATAGAGCGTCTACCTGGCCAAGTAGCATTTACTACGATGTTCAAGAGGCCATAGAGCTCGAACCTGTGCGTGATTCAACACAGGAGAGATTCAATTAAACACCATCAAAAGCATTAAATTCAACAGCCCTTAAAAGAAAGCTGGCAATCGATGAATGAATCTGCGAAATGAATTAATGCAGAAGTTAAATAGCTTTTTCTGAAAGTGGTCTGACTCATATGAGAGGATGCAGGTGATTAAAACTATGAACTTAAATCTTATTAACTCCAAAAAGAAGTCATTAACCCTGTGCATCTTTAAAGGATTAGTGACGTTTTGGGATATATGCTTATTTTATATGCACAGCGTTTGGACAAAAAACAAAATCATCATCTCAGGAAGGAACCGTCATCTCAGGTGAGTTCAGAGATGAATCAGAAGCTTCTGAAGTAAATAATGATGGAAAATGGGGAAAATCATCAGCTTGGTTCTGCTGAAAAGTAAATTAAGGTGAGTTGGATTTGAACTTGAAACTTTCTTATAGGAGTTTCACCCAAAATCTCCTTGGCGGCAGATTTTTAACTTGTAAAGTTCAGTTAAAGCCATCAAGCCCAACCTAAAAAAATTCAAGATGGCTGCTCCTAATATCAAATAATGTGTTACCATCAACTGGTTTCGCTAACAGTGGCTAACTTGGCTCAAGCTAACGGCACCCTGTGAAATATTTTCCCACATATTGTACTGGAATGAGGTCAACTAAGGTTGTAATGTCATTCAGGCTGTGATTTCAAAGGAAGGAACACAACATTTTTCTGCCAACCAGCACCTCCAAAGCTCCAAAAGGAAACAGGAAATGGTTTCCAAACCCCTGCAGAACCAAAGCATGTTGTTTCTTTACTTTGGTTTTGGTTCAAATCAAACACACAAGCAAAGATATGTTCAACTGTGAGCCTTAGAGGTGCTGAAAGGTTTGATGTAGCCTCATTTTTAACATAAAAACATGGCAACATGTGAACAAATTACACAAAATGATACTGTTTACATCATATTAAGCTGATTTCTGCAGAGGTTTTCAACATCTTTGAACTTAAAAATCACAAACAGGATGAACATGCTGATACTCACCGATGGGAAGCACCAGGAAAAAAGGCAGCCAGCACAACACGAAGCAGCCAACCACGATGCCCAAAGTCTTGGCGGCCTTCTTCTCAAGGGAGAACTTGAGCAGTCTGAGGGCGAAATGTGTTCGGCTCTGAAGAGCCTCGTCCTCTGACACGGCCGTGTTTCCTCTGTGTATCCGGAGGATCACCCGCTCTGAGTCAGACTTCTCCGTCTTGTGGCCCTCCCTCAGGCCCTGGCTCTCTCTGTGGGCTACCACATAAACCCTGCAGTACATGGCCAGTATGATGGCCAGAGGGAGGTAGAAGGAGCCCACAGCGGAGAAGATGGCGTAGCCCGGCTCCTCTGTGATCTTGCAGATGGAGTCGTCCTCGGGCGCCGGCTCTTTCCAGCCAAACAAGGGTCCGATGGATATGATGATGGACAGGACCCACAGCAGCATCACCGCCAGCAGAGCCCTGCGTTTTGTCATTATAGTCGGGTAACGAAGAGGGTAACTGACTCCAATGTAGCGGTCGACGGAGATCACACAGAGGCTCATGATGGAGGCGGTGCAGCAGAGCACATCCACAGCTGCCCAAACATTACAGAAGGCCCGTCCAAACACCCAACGGTCCACTATCTCCAAAATGGCAGAGAAAGGTAGCACAGTGGAGCTCAGCAGCAGATCTGCCACCGCCAGATTAACTATAAAATAATGCGTGACGGTCCTCAGGTGGCGATTGCACACCACGGACAGGATTACCAGGATGTTTCCCACGATTCCAAACACGATGAAGATGCCAAGCACCAGACCCAGACACACAGCCTTGACCACGTTGAGCTCTGGGACTAAAACCTGGCTGCAGTTGGAGCAGTTTTGCATCAGAGAAGCTGGTGTCATATTGTCCAGCACGGGAACGATCAGTTCCAACGCCAAACTGATGCTGGAAACTGTCCTGTGTAAGGCAGACTGAAACCTAAACCCTTTTAAAGTTCACTGAAGGAGAAGAGGGACATCAGGGCATTTTCATAAAAAGCTATTACAGTAATGATCACATTAAGTCTGACTTGTCAAAACATAATTTGAATGATGATGCCCTGAGCAAATTAGCCATTATGCTGGCGAAGCATCGAGGAAAAAAAAAAAAACCCAGCATGTATGCAGAAACACCAAGAGAGAAGCTTAATGTATGCAAACGAAGGCTACCGCTCTGAAATCAGGTAATCCATCTTGAAAATGTTACTGATGTGAGAACTGTTTCTGTGCAGCTGCTGCAAACACAGTTAGAAATGCATAATGTATGGGATCGAGGGATGGATGTACACGGCTAGAAAAGACCTTTGCATGTTCTCTGAAGCAAAAAAGTGCATTTTTTAAGAAACCACTTTTCTGTTTAAAACGGTGTGCGAGCAGTCGTCCGGGCTTCTTCCTGTTGAACTCAGCTTCGATGCAACAGTTTCCAGCACCTTTGGAAAGAAAAAAACAGAAGAATATGCTTTGAGAGAACTGACACAACCATCAACATTCAGCAAATACAAACTCATCTGTCTTTGATTTGTTTGTTTTGCAGGTATTCTTTTCTTCTTCTCTTTTTTCATCTTACAGCAGATCAGCTCTATCAAGACTGTGGGTGATAGTCGCCGTCAGATCAATGTGACCTCCTTGAGCTTTATTGGCTAAACTAAACACAATGTGAGGTGGAGGAATAAAGAAACTGATCTCAGGACTGATCGGTCGCCTCTGTCACCGAATCATCTGGGAGAAAATCACACAATTAAAACTCAAGATGCTATCGAGCCAAACAAAGATAGCCGGAGAGTCAACAATGCAACAGCCTCGGTCATGAGACCTGATGTGTATTTTCATGCTGTTTTGTAGTGCTAATATCGTCTTCGACTGACCTACTCCAACCTGATCCTGCCTCAAGCATGCAAACAGATCAATACCACCGTGTGACCTCGATATAGGTGGAGGTCAAAACAATATAGTGTTACAGTTTGACTTTAATTGACATGTGTGCATTCAGGTGTTGTTGGGCCTTCACTCCCGAATGATTTTTAGAGGAATAGTTTGACGTTTTGATTGATGTGCTCATTTTTCTTCCTGATATCAGTCTCATGTTTACATGAAATATGGTGCTACATCCTGTGGCCAGTTAGCTTAGCTTAGCATGAAGACTGGAAACAGATGTGGCTCTGTTCAATGAGCAGTCCAGCTGTTTCCCCCCTGTTTTTAGTCTTAATGCTAAGCTAAGCTAATTGGCTGCAGGCTTTTAGCTTCACAGCCTTGTTGCACAATTGTGTTACTTATTAAACAAGACATGAAATGTTAATAAATGGTGTTTAGAGACACTAATAAGCAGATTTTGTCACTTTGGACAGAGGAAAGTTATCTATCAAAACCCCTACTTACAGTCATTGTGCCAAGTAAAGCTAATAGCTTGCTAGCTTTAGCTTAATAGTTCATGCAGACATGAGACTGCTACTGATCTTCTCCTCTAACTGTCTCAGGAACAAAGAGAAAGCATATTTCCTTTAAAAAATAGACTTTTTTTCTCTGCAAGACATCCACCTGATTTTATGCTTTACTTTTATGATACCTACAATTTCATTTCAACCAAGCAAAAAAAAAAAACTAAATCATTTTGACGTCAAGCCAGAACTTTTAGACTCTTTCCATTGTTGCACTCTTTTCATATAAGTGAAATGAAAAGTCAGAAAAATGAAAAGTGACGTTTTTGTGCAGAGCTCCTCCAGCGTTTCGGCCTGAATTGCTCCCTGTGACTTTGATGCATCAAATTAATGCCATTTTTGAACGTCCTGTACTTTGACTGCAGAAACAATGTCTTGGTAAACATGCAAACTCCTCCACTTGGACAGATGTGAGATTAATCTTGTCTGTGCGGATTTGAAACGTGGATATTCCTTAACCAAATGTAGATTAGAAGGGACGAGTAAAAGTAGTGCGGCCATGTTGACGATTTTAGGATTTTGTTAAGCTGCTTTATTTTTAGGCAAAATTAAGAGTTCATCCGAGTTGCCCTCTTTTCTACTCTTTCCCATCCATCCATCCATCTAGATTCTTATGCTTTTTGTCAGCGCTGGTGTTAAATCTGCTTAACATACGACACACAGTGCAAAGACCATGTATATGCAGGCATTATGCAGTCCCCTCCTGTCTTTAGCCCCCTCCCCTCCTCCATCGCCTCATGTCAGACTATTAACCACTGGCTGACCTTTTCCTCTGCGCCCAACAAAATCCTGATGTACAGCTGTTTAACATAGACTCCACCGGCTCTGGTTAGCTCCTGTGCCGGCATAGTGCGGCAAAAAAAGAAAAAAAAAAAGCCTGCATTCGGCAGCCATCATAACGGCAGCACCTGAGAGCTTCTCCCACCCACTCAAGAAGAGGAAGGAGCTGGTGGTGGTGGTGGAGGAGGTGGAGGTGGTGGTGGGGGGGCTGGTGCCTCTAAGGTAATTATAAAAGTGAGAGTTGCATGTTTATCCACAGGAGGATTGCAGGAACTCATTACACCGTCATTATTTTTCACTGTGGGAAAGATTAAGTTACCTCCGCTTAAAATATTAAGCGTCCCTGCTGCATTAAAATATTAAACATGCTGTGTTAAATCAAACCGGAGAAGATATGGTTGATGGATTTACTGTAAGACAAGTTTGGGCATGATTTGTTCTTCTTCTAAGGTTTTTTTTTAAAGTGGTAACTGAGTTTCAGATCAGTTTAACAGCAATTAGGAGGAAGATGTTTATGTCAGGGCCATTAATCTGATGTAGATCTGCAATTTGTGGCTGCTCAGTGACTTTATTACACTAAAAAATTTGAATTTAAATTAAAAAGAGTCTTGGTTTAGGATTGATTTCTCTTCATTTTCATCTTAAGCAATAAAAATTTTGTTCAAACTAGAAGAAAAACTTATTTCTTGAAAGTTAGAGTCTATTAAATGCTGGGAAGATTTCCAAGAAGCCCGACAAAACTCATTTAATTCATTTATCATAAACACAAGACTTAAACCTGCAATTAAATTTGCTAATTTTGAGATAAATCCAAACAGCAGGCTCCTGATTTGACTCCAGTAAATTGCAGTCGGAGTTGAGAAGCATGGGATTTGCTTCGGGAAGCTTATGGATCCAGGTGCAGTTAAAATATGCACGCCGGTTCGGCTCCTTTCCAGCACTGCTCTGATTAATATTCATACGGATGAACTCACATCTACAGTGGGTGTTGCCCAGCGGAGGAGCAGGCGTACTGCGAGGGTGAACCCGAACCAGTGAGCATCTCCGTGAGGACAAAGCTGGAGGTTAGTTGCCTCGCTCAAGGGCATGAAGAGGCTATTAGCTTTTACATTCTTTATAAAACGTTGCAGGCACCTTCTGTTCTCCACCACAGAAAGCATCCACGAGTGCACGCCTCATGCTTTGGCTGTTCTCCAGGCAGACACACACACACACACACAACAATGTGTTGGAGAAGCTTTGTGTGCAGCTGTTGCTGAGCATCAGACAGAAATCCACAATAATGTTCTCTTTGCTGCTTCTCTGTGTCTGCAGGTTTTTTTTTAATTGGTTTGAAGCAAACATCCATCCTGGCCCAGGTGTCATCTCAGCCTCTTCGCCGGTGTGCTGGGTGATTCCCAGCTTTATAAGATGAGGTCAGCGTGCAGGTGATGCCTGACAGAACGTGACATCCACCTTAATAAAATGACAAAGGCAGGGACTTGTGGGCGCTTGTGATGGGTGGGTGGACGTAGATGGAGGTAGGAGGGACAATTTGGGGGAAAATGTGCCCTTTTGGATCCTCCTATGGTGTATAAATTTATGATACTTTATCATAGATAAATGATAGAATGGCCTCTACGGTGACCCAGCGACAAGAAAATATGAAAAGTGCCCTCTGAGGCGGCTTTGTAGTGGAGAAAATGTGATAAGATGCCCTCTTGGGTGCACTTTACTGGAGAACATTTGATGCAATACCACACTGAGTGACTTTGCGGTGGAGAAAACTGATAAAGTGCACCCCAGGGTGCCCTCTTTATTCTATCTGCCCTGCCTCTCAGACCGCCCGTCCGCCACTGCTGGACACCTCACAGCGCATTAATCTGAAACACACACTCTCCTAAAACTACATTATTAAGTGATCCTGTTATATGAAACATAATCTTTAAGGTTTAAGTTCTAAGAGACTGAGGAAACATTTTGAAACAGCAGAGATCACATGGCATCACATATCTTTCAACTATTTATAGCCTTGAGCAGTGCGAAACAGCCTCATTATTTTAGATACTAGACAAAGATATTAAATCAGAGCCCATTTAACGGAATAATCTTTTTTTATTTCTAGTATTACAGCTAAAAAATGTAATTAAAACATTAAAAAAAGAGAAATTAATGTAAATTTGGCAACTTCTGCACAATTTATGATAAGATCTGAAATTCTCTGAAGTCTTCCCTCCTTTTTAAAAAATCAAAAGTCCGCTCTGTTGGTCACAAACAATGAAATGTGTCCAGCATCACCGGAACCGACAGAAAATTTAAAAAACCGTCAGTTTCAGAGAAAGAAAAAGAAAAAGATCCACTTATAATTGCTTTAATTAAATGTCTGAAATCCAATTTTGTGCCACTCACCTAACTTTGAGTTTGATCCTCACATCCCGACGGCTTCCCCTGAGCCACGTTTTGGAGAAACGGCGGTGATTACCGACTCGCACCGGAGAGACGGTGACGGGAAAGCCAAGTGCGCTCAACGCGGAGAGTCCTCACATCCGCCGGTATAAACGCCCGACCTTCAGGTGCTCCAAGTCTCTTCAGATGATGATGAGTAGCGACCAAATGACTCACCGTTTTCTTCCTCGAACCACTTTCACCCCCTCGTGTCTCCCCACCATCAGCACCACCTCCACCACCGCCGCCACCCGCCACCCAACCATCCTCATCCTCACATCACCCCCCCTTCAGCATCACTCCCTGTGCGTCATCGCAACCAGTCACTGTCTGCCCAAAAACGACTTTTCATCCACAAATGTTTCATTAACCAGCGTCACTCACCTTCAGGACCGTCAAACTGCGAGAAGAACCAACATCAGTGGAAAAGTTTTGATCATTTCACTCATGTTTTAGATCACAGACACTAAAATTACAGAGAAAATTACGAGAAACAAGTAAAAATACGCACAGGAAACACCGCACTTTACATGAGAACAATGGCTTATCAATTGCTTTATTTCACAGTCCGCTGAGTTTTGACTTTATTCAGGTTTCTTTCATCCGTCGCTTAAAAATAATGACTCTTACCTCAGCTGGAATTACTCACGCATGCTGCTAAAAATAAAGAATGGACGTTTTCATTTGTCTGAGTAATGAATAAGTCACCACACGTTTCTTTATGCTGTGCGTCGCCCAACAAGGTCAAAGTACTTTTTTTTTCTTTTTAATTCATTATGATCCGATGATACAACAGGAAAAATATCACATTCTGTACTATTTCCTTCTTTTCTGTCACACTTTTTAAAAAACTTGTAATAATATATGTTTTATTAGAATATACCATTCATCCTTAGGCTATCAATTTATACACATAATTGTATTTTTAAACGTTTTCTACTCTATGTGCTGCCTCTTTTCCCCCGTTTTATAACCAGATATGTGCATATTTGATTTGTTCATTGTGATTTATTTCTAATGATTTATTTGTGATGATGATTTATTTATTTATTTTTAATGACAAAATCATTACATCCCCATTCTTTAACCTTTTTAATAATTCACCCCTTATTTGGTGAGAGGTATTGATACCAACTTGGTATTTTATTAATATTACCTTGATATAGTAAATAATTTGCTGAATATAATCTGAAATATTAATCTTAATCTTATCAACAGAGATCAAATCTGATGCACCGTCAAACACAACATTTATTGTAAGCAGACAGTCTCTCATATGGAAACTATGAATAAATTATTATATATTTGTGTCTTTTCATCATATATTTTAGTTTCCTTCAGTCTCTTGTCTTTGTTTTTCCACCAGAATTAAAAACTAATGCAACACAACACACAACACATGCATGCAGCCCATGAGACGCTCCGGTCCATCTGTTGCACAACTTAATCAATACACATTTGCAAAGCCTGAGGAGTAAAAGTCAATTGCAATAGATCTGGCTTTGTAATTTCACCTCAGACTTATTCAAAGCTTCTGCTTGAACTTTTTCCTCCTTCTCTGTTTTTTTTTTTTTGCAGTGAAGCTCAGACAGAAGGATGAAGCAGAAAATAAACGCACTAACACGCCCACAAGGACACATGAAATCGAAACAGAACATTGATTTTTGTTTTGGATTGACTCTTTTTTTCCCCTCCATTGTGGATAAATCCTCTGTTTATTCAGTTGGTGTGGTCTTTGTTTTCCAGTTGGGTCCAGATTTGAATGCTTTACCTGAGGCTGCTGCCGGCTCGCAGTCAGAGACGCAAGCTTATCTGTGAAGTAAACTTTTGACCATTTTTTACAAAGTACAGCTTCTCGGCACAATCGATGATGAGACTCTCATTGTTAGACGCTCTGTGTCTTTGTACCTGCTGTTGCATCCTGGGGAAAATCTACTTCTTCATGTGAGAAGCAAAACTGCAAAACACTCTTCTAGCTCTCAGAAAGTCCAGTCAGATATGAAATAAACAGTGTTTTTTTTATTATGTTTGCATTTTACTAAAGCAAATGTCACAAATGGAGCATCTTTAAAATTGAAAAACACATTTTTTTCCACAGCAATTTATAATTATCACAACATTACAGACATTATGTTTAATTGTTATGCATGCATGACTGCGTTGGGCTGACACAGACAGACAACTTTCCAAAATAAAAAAACACTGCAGCAATTAAACATAAATCATTTTCTAATTAGGTTTGCTTTAAAAAAACAACAACAAACAAACAGACCAGGTCAAAGATAAAAATAGGCTTGGAGATGATGCTCATATATTTGCTTAGTGTATTTTCGTTGAGTATTTGCATCTTGTTAGGCTCTATGATGCTATCTGAGACCTGTTGGAAAAGCAATTACCTGTCAGCGCTGCCCATGCAGTGAGGTGGGCTGCTGAGTCTGAAAGATACTGAAATCAATATCTGAGCTCCGGAAGAAACATTTCCCGTCATGGAGGCAACAAACCTCAGCCGAGCATTTGCACTAATGTTGGCATTTACGGTGACATTCACCTTAATTGCCTATCAAGAGATTCTCACCCTCCTGGTTCTGACAAGATCCCCCAAAAAGTAAAAGAGAAACCAGTGAAGATTTCGATCATCAGAGCAGGTTAATGCACACAGCCACATTATGCAGCAGGCCACCGGGTTTGTTTGTTAAACTGTGAAATGTTATATGTCTTTTGAATAAATCTAATATATAAAATGCTTTTCCTTTTGCAGACAAACCCAGAATGGAAAAAAAGCTGCTTATGTGTCATACTGTAATCATATTCTCAAAGCCCCTGAACCAACACAGTTGGGCGTTTTTCATAAAGTGGAGGAAAAAAAAAACTGAGCTGACATCGTGAAATAAAGGTGATAGACTTCGTCATCGTTCATGAAGCTCCTCATGTAGAGAGTCCTGCAGCCGTCAGCTGTCCACCCACACACAAACGCACATAACCTGAGCCATGCAACCGAGAGGGAAAGACCACCTGACTGATGGGAGGCATTAAACAGAATTACAAGACTCATTACTGTAACGTACAATTTACAGTACGGATATGTAAAACATCATTTACTCTGCAGCTTAAAAACTCGACCTGAAGATGATGAGAGATGAAAAGTCAAGGAATCTTCAGTAGTGTTTGAATAAACTCTGAGAAAAGTATGAAGGTCTGCACTTTATTCTATTACAGTCCGTCTCATAGTTGATGAAACATTTTAATTATAGCTGCAAATGTCAGAGTCACTGTGGCACTGAGGGAAAAGTCAGGGGACTTGCCTTAGTAATTAGGATTCACCATGAATGCATTTGCAAAAATTTGTGCCAATCCATTCAAAACACTGCATAACTTAAAGCTCTGACCTGCTGAAGACATCAGGGATTTATCCTCTGATGATCACGCAAAACGTCATGCCCGTCCATAAAATATCTGTTGAGATATTTCACTTAAAACCACAAACATCTGCATCACAGAAATGGCAAAAACAAACAATTAAGAGATGATAAAAGTCATCAGGGTTCAGCCTCTGGCAACCATGATTATATGTGTTAACACTTTGTGCCTATACACTCAGAAGATGTTGAGATATTTCACTGAATAAATGAAAAGTTTGACCTGCTGAAGGCATTAGAGGAAAAGTCAAGGGATCCTGTGAAACTTATTAAAAATGCATCCAATAGTTGCTGAGATACGTCAGTCTGGACCGAAGTGGTGGATTGACCAGCTGACATCACCATCCAATGAGTCACGCTGCCAACTGGCTAACGACACAAACAGGGAAAATCCCTTCGCCGCAGCCTCGCTCACACTGGCTCAGCACGCTCATTACTGTTCATCAAAAATTCTGCACATGAGAAATGTGCAAAACTCCAAATCAAATCCATATTTTATTTGATCCGCGAGACGAGTCTATAAATAGAGGAATAATATTTGTCCGTGGAGGCTCGTTTCGAAATTTGAAAAGCCTGTTGCGCAGCAGCACCTGTTCTCCACCCACACACCATATTTGATCATTTTCTGAAACCTTGCGGGTCTCAAAGTAAAAAGGGCTGAGCCACCGCGGGAGATTTCATGATGTTCAAGTGGTATAATGGTTCATCCATTTATTGGGCTCCAGTCGTGGTGCTATCTGCAATTGCTGTAATGAAGACAGACCTAATTAAGTCAGCAGACAGAACTCCACTCTGAACAGGACTCTAATTATGGCCTAAATGCTGCTCTCTTACTGTTCAGTGTCATACCCAGGGGTTATATGGGAGGAAGAGGAGGGGGACTGCTGCTGTCTTCTCACCACACTAATTTACAAACACACACACACACACACACAAACACACACACACACACAGAACCTGGAGGCTTAGTGTTCCCAGCTGTTCTGATGCTCCTCTGTGCAGGCATCATGATCTAGAGGCAGGGATTATCTAACATGACAACACACTCTGCCCTCCTCCTGACCGGTGGCAGCGCTGCCTATCATCTGATTAATTAATCACAACTCCAGATGTCACTCGAGCAGCGTTGTTATTTGTATCGTGAAGTGCCTTGCATTAATATTTTACGGTTACAAAATCACAGTGAGGTCCTGAAACATGTGTAACGTCGCAGAAAAAAAAAGTGACAGACAAACAAACAAACCAGACAGTTCATGAAGTGATGCCTGAAAACCAACACAAAGGGCAGCAAGGTTACTGATGCATAATTTACTCCATCAGCGGCTCCATTCTGAGTCTATTCAGTTCGACTTTTTGAATACAAAATAATTGCAGTTCTATCCGCTGCTGTGGACTGTTTCAAGGCTGAAGTGCAGATAATTTAAAAGTCATGTTTCTAAATTCAGACTGAGGAAGGGTAAGCGGCTTGTGCACTGACCTTGATTATAAGTATTGAACATGCAAGAAAAAGAGAGAGGAGACAGAACAAGAGGGAAACGTTTTGGTGTACAAACCGATACACGCCAGTGACGCAGAGTTGATATCGGCTAATGAGTGCAGTCGAAGAGCGGTCATGCAGCAGAGAGAGATATGAGCGAAAAAACTGGCATCATTAATAAGTAGAAGGGCAAAGTTTACATCTGTTAAGTTAGAAACTAGCACAGTGAAGAAGGCAGCATGCACATGCAAAACGATCCGAACAGTCAGTTTCTTTAGGTGACTTTTCTGAAGGTTTCTAATGGAAAACTGGACTTATGTGGGAGCTAGATGCACTCCACGTTCCTACACTGCAATTTCCAATCTTGATTTGTTTTTAAGTGGCCAGAAAAAGAGGGAAAAAAAACATTTCTTTAATCCCCCTCAAACAAAGATGAAATCCACGTGTATCCAGGGCAGATTTACAGAGATTATGTCTTGCAGATGCTTGGATATTTTTGTAAATATGCCTCAGAATATTTAACAAAGAGGAACTCACAGTGGAACACAATGCTTGGAGAGAAACAACAAGAATAGGAAACACAAATGAGTGATTTCAGGTCTTAAAACCCTCCAGAGAGCAACAGTACGGCCTTCAACTACAACAATGTGACTAGCAGTCAAGGTGACTAAGCATACTAATGATCACTTGAGACCCATTTCTCTGCCAACATGTACTTTAAAAGCATATTATTGATGCTTCGAGCACATCTACTAAGAATATGCCGTCTTTTTATTATAACTGCTCTTGAAAGGAGCGGTATGTTTCTGGATTATTTATCCTTGACTCTACTGTGCGCGGCTCTCCCAGAAAGCTACAGTTACAATCATCCACTGTTTTGTAGCTTCAGGGTCAGGCAGCTTTTTGACTTCTGCCTACAGGAGAGTCTATATTTGTCTATGTGACAGTCCAATTTTCCACAGACCGGCGAGGGAATGTGAAAAAAGAAAACAATTTCCCCCCAAAAAATGGAGAAAAAGGACATTATAGTTTCCATGACAGCTTTAATTATTCATTACAGGGCAACTGTCAGCAAATGTTTACTTTTTGTGTGTTTTGTCTATTTCACGGTCAGTCGTTCAGGGGCCAGGTTATTGCTGCGCATGAAAAGAGAGATGACAACATCTGGCAGAGATAACAGTGTATACACAAACAGCAAAAAGGGGGTTTGATGGATGACGGAAAACAAAAAAGACTTATTAATGCATCATTTGTGGAGAAAATAGTGGAATCGAGACTAAAAATATATAAGATGTGATTTATATCCAGTGAACTTGGTCAAGGTTTAGATTTTCTGTTTTGTAAAATTTCCATTCATAGATGTGAGAGAATTTTTTTGTGAGTTCTTGGATCAAAAACAACCTTCTGTCAAGGGCTGTGTGTGTCAGCGTGTCTCAGTTTCTATTACACGAAATGAAATAAATAAAAAAAAAAAAACCGACATCCGAGACAGAAACTTTATCTGCAGAGAACACAGTGTGATTGTGAATCTGGCCTGAGACCACACAGGAAATGAACAACCTCACAAAGAGATGAATGCTCACTGTGACCTGGTCATTTAAAGACTCGACAGCGCCCTGTTGTGGCAGATAAGGAGAGGTGCAGATAGTAAAAGTAAACTAGTACTTCAAAATAACAGTATAAATAAAATTCAGCAGCTTTGATCACATATATTCTGTGTAAGTATTTTAATCCGTGCTTAAAACGCATTGTTTTGAACTTTACAAAAGCCGCTAATGAATTTCGTTCTGCGCATGCGCACACAACAAACCAGGGCGGAAACACGGAAGTTACATGTTGCAGGATATCAAACAGACAAAAACATCGCTTTAATCTTTTCAAAAACTTGTTTTACGAGATAGTAACGACTTCACATCGTCTCTGGTGTATTAGTTAACTTTATTTTTGCACTGACAGTTTGTAAATGACCCGATAGATGGTTGCCGATTGTCGATTATGCTCCTGTAGCCGCTAGCCGAACTACTTTTGCCCCTTTGAAACAGTGAAAACAAACCGTGAAAAGCTCCGAGCAGCTAAAGAAGATGCCAGCTCGTAACGTTGTGTCCAACGAGCTTCCCAACAGCAAAGTCCGCTACTCCAGGTTAGCTACTGATGACGACGGCTACATTGATTTACAGGTAAGGCTAATGTGTAATGTAAAGGTGAGACACCATCAGCTCAGTACACACAGTGATTTGGTTTAGTTTTATTAAACAAATAAAGGAGGGTCATGATTTTTAGGTGCAAGAAAGTAAACTCAATTATTGCTTCTCGGACATTTCCTCATTAAAATCAATAAATCACCCACTTAAAAAAAAAGTTAAAGTAGGAAACTCCACTGCTTTATTTTGCACCTTCATAACACTGTAGCGAAAAGAACATTTAAAATCGAAGAAGTCAAACTTAAACTCTTGACATTTAGGCCCTTTCATGGATAAAAAGGAAACTTACATGTCCCACAATGCAACAGGTAACATTAATATCACTTGGTGTATACCCACTTCTTCATCCCCCCAAATTTATAACACTGTTGTCTTTGTTTTTATTAAAATTTTAGTCCGCGAGCCCCACCTGAAATAACCCTAATGACATCATCAGTAAGGCTGCTTAATTATGGCAAAAATCATCATCATTATCATTTCTGGACAACAGTGAGATCAGGATTATTTAACACAATAAAAAACTGACTGTAGAAATATAACAGATACATTGATCTTTTACAGCAAACTTGTTTTTTTAACACTGAATTTCTTGGAACATTATTACAACTCAACTAAATTAAAAATGTCTTACAATAGCTATATAATAATAACAATAATACTATAAAGACTTATTAAATATACAAATGTATGATTGCTAAAAGGCGCAGCTTAATTTATAAAACAAGATAAAACAAGAGCATCATTGCAAAGCAGATGGGGGCGCAATAATCGTTTTATCTTGATTATCTTGTTTTCATAGCCGTTGTACACCAAAATCCCAATTGCAAATTAAATTTGATTAATCACCCAGCCCTAATCATCACGGTTGTTGTCTCATACTAGGAAAGCTCCTCCAGAGGCACAGGAGACACAGAAGACATTATCCAAGTCTTTTCACAGGCTAAAAAATCCGCTGCATGACTAGTTAATGGATCTTTCTGAGTAAAATTTGTGGGTTTACCCTTTAAATCAACACAAATTACTCTTGTCATGACAGTGTGGTTAATGTTCATGGCGGTATTGAGTCAGGATGGTTATTCATGACCAACACATTTACATCTTCAAGTACATAATTAAACATGACGGTTTAATGGCTCATACAGTCAATTCCCTTTCATGTAAAGTATCCGTCAGCCAGGCGCAGACTCTCAAAGTTCAAGTACATTATGAGCCGGACTAATTTTGCTGTCCACTTCAGCACATGAGTGGAACACATGCGTTGCCACAGGAAGCCTGCTGTGTGAAAGAAAAGTGTTTTAATGAAATGTTTCTCCTCCTCTGCAGTTCAAAAAGAGCCCACCCAAAGTCCCGTACAAAGCCATAGCACTGGCCACGGTCCTCTTCTTGATTGGCTCTCTGTTGATCATCATTGGCGCCCTTCTCCTGGCCGGGTACTTTGGAGTCACTGTGAGTAATTGTAGAGTTATTAAGTATTTGAACAATATATTTACCTCATATAAAAGGAACGTCTGACTAACATGTTTTCTCTCTTTCTTTCAGCACTCAGATCGAACAGTACCTGTCCTTATTATCGGGATCCTCGTCTTCCTGCCTGGATTTTATCACCTACGAATAGCTTACTATGCATCAAAAGGCTACCATGGTTACTCCTATGACGATATCCCAGACTTTGATGACTGACAGACACCACAGCTTCAGCCACAGTCATCCTGCACTCACATGTACTCATAACATTCTGCTTGTGCTCATGTAAATGCACTGATATCCTGGGGGAAGACAAGATTAAATAGTTTCTGCTGTAATTAAATCTGAGAGATTTTGATGTTGTTAGCGAAGGGGAATATGCCTTAGTAGCTGATGCAAGCCTGCAGTTATGAAGCCAAAGCAGTATCAGACATTGTTTGATTTGTAAATTTGTTTTATTAGCTTGATAAATTATTAAACCCGTAACTGAATGAAGCTCTTTTGTCTTTATAATGTAATTCCTGCTAGTGAGATCATCTGTACTCAAAAGATATGAGATTTTAACCGTTAATGAAAAACCCTCAGGTTTTAGATGGACACTGATTAACAAAAACCACATACTTTCACTGTGTCATTGTCTGTAACTTCACCCTGAGTTTGTCTACGATGGAATATTTAACTAATAATACAGCATGTAGGGGAATTTAACCAATGTGACAATGTGGGGATTGTAGTGAAACAGTGCTGATAATTTTAGACACTATTTTAAGTTTAGAAAATAGCAAAATACAACAATTTTAATACAAAGTAAAGCTAAAAATGTATTCAGTAGGTTCTTTAATTTGAGGTGCTCCACTTAACCTGTTCAGTAGTAGAGAAAGCTCATAAAACAGCCTCTCAATTAATTATTTTACAGCACAAATAAGATAAAAATTTCAGGCTAGAAAGCAGAGAGATGTATAGTATTTACCTGCATGTCTTATCTGACATATACTTAATGAAAGTTTGCTGTCGGTCCGTCCACAATATGATCAATATCCTGTTTTACACAGTTTGTCTTACCCTCCAGTTAATTCTCTTTAATGCCGTTCAGAGTTGTTCTTTCTTGGAGGATTTCATGTGATTAATTCCAATCCTTTGATCTCCATATGGTCCACCTGGTCTGTGAGAGTAAACACTTGCAAATAGGGAAGTAGACAAGCAGTCAAGATCAGACCTTCTATTAACCTGTGTCTAAATAAACTAAAATCTAATCTGCATCATCGATTAATAAATGTCAACATCATTTCAGATTGTGCAAGTAAAAGACAAGGCCACCACCTTCATTTATGTTTCAAGGTGTTATATGTAAAACACACTGCTGATAGGTTGCACCTGTATTATCCTTTCAGATGCCTGGCAACCAACTGTGTTAGTAGATATTTTCAAGGACGGTTTCCTGTGCTTCCTTTGTTTCTCTTGCCTACCTAATGTGTACACTCAATCAGCCGCCAGCCACAAACTACCTGTTAGTCAGCTCAGATCAAACTGACATCACCTCAGAGACTATTTCTGAAGGCCGCCTGCCTTTTCAGGAAGCGCTTATTTACATAGAAAATCACTTGCAGATGACAATAGAGTACAGGGATTTTCTGAGTTGTTCCTGTTATCCACATTTCATTTTAACATCCGCTTTTTACCCAATCAATAATATTTTTACACCTTCGTTAATTTGTATTTATATTAACTGTTACTTTTACAGGCTGGCAGTTTAATGTCATATAAAGTGTGTTAAATATTACCACTGTTAAACGGATATACAAAGATACACGCTCAAAAAAATAACAAATGTATAATAATACACTTGATATTCTAATAATTTATTAGAGTATTAGAGTATTACTTTCTATCCTCATCAAGTCACATTTCATCCATGCATAATCATTAAAATCTTAAGTGGTAATCATGTCTGAATTGTAGCCTTTTTTGTGTTTTTATCAACAAAGACATCATTTATGTGTACCTGCCATTTAAGCTCCTTACTCACGGACAGTGTCGCCCCCTTGTGGTGGTATAGACTTTTTATTTGGCATCGGATTGGCTATTTTAAACGGAAGAATAAAGGAAGACAGAGTCGCAGCCAGGTGTAGCCCAAATAACATCAACCCGACAGACCAGATACCCACCAGCTCATATATGATGGTACATAGATTTAATTATTATTTTAAAAGCTGCCAGTTCATTTTGGGATGACATCAAAAGAGGAGGTTTTAAGGTAAGAATATCAAAACCTTTCACATTAAGTTGACTGTTAATTATAGTTATACGGAAGGTTATTTAAATTAGTTTGAACATTTTGATGATAAATACTTTTTCTGACAGCTTAGCATTTAAAAAAAGCAAAGAAATTGATTGTTTTGATAGAAATTACACCCAAGCGCAATAAGTAACATCATGAATGAGTCTTTTACTTTTGCATAACCTTAGCAAAACTTAATATTCGGTACATTTAACGTAATATCTAACATTAATTAAGCAAAATAACATGGGTAACTTAAGAGCTGGCTTATATCTCTTGTATTAAGTGTATCAATAAGAGCTACTGTAATTTTTATAAAGACAATAATAACATGTTTTAAGCTAGTTTTTTATTTTGCCGTTAGCTAACATTAGCTTCATGGCTATAAGTTATGGTTTGCTAGGGCACCGGCTAATTAGCATAAGTGCAAATTTAATGTAATATTTTAATTTTAAAGTAATTTATCCTTTCTCCCACAAATTAGAACTAAGGATTTTGGAATAAACATCAAATATTTTTTACTAGAAACTAGATTTGATCTTAAAAAGGCGTTGTATTTCCCCTTTTGAAGAAAAGTTTTATCAGTTTGTATTACTATTGCATTAATGAAGTAACATAACCTTTATTATAAATAAAATGTCCATGTTGGGTTAAAGCAAATGTTACAGCAAGAAATCAGAAGCTCACTAATATTAATTATTTTTCACTAATCTTGAAGAAATAAAATCATATTAAAAAAATAAGCGGGAATTAATGGGACGGTCGCGTGAGCCTGTGTGTGGTCGGCGGTTGAACCCGACTCATTAACAACGTATTTAAAAGTTTAAATTTGTGACACTAACAAATGTCTTCAACGTCCTTTAACAGCGTGTGCTTTTGCTGTATATCTGCTGGATATTATACCAAACGGCTCCCAAATGGGTCCTTAAGGTGCGTTTGCCTTTTGTTAGGAAACCTTAAGTCTTTTTTCCGTGAAAAGGAGGTTTCGTCTGTTGCAGCAGCACCAAGTCACACTGGCGGCAAAGTAACGGAAGTGGATCATATCATCTTCAAAATAAAAGTTTATTTTAGGTGATAAATATTGACGCGTCTGATGCTGTTGTCAACATGCAATAGATTGCCTCACTTAATCGTACAAAAGTTTTTCACAGAATTTACAAAAAGTTCTTTTGTCTTTCATTATTCTGGTTGAAATTTTGCTTAAGTCTCTATTTTCAACAAATCACTCATAGTGTTAAAAAGGGCCATAGATTCAAAATTTGAAAAGTAGGTAGAAGTAGCAAGCAGTATTTATTAATCATATACATCATGCTGCTTTTAATTATTTATATGCATTTTAACATAAGGAAGTCATCATTATTTATTATTACCTAAAACGCCTGGTAAAAACTACAGTAAATAGTTGTTATTTAAATAATAACTACAGTGAAATGAAATTGCAGGACTCTGAAACTAAAGCGGCACAGTGGAATTCAGCCACAATAACCTACAAATATGTTATATTTCTAAATATTACAGGTCTAAATTAATATAAAACAGAAAATTTTCAACTGAAAAAAAACAATAGTATTCCCCCCTGTTAATAACTGAAGCCCTTTTACCACTAATTTCACTTTAAATAGTTGATCTTTTCACTTAAACCCATCATTTAATAGTTAGGGCTTTACTTTGAAAGGTGTAACCGGAAATGCTGTGGCTGTATTGTATGTGTATTGACAGTGGTTTAAACAGCGCCTGTAGTAGGAGGAGGGGATGATAATAATGGGAGGAGGGACACGAACAGAGTATCAACAGAAGGGCAACAACTAAACGTGCAGTGTGCTCTCTTTCTGATGAAACTTGCGCCTGTTTAAAGATAAATGCGCAATGCGTCGACCTGGAGCCTGTTTTATATATTTATAAAGTTAACCATTAATTCTAACTAATGATAAATACTACTTTCTTCAAGTTTTGGACAAAGACGATTGCGGACATAAAAGCCAAAACGTGGAAAGTTTAAATGGACTTTAAATGGGCTGATATTGGACTCATGAAGGTGGTTCGGGTTAATGGATTTTATTGAAACCGCAAAGTGTTTTTTAGGAAGTCTGATAAGCAAGGACGTCGAGGAATAATTTTATTTTCTTTTGATCCACGCACGGGCTGAGAACAAAAATGTGACCACCTGCTTTTTATCCAACTCTCGCTCTTTTTATTTTTAAAAGTCGTGTTTTTTAAATATCATTTCTCCTCGAAGAGAAAGGGAGGGATTGTTAAATTTGGTCTTCGAGTCTTAAAGAAGAGCATCAATGGATTGAAAGATTATACTTTCAGCTTCCAGTGAAAAAGTGCCTCAAGCAAGGTAAGAAGCTGTACAGAGCTAAAGCATCATGTGTGGTTCCTGTATTTTGCTATAACATCAGTTTCCCTGCAAAATGTTAATGCAAAATATAACAGTGTGATACACTGCGGTATCGCGCCTTTGTTTATGTTTAGTGTGTCACATGCAGCACTTGTAATCTCGGAATGAGAGTGTTTATTTCTCTCTGATGAATACGTTCAACACGCTATAATGACCCATAAGTGAACCCCATCCGCATGATTAAAATAATAAAAGCAATAATCAGTGAGGATGGTGTTTTTCCATTGTTGTTTTTTTCTATAAATTATGCTTTTATTAAGGGCTCCTTCCTCTCAGCTAGTGTCAGACTCACTGAGTCAGACAAAAGGTGCACCTGTTTTTTTTTTGTTTTTTACAGGAGCTCTATAGGGAGGACTGAGCATCACAATTCACTGTAGAGCTGCAAAAATAAAGAGCTTGTGGCTTGTTGTCAGTCTTATTTGAACCAGTGTGTTTGCTTTCTGTCCCACATGATGCAGTTTGCTGAACACGTCTTGATATGAGCTGTGTTGCACAGTGGAATGCAGCCGTCTTGTGCTTTTTACATAATGTTTACTCCCTGCTTCAGTGGTTCCTATCCTTTGTTTTTGTTGTGCCTCTTAATACTCATTGGAGAGAAATGAGGTGCATAGACGCACACATTACTCTGTTGACTATAATCCCTTGTGTTGGACTGTAAACCTGTTTAGGGGCACTGTTTACTTTCATAAATGTAAGCTTCCTTCTTTAATCAGCTTGTGGATTGTTAAAGGGTTTTGTTGTCTTTGACAAGTACAAATTGCATTATTTCTTGAAACGTACACAAGAGACAAGTATTTATTTCCTGTCTGGTGCCTATTGCAAATTCTACATCACAAGCCATTTTTTGTGACTGCTTTTGGATTATTAATGGGGTAAAATCTTTGTGCAAAAGGCATATTTGCATTTGTCCAACAGAATCCTTAAAAGAAGTGTTAAACATATCATCTGGACTCGAACTTAACAAAGTCTGTGGCCGTCGGATAAAACCGCGGGTGTCATTTCACACGGTGATATCCTATATATTTTAACATTTAGCAGGTCTTGACATTTCACAAGTGTATGGCTCAATTCTAACCACTGTGTGTCCAACTGTGCCCTACAGGCATATTGTCATGCAGGAAGAAATTGATTGTATTGAGAAACAAATTATTCATGAGCTGAAAGTGGTTTCTCCAAAGTGCTGTGTTGCTAGTGGTTAAGATAGAGTCCGTGTGCCTCTTCAGTGAAAGCATATCACTGACACTATGTAAAAGCTTGTAGGGTACCACAGAATTTACAAAAAAATATAAAAAAGACATGTAAGTAAGTAATCTAGCAACCAAAGCTAAGAAAGATAAGAGACAGACACTAATAAAGTTTAAGGGCCACTCAGTCTACCATAAATGGTCACCATTGTATGTTTTATGTCTCATTACTGTTTACCTGTCTAAGCCAGCTTTTTTAGTCATAGCATTAACAGCTGGTGCCTTAATGAAGAAATCAGACTCATGTTAATGAGTATTTTTATGTCAAATGTTTAAGGATTGTTTTGGATATAGGATAGGATCTTTCATTGATTTTCAAATTTTAAAACGAGTCCAGTCAGGGCCATTCCACAACAGTGGGCTTCAGCTCTTAAGTTCGTTACCTTTGGCCTTTGACCCCTTGGTTCCCTAACTGTCGTTTCTTTAAAGTGGCTTTATGAGGCTAACCTGCTCCTTAGAGTCGGAGGCATGTTAGGACAGAGAGTCGGGACTTACAAGACAGATGTATAATGCCAGACACATGTCATCTTCTGCCCCCCTGAGACCTCTGAGCTATATGAAATAACCCTGGAGGGAGAGAAGAATAGAAACCAGTCCCCTAATGCGTGGAGCATATAGTTGATTTATTTTTGTCATTTGCAGCATTGTGCATTTGCTGTAAAACTGCATTATATAGTAAATCTAACTGTGTTCATGTTTTTCTGTCTGAGTAAATTAATCATTCAACCATTGCTCATCATTCAATACTGTTATACCCTGTAGCGAAGTGTTACCGTCACTATGCTAATCCATATACAGTAGGCTTTCCCCTCATGTGACCAGGACCTCGCTCTCGTGCCCACTGTGTGCCCAACTCATTTCCTTTGGTTAAAGTAAATGTCAATACAACTACTAAACTGGGTTGCTGTGCCAGAGACCACATCCATGAATTGATTGCTGTGTTGTTTAGGCTGGTTGGACCAGTCAAGGTTGGATTGATGGTTTACAAACCCAGTCCTGTGCTAACAACTGCACATGTAGTGTTTGTGTAAATTTGCTGTCTTTGTTATGGTAGGTTGGGTGATATTTTTGCCTCAGTATAACAATCTTCTGTTCACTTGTGAAAGTTTTTGCTCAATTAACACTTCTAGTTCAGGCTGGTTGACGCTGAGGCTACAGTCTCTGTCAGGATTAGCCAGGATTACTAGGAGAGTAAAGCTAATTCTTATCAGGACTCGATCTGTCACTAACACCACTGATGGTTCTGGTTAGGTACTGAGAGGTAACACACACTGTCCAACACACATTAGGTCAAAAGTTTAGTTCTTGTGTTGGCTTTTCAGTAAGAAGGTGTCAGACTTAGTGAGTCATAAGAATAACGCGGCACTCCCATGTTAACTCCTGCACAGTGTAACTCATTTCACAGTGCACCTAAACTTTTGCATTATTCAGTTTATGCCTCCTGATTAGGTAGTTCAAGCGTGATTCAGAGGAGATGCATATGGAGAGGTCAGGCTCACCAGCTGTTGCAGCTGACAGCTTGGAATCAGCTTCTTGGATTCAACTTAAACACACAGCCATCCATCTAAATGCTGGTTCTGGAAGCACCTTTATACTAATTTGATGAAATTTGAAGTCTCAGGAGGAAATTAAAGATTTCAAAATGGGTGAATAATGATCCCAGTCTCAGATTTTCTAGTGGAGTTATTGCTTGGTAGTTGGAAAAAAGCAGAGTAGCTTCTACAACAGAGGTAAATCTTTGGTTTGTTGTAGTAGATCATTGAGACACTAGCTGTATTTCAGACAAGGTCCAGATTGCTCTTTGTTGCCTTTGGTCTCAATAAAATATGGACAACACAGCTTACATACTTTTAACAGCAAAAATTTTCCACTTATTCCACAGCAACTTTTTTATGGAACTTTAGCAAGAAAAATTATGTGATTTTTAATGACTTGATCTCCCAGTGATTGATCACTGCCCAGCCACATCACTACATGTCCTTGATTTGTCTCACAAGTTTGATCTCTAATTTAATTACACTATTAACACTGGGAGCAGAAGGGCAGGATTAGTCTGGGTGTTAAAATGTACAGTCCAGAAGGCTAAGTCACGACTAGATCTAAAGCAATTTGTGTCATTGAAATCCTGTGAAACATGGGACCGGTCAGTGGTGTCTGTACACATTACAGAGCCAAATGTCTTGTTCTGAAGCAGGAATTTGCTGGGTTTTTTCCCCATTATTTAACTGTCACTTTTTACCATTGAAGTTTAGTCATAACCTCATCATAAGGATGCCAAATAGGATAAAGTTCTGATGTCCTTCATGATTGGAAACTTGATTGAAGTGAAGATTGGTTGTAATGTGAAAAATTCTGTAATGTCATTGTCCCCCAGTATGGTTTCGTAAGACACAAACAGTTGCTAATTTTGTCTGTTTTCCCTCAGATACCCTTGTGAGGAGATTAGTTTGTAGGAGAAGTAAACCCCTCTCATCTCTTACATGCACAAGTATGTGTTATGCATGTCCTCACTGTTAAATTGGAGCCGGAAAAAACAAGTTAGCTGTTCTTTTTAAGTAAATTATATGATTTATTACAAGTCTGTAAGTGCTATAATCAGATTTCAGTCAGATAAATATTAAAAGAAACTGCTGCTTTACTGTTTTTCAGCTGGCTCTTTTCAAGGCCCCTCTCTGTGTGTATATCAATTAAATGGCCCTCTTGCTCTGCTGTGCTCTGCTGCCTGAGGAAATAACCCGGTTGTCTTCCAACTACTCCTGCACCTGCAGACAAAGCCTGCCTCGAGGCTTCCTCTTTAATATGTTGGCTCAGTGTGTCTGCCTGTCTGCTCCCGCAAGCCAGTCGTATATGCTGGTATGGAGGCACAGCGGAGCAGGCAGGAGAAAAGACGAGATGTGTTGCATCCTGAGGTTGTCAAAAGATACCTGAGGTCTAGACATGAAGTAGACTCTCAGATATACGATAGGATCTGCTCATTACTTTTGCTGTCATGTCATTTAAGTTGCTGTCAAGATCACAGCCGAGATGATGCAATAACATGCAATCGATTTCCCCAAAATGATCAGACCCAAAAATGATGTGCCTTTTTGAATCCATTGTAAAAATCCTGTTTATTCCAACACCCTACGGAGCAAAAGATGTTTGCAAAATATGTTTACTCAGTAGGAGCAATACTTTTTTATTACAAACATTGTGTTTAAATGATTCTGTCATGCAAAAACCAAAAATTTTGTTTTTTTACTTTTTTGAAATCCATTGTAAGAATCCTGTTTATTCTGAAACCCTACGGAGCAATTGATTTCTGCTCAGTAAGACTAATCCTTTCTTATTACAAACATGCATTTAAATGGTTCTGTCCTAGAAAATCTACAAACCTTGGCCATTATTCTTTTCTACCACCTCCACTTTATCACCTGTTACTGTAAGGCCAACCCAGCTCTAATGTGTTTTTGTCCCACTCCTCTTCAGTGCATGTGTGACATTGGTTTTGACTTTCTGCTTATTTTGGAAAGGTGCTAAACAAAAGTTATTACGGTGCTTCACAGTCAACCCCAGCGGCAAATGTCTCAACCCTGTGTCGGCCAAATGAAGGGAGATGAAAGCATCTTTCCGCTGCTCTTTTTTTTCTGGGCTGTTTGTTTACTCAAGTGCAAACACACCCTTATAAGAGACTAAACGCCCATGATTTAGTCATCCTGCGTTTCTGCAGTGCATCTGTGGCTTTATCAGCAGCTAATATCCAACATCTAGCAGCGTTTTAGGCAGTATTGGACGCATTTCTGATTGGTATTGGCATCTGAACAACCCCACATTTTACAGTGCTCTTCAATTAAACTGGATTCATGACCTCGTTGGAAACATGTCAAGCAGCAAACAGTAGCAAGTGCAGTTCACCTGGCTATCAAATGCACAAACAACACATGCAAAAAAAACCCAACACTCTGCTGACTTTATCTGCAATTCAGCCCCACAAACAAGGCTCCACTTAAGCAAATTGCGGATCTACTTCACAGTCTAAAATCATGAAAGCAGCTCCAGCAACTCATGAGGCCCCCTACCTAAAATTGGATTGGAGGCACAAGTTTAAGTTGCTGCCCTTCAAACATAATGGTAGACCTCGCCCCCTGCCTTCAAATCACTCCATTTAGTACTGCTAATACCTACTTATTACTCTAAGTTCATTTAAGAAATACAAGAAGGAGGCTATTCTTAGAAAGCATGCACAAGTATTAGTTGCTGATAAAGCCACAGATGCTCTGCAAAAACACAGGACAACTAATCACATGACAGGCACGTTTAGTCTCTTCGAGGTCCTGTTTGCACTTGAGTAAACAAACAGCCCAGAATAGAGCAGAAGAAAGATGCATTTATCTCCACTTATTTGGCTGTTGCAGAGTTGAGACTTTTTCCGCTGAGGTTGCCCTTGAAGCACAGTAATAACTTTTGCGTAGCACCTTTCCAAAACAAGCAGAAAGGCGAAATCAATGTCACACGAGCACAGAAGAGGAGTGGGACAAAAACACATTAGAGTGGGGTTGACTTACAGTAAAAGCTGATTAAGAGGGGGTGGTAGACCTCGAGTAATGACTGAGGTTGTTGGGGTTTGTATGAAAAGCCTTTCTAACACGCCAGGATTGGAGTGGTGGTTATCATCAGTATCCAATGCAAAAAAGTCTCTGAACATCTGTGGTCAAACGGCAGTCTACTGGTATAACTACTGGTATAACCACTGCTATTAGGATAACATCTGGACTCACTCACTTCAGTACTTTCATCACCTGTCAGTTGTGGTTGGTCTGAGACCTCCTGGGCGATCTAGACCAACCACAAGCACTGGGTTCAACTGTACATATGCTTAGAGCCTCATAAAGGTCTTCTCTGTGGATATACACCAACACATGCACACACACGCACAAAAACACATGGTTTGGCATATGCAGGAAAACCTCCACAGGATGCACACTCTAAGCAATCTCATTTTGTACTGTCTGTTTGCAGCACTTGTTGGAAAAGCTTATTTGCCTTAATCCAGCTACATTCCAGACATGCAATTTTCCAGAGAAATAAGTGTTTTTAAAGAATACAGTTATTTATTAACCAAGAAGCATCTGGAATGTGGTGTGGATGTTGGATTATGAGGTCATGGTAACTTTAGGGATTACATTAGTCTGAGGGGGGGATATGAGGGATGTCCCAGTGTAGCAGTGACTCTGTATATGGTACATTTTGTTGAAGAGTGACTGGGATGTGTGGGCTTCTCTTTCAGGTTGGGAGATGTGTGAAGGAGTGTGACGGACGGCCATGGGACTGGAGAGACGGTGGCTTCAGGCTGTCACCGCTGCTGTAGCCATCTGTCTGCTGAGTAAGTATGCTAATGCAAATATGGATCCATTGCATACATTTACAATGCATCTCCATAATTAATTTTCCTTCTTGCAGAACTTTAATAGGTCTTCTAATGTTGTTACTGACATTTCTCAGTACTCTGTTATCTTGTTAATAGTGTTAATTCACAAAACTCATTCATATTATCAAAGCATTAAAAACACAATTTGAGTTGGTTGAATAAGTTGAATAAGTCATCCGAAGAAGCTGGAACTCTCATCTTTTGAGCAAAGCATCTTGTAGTGGTAGGTAGTGACAACAAAACAAGATTGTTGATTGATCATATCATCCTAACTTGTTAAATCACACAAATACATATAAATAAACTCATTTGTGTACCACTGACATAGAAGCTTTACTCAACATGTGAAAATGTAGCACATGTGCAGCACAGATAAAATGATGAAAATCTACTTGGTTGGTTCACATTTACGTGATCAGGATGAAGGTGTTTCTTTACAATGTCACTGTTGGTCTTTATCCTCTGAAGAACCACTTACAGCACTTAATTTAGCATTGTTACTGTATTTATGAAACCACTGTCACTTTTAACTTTGCATGTCAGCTTTTGATCGTAAGTCTGGAAAATTTTGCTGCAGACTGTTTTTGGTAATTTGTTGTGATGAGCAAGGGATTGATCTCAATTATATTTATTCAAATATTTGTTTGAATTTGTGCACATTAAGCTAATTTTGTAAAATAAAAAAATAAAACCTTTCACAGTTGATCCTCAGTGAAAGACTGTTGACTGGCTGTTTAAAGCCCTAATACCAAAAGTAGAATCATGTAAATAAGATGAAATTCCTTGTCCAGTCATATCATTTCACGGATTCAGACAAATCTGCTTCAAATCTACTTTCTGACTCAGGTTTTAAGACAAGGAGCTTTTCTCCATTTGTGTCTGCCATTTTGGTTGCATAACTTCACCAACAGTTCTTTGTTTACCTACGTGAACCAGGAGCACTACGTCCCCCTGTTATAGTGAAGCCTTGCAAAGCAGTTGGCATATGTTGCTGTTTAACTACCCACATACAGTTTGAGTGACACCGTGATGAATCTGGCACAGCTCCTGCTGCCTTACATTGGAGAAAGTAAAGAGGAGGGGTTACAGCACAGACATGAGTGGACTAAAGAGAATGAGGCCAAAATCCAACTTAAATAATATCTGTGGGTGTGGATTTAGATCAATCTGGGATTTATACTACCCCCCACACAGGCGCACTCCTCTGTGTGCGTGCATGTGTTGGTGGGGGGGGGGGATTGATTGCACTGGTCCACAGACCATGTGTGTACCCCAGGGGGTGGTGGGAGGTCGACTGAAGGGAGCACAGAGGGTCCTGCTGTCCTGCATCAGAGTATCGCCGCCAACCCCCCCATCTGAGATTAAAGTAATCACCAGGCCAGATGAGTAGTAGAGCAAACACTGGCACCCAGTTGTGCACACACCCACGTGAGCACATGGCAGTGAGGAAAGAGAGGAGATAGAGAGGAAAGACTGCTCCAGGTGTCACTAATGGGATTGCTGTCTGTTTGCAGGCTTTGCAGTTATACGATCTTGTCACCAAATGGCAAATTATTGTTTTACATGACCTCTGATGATCCAGTTTTCAACAGTGAACACTCTGGGGATGTTACAATCACTCGTTGATCCCAATCAACACAAGCATTCAAGGATCAGTTGTTACTTTTTTCTATCTGAAATCCACCAACTTTTGACCTTATCTTGCCTTTGTGATCCTTTTGTTTCCTCTCTCCCAAAATATTGCTGCTAATGCTTTATGAACTGTTCCCTGTATGGCAAACAATTTTCATAGGACTGAACAACCAAAAATAAATCCTACAGAGGTTAATCCGGCTTGTCTGACAGCCATAACTCTTTTCAAAAAGCTCATGTTTCTCAGGCCCTCATTGAACAAGATTGATGTTTTTATTTGCATTTTTACAGTTTATTACCTCAGTAAATCCTATGCTTCAACCTTGTCACATGCTGTTGTCTTTACAGGTGTGTCTCAAGGTGAGGCATCGTTGGTTCGTGCCAGAGAGGGGGGCTCTGCAGAGCTGGGCTGCAATCTCACTCCTACATCTAAAGGAGCCACCACCCCAAACCTTTTTCCTCTGCATGTGGTGGAGTGGGTGCGTCTTGGTTTCAACGTTCCCATCCTCATCAAATTTGGAGTGTATGCTCCTCGTGTTCATCCAAACTACAAGGGTAAGAGTCATTCAGATGTGTTCAATCACACACTCCTTTCAGAAAACTAAAAGACTTTTTGTCTGTTAAAACATGTGTTACTTGACTGGAGGGCCATCCCCTTTAAGGAGTCCATGGACTTCGCTTTGATTTAATCTTTTTTGTCATCACCTCACAATTTGACTGCACACAGACAGTAATTCAGGCTTTGAAAACCTTTCTTAGTAGATGACTTGAGCTACTGTCATGGCAGTTTCTGGGAGGATTCAAGAGACTGAACACCAATTGACTGATCTCTCCAATTAAGGTTCAGTAGCTTTTAATGAGGGGAGGGTGTTCATGTGACAACATTTCTCTTTCACTGTGAATATAATAGAGTAGAAAATCTAAATTGTACATAGCTCAAATATGCAAAGAAGCAACAAAAACTGTGCAGTGCAGAAATTTAGATGTAGAGTCTTTATAACAACACAGTGTGGATGAATTTATTTAATGCAGATGCAGATATTTAACACAGTACCCAGGCAATAACACAGAAAAGGAGATTCAACCTCTTTGTAACTGTACAGCTTTTTAGTGGTATAGTGCAGAGTGAGTGTGCATGTGATGTCACTTGTAGCAGACAATTATGGGGGCTGTCACGTGGTTTATGGGGGATATTTGGTGGACTGATGCAGAGCATTTATGGCACTGGGGCAGAGGGTTTAAGTTACAGGCATCTGTCCTGTCTGAGCAAAGGTAGGCAGAAGGAGGTTATACTGGTGTTTATGGAGACTTGCCGAGGGGAAGTTTGGATGAAACAATATCCCAGATAGGTAATCCCTCCTTAACCACGATCCCTGTAATTACTGCTGGTGTTCTGTATGTGTGTTTGAGTCTGCAGTGATGGTGGTGCAAGAAGAAGGGGAAGGGCGAGAATGGATGTGTTTTAATGGAGGCAGTTAAAGGGGGGTGGGGTAGCTGAGCAAGAAGAAGGGGGTACCAGCAACGCTGTGCATTGGGGGATTAGGAGTGTAGGTGGGGGCTTGGTGGTCTGATGACAGTGTTTTATTAGTATGCTGAGGGGTGACCCAGTAAGGGGAGATTGTTGTGCTGGAAGGAGGATGGATGAAGCATTGGGAATAATGGGAGTTTTCTTGCTGGAGCCCTATAATCCTGTCATTGTCTACTAGAGGACAAAAGACAAAGAGGGGTATCACAACCTCCTTTTGCTTTGCCAAAGCCAACAGGACCACTAGGACACCCAAAATCCCATACTGTCCCAACTAGGTCACTGAAATGTACAGAGAACCTCCCCAGAAAGCTCTTTGCATTCATTGTTTTAGAACATATTTTCACAGAGGATGAAAGCCTTAGATTCGGAAACATGTTTGCAGCATCGTGACAACACGGGAACCACAGTTCAAGTCCACATGGCCTGAACCACAAACATGCTGCCTCCACAGCGCAATTGGGCTTCATGTTTTTGGCATGTTAACCCGTCTTGTAGGCCGTTAAACATGTCATTGTTTGGGTGCAGTCATCTGATGCTCAACCAGCTATTATGAAGTAAACAACATTGCAGAGTTTCATCTCAGAGTGGAAAACTGTTTGGGATGTCCCAATATTTTGCCTTATCTGTCCCTTGTGAGCACTTGTCTGTTGGGGGCTTTACCCCTGTCTGCCTCAGATCCTCATAACTCCCCTCCCACTGGAGGCAGATGGCAGCATGTGAAGCGTGTCAGCGCTGTGGGTCTAATGTATTCTACCCTCAAATTAAAATGATGGGGGATTTTAGTCAAGTAGGCGACCATTTCCTGATCTCTGTCTCGGCTTGTTCGAGATCAGAAAAAAAGAGGGCAGGATGAGACCTGTACTGTTGTGCAGAGCTGGAGCGGATATGTAATACTACATTTAATTTTTTTTTTCCTTTCCTCTGTGGACTTACTGTATTGCAACTGCTGCACATTTAAGTAGGCTAAAATAAAACATAAAACACTGTCTGTCCTTGGTCTGCTGCTTTGTCTCAATCTCACTGATGCTATTGGCCATTTTTAGCAACTGAGATGGACGAATCAAAGCAAGCGGTATCTTGGATGACTATTTCAGTCGTCCATTAAACCAACATTTTTTGATACGATATCAGGTGTATTTGAGGAGTGTCACTGCTATACAGTGGCGTCTTCCATCAACCCCCTCAGACACCAGCCTGTCTAGGTCGTAGAGAGCTTCTCTTGTCTGCTTTAAGTAAATCAGGAAGGTATTAGTGACCCCGGCCCTCTTACTCTCTGTTTCACACCCAGCATGCCCTGCAGGGTTGAACATTATTTAACTAACAACAAAGAGGAAACAGCCGAAGAAACACTGACTGACATATCACTATGGTCTGTTTGAGTTGTATTTGTTGAGACAATATGTTGAAGTCTTGCAGTGTCAGGATGGTTTACTGTTGCAGGGGGAGATCAAATGTCTCCTGTGTGCTGAAGTAAATCAGTAGAGACTGTGAGCAGGAGACTCCGACCTGAGGTTAGAACGACAATGGGCAAACCCCCAGATCTCAGCAGGCCTCCATCATTCTCTCAGTGTGACCTCTGATCGCTGGAGAAGTAAAGGCCTGCGTTTGTCACACACACATGCACAAGTCACATACACACACACACACTTAAATCTGCAAAAAAAAAAAAACTATGAACTCTACAACCTTTCCCCCTTTGTAGACAAAAGTGGACTTTATTATTGAACAACTAATCTTTGGCAAACATTCATTGCCAAGAGCTGAAAGGTGAAACTGATCACCTTTATCCACAACCAACCAGTTTTTCCGCCATAACTAGACCCGGGTGATGTGTGGCAAACAATGGGACAAAAAAGGAAGAAGAGATGACTGCAACTTGGGAATTTCATGTTCGCTGACTTAGAGCAGCTGGTCATTACAAAAGCTCTGTTACCTCATGCGGCCAGTGACAAATCTCATGAGGTTTGTCACTGGTCAGATTAAAACAGGGAGCGTGAGATCAGAGGCAGTGCAGTGGTGGGAGTTCATATGAAATGCCGTCCAAGCGTCTCTCCATGTGAATGCATGAATCTCCTAACATACAATTAACTAAAAATAGATGAAGTTGGGCTTCCAGTATTTTAAACAGTATAACAAATGTCACGTTCACTGATGATGGTGATTATTCTCAGAGACACTAATCATTGTCCTGATTGTCACTCCAGCTGAATAACTAAAGCAAATTTTAGGCACCTAGCAATTATTAACATCAGCATTAACTCTTCCTGACTAGAAAACAAAGCCTAAATTCTGCACTGGAAAAGATTTTAAACACCTCTCATAATCTTTCAGGATCTAATTTCATATTTTTGAAATACTCTGTCATGTGATCTTGTATGATTGTTAATGCCCCTGGTAAGTCGAGTGTCCGCTTGTAGTGAAATTTTGGCACGTGAGCTTTATGTGCTTGTTCTTGCAGGGGTTAACAGAGCCGGACAGAGCGAGAGGGACAGAGTTAACTGTAATCTATCTCACGACAAAGAGCTATTCATAAGAGGGTTAAACTGATTAGGGAGACAGGAGGATTGAAGAGAGAAATTTGGGGGAGTGGGAGGGGTGAGCTGTCAGAGGCAGGGGGCCGGTCCCAGACTTATGATTGTATTCAAATCAAAACACATCCCACAATGCACCTCTGCCTGACTCTCTTATGCACATACGGATGGACAAAGAAAAGCAATGCTGATGCTTCTGCAAACAGAATAATCTGTCTTCCTCCATACTTACCCCTGCTATTGTATCACATGTAATTCACTATACCCCATGTATAACTATGTCATTAAGAACCAGTGGGAACCCTCAGTGCAGAAAAAACATGTTGATTCCATGCCTGTGGAACAATAAAAGCCTAACCCCAGAGCCTCAGTAGCCACAAAACTAAGTAAAAATACAGGGTAACAGTACATGAAAAGAAGTGGATGTAAATCATAAATGTAACAAAAAAAAAAAGAATAAGAATTATGTGGGTAAAATATAAGTGGTTGAAACTGTTCTCAGCTCTGTTGCTTTGCAGCGGTTTCACATTCAGTAAAAGCATCATCAATCTTGTCATAAAGGCAAAAAAGAAAAGGAGATCAGAAAGCGTGAGATGAGGCCAGCTCCTGGCCAGCGGCACGGATCTGAAGGCTGAGTTATTCCTAACCTGCCACCCACTGGGCGAGAACCTGACTCTCACTCATATGAAGAGGGTGCGTCTTAGAGGTTCACACAGCACCGGTGGATTAGCGTTTCCATTTTCTACCCTTGGCTGCACTGCAGCTCGACCTGTTGGAAACAAGGGCTCGTTTTAAGTTGGGCTGGAGCTGTCATGTGATAGCTGCTGGAGGAAAAACAGTGAGGAGGAGGAGGTGGAGGAGGAGGAGGTTGGACACGAGAACGGAGCTGCAGCTATTGTTTCAGCCATTCTCCCTGTGCACCGTAGATTCTAATGATGTTTGTCTCTTGAGGAGGACTTGTAGACATTGTGCTAATGTAGAACCAGGGGGAGTGATGAATGTGTCTGCTGGGGAGTCACGGAGCACAGAGGTCAGGAAGGTCAACCTCTCATTGGTTGTCAGTGCATTATCGATGAACACAATTCAAGTAACCTCTCCATAACCTCTTGCTCAATCCCTCTTGGATTAAAGAAAAAAATGGGGTGGGGTTTTACGGATAAGGCTGATCATTTTTTATCTCTGGTGTGTTCTTGCAGCTTATTTGCTTTGTATCTGTGCATTGGGCCATCAGAGAGAAAAGCAACCTTTTTTTTTTTTTTTTTTTTTAGCATCCTTAGGGCAGAGCACCTGCCGACAGCCATTCGAGATTTCAGTTCAAGTCCAAAGATGCAACATTCAAATTTAAATAAAGCAACATTTGTCACACAGCGTCAGCCTTTTGTTCGTCCACAGGCTTTTCTTTTTTTCTGCCTCTCATTCATTTCTCTTGCTCTTCCTTTTCCGCCTCTGGTCGTGACACAAGACCGTGCCTTATATCCGAACGTGTTTTTCTCTCCCTTGTAATTTTTCAAACCCCTGACAGTGGAAACTCACCCTTCTGCATTATCGACCCTCCCATGGCCATGTTTGGCCCCGCCAGGTTTCTCCAGCAACTGAATTCAAATCTAAACCTACAGCCTGGGCTTTTCTCACTCCCATCACTATGGAAACCCTAGAGAATGAGGAGTGGGGGGCTGTCGTCTCTTTGTAGTGATGGACAAGAGGGGAGGCTACGGGAAAGGGAAAGGGTTAAGTGTCCGACAGTGAAACCAGAATTCCCTCGTGGAGATCCAGGGGGCAGGGCACTTGCCAAATTTTGAAAATCAACATGTATACACACCCACGTGCTCCTGAACCCGCAAGATCCATCCACATGGTCCGTCAGAGGGATTTTCCATGCAGAATATGACAAGAGGTGCTGCTGTATTAGCCATAGTGATCTTTAAGCATGCCGTAATATTTAGCCACTTAGCCATTTAGTGGATTAGGTGTATGTTAAAGAGGGTTTGTGTGACTTTGCACGTGAAAGTGTTTTTCCTCTCAGCCTGCAGTGGGCAGTTAATTCCATTTCCACTTGGAAAAGGCTGCATGGGAAATAGGCCTCTCGGGGAGGACCCCTCATGGAGAGATAAAAGGAAAAAGCCTAAAGTTATCCCCACACCTGTTATCATCTACCTGCACATTTCCTCTCTCCTGGCTCTGCCCGGTTGTTTGAAATATCCTGACTGAGATGAGAGGCATTCATTTTATGGTGCCTCTAAGTGAGCACCGCCCATCAAACGCTGGTCTGTCTTTTAGGAGGTCTGTCAAACATTAAACCTAACTATCAACCACAGCAACAGCCCCAGTCAGGAATGCAGGGTTAATTGTTAGCCATTGTTGTCTGCCTTTGCCGTGTGTTTCACCCTATCTTAAGGCCATGTGTGGACTTAAATGAATTTCTTGGCTTTCCAGACACCGCTGTCTCGAGTGAAACCAGTGTGAATAGTGAGGATATTGTGATTCTTGTGATAATGCCTCTTCAGGGCTGCAGGAAATTCAAGAACTCTGCTCTTATATACAATATGTCTGCTTGGTGAGAACCTTAAAGATCTAATGTAAAGAGATCTTTTTCCATTTTGCTGTTCAATACTTTGCACAACAAAAAACCTGACTTGTATCATCTAAGCAACTTTTTTTCCTGCAAACAAGCATGACGTGATGCCGGAAACTTCTCCTGTTTACTTTCAAACTGATTTGGCCAGCGACTGGTATGAGCAACGTGTGCGTTCCCCCCCTCCGCATGCATCCTCCTGTCGTTTAAAGCCCTGAGATTGAAGGGGGAAAAAGAGTTCATTGAGAGACAGAATAAAAGGAGGAGGGGGTGGTGGTGTGGGTGTGGGAAGGGTAACTTCAGTACCCTGAAAACCAGGCTGCAGTCACCAGGCAACCAGCAGATCAAGTTTCAAAGCCTGACAAGGAGTTGTAAGAAGTACAGAGAGAGAGGCGAGGGAGTGGGATATGGATGTGTGTCAGAGGGAGATGTGTGTGTGTGTGTGTGTGTGTGTGTGTGTGTGTTCATGCATAGATCCATCTGTGTCTTTTAGGTTGTTTACACACAAGTTCAGAGCATGCATCTGCAACGCTCCGCATTGTTTATCTCTGCTTTGTGTCGTTCATTGATAAACAAAAAACGGGTGACTCATTTCATGACGCATCTGTTGTAGAACTCCTTCTTAATCAAGCTGAAAACAACAAAAATAAAAAGATGAAAACAGACTCAAAAACACTTCTAATGTGGAGAAAATTTTACTTTAATGAGTAGAAAATGAAAACTTTCTGAGCTCAACTTGTCCTTATTCAATGCTGATGTCAAGGTTGATGTCAGAGAAGACATAATACAGAATACATACATGATATACATGTTTCTTCTTATATCAGTGTAGCTAAGAAGATCAAAAAGATCCTATCATTACCTCAAGACACCCAGAATCTGCTCACATAAAGGACACAAGACCATCTGAGGTCAGCTGTCCATGTCAATGCACAGATTCTTTAACAACAGTCCTTCACACCCATAAAATATTCATAAATTTCTCAAACACCTTCTGTGTTAGTGGTTTAATAAAGCTGCCTGCAAGGAATTCTGGCATCCTCATCATAGTTCTTCACTCAACCACCACTCGAAACCCTAAATTAGAGGACACCATCTTTATCTGTGATCATGCATATAATTATCATTGCATAATCATCACTTGAGTGATTCGTGTGTTTGCACTCCAGCTTAGTGCTGCTGACTTCTCATCGTCTGAGCTGCATATTTTGTCTGCCACCTCCCCTGTTTTCATAAATCATAGATCTGTGGTTGCTTATTTGCAGCAAACAGTTAAGCTGGAGTTGTAGTTTACGCTGTGATTGGTTTTGTCTGTTAGCGTGGAGTGTATGACTTTGACTGTGGCCTTTGTGGTGCTGGATGCCTGTGTCCTCTGCATGGTAAGCCCTCTTCCTGCATGTGCTGACTCTGCCTGTCTGGCTGTATATGTGTATGTGTGAGTGTGTGTGTTGACTATCTTTCTCTCTGTCTCCCACCCTTTTCCTCTTTGCCCTCCCATGCTCACCCCTCCTCCCATAGGCCGTGTGTCGCTGACCCAGGGTGCCTCTCTGCTGGTGGAACGGCTGACCCTGGAGGACGAGGGCTGGTTCGAATGCCGCATCCTGCTCCTGGACAGCAAAAAAGACGACTTTCAAAACGGCACATGGACCTTCCTCTCCATCACAGGTGCAGCACTGCAGGATTTTAGGGAGTCTGAGGCTGCTCCTCTCCTCGCTCATCACTGGCACCATCTTTGTTTAGAACAGCCTCAGCATGGAGTCTGGCTCGGACCCCGAAGTTCCTGGCAAACTGATTTTTCCTAAATGTTATATCAGTATCGGGGCGTTTTGTGTGAGGTTATAAGCACGCACATCATATTTTGTCTTCTTCTCTGCTGATCCTGCTGTAAGCTGATGTCAGTGTAGGAGTTGGTTTAAGAATACCAGGAGTACCAGTGTATGTATGGCTTGTGTGGGCTTAAGATTGAGGTTAACTGCTTAAATCTGAGTCCTTTTAACCCACCTACTTCCCACTCTCTGTCACACACACAAACACACACAAACACAAACCAGTTATGCCATAGTGGAGTTAGGAGCCCCATTGAGAGTGTGAAGCAGGGATTTGATATGATTGTGCCACAGAGAATGAAAGGCCTACATTAGCTGCATCAGGTTGCAAATGAACACCGGACACTTTCTTTGTGCATAATAGTATTACATCAGTTCATGCACGGAGCACCGTATAAATGCATGTTACCTAAGAATACTTTCACTAACCACAGAACTACAGTGATACAGAGCCTTACACACAGAGAGAGAGGCTAAAATATATCATGCAACCCCCTTTTTTATTCAATGAGTGCATATTTTTAGCTTGGATGGTCCCATCAGGGGAAAAGTCGATATCCTTCCCTCAATAACACAGAAAAAAAGTGCACTACAAAACATGAGTCAGTGAAATCCCAGTTATTGTGCTCCATTTAAATATGTGGTACTCAAAGCACCAAAACACCACTTTTGAAAGCATATTGTTGATACAGTTGCCTTTTGAAACCCATAAATCTTCCTGTGAGTAGATAAAACGAGTGTGACATTTAGATGTTTAAAGCAGCTGCCCAGCTTCACACAGAGTAAATAAAGCTGCTCACAGGAACTCAGAGTTCATCCTGATAAACTAGATGTTTAAAGCATCAGACCGGTCGCCACTGAACTCCACTTGCATCAAATCACACCAAAGCTGTCTAAGTTTGGCTGTTGTTTTGGATTAACGATCCTTTAAGCATTTACTAAAAAAGATGCCATGGTTGACTTTGGACTTCTGCATTCAGTGTTCAAAGTCCAGTTTGTTTTCTGATTGTCTTTTATATCTCATTTGAATATGAGTAAAAAGATAAATATTTCATGTGTGCTCTCTTTGTTCCAGCTCCACCTGTGTTTATCAAGACACCACCAACTTTTGTGGAGGTTCTGCTGGGAGACTCGCTGACTCTCAGCTGTGGAGCCCATGGCAACCCTCGTCCAACTGTTGTCTGGCATAAAGATGAGAGCCGAATAGAGAAACATGAAAAAATAAAAGTGAGTTGGATTAACAGATGGCACTTGCAGTATTTTAATTAAATACTTTATAATTAGCATTTTCTGTAGGAGTTGAAGCTTTGATGTTGTTTTGAGGCAAACTGCTCTGTTGTCGTCTCTGTGACACACTAATGATCCTCCTTTGACTTCTGTCTTTCTTTCTGTCTGATCATCTTTCTCTTCATCTTCGCCTCCTTTCAGGTGCTCAATGGTACTTTGTCTTTGGCCTCCGTCACGAGAAATATTTCAGGAGTGTACAAATGTCACGTGTCCAATTCAGAGGGGAACCTGACCCACTCTATGCAGCTGCAGGTCAAAGGTCAGTGTTGAACTGTCAGTCACCAGGGGAAAAACAGTCTCTGCGCTTCTTATGTTTAAGCATGTGTGTGATGTGTTGTGATGAGCAGGTTAACAAGAAACAGAACTTGTTTTTTGTTTATTTTTTTTAAAAAAGCCACCAGTTATGATTTTCTGGGGACAAAATGTCCATCCATATAGATTAAATTGTCCTCTAATCCCAGTTTTCCTCAAAGGTTTAATGATACATGCCTCTACAAACCCACTGCACATTTTTCCAATCATAACACTGCCACCTACAGTTCACACCCTGCTATTGCACCCAACACCGATCTCTGTAATCCACATCTTGACTAACAGCATCACTATGTAATTGCAATGTTATCTTTAGAGTGAGTTAAATTTTCTCTCCAACTTGTCATCAACAGGACCTCCAATTATCATCATCTCCCCAGAGGACACCACTCTCAACATGTCCCAGGATGCAGTTCTGCAGTGTCAGGCTGACGCTTACCCTTCTAACCTCACCTATGAATGGCTGAAACAAGGACAGAATGTTTACCACATCGAGTGAGTATTCATCCTTCAAGTATCAATGTATTTTTGACCCTGAGATACTTAATATACTTCTTCTTTGAACATAATTAAAATGACTTCTTGATTCCCAGAAATAATCTCACACGATATCCTCCTGTACTTCTGGGAAGCATATTTAAAAGGAGCCTTTAAATGTTTAAAGGAAGACTTTAAATAAACACAATGGATCAATTAGGCCTTTTTCCAAAGCATGCTGTTAATACAATCAACTCTAATTGGATTATTTATAAGACCATTGTATCTTGCACGGTATAAACTTTAGACAAAGGAGATTACTGTTCAGATAATTAGAATATGTTAACGCTCTCATACAGAATCTTCTCAAACACTTAATTATTATTCTCGTTACAGTAAAATTAATCTTCATGTCTTTGATCACAAATTTAATTGTGTTCTGTATCTTTGTCTTTAGGTCCTTGAAGTCCAGAGTGAAGGTTCTGGTGGATGGAACCCTACTTATCCCTAATCTGATCCCAGAAGATGCTGGCAACTACACCTGCATCCCAACTAATGGGATATTGACCCCGCCCTCAGCTTCTGCACACCTCAAAGTGAAACGTAAGGGTTTAATCTCCCATGAGAGGCAGCATCTCTGTGGTTTCCTACTTCTATTTTAATCTTTTAAGTTACTTTTTGTAATCAATTCCTCTTCCTTCCCTACAGACCCTGCACGTGTGGGCCGTATGTCCAGGGAAACATACCTACCTGCAGGCATGGAGGGGGTCATTGTCTGTCCTGTGCAGGCTGATCCACCTGTGCTTTATGTCAACTGGACCAAAGATGGAAATGATCTGAATCTCGACCATGTAAGCTACGCAGCAATGAATAATAATGTGTCACAGCTGCTCACATGCCTCATTAATCACTCCGAACAATGTGTTCTTCCCTCTTTTGACCTATCCAGTACCCAGGCTGGCTCGTAAACTCCGAGGGCTCAGTCTTTATTACAACAGCCAATGACAACGCAGTGGGCATGTACACATGTACGGCCTACAACAGTTATGGCACCATGGGAGAGTCTGAGCCCACCAAGGTCATTTTGAAGGTAAGACTTGTGTTCTTGACTCGACCCTCAAGTCTGAACTCTAGTTACAGAGAGAAGTGTTCAGGTTGTTCAGGGGCACAGGTAACACTGCTTCTTCCTCTCTTTTCCAGGACCCACCATCATTCCGAGTGCCTCCTCGACCTGAGTATCTCCAGGAAGTGGGCAGAGAGTTGATCATCCCCTGTGAAGCCATTGGAGACCCCTCTCCAAACATAACATGGAGCAAGGTACAGGAGATCTCCTCTCTGATAGGTTGTAGCTGCGCTGACACAGCGTACTATTCCTTTATTTGAACTTGTTTCTGTCCTTCCTCACAGATTGGCCCCACTCCTCGCTCCCCGTACACTGTGTTGGCTAATGGCTCCCTCCTGCTGCAGCCACTTAGTAAAGATCACCATGGAGGCTGGGAGTGCTTGGCCACTAATCGTGTAGCCACCGTCAGTGCAGGCACTGTCGTCATGGTGCTGGGTGAGTGGGCTGACCCTGTTTTTGCAAACTAACATGTTAATATTTAGCTTGAAATGCCAGACCTCATCACTTCTGCACTTCTGTTCTGGTACCTTTTAGTTCATTTTAGATTTCCGAGGGTTGTTATCAGTGGGTGCTGAGCAAATACCTCTAGAGGCAACTGGATGTAAAACCATCAGAGTAACAAAACATGACCTCCAACCAATCACAGTAATGAAACATGTGACCTAGCACTAAGTGATGCACTAAGCTGAGGACGTCCTGGGTCCAATTTCACAAAGTAGTTACAAAAGTTGTCAAATTACACAGTACAATTTATTCATTTGTGCAGACGTGACCTGCAGACAATCCAACAAAACAGGGAAATGCTTGACGTGTTGCATTTTTCAAATCTGAACTTATAAAAGATCAAAGGTTGTGATTGGCCCGGCAGGACAGGTGAATTTCTGTCTGAATATGAGGGAGGCCTCAGTGAACAAAGCATGTTGATCTGGTTCCCAGGCTAGTTTGTATGCAACACCTGAAAACAGAATGTTCACATGCATTATTGACTTTTTTAAGTTTAAAGAAGTGTTTTGTTTTGGTGATTTTCTTCTCAGGCACCAGTCCTCATGCTGTGTCCTCAATATCTGTCACCACGGAGATGAACCAGGCCAACGTGTCCTGGGTACCAGGCTTTGATGGAGGATACACTCAGAAGTTCACTGTTTGGTCAGTAGCACATAATTCATTCTGTGTTGTGCAGTTCTCACCTGTCAGCGGTGATCCCGACTGTTTTGCGCTCTGTCTTTATTTTGGCTGTTCTGAATATTTTTTCAGGGTCAAACAAGCATCCAGAGGCAAACATGAATGGGCGTCTTTGCCTGTGCCGACATCGAAAAACTACCTGCTGGTAACCGGGCTCCTTTCTGGCACCGGCTACCAGTTCAGCGTCCTACCTCAGAATAAACTTGGCTCTGGGCCTTTCAGTGAGATTGTTTCTGTGCGAACACAAGGTTTGTACAAGCAAACTTCTTTATTATTATATCACTTTCTGTCATGCTGTTTTGCTCTATGATCTTATATCTGGTCTTCTTATCAGCCCTGCCAACAGAAACACCTACAGCCATCACCACCCTCCCAATGCTGGAGCCTCCCATATTCCTGTCAGCCAACCGGACGGAGCAGGGTGTTCTCCTCCAGTGGTTGCCTCCTGAGGCTCCATCTTCTCCCCTGACGGGTTACGTGCTGCAGGCCCGCAAGGACCAGGGCCAGTGGGTCATCCTCAGCAGCACCATCAGTGCCAATCAGAGCGAACTGCTTGTACAAGGCCTGCTAAGGGTAATAATTTGTTTTTTTAACAGCCTGGCTTGTGTGTTTTGCTTTTAAAACCTGGTTTGATAAAATGGATTCAATCACAAATGTACAAGTCTATATCTAATCAAACATCTGATCTGTCTTGTTGCAGGACTCCAGTTATGACCTGCGTCTAATGTCTCGTAGTAACAAAGTACTCAGTGAACCAAGTGTGTCTGTTAATGTCTCCACCATCGGTAAGTCATTCTGTATCAATGAGCATTATTCTCATATTGACTTAAAGTTCTGTATGTCGTTGGATAAACCCAAAAGTTTTTGGAAATTGAATTTGTAAGCTTCATATTAACTTGGGTCTGGTTACAGGGATGGAAGTTTACCCCCTGCGGCCGAGTTTCTTGGAGGTCATCCCTGAGCCCCTGTTGGCTGGTGTGTTGGGAGGAGTGTGCTTCCTGTTTGTAGCCATCATCCTCTCGCTGGTGACAGCGTGCTACATGAGTCAGAGGAGACAACGCCGACGCAGGAAGAGAAGACACGGTAAAACACTGGATCTTAATATAAAATATTTAATCCCATTTGAACTCTGTTTGTGTGTAAAAAGTCCAATAGTTGATTCCTGAGTTTAATTAAATGCACATTTCAACAATGATTTTAAATGTGCAGTTGTTTGACTTTTTAATTTTGCCTCTACCTTTCCTTAGATCTTCCATCTGCCTTCCAGAAGAACTCATCTCCAGAGTGAGTATCTTCATCAGTACAAATGTAGATCTTCAAATAATTTTTCTTTGTTTGTAACAGTTCATGTTTGTAATAATTGCTTATTTGTGGCTCTGTTTCTATAAAGATCAAATGTTTTTTAAATAAATTTCTTGATATTTTTGCCATCAGTAGACTGGTAAAACTCGCTTTGCTGCCATCTATCTGATTACATTATTGCAAATGATGCATTCTCTGCAAACTTTGTGTAGAAATTTACATATTGCACCTGATTTTTTAAATATTTTTCCTGAATTTGCAGTACTGTACTGTTGTTTAAAGCTTATACTGTTTCCTGTCCATGTCTTTCTCAGCACTCGCTCACCTCCTCGAAGCCCAGACAGCGTCCTAAAGCTGAAGCTCTGTCCGCCACTTCCCTTCTTCCCCAACTCCTCCTCGTCACAGTCCGATCGGTCATCTTTCGATAAAGGCAGCCGTGGGGAATACCAAGACCAGAGAAAACAACTCCTGTCCAACTCATCTCCCCCTCCACATTACACACTCTTTGAGAGTCACCTGGGGTCTCAGGCCCCCTCACCAACTGCTCTGGAGTCCATCTCCAGAGGCCCAGATGGACGTTTCATCGTCCAGCCAGTGCAAGGCAGTTCCAGTCCCTCCAATAAGACAAACCTGAAGGAGGACATCCTGCAAATTAATGGTGGGGCGAGTGGCTCAGGGAGCAACAGGACGTCTTTCAGAGACTCTCCGAAGTCAAGCATCTTGGGCTCAGAGAAGGACGAGAGGAAGAACTCTCCTCTTACTGTGGACGTCCCGGAGCTGAGCAGACCTCCTTCCTCCCCTGGTAGAGTACGAGCCATGGCAAGAAACTTCTCCCGTCACGGCTGCTTTTACTCTGATGACGAACAAGGCTCAGAGGCGCTGCTGGAAAGAGCCAGCTTCTACTCAGACAACAGTGAGAAAAAAAACAGCAATTCCCTGAGGAGATACTGCATGCCGAGCCACGCTGATGATCTGTTCCCCAGTTTAGGCAAGAAAACTAAGCTCCTGGACAGAGACAGACCACAGTTCTCCCGCTACCAGCCAATGGAGAGCCAGTTAACAGATAACAGCACCTTGGTCTCACAATTGGACAGCGAGCTGGAGAGGGACAGCATGAACAAGTGTGTCCAACTGGCAAAGGAGAGAGAACAAATGGAGAGGGAGCTGGAGAGCTACGCAGCCGATCGTCATGGTCGTGGACGAGATGAGCGACAGTCTGATCAGACAGAAAACCCTCAAAGGGACACACCCAAGTTAGAGGAGGAGCCTGTGTGGAAGCCGCAGGATGTTACCATCAGACAGAAACAAAGGCATCTGGGCCACACAAGCCGAGTATCCGACTATCGGAGGGCGTGTTACTTTGGGAACACCAGCAGTCCCATGGATCGGCTTCCTACGTCTCACATTCAATGGGACATCAGCCCTGTCACGTCCGTCACAAGCCTCATTCCTGTGCAAACCACATCGCCAAGGTTGCAGCATCCTCGCACATGCAGGGAAACCACAGAGGACTCTTTTGATGTTGATTCGTCACGCTCTCCAGCCACCCAGAACACCTCCCTCCCCCTGCTCTCCCCTGATGTCACCTCAGAAAGGCTGCAAACACCACACAGAGCGAGATCACTGAGTCCTCACAGAGACACAGATGTATACAGGAAGTCCACAACCGAGCAGCAGAAGAGGAAGGATGGAGGTGTTGCTTCAAGATCCAGACATTCATATGCTTACGCAGGGAATCGGCCCTGGGATTCAGCCGCCAGAGGTCCTGCAGGTGACAGTGAGAGGCCTGAAAGTTCAGCCTCTGCGCTGTATAATCAGCCTGAGAGACCCGCTGAAGTCGACTTCACTGCCACAAGGGATCCATCGAGTTATTCCACTCTGCCCTACGAACATCATGAAGCAGGGGCGAAGGCCAAAGAAAAAGAGACTCAGGCCCCCGAAGACCGACGAAGTTCAGGGTTCTACTCTGAGTTAGAGAGGGAAGGTGTGCGAACTCGCTCCAGGAGGAGTGACAAGTGTCTTTTCTCTGACAGTCCAAGCCCCATTACAACACTGACTTTAGTAGAAGAGGTGGAGAGTGACCAGTCCCAGTTTTCTGTCCCTGGGATGTCGGGATCCTTCAAGGCCAAACCTGCAGCTCCATCTCCCAAAATGTCCCCACTGCAGACAAGTGCAATTCTTGAATACCTGAGCCTTCCGGGTTTTATTGAAATGAGCGTTGATGAGCCTGCGGAAGGTGCTGAAGTCTCCGAAAACACTGGACAAAGTTCAGAGCTTAAGCCGGAAAAATCCACGGGGGCAAAGCCTGATGTGGTTCCTAAAAACTGGGAGGTTCATGTTCAGGAAAACCAGGAAACAGACTCAGTCCGAAAGGTTTGCTTTGAACAGCCTCAGTCTGCACGTGCTGCAGAATCCAGCTTTTATGATGGTAAACAACAAGGCCATAAACGCTCTCTCTGTGTGGAGGGTAGAGATACTTCACTGAGAGTCAGATTCCCAGATGAGACAAGAGCATCAACGCCTGCTTCAGAAAAAACTAGCAGGGAACTTTACGATGAGAAAACACAAATTCGAGGTGGGACTAAAACCCCAGACAGACCCGAATCCAGACTGGGATCCAGGTCGGCTCACACCTTGTTCAGTGCAGCTAAGGGCATGGCAGATATAATGTCGAAACACTCGCAGAGCTTCGTCGACAGTAGTGAGTCTTTATCAGAGCAATCCCAAAGAAAACCTTCTCAGGGCAGCAGGACTAATAACATTGCATCAAGAATATGTCAAGCCCCTGTGCCATTCCTAAAGAAATCCCTAAGCATTGGTCCGTGTCGGACATTTTCCGGACATATGGGACCGCCTCGTCCTTTCCTGAAGAAATCCATCAGTTTAGGCTCGCAGAGGTGGGAGCACTATGAGACCCCGAGGACGTATATTTCTGAGAAATGTTACTGGGACGAGTTCCCAAACCCAGATGTGAGGATGAAGTCCTACAGTCTGGGTCGCAGTCCGTCTTCCCTCCCCAGGCCAGGCCCCTCCTGGAGGGAGTACGTCCCGTTCAGACGCCCCAGCATGGGGAGCTTAGAGAGGCCTCACCATGTACAAAGATCTTTAGCTAGTCCTTCCTACCTCACTCCTTCGATGTACCCACCCAGACATACCTCAGTCTCCCCGATGCTGGAACCCTCTGATCCACGGCGGCAAGCTGCCGTCTTCCCAGAATCCTCCAGGTGGTCTCCTTCCTACCAAGACGCCCTGAGGTCTGCACAGCATAAATATGTCCCCATGCCATCCTCCATCCCTGTCCCGCAGTACCAACACTGGCCACCATCCAGAGGGGAAAGCATGAGACCCATGGACCCCAGGAGGGGCCCTCCAAGGTCCTACCTGCCCAGGGGCATCAGCTGGCCCTCACCTTACTACGCCCCCTTCCCACCCAGGGAGGGAGAGAGTTACAGACAGCCAGACAGGATGATGGGGAGGGGAGGGGAGACAGAGATCAGGGAGGGAGGCAGGGCCAGTTATGCCAGTCAGAGCAGCGGCAGAGGCAGCGCCGGTCTCTTCCGACAGTCCCTGTCCGTCACTCCCACGCTGCTCAGCTCGCCAGAAACCACGGAGGAGAGCGAGCGACACCGAGCCGAGATGGAGCTGCCTGAGAGGAGAGCGAAAAGGTGAAACACCCCCACACCTGGACAGTCACAGCAAACACACTGGAGTGTTTTGTCAAAGGGATTCATTTACTTTTGCCAAAAAAATAACGTTATTGTTTTTTTTTTGTTTCTTCTCTGTGATGACTGTTATCTGACCGCTTGTTTTGTGTATCTCGTTAGAAGGAACACATCAGTAGATGAGAGTTATGAGTGGGACTCTGCTGATGCCTGTGTGGACTCAGAGGTCCTGGAGGCCATCAGGTTTGATCAGTCACAGATGGGTGTTCGCAGAGGCAGGGGGGAGCTCAGATATGATCAATCTGGTGGCCTTCAGGACCAGCAACAGAAAGGTAACCGTCATTTTCCAACCATCTCATAATGCGTGCGATGTTTTTGGTGTTGCATGTGTCATTGTGAGTGTAAATGCTTGATGTGATGTGATGTGATGATGCATGTGTTCATCCCTTGTGCTGCTATTGTGAGCTTCTCCCATGACGCGCCCATCCATGCATTTCCTCTCCCTGATGCCCTCCCCAGGCCCGTCTCCCTCAGTCAGCCCGCCAGTTTCCAACCCACCTCGCTGCCAGTACAGCCGCTCCCTAAGTGAGGCGCGTTTCAACGCTCTCCGCCAGGAGTACCACGAGTACAGGCGGGCTCAGGAGTCCATCTGTTCCCGTGAGCCCTGCCTCTCACCTGGCCACGATTCAGGCTCTGACTCCAACTCGGCTCTGCTCTAGCAGCCTAACTCCGGTCCGTTGTTCTTCCTGCCCTCTATCACCTCTTTCCTGTTTTTCCCACCTCTCACTGCTCACCTGCCTGCCTGCCTGTCTGCCTGCATCATCCAAGTGCAGTGACTTTTGTGCATGCTTGAATCTCTGCTCCTCAGTTCATTGCTAACATGTGTGAACCCTTCAGGACTGCTCTCTAACGCTGCGCTGCTCTCTGTCGTTCACAGGTTTATCTAAAAACAGACACTGAATCGCAGTTTTAACGAACAGACGGCAGCACTGTGGCCCTGGGTACCGTCACACTTCACTGGAGCTTCGTCATCTGAATGTTTTTTATCATCTGTTACAGAAGTTATGAAATTTAAAGAGACAGCATGTCATCAAACGTGACAGACTGCAACTCCTCAGTTGTAATCAGGTGACATATTTGCTTTTTATTCTACTTGTTTCATCGATCTTTGCATAATAAATCTGAGAAGGGATTATTTATTTTTCTAAGAAGCTCATGCAACTACAAGTTATAGTTTTTTTCAGCCTTGACAATCAGTCACGCAGGGCTGCTCTGACAAATGAAACGCTCCCCCTTTAGCAAGTTTACTGTTGAGATTTGAAAAACACCTGCTTTATAAAAGCAGCAGCATGCTACGTAATAAAGGTTATATTTCAATTTGATGTCCATCACATCAAAGACTTCCTTTTATTGATAAAGGGATGCTAATGACAATGAGGCAGGTCCGTGTCCACGATAACAGCTGCTGGTGGAGACTGTCTGTATCTGCAGTGTTGCCTGTGTTGCCAATCAAACTGTGCTCAAAGCATTTTCACCACCATCTCCTTCCAAATATGACAAAAAGTACTTGAATATCGCTTCTTAAAGATCACAACATCTGGCAACTCTGACTTTACCCTGCATCAGTTTATGAAACCGAACTTTGTCACTCCAAACCATATTTTACTGTATTTTTAAAAGATGAATTTATTTGTTACTCGCCACTGTGATTTTTCCTGCTGAATCCCAGAGTTCATTTCCTCTTTTTATACATTTTATTCATCACAATAACTTTTTCCCTGTTGAGAATTTATATCAAATCACTTCCAAAAAAAAAAAAAACCCATTACTTGTTCAAAATGTACAAATGTTTATATGTACGTTAATGTGAATGAATCCTGCTGTTTTATCGTTTATTCCACTTCATCATTTCATCAGATGAACAAAAATGCTACTTTTCTCCACCTGAATCGGTCGAACTTTGCCTCTGTGATTAAAAGACGGACAGGGAAAAATGATCTTTGCCTTATTTTTGTTGACGTCAGAAACGCACTAGACGATTGACCATGAGAGCTGACGAGCTGTAATCAAACGAAACTGATCACAGATTTTTAAAAAATGATTGAAAAGTCGTACCTTTTTTTTTTACACAAGTTTGGCTCACACGATGAGTGTTTCTGTGTATTTATTAAGGTGAGTTATGATATGCAACGATGTTTACAATTCACATCAGCGATGTGAAGGCAGCACTGTGAATATTTCATCGACTTCTGGTTCTTTATTTGAATTGAGAGTCTGCTTTGAATTCTGTGCCCATTAGACTTTGGTTTTTTACTGAAAAATGACAAAAGCTGTTTTTATTACGTCACTTGACAAACAGAGATTTAAAGGAAATCTTTGTAGCTGTACTTTGTATTATAATCACTGAAAAAAACAGATGAATTTCTTCATATGGAGTGAGTATGCATTTCTGATGATGGTTTTGGAAGTTTTGTACAAACGGGAAAATTTTTATATCTTGCCACCTGGTTGTTTTTGTCATTTTTATATGTTTGTAATGAATAAATTGTTTTATTCAGAATGTAACAAACTGAGAAGATGTGTTGTTTTTTTGTGCTTTGTGGAAAAAGTATGTGACAATGACCACAGCTGCTGTTTAACTTCAATAAGTCAGCCAGTTTATTTAATTTTTAGAGCAGAGACACACCAAAACCACGGCCGAATCACCTGAAGATCCTGTTTAAATCTGGTCTTGGACCATCTTTCTGGTCTCAAACGTCTGCTTCCATCTTCAGACCTCGTATCATTAAACCCTTAATGCAACACCGGGGTTATGTGATCCTTGCTAATGAAATCATTTTTATCTATAAACACAGTTAACGTGTCAGTGAAGCAATCTCATTTTCTATAGTTTGTTAGCCCCTTTAGCATGCAGGCTAATCTTCATGTGCTGCAAAAGAATCTAAAACACCAAGAGCTTACAGTTATGCTAGCAGCTCTGTGAGGCATAGAAGCTAAATGCTAACATTAGCATGCGTGCAGTGAGAAGCCAGCTTGCTGATGATTGGCCGGTTCAGTGTTGACCATCTGAGTTTATTATTGTGTTTATTGCCATGCTAACATTTTCTAATTAGACCTTTAACTCGGTGCAGCTGAGGCTGATGGGAATATTATTAGATTTTTCAAATAAAATAGATAAATAGAAGGTTTGACCTGATTGTCTTTAAGATTTTACCTCTTGGGATCATAAATGTTTGTATAAAATATCATCGATTGTTGAGATGTTTCATTCTGGATCACAGATTAGTCGACCGACAGACCAACAGTATCACTAACAGGTTTATTTCTTAGAAATTAAATCTCCTGTTTGTTTAACTTTATGGTAAATCCTGAGTCATCCTTCTGAAAAAAGACCAGTCACAGTTGTTTTACCCTCAACAGGAAGCAGATGTGACAAACATCACACAGCACTTCCAGGAATCGTCCACACAGCTGCTGTTTATTTCAGTGATATTTCTAATGAAGTCTTGTTTACTGATATAAAGAGAAAGTCTGCAGGTTTTAAAGATCCTCATCAGTTTAACTGAAGCCAAAGAAACAGTCATTGTTCTGTACATTTTATGTCTTTTTTAACTATGTGATGCAGTTTTAGAGTCTTGTTTATTTATTATTATTATGTTTATCATTATTAATTCCTGCGCCTAGAGTTTAAAATGTACGTGTAAATAAAAGATCAGCTCTGAATGTTACGTGGATTTATCTGTGAGGACGTTTCTCTCCTTTCTTGTCTACAACTTTAAGAAATTATGTCTCTAGTTCAAGAAATAAAGTAGACAAACAGCGACCCATAAACCTCTCAGATCTGCTCAGAAGTTAACTGGACTGATACAGATAATTTCACACTCACATAATATACTAAAATTAATTACACAGGACAAGTCGTTTGCTCTTTAACTAAAGCATTTATATTGTTTCAGGTAGGAATTGTTCGGGGTGTATGTTGCACATAAACACCAACTTCTTCTATTTTTCTTTTCAGGTTTAAAATGTCAGATCACTTTGTGGACATACGCATGACGTGTTTCACCATGTTTCCAATCCCATCAAAGATATAGTGATAGTGATACTCGGTTTCCCACATGAAGGTGGGGGTGCTGACCACTTTGTTCTTCTCGTCCACATAGGCCTCGTAAAAAAACGACAGGTTAAGGTCAAAAAAGAGCAAAAAAACCATTAAATATATGAACATAAATGTGTGTGCATGCAGTTAACAAACACTGATGATGGAAGGAGGCTTGTGAAAGGATATGTATGGCTCACGGCCGTTGTGGCGAGCGCCCATGCTCTTCACCGTCTGCACCATGTTTGTGTGGGGCCAGGAGCCCCAGCGGGTGTTGTCGTCCCGCTCGTAGCCCATCGTCACCTCGATGCCGGGCAGCACGCGGCAGGCGAGCACCGGAGCCATGCTGGCCAGTCTGAAACAGGAGCAGACAGTCAGATGAGGGTTTTTATTAAGTGAAGATTAAGACACCAGACTGATCAGGTGTGAGAATAATTGCCTTAGCAGGCGTCAGACAGGAGAGATTCAGAGCCTGAAAGAGGAAAACTCTCCCAGTATGAAACACTGGGACGACAGCGTGATGCTCAGTCTGCACAGAGTGAATTTAAAAACATGATATTATCAAACAAATGAGGATTATGAAGCAAGATTTCAGATTACCAGCTGTTTATTATCACCTATCACCCATAAATTAAACCAAGAGAGACTTTGCAGCTGCAGGATGTTGAACAAAAAGATGCTCTGATGCTCTGAAGCTTTGAGAAGTTTTGTATTGATCCTACAGAACTAAACTAATTTTTCAGTGTAATTTAGATCAATTTGTACCGGATAGTTCACAAGACAAAGGAGACAACATGGAGTTAAAGCCGACAGGAACTTCTTTAACTTTAATCCTTTTTCCATCAAATAGTTGGCCAAGTATTGAAGGTCCGGTGTGTAGGATTTAGTGACATCTAGTGGCGAGGTTGCATACTTGAACCAACTTCCCTCAATTTGTAAGCATGTGAGAGAGCGTACATGAGCCACAATAGTCAAAAATGCAGAAAAGTCCTTCTATAAAGTCAGTGTTTGGTTTGTCCGTTCTAGGCCACTGTAGAAACATGGCGGAGCAACATGGCCGACTCTGCAGAGGAGGACCTGCTCCCTCTGTGGATGTAAATAAAGGGCTAAATCTAAAGTAATCAATCACAACGATTGTTATTTTAAAGTATTATACATATTAAATGGGATATAATGTCATAATCTGCCAATAAATCCACATGAATCTCACACATTTGACCTTTAATCAGCGATCTTAGCCTATATCTGATAAAACATGTTGTTTAAAGCCTCCACACACCTGCAGTAGGCTCCGCCCACACAGGTGTTTTCTCAGGACTTTGTGTGTGTGACTTAACTGATACCTGCCACACTTTTCTGTTATTTTTATTCAACAGTCAACAATAAAACAAAGAGGAAACAAACTCCCACTTTCAGCATCATTATAAAGACATTTACAGCGATTTGATGACCTCACATTTGTTTCTGCTCGACTCCAAAGCAGCTTCTACCTGAGCTTTGAGTGGAAACACCTGTGTGGGAGAGCTGTGCCTTTAAAGAAATACAGGTGCTGTTTGGTGTTTACATGTGGTATTTATTGAACATATCATGGATAAACAACACAGTACAGTAACAACCTCTGTTCTATTTTAATGCATTTCTGTGTGATTAGTTAACGGAGGAGGTGATCAGGTGTTTCTGATACCGTTAGTGTCGACTCTGTTTCCCAGAAAGACGTGACAGTGTGACAGAGAGGCAGCTGGGATTCATGTGAGTATTTAAACCTGCACTTTTATCCTGCAACATGTCAAAATGTCTTTAAAAAGTTGTAAGTGTGCCTCAATTTTTTGTAAATCAAAGATGTCGCTGACACTGAAAAGCTGCAGAAGTGTTGTGATGCTAACAGGCATGAAGGCTGTTTGACAGACAGGAAAACCAGAGTGATATTCAGCTTTTACAGCGACACATCTGTGCACAACAGCAGTCGAATAGTCGTCTGTGTATTCAACACCCAACTCTGTCAGCAAAAATGACCACAATGCATCCTGTTTTTCGCCTGACATCCCCTCTCAGAGAGCGTGCAGAGAGCAGGGACGTCGTTGGGTTCAATATGTCGGTCCCATCTGCCTAAAGTATTGATCCTTTAGTAGATTGAGATTTATGACTGTTTAAATCTATGATGCAGACTAACTGTGCTGTTTTGATAAATCCATAGTGCTGCAGATGGGTTTATATTTGCACCTTTTCTTCTCATTTCTACTTTTCTGTCTTTGCCACATCAATAATATTCTTTAAATTGTGCCATAAACACCCAGTTCCTATATTGTAGACTCTAAACTGTGTAAATTAATCTTGTGTTTAACTGTTTCTCAAGCAGTTTGTGATGCACTGAGCATTTGTAAGAAATGGAAATTTGCAAAAAAGTCCTCTGAACATTAAATTCAGTTCAGTCTGCAAATGAAGAGGAGCTGTAATTGTCTGCTTGAAGCATTTCACAGACACTGAACATGAATCTTCCTTCATTTATCAACAAAATGCACCTTTCCAGCAGCACACAGACACAAGCTGACAGGCTGTTAATCAACACGCCTCAGTGTTGATGCTCCAAAGTGTTTTACAGCCCGACAGAATCAATTCTGAGATTAAAACGCCACAAAAATATTCAAATTAAAGTGGGTTTGTGAAGCTGGGAGACAACATTTTAAAGGTGAAGTCAACTTTTTAATGAGTTTTGATTTAAGGGTGAGTTTGACACTTTGCAGGGGATCAATTTTGCTTTGAGGAAGAGTTTCTGATTAGAAATTTAATTGAACAGCAGTGACAGATCTGATAAAACGACAGTGTAGGAAAGTGTGTGTGTCTGAAAACACTGAGGCTTGTGTCTGCTGCAGTTAGAAGTGACTCACAGCAATTTTAATTAATTCTGATGCTCTGCAATTCCAACTTAAAACATCTTTTTACAGCCTGTTTTTCACTTTTAGTTCGCTAAAACATAACTATTCTTATTGTTAATGAAACTATCTTTAAAGGCTCAAACTCTGCAGAGGCCATTTTGGCTTTAGGAGACGATTAATTGGTGTTTTTCTTTGTTCAAAACTCAACATACCTCTTAACCTTGTGTTGTCATGGTGACAGCTTCATCCTGTTCCTCTTCCTCCTCATCAGCCTCCCACTCAGCTCTTTAATTCCTGTAATCCTGCGTCTACTGTGCTCTCTGACCTGCTATTCTGCAACCTGACCACCAGGTGTCTCCTCACCTGACCCTCTCTTCTGTCTGTACAGTCGCCCCTCTTCACCCCCTCCGCCCCCCCCCTGTCAGCACACGTGGGTCAGAGCAGCGGCCAAAAGGATCAGATCGCATCCTGTCTGTGATCCTTCGCTCTGCTCCTCCTGCTCCTCCTGCTCCTCCTGCTCCTCCTGCTCCTCCTGCTCTGACCGTCAGGATTCACCTCCCTTCGTTCTGCTCAGCGTGAACTTTCCTCTGTTTCTACCACACCAGCACCTCCTGCTGTGTCTGCTGTGATCAGTGACAGGACACTTTCACCACAAAGCCTCTTAGATGATGCATCAACACACATGAGGAAGTGTGTTTTCAAACAGTCCATGAAGCACAGATTTACAAATTATGTGAGATTAATTAAATGTAATTTGCATTTATTTGTTATTTAGCTTTAGTTTGGTTATTAAATGAAATGCAGAACTTTTTACTAAAATCATCAACTGTCCATTTTTGCACATGTGTAAACATTTTATATTATTACACTTTATATTTTAATATGAGTATTTTATCTTGCATTATTTTAGTGTTTTATTAGATTTATTTTATCTCCTTCAACAGAGTTTTATTATTGTACAATTTAGACGGAAATTCTCTCAAAGCTATTGAAGCAATAACTGTTTGTGTTGGTGTATATAGAATAAAGTGTATTTTTTAAGGACCTGCAAACACTTTACAGGATGCATTTTATCCCAATTTTATAACAGTTTGTTGCAATTTTGTGTAAGATATGTAATGAAACATGTTAAATGTTTTCTATTTGTTTACCTTCGTCAATAAGCCAGATAAACATCAGACGATGAGTCCTACATTATCTGATTTTTTCTTTCCTTTTTACATCTGCTCCAATGTCCCAATTCCATTACAGGGATTGTTTAAATCTCTGCTATTTATCCAGCCTTAATGTAATCTAATGTAATCTGATTCAAAGTGTAACACAAATCAGTGGCAGTCTGCAACTTTGCCTCATGTTTGGAGTCAAAATGTGAGTTTGAAGTCGTTGCAAAGCTTAAAAAATCAAACAAAACTGATCAAAATGTCACACGCTGCTGCCCCAATGCTTCATCTATCGACTGTACATAAGTAGAAGTTGTTAAAGTAACACAATATCTCTCCCTTAGTACTGATAGATTGAGTAGTGACTAAATGATACATACCCAATAGGCTTGCGTGAGCGGTGAAACTCCTTCAGCACTCGTTCCACTTCGCTGTTCAGCTTGCAGTCTTTGCCGTCCTTCACAAAACTGGATCTAAAGAGTTGAGAGTTATATAATCTTAGAGCTTCAGATCTTCATCGTGGCAGCTCGTATCGACTCTTGGTTTATTTATCACATCACACGGTCTGAAAGTGATTACATCATATTTTCATTGTCCCTCACAGATTCTTGGTGACGCCATGGCCTCCGGGGAAGATGACGCCGTCGAAGCTGTTGGCGTCCAGCTTGGAAAGGTCTTGCATTTGCATCATTCCTTGACCGTGACTAAAGCGAGCCGCCTCCATCATCATGTTCCTATGCAACGGCCAGAAATAATCATAAATGCTACCTTATGGAATTAGTCAAGCCGGGGAGTGTAATCACACACACACACACACACACAGAGTTAAATAAGTCACTGGACCAGTCTGTGACCCTGATCCACTCCAGAGTGCATCACTGTTTGCAAACAAGCCTACCGGTTCTCGCCAGAGGCCGGCTGCTTCCTCATGTGGTCCATCACATGCATCTGCTGCTGATTCGGGGCGAACATCTGGAAGCGAGCACCGTTACGGCTCAGGTGGTACATGGTGCTGAAGACAGAGGGGTCAGTTACTATCCTGCTGCAGGGTGACATGTTTCATGCAATGATGAGCTCAGAGGGACGGATACTCACTAAACTCCCTCATGGACATCAGTCCCATCCCACCAGCCACATCCTGAGAAAACCTGCAGCACGCCGTGATTCACAAATCACAGTAAGATCCCCTCAGCTAGTAATCAGTCTGTTTTTTTGTTTTTTTTTAATGATCCTATGTTGATATGTTTCACTTACCACTGCAATATTGGTGTTTCCCCAGTTGCCATAGTCACCGTGGTGAACAAAGCAGGCAGGCTGGCGAGAGAGAGCAGCCAGGGTTTGTTTTGACAGCAAAGTCCTGGTTGCCAGCATGATTTCGCTTTAATCTCACTGTTTTTTAAGGAGGAAAATGTGACTTAACAGTTAACCTCTGAGCCCGTGAAGACTTTTGGTTGTAAAGTTGATCTCGCTGTGGCTGTCTGTATATATACCGACAGAGCGTGGCTGAGTGACGTTAACGGCGTAAGCTCTATTTTCTGAGAAGAGCCATCACTTCTTTGCCTTGAGTGGCCTATTCCCCTCTTGAGCAACCTCCCCCTATTAATACCTTGTTTATTCATCTGATTAACTTAAGTCATTTGGCCAGCGAGTGACACTTCAGCTTTGGAGAGCAATCCTAACATGTAGTACTTTAACCCATAAAAAATCTTGACCCATTTACTATTTAACTCCTAGTATGACATCTTGATGCAGAAACTTGCAGAAAAAAGGGGAAAAGTCTCAAAAAATACACTTTAATGTTGTGGCAGGTGGCTCATAATGACAATAACTCTGACACAACACTTTGCATCAGTGTGCAGTTTTTAAAAATGCTTCTTTTTGTGTTTTTATAACGCAGCAGTGAAAGAGCTTTCTTTTTTACAGCACAAGGAAAACTGTATGCCCTTTAAAGTCTATTAGGTCGTAAGGCTCTTACTTGCTGTAATGCCGTGTTGCGTCTAGACAGTAAACCCAGAAATACCCCGGTCAGATTGAAATGTCAAAGTCAATATACCATTAAATCTAAACTGATCCTGCCTATAGGCTGCGTTTTGTGGAGGCTGGCTGTAATTAGCTAAGTTACGGATCAAGTTAGAGATGACAACAGGGAGGCAAAATATGGCATTTATTTTATTCTGACCACTTTTTTTTATGTATAAACAATCAATATTTACATACTGGTGATGAAAGTATGATGACAATTTAAGGAGGAAAAAAAAAAGATGCAGGAACAGAATAATACACAATCAACAAGAGTCACCACATCAATCGCAATTTTAAACCTGACGTGGAACCTGATGTGAGATGTTTTAACAGGGTTCAAGGTTTAAGATTTGCACAACAAACGAACAAAACAAAAAAAACTCATGCATAGAAAACACATACGCAAACTGTCACATGTGGTAATCACAAAGTACAAATAAGGTTTCTCTTTTAAATCAAACGCAAGAAACATGACACAACCAGCTTGTGTGGCGAGGTTCCCGTTACTAAGTGTCAGTTAATTGTGAAACATAAAAATGTGTTTCTCAAAATTCTCCGTGGCTTCTCGCTTTCAACACAACAACACACGCCATGATCCTTTTTTTTTCTTTTTTTTTTTTTAAACACCACAAAAACCGGCCTCACATTTATCAATGTCCTCGTGTTATTTCAAGTACAAATGTGATTAAGTAAGACTAAACCAGTGACAGATGTCTACGAAGCAACAGAAAACAGACACGGCACAGACAGCTACGGAAATAATAAATAATCAAGTCCATTTGATAGTTTATATAAAAGAAATGCTAAAAGAAATTTTTTTTTAGTGTATGGCTGCGTTTATGATGAATGGGTGAAATAAAATCAAACATGGCAAGCTTATCAAAAAAATGACATCAAAATGATGCTTAACAAAGCTTCATCTACAACCAACCAAAAGAAGTACAACCGCTGATAATCTGCAGGCAGCCCAGCTTCCATCACTGGCATTCATCAGGCTGCGGCTGCCTCATCAATTAACTGTGACCAGCCATGTTGAGCACCTCTTGCTGTTTAGCTTGCTTCACATGTAAGAACCAAATCCTAAAAGCAATTTACATGCAGATCACTAACGACTTCAGTGGTGAAAGTAAGAATCGATTCCTAAATTTCTGCCACCACTGAAGAAAGCTTTCATGCACCGGAGCGCTGTCAGTAAAGGAGTTCGTGCACTTAACTGTGCACGTTGTGTTCATTATGGAGAGGATTTGTGAAGATATCCATTTGATAACGATTGGGGGTTTTGTTTTGCTCATCAAGCCAATAGCCGTGCTGAGAGAGAAGCGTATGTTAACAGTCTGGCGGCTTTAGGGCGTGTAGGCAGGCGGTGGCTGAAACTGATTAGCAATGTCATAATCAGCTGGAAAAGTTTCACTACTGTCCTCCATCTCCGAGAGCAGCTCTAAAGCCTGCTCCTCCTCCTCGGTGGGATAATGGCGCAGCAGGTTCGCAGCTGTGGCGAGGATAGAGGCTCCGCCGGCACCTGCCACCAGGTAGAAGCTGATGGCGAAAGTGACGTATATGAGAGAGCCGTGGTATTTTTTGTGTTGCTGCTGTAGGGACAGGATGAGCTCCGAGGCCCAGTAGCAGAAACCTATGACTGTGGCACACTGCAACACTGAAGAGAGAGAAATAAAGCAGATAAGTACCTGAAAATGACACTTATCTTAAAAAAAATGAAACAAAAGCAATTGAAAAGAGCTCCAGCTTGACAGACCTGTGAGAATATGTGCAAATGCATATCTGCGTGTTATCTTTAGTGCAGGGTGCTTGGGGCCAAACACATCCAACAGGAAAGCAGTCAGACTGCACAGGATGCCAAGGAAGCAGAAGGCGGCGATCACCCTCAGCAGCAAGATGGTCTGTGGGTTCACACAGTAATCTGCAGGACACAGAGATGACAGGAAGCATTAATGAGCTACCATTTAATCTGTGCTGTAGGTTTTAACTGCCTTTTTGTTGGTCCTTACCGTCCAGTAACTTGGGGTCAATATACCCCAAGACATCCGCCACCCCCAGCTCTTGTCTCGGACAGGTGCCTCCATGAACCCGAAGCCAGGCCGGCTCAGCCAGAGCCGTGCACAGGGCTGTGATGGACAGAGCTCCGGGCAGGGCCGACACCAGACTCCGCTCCGGTTGTTTAGGCAGGGAGGTGCCCCCTCTCCTTCTCCGACCTCCAGGGACAGTGGAACCCGGCGGGGCATACATGGTCATCCAGTCTCTTTATTGTCTGTTACGATGTCGGTTTCACTTTACTGTCAGTTTAAATGGCTCCACCAAACGTTCTGTCAGTAAGGTCAGCCAACTGACTGGCCAAAGTTAGAACTATGAGCCGGAACAGCTAACGTTGACGCTATATAAGCTACGATCGGATGACAGCTGTCCTGGCACTTTGTTCACAATGGTGTCTAATGTTTCCGAATGAATTTTAGCCTTATAAATAGCTTCTGGATATAAACCGGATAAGTATCTGATTGACGGGCAGACAATGAACAGATGGCCTTTGGGCCTGTTAGCTCTGTTGTTAGCCTTCGAAGCTAGCTGAGAGTCAACGCCAAACGTCGCCAACTGTCAGGAAAAATTAACTCAATAGAAACGAAATCGGTAAACCGTGGGCTGTTAACTACTCTAGCTGCCAAATCCGATGAAAATGAACTTCGATTAAGTACAGAAAAACAAAGACAAAACAAAACAAAAGGCAGCTTACGTCCGCTTCCTGTAAAATATCGACTTCCTTGTTAACATCATTCTTCTTCGTGTGTATGATAGCTTGCAGTCTAACCGCAAAATTTTGATCAGTGCTTCCACCTAGTGGTGACTTCTCCTAACATACAGTTCAACGACAGTAGTAACTACAATATTATCTAAAACTTTATGTTAGATTTTTATTGCAGTTGTGGCAAAGCATTAAAAAGTAGCTTCGCTTTTCATTTTTCATTTATTACAGGTTGAAATCTACTATTTAGTGTTTATAGAAAAAATTTACTTATTTACGCTGAAAACAAGTGAGAGACATAAAGAACAAACACGATTAAACTAGGCTGCTATGCGGTTCTAAAAGATAATAATCAAGCTAATAAAAATAAATAAGTTAAAATTATTTTTGAGAACAAACTTGAATGCTTTGTAGCATTAGCACAATTTCACAATAACTTTTAATTTTTTATTTTGAAACGTAATTGTTCATATGATACCTGTATATCATACTACAAGCACGTTATCTATATAATAAAATTTTAAAAAACAAATTTTCTGAACAGGAAAACATTTTTTTAAAAAGAGAGAGAGAGAGAGACGAAGAAACCCACAATGCTTTGCGCGAAGTATCGAATAGGCAAAGATGGCGGCATTTCCGGCATGGTACTGTTTGTAAAGTTTTGCACTTTGTTCTTTGGCTCTAAAGCATCAATTTTCTTTCATCTTCGTTGAAGCAGACAAACTACTGTAGTTTAAGTCAACAAAACTGCTTGTTTGTGCGGGTTGTCACCGGTCGTCGTGCTTTTAACCGTTTTATCTCGCGTCGGTTAACCGTCTGCGGTAACGGACGGAAGACAGCGGCTCAGATACTTGAACATTTAGCGGTAGCTAGCTCGGATATGAAGGAGGCTTTGTCCCTGGTTCAGAGGCTGAGCGCACACCCGGACTCCCGGTGCTGGTTTGTCAGCTGGAGCCCGTCCGGGACGCTGCTCGCCTCATGCGGGGGCGACAAGACCATCCGGATATGGGGAAGAGAAGGTGGGCTGTCAACAACCAGAACAGTTAGCTAATTTACAAGAGACTGAGGTGACACTAAATGTAACAAATAAACATAACTTTAGCAATAATTGGTTCAGTTTAGATGTGGCTGATGTGGATAAATCCTCAACTCTATATATGATATAACATAGATGTTCAAAAAATATGGAAATATAATAGAATTATATTATCTTGGATTATCAAATAATCAGATAATCAAATATATTTGTCTGTTTTTGACTAACCAAATTCTACTTTTACATGAAAATTCATTACTTAGATGCACAAATTTTGGTTATCTACAATTGTATCAACATAATGCCGTGTCGCTCTCTGCTTTTTGAAAATGCCCTCAGTGTTGATTAAATTAAATAAAAGGGACATCTGCTTTCAGTATAAATGATATGATGGCTGACAACCTCCCTGACTCTCTGTGCTTTCAGGTGACTCTTGGATTTGTAAAAGTGTGCTTGAGGATGGACACCAGCGCACGGTGAGGAAAGTGGCCTGGTCTCCCTGTGGGAATTATCTGGCCTCTGCCAGCTTTGATGCAACCACATGCATCTGGAAAAAGAAGAATGATGATTTTGAGGTACGATGAGATGTTTTTAATCTCATTTTGAACTTGCTGCACCTTTGTGATTTTTACACAGAGTTTCACCTTGTTTTATAGAATTTGACTGTGTTGGAAGGACATGAAAATGAGGTCAAATGTGTGGCGTGGGCCCCTTCAGGGAATCTGCTGGCGACGTGTAGCCGAGACAAGAGTGTTTGGGTCTGGGAAGGTTTGTGTTTATCTGCATTATGTCACCACCTCACATGTTTTACATGCATCCAGTTCATAGCAGTGTGTGTGTGTGTGTTAATATGATTTATTTTGTCTCACAGTGGATGAAGAAGATGAATATGAGTGTGTTACCGTCGTAAACTCTCACACACAAGACGTCAAGCATGTTGTGTGGCACCCGACCCAGGAGGTAGGACACACTCTGCTGTTCACACCTGAGTGTTTTCAATATTTTTTGCACTTTGTTTCATTATATATTTATCATGTTTATCTTACAGCTTCTGGCTTCAGCCAGTTACGACAACAACATCTGTATTTACAAAGAAGAGGATGACGACTGGGAGTGTCGGGCCACTCTGCAGGGACACACATCCACAGTGTGGGCTTTGTCTTTTGATGCAGCCGGACAGAGGCTGGCCTCCTGCAGCGACGACCGCACCGTCAAGATCTGGAAGGAGTATCCGACTGAAGGTGGGCAGGGTGAGTTGTGATGGGGGACAGAATTAAACATGTCAAAAATCATGTTGTTAATAAGAAAATGTCTCATTAACAAAATTTTGTATCCAGTCAATGACTTAAACAGATATAATTTGATGTTAAATTAGTTATTGAAGAAAACTGTACCAACAAAACGCTGAAGCATTCAAAGATTAAAATGAGCTTGTTCAGACAAACAAGTAAAAAAGATAATTACCTTTTAATATTGTTCAAATTCGTGACTTGGTTTATACAACATTGCAGCTTTAAGCTTAATTTTATCAACATTTGTAACTCCAAGAGAAAGCAGGTTGATTCATTTGTAGCTCTTGCAAAAAAAAAAAAAACTGTTGTTCTCATTTCATGGTGTAAGAATTACAATTTAATGGCTACTGCAGTACATATTTCATACAACTTGTTAAGAAATTTTATGTTTTTTATTAGTGATCAAGTTTAAGTTCATACAAACCCAACTTTAGTGCATATTTTTGACATATGTAGACAGATGTTGTTGAATTATTTTATTTCAACCTTTTTTTTCCTGATTTGCTTGCTGAACAGGTGATTTGTCATGGAAATGTATTTGCACTCTGTCTGGGTACCACGGACGAACAGTGTACGATGTCGCCTGGTAAGACACAAATCATTTTCACATATTTTATGGATTAAGTGGACTCCGAGGCTTGTTTGTGCCCAGACTATGATGAAACATGTGTATCAGTCTGGTTCTCTCATCTCTGCAGTAACCTCTCAACTGCTAAATATGTATTTTTCACATAATGTAGAGAGAATCTGGCTAAACTTGATGAAAATGTGGCAATAATGGTAAAAACACTCCCTTATTGTTGGTAAATTGACAAACTGTTTTTAAAAACATGTCAACTTTCTTACCTTTTAAAGAAAGTATTAATTTTTACACCTTATTACAGATTAGCTACAACTAATGTAACAAAGATTAAGCAAATCCTTCATGATGTTCAAAGATCTGCAGGGCCTGAATTTTTCTTGTCAGATCAAACTGAAGGTGTGTATCTTCGCTCAGGTGTCGGCTGTCTGGCGTTCTGGCTACAGCCTGCGGCGACGATGCAGTGCGAGTGTTTAAGGAGGACGAGACGAGCGATCCGGAACAACCCGTGTTCTCGCTCGCCGCTCAGGTGACCAAAGCTCACGGCCAGGACGTCAACTGTGTTGCCTGGAACCCAAAGGAGGCGGGACTCCTGGCGACCTGCAGCGACGACGGAGAGATCGCCATCTGGAGGTTCAAGGAGGAAAACTGAACGCTCTTAACAATAACCGTCCTCTCACTGAGCACAAAATTATTGCAAGTTACACTGGAAACTGGTCAAATTTTGTACATTCAGCTTAATATTAGTGGATAAACTTTTCACCTGTCATCTTTTATTTCTGTTTCTAAACTTCAGCGCTTTGCTTCTTAAGCTTTGGAAGTTTACATCTGCCTTTGATTAGGAATTTATTGCCATTTCATGTTGTTTATATAAATAAACATAAAAGAAATATAAAAAAACCAATCATGTGGCTTCTCTTTATTCCAAAAAATGTTCCAGACAGCACATCATTGTAAAAACAATTTGATCAGTCCAAGAATTAATTTCACAACAGAATTTTAAGCCTAAAAAATATAGTTGAACAAAGTTTCTTCAGAATTTAAAGAACCAATCTGAAGGAAGAGCATCCTGTTTACACTAATGTGTGTTTTTTCACTATCATAAGGTACAAAGTTAATAGACTTAAACACTCATATCCCAGATTTTTAGCTGTTCATCACATCAGTTAGCAGTTTGTCATGTATCTGTTACACGTCTGATTATATTAACTGCAAATAGATCCTGTACACTGTCATTCTGGACTTTTTCCACATCATTCACCTGATATAAAACGGAGACGAGTGCACCGAATAAAATGACACTTAATCAGACTGGAGGTGAAGATGACAAACTTACAGACAGAGAGAAGGGAAATGACTCAGGTTGAATATCTACATTTAAAAAAAACAAACATGAAAAAAACCCCTACTGATTCCTCCTCATAAAAGAAGCTGCAGGTTCTGTTTAGTCTGAGTCACTGTCTCCGTCGCTGTCAGCCTCCTTCACGTCCACGCTGAACTTGTACTCCTGGTCACAGCCCATGTATGCGTCACTCATGAAGTACAGGGTGTAGTTATGAACGCCCACGGCTGGTGCAACAAAGTCCAGCTTCACCTGCAGAGGGGGGGCCACAATGAATAAACAAAATGAGGCCTCTGTTGGTTTAAAGAGCATTTATATTTAGTCACTGATCACATGATTCAGCGGGCGACGTTCACTGACCTTTGCTTTCTGCTGAAGAGTCAACCTCTTGATAGAAATGAGGCTGTTAGACTTGGGGTCTCCGATCACAACCCACCAGCCCTCTTCACGTTTCTGTACCAGAGACAAACAGTTATATAAGAGTCATTACATGTCAATAAAACACATGATCATAGAGGCTGATGGAAAAATGAAAAGGTGGTGCTTACCTGAGGGAAGAGTGGAGCGATGACGGGCCCGGTCACCTCCTCCTCTCTCTCCAGCTGCACCTGAACCAGAACTGGACTGCCACTGTGGGAAAAAATACAAACACATACATGAGCATTCAACAAAGTAACAATGTGGGACTGAAATCATGAAAAGGATCTTACTTTTTAGCTACAAGGTGCAGAAAAACACTTAAAATAACAAAAACTTTTGTTATATACACATCATTTACAGCCAAAACATGCCTAAATATGGCTCAGGTTTATATTCCCCTCGAATTTCTGTAATTATTCTTAAGCAGCATCATGAAAATTCTATTTTTTCATTCATTTTCTTGTTGTAACTTCTGCTGCAGACAGTACGCTCCCGTACCTCTTGACGTTGTCCTTCTCTGCCACCTCGTACGACAGCTCGATGTTGGGGTAGCGGTTACAGAAGCGAGCGACGTCTGCCATCTGAGCGTCTGAGAGCTGCAGCAGCGCAGTCCTGTCTTCATCCTCCATCTCCATGATGTCGAAGATGCTCTCCACACCCTGAAGAAAAGAGCGGAGATGAGATGGATGAAGAGAAGCTCAAGTTCACTTATAAAGATGTAAGAGAGAGGTGAGAAAACACTGATGTACCTTTTCAGTGCAGCGCTTGATGTGCTCGGAGGTGAAGAAGGGCAGCTGTTTGAGGTACGAGTCCTTGGACCACATGGCCTGAGTGACCATCTGAGCCAGCTCCATGGCTGCCAGAGCAGGACTCAGCCAGCCGTTACTGGACAGCACATCGACGCAGGCCTGGATCAGACGGACCGCCTGCAAACACAACAAACAGGGAGTTAAAAACAATCCAATCCAGGAATCTGACACTTTATTCCCATGGAAATCATCTTAAATCTGCACCTTGCTCAGGATCTCCTCTGTGTCTGACTGCAGCTCAGCGCTCAGCTGCATCCTGGACAGGTGAGCCTGCAGCAGCAGGTTGGTCTTCACGTGTGGATCGTTGAACTTGGGGTTGTTCAGTTTGTGTGGAACTTTCTGTGCCAACTACAACACAACAAATAAAGCATAAATTTTAACTCACTGACTTGTGATTTGATAAAAAGGTCAGTTATATTTGCGTTCTGTCATCGCTGTGCGTTTACCTGTCGCAGAAGTGCGTCCTCGTGATGTCTGATGGGAATGTTTCTGTACTCAGCAGCGTTGGAGATGATCTCGATTAACCCTCGGATCTTTGTCTTTGCATTCAGAGACATGCTGAACAACTCTGCCGAACACAAACACACAACAAGTCACATGTGAATCCAACTGATTCTCTCATACACAGAGTCTCTGTAACAGGCATGATGATCAATCAACGAGATCAGTTGTATTGGCACAAACCGATGGTGGTGTAGTTGATGTAGTAGTAAGCAGCGATCATGCCCAGATTGAGCGGAGCTACATCCATCTCATCCTCTATGCTGATGCACTTGGACTGCTCCAGGTCGTGTAACGTGTGTTCAACCAGCTCAGACAGGTGGTCAGACAGGTGACGATGGGACATTCCTGAGCAGGTAAAACACAAAACAAAACATTTAGAGTTCGTTCCCGTCATCTGAAGCAGCACAGCTCAAACCGTTTCCTTCTCTTCCTTGTTTTTAATCAGGATGAGACTCACCTTGCAGGTTGTAGTAGTTGGGGTTCTGGGTCATTCGCCGGTAGAGGAACGTCCATGTCAGGTAGTCCACGGCGTCCTGCTTGTTCTCCACCGTCTTGGTGACGATCTCAGCGTTGAAGTGGTCGTGAAGACAGTGGTCCAAGTGAGACTCCACCGGCAGCGGCTCGTACAGGAACTTCTTGAAGAAGTCCTATTAAGAATGGAAAAAAGAAACGGTTTGGTTTGTTCTAAGCTTTCAGTGGTTGGTTTCAAAAACTGAACCAGAGAGAAAACAACAAGTCTTTCTACCTTCTTGGAGCCCTGACACATGATGACACAGCGTCCTTCATCATCTAACATGGGTCTGTTCGCCTTGCCAACCATCTGCAGGACGTCATATATGGGATAGTCCACATATCTGAGAGACAAAAGCAGGAGAAAGTCGTCAAAACGATTTGTATTTTTACCAGTAAACACCTCAAAAATAAAACACAAGGGGTCCTTACGCGTGGATTTTGCCATTGTAGTACTGTGTGTCCATGACGATGACCAGATGTGCAGAGATGTTGATGCCCCAGCAGAGCGAACGAGACGACACGACCACCTGAACAGCACCTGTCAAAGGAGAACAAACCGAAGATGCCAAAAATAATTATTTCGTCCTGAACCTGAACTCAGCAAGCTGACGGTGAAGAGCAGGAGTGAGTCATACCGGAGTTGAAGAGCTGCTCAACTATTTTGCGCTCAGTTGCAGAGAGGCCCTCGTGCAGGTAGCCCACGCCGTTCGCAAGAGTCTCTTTCAGCGTTGGGTCATTCAGTTTGTCCAGGAATGGAGCGAGGTCCTTCTCAGTGCAGTGCAGGAACCTACAGAGACACACAACGTTTATTCTGTGGCCAAAGTGTCGAGATGTGACGGGAAACAACATCAACTAAGTTTATTCCTCATCTACAGGCGTGAACTCGTAGTTACTGACCTCTGAGGAACCACATCAGCAGCACAGAAGGTGAGGATGTCGATGGCGGTGAGGCGAGTCTGTCTGCGTGACGGGACGAACACCACGGCCGGCTTGGAGGGCGAGTGCTTCATGATGGCGTGATACACGGGCTTCGCCATGGACAGCAGGCGAGTCTGAGTGTGACTCACATTGAAGCCCTGAACAGAAGAGTCAACAGAAACATCAGAAACCAGACAGAAGTTGATGGAAACACTCTCATGTGCAGAACATGTTAGTATTTTCAGGAGCTGCTGAGTCACACGGTGTTCTCAGACCTGGATGTGCAGCTCCAGAGGCACCGGTCTGACGTTGGGGTGGAAGTTGAACGTGGCCGTGGTGCTGCAGCCCAGCCAGTGAGCCACGTCTTTGGCGTTGGACAAGGACGAGCTGAGGGCCACGATGCGGATGGGACGCTCAATCTGAGAGGAGATGTACCTCATCCTGGAGCAGATGACCTCAAGCACCGGCTGATGAAGAGAAACAAGGGACATTAGCACGATGCACAGCCTGCAAATGACTCCTGCATGTGAAAAAACACATGTGTTCTTACTCCATTTTCTCCTCCGATAAGATGTGCCTCATCCACGATGAAGAGGCTGACGTTCTGGACGTTCTTCCTCTGCTTCCAGCGACGAGACAGGATGTCCCATTTGTCCGGAGTGCTGACGATGATGTCGCCTTTGCCTAAGAGCTTCAGATCTGTGCTGGTTTCTCCTGTCAGCAGCACCACCTTCTTGTTCAGGACGTCCTGGAACTTCTGGTGCCAGTCGATAAACACCTGAAGCACAAAGATTGAAATAATTATTAATAGTGCTTGACAGGAAAATAAGAAATTCTGCTTTTGATATAAGCACACTTTCAGCTTTAATGACGTACCTGTTCAGCCAGCGCTTCCATCGGGGTGATGTAGACGCAGCGACCTTCTGCGTTGTGCAGCAACATCCTCAGAATAGCAAACTCCGCACAGATGGTCTTTCCACTGCCGGTCGGAGCTCCAACAAACACATTGTCATCACTGTTGTACACAGCGTTGAACACTGGAGGCACAGAAACAATCAAATTAAGTCAAAAAACAATGAAGTGGATGAAAATTTATCATGAAGCAGAAAGATTTGATCTCTTTTGTTACCTTGAGTCTGGATGGGGTTGAAGAAGGGGAACTTGTTCTGGTAAAGAGCCTCGAAGGCGGAGTTCCTGAGTGCGGTGACAGGCAGTGGCTGCAGGTCCAGCAGCTCAGTGGGTGGGGGGTATTTCTCTGGTAGGATCAGGTGACGGAAGGACACCGGGAGCTGAGTCTCACAGGCTGACAGGAGGCAGAATGAAGTCAGTTAAGAAATGATCACATAAAGACATGAATTCGACAAACACATGAGTGAATCCAGTCACTCACAGAGCCATCGGTCTGAAACCACACGGATGAAGTACTGCGGCGGCAGAGGCTCAAACACCGGGACGAAGAAGGTGACCAGGTGCTCGTCTTGGGCGTATTTGGCTTTGAGCAGGAAGTACTCGTGGTGGAGGATGACCTCACTGTCCACATCCTCCACCAGGATCCAGAAAGCCTCAGAAGATCCATGAATCTAAGACAGGAAAATGACAGTGTGATAACAGTTAAAGAAACAGAGACAGCTCAGGTGCAGAGCATCATGGGATCAGCTGCTCACCTTGTCATCCCACTGGAAGTCAGGTGTGATGGTGAGCTCCACCTTCAGCGTGGAGCGGGTGATGGGCTGCAGATGAACAGCCAGGTCCAGTTTGGGGAACTGGTGAACATATTTGTGGATGGTCTTCCCCATTTTTGGCATTCGGATCAGCTCACCTGAAAAATTAAACATATAGTTTCTTGTTGCTTTCTGAGCTGAAGGGGGATTCAGTGAACATGGCGGAAGAAAACTCACCGATCTCATTGTGGTTGAGGTCGTAGAGACGCTCAAAGGGGAAGTTTTTCTTCTCGATCTTCTTGATCACCTCCTCTGGCAGCTTCTTGAACTGTCGCAGCGGAGACATCGACTGCCACCTGTTGAGAACAAAGATCCAGAACTTCAGCAAACCTGCTTTGGCAAACAAAACACAGCGCAGGTTGCTGCTTTGAGAGGAAAAGAGTTTGCAGACTTACATCCTCTTGTCAATCATCTTGCAGAGGTTCATGGTCTTGTCTGTCAGTTGAGCCCAGCCTCTGTTGAGCACGATCTCAAATATGGCTCGCATTAACCTTCCAGCACTCTGACAGAAAAAAACACAACAAAACAAGTTAATTACTCTCAATTTTGTAGGAGTATGAACATAAATTAGAGAGTTTTCAGTAACAGTTTTGTTTGGCATGAACATTTTCAGAAACTTGTATTAATGAAAAAAGCTTTGATCAACCTAAAAGTTGAGCGAAAACATTGATGACAGTAGATTTTTTTCTCACCTGTGTGACGTACACCATGTCGGCCATGAGAGCAAAACCTTCCAGTTTGAGCTGAGAGATGTACGCCTGAAGCAGCACGTTGATCTGAAATGAGAAGAAACAAAGCACAGAGTTTTATTTTTACTATGACTTCATTAAAAAAAAATCAGCTAATCTGCACCCAAGAAAACCTCATTATAATGACGTCATCTTACAAAAAAGCTGACTGTGCCTCATATCATAAATAAAACTTAAGATCCTTCTTTCTGTTTTCTGACTACTAAAAGTGTATTTACATAAATTAATCACTGGTTATGGTTGCTACCTTTGCACTGGGCTCTTCAATGCTTTCCTTCACAGGAATTGGAACTCTCTCCAGCAGCTTCTGCAGCTCCAACTTCTCCTCCTAAAAATCAAAACCATTTGTCAGCATATTAAACAATAATCTGTCGGGGGTTCTAACTGAACACGGCTGAACATCTGGAGACCAGTCATACCTCTCTCACAGTGATGTTCCTGAACTCTGAGGAGAGTGAAAACACTCTGAAGAGCTCAATCTCACTGAGAGTGGGCTTCAGCAGCTGGTTGTAGGTTTGAATGGAGTCATGAGTGATGTAGAAGTGACTGGCAATGCGTCCAAGGTCTGTAACCTGCAGGTGAGGAGGCAAAAAAGTCCACAAATTAAAGCTTAAAAGTGCAATTCATCACTAATTTTACACAAAAATAGATGATTTGTAATAAATATGCAAACCTGAAAGCTGCCGGTCCTCTTGTCATATTTGACGAGGCTGTTCTTGTCCAGGACGCTGGCTGCCGTGTGCACCAGATCCATCCTGCGTCTCTCCAGCAGGGGGTCTGAGCTGCGGTCATCGTGGGAGACACCGTACAGGGTGGGGTTGCGGAGCATGCGAACGTACAGGTAGGTGTAGCCGAGCCAGTTCACAGCGTCCTGACAAAACAAGTGTATGAAGTTACAGAAACTGTGCAAGTGGCAGAATATAATCAGCTGCTGGAACATGTGAAGATGTTTGATGCTAACCTTGACGTTCTGCACGTTTCCCAGAACTATCTCAGCGTTGAGCATGTCAGGCAGTTTGCCCACCATCTGACTCTCGATCGGCAGCTGCTGGTTGAGCAGAGACAGGTAATACTGCAGCTCTCCGTGCGACGTGATCAGGATTCCTTCTCCCTTTGTGTCATACTGAGGACGACCGGCTCGACCAAGCATCTGAAACAAAACAGAATTCATCCCTTTATAACTGTTACGAAGAGTTATGAAGCAGTTTCACCTGCAGTTTAGTGTTCAGCCTGCACAGACCGACCTGTAAAATGTCCAGAGCTCCCAGTTCAGTCCATCTGCCCTTCTCTGGGCTGTACACCTGAGTGCCTTTGATGATGACGGTGTGTGCCGGCAGGTTGACACCCCAAGCCAGAGTAGCTGTGGACACCAGAACCTGGATGTGTTTGTCAGCAAACAGATCCTCCACCAGCGTACGGTCCACTCTGGTCATACCGGCATGATGGATCGCAAAGCCGTACGGCAACAAATCCTTCAGCTCCAGGTTCTAGATCAGAGAGTTCAGGTCAAAGTCAGACAGGATTCTGAACTGCAAGAGCTTTAAATTCTGCCATCGATTGTATTTTGTGACAGTGAAGTTTCTGGTTTGCTCACCTTGCACTGTTCTGCTTCAGTTCTCAACACCTCAGTGGACGCTGAACCTTCTCTGAGGAACAAACCCAGTGTGTCCTTCTCCAAACACATGTCTCTTATGGCTCTGGCAGTCTTTCCTGTCTCCTTCCTGGAGTGGACAAACACCAGCACCTGGAGGAGACAAATGAGAGTCAAGAGTCTCTCAGAATGCAGTTACACACTGTCGTAGATAAATACTAGTTTGAGGAGATGCAAGTTGGAAGAGTCAAACCAAAACTCACCTGGTTCTTTCCAGCGTGCTCCATAATCTTTTCATACACAATCTCATTCATGATCTGGAAACGCTTGATGGCTTTTTTCTCCGTGATTCCAACATAAGTTTGCTCCAGGGGCACAGGGCGGAAACTGCACATGGAAAGAAAAAGGTTATTAAAGATGGACATGCAAAGAAAATGTGTAGCTACAAACTGAAGGTGTCCTTTTCCAGACGAGATTAAAGCATGACTGCTTTTCGGATGATTCTCAAACAGCCGTACCTGTTGTCAAAGTAGAACAATCCCTTTGCAGGATCCACACGCAGGCAGGTGGCCACATCCTCATAGTTGGGCAGCGTGGCACTGAGGCCCAGCAGACGCACATCCTCCTGGGTCAGCTCCACGTTGCGAATGGTCCTTGCCACCAGAGATTCCAGCACGGGTCCACGGTCGTCGTGCAGCAGGTGGATTTCATCCTGCACAGTGCATTCGAGTTGTTATCATCAGAGTTTCACACAAAAAAATCAGACCTGCACTAGATGTGGTGTGTTTTAGGACTTGACCAACACAGTCACAGCACTTACTATGATAATTAGCCGCACAAGCTGGGTGTAGGTACGCTCTCCACCTTTACGGGTGATGATGTCCCATTTCTCAGGGGTGCAGACGATGATCTGAGTGGCATTGATCTCCTCTTTGCAGAGCTGATGGTCTCCTGTCAGCTCAGACACTGTGATGCCGTAACTCGCCAGGCGCTAAGAAAATTACAAGAATTATTTAAGGATATGATTTGTAATAATAAAAACAACTGCAATATAAAGAGACGTATTTAAATTAAAATCTCTGTAGGAAAGAGGTGGGACAAACCTTGCTGAAGCTTCCCACCATCTCCTGTACAAGTGAACGCATCGGTGCAATGTAGATGATTTTGAAGTCGTCCACGTTGATGGTTCCATCCAGGTTTATGTGCTTTCCAATTTCTCTCAGCATCGCCATCAAAGCAACGTTGGTCTTACCAGCTCCCTGTTAGCACAAAGAACAACAAAATTATAAGAGAAAACAGACTTGAGAATAAAAGTCAGAATGCTTTTGGCTTACAGAAGTTTGCTTACCGTGGGTGCGCACACTAGCAGGTTCTCGTCGGTCTCCATGGTCGTCTTGAACAACTTGCTCTGGATGCGGTTCAGGGTTTTGAACCCCTCGAATCCAGCCTGTGCGTACTTGGGCAACTTCTCAATGGCAACCAGCACCTGATGACACAGTGATGTCATGTAACGCAGGTTGTTTATCACTGAAACATTTGCATTATTTGCTGTCAGCTGGGAAACTAAACAAAGCAACGAACCTCGTCATCAGCAAAGGGCTTCGGTTTGAGTGCAGGAACATGGACTTCTTCATAACCTTTACGCTGCTTACGAAACGAGCCGTCCGGCAGCTGGCAACGCTTGTTGGCCATGAAATGGCTCCCCTGTGTGAAGGCCAGGTCATCGAGGTCCAGCAGCTGTCGAGGGGCCATCGACTGTAGAAGAAGAACAGAGAACAATTATGTAATATAATGTAATTATGTAAACTTCAGTGCATAATAGCAGTGTCATTGGTGCCATTTTATTAACCCAATGCAGTAAACTTTGGTTAGCTTACGTTAAAAAATACCATTTATCTATTTCAATCCTGCTTGTATGATGCACACTTCAGATATTCACACTGATATTCACCTCTCCATGGTCGATGTCCATTGCTTCCAAGTCATCAACACGAGACTTCCTCACCCTCTCTCTGCGAGATCGCTCCTCCTAAGAACACAACATACCATAATTAATACATGTGAACCATAAAACAATAGATTATTTATTCAGTTTCTTGCATAATTTTACAAGAAGGAAGCCCCACCCTGATAATATCCTCCTTCTCAGTCTCTTGCAGCTGGTAGAGAATCTTTGACAGTTCCTGATCAGACTCCATCTTCCCAATGATCCGCTCCTTCTCTGCTTCGCTCTGAGCACTTGCCAGCATGGTACAATACTGAACTGTGTGTCAGAAGAAAGACAGTGATTCAAAACTTCAAGAGGCACAAGTTTCAGCAATTTGAAATTCATCATTTGACACCACTGACTTACTCATGCGACGGTGCTGACGGAGAATTTTGATGAAATCGAAGGTGTTGAAGCCCAGCAGCAACACCAGCTGGTTCTCACATTCTCTGTCATCACTGGCAGTCTGTGCAACGCAGAGAGAAAAGAGGTGAGTTAGCCTGAAAAAAATATATGAATATATTCTCAATTAAAAAGCTCACAGCAGAAAAGAGGACAGACATACCTTGAGGATTTCTAAGACTTCATCAGCCTTCTTTTGGGACACAATGGCGTCATCATAGAAACGACTGAGCTGACGCTGGAGCCAGAAGGCATCAATGTCTCGTGGATGCAGGTCTTTCTTCTTTACTGTCATCACATCGCCTGTGGCACCAAGCTAAATGAAGAGTGAATAATTAGTATTTACAGTGGTGCTGATTTGTGCTGCATGCAATGATTCAATCAGCTACATTTATCTTTGAGAAATAATACATCTTAATTTAGATGTCATGCTTACATTGGCGGAAAGTGTGCAGCCCACTTCGGCCTCCTCTCCTTCACTGTCTTCATCTGAGTGTTCATCTCGTACCTCTCCAAACTGGTCTTCATCACCCTCCTTTATATAAAGGAAAATAGTTTAGTGAAACAATCTACTTAAAATCAGCACTTGGATCTAAAATACAGGGAAACTTGTTGTTGCATTTCTGAAAGAATGAGCAAACAGCCCTCACCTCCTCATCAGATTCAAACTGGACATTCACACCATATGTTTCATCAATGTTGTCATCTGTAAAGAAAAGATAAAGTCCACAATTACAAGAAAATCTTAATAAGAAACTGGGGTGAGACTGTCAATTAAACAGTGGATTAAACTGTAAATTGAATCTTTACTAACCCATATTCTGTAAGTCCTTGTCTCCTCCATAGTCGGTGATCTTCTTTCCCAAATTAACCAACACGTGGTATCGTGTGTCATCAGCAGGTCCGAGAAGCTGCTCTACTTCCCGCCTCCTCTCCTTGTCCCTCATTTTATCATTCTTCAGCACTGCTAACACTTCATCAGCTGCACCACACAGGATATCACGAGGCTGCGAGAAGAAACAACAGGGTCAATTAAAGCTTCAGGTGCAGGTCACTGATGAAAAACACAAGCTGACACTGAAATAAAATCAAAAGTGTTTTCAAATTTTCTGACCTGATCTCCCAAAGCAGCATGGATGAAGCTTAGCAGCACTTCATAGGTCTCTCTGGTTTCTTTGGTTTTAGGCTTGTACACGATGCCCACCATTTCATCAATGCCTTCAGACAGGAGGGTAAAGCCTTTCATCTTATTGATATCGTGCCTGTCCTCATCTCTTTTTCTTCTCCTGAATAGACAAAATATGAGAAAGAATAAAAAGGTTAAAGGCAGTGTTACTTAATAATGACATCCAATGAACAACAAAAACAACATGAATTCGAATTACTTGCTTTTGTTGTTACAAGCTAAACATTTTCCATAACATATCACAGATTTATTCTTTTCTAACCTTGTAAACAGCCATTAATTTAGATACACAATTAGAGTTAACTTACAAAATAAAATTTTACAACAACCTTGTTTTTGACACTATAAATATACCGGAATTTCTGTTATTCAATTATTGTACAGCAACTAGCATTGCAATCTGTTGATTTAAGTTGTAAAAGATAATGAAATCTGTTGAAACTACTGACTTGTCTCGTCTTTCCTCCAGTTTCTGAGGTTTGGTCCTCTGAGCCTTGTCACCCATCTTGGTCCCCTCCAGCTTCCCCACCAGGGACAGCACCTCTCCGGTGGGTTCATCTCTCCGTGTTCGGTCGATCAAAGATCGATCAGCTTGCAACACCAAGTTAGAGTTCTAATAATTCACAACAAAAAAAATGTGGTCAGTCAGTGCATTAGTTTACACAACACCAGCTAGGCTAACTGCTAATTAGCGGTATGGCTAGCTAAACATGGAGTGAGTTAGCACGAAGTGAACACTTATATTGTAACGGCTAGTTAGCTTAATAACGTAAAACTATTTAAAGCTATTATACGCATATATCTTGCATTTTCTATCTCTAAAAATCCATATTTAATTGTAAAACTACTCACCGCTTTGTACTCGTACTGGAGGCTACGGGCAGTAACATCCGCCATGGTGCGAGTTTAGTCCTTTAGCTTTTACCGCACTTAACGCTAAATCAATGAAAACCAGCTAACTAACTCCAAAAAATCCGCAGAGTTGAATTAACTCTGCCTACTTATGGAGACGCTGGGATCATCGGTGCAGGGTTCAGATTTATAGCATGAGATCGTTTTCAAAACGTCCGAGTTTACAACTTGCGTCTCTCATACGTTACAACAGCGGTGATAGCACGAGCGCACAACAAGCCGCTGCTGGCTCTGATTTCCGTTTCCGGTGTCGAATGTTACATCAGGTTCGAAGCCTGAAAACGAGTAGCGCCCTCTATAGGTGGGTATAAAAACTGAAAAGATTAAATATCTGTTTAAATAGCCAAATGCCGCTGATCTATCAAAGAGACCAGTGAAGTTATAGAGCCATTTAAAGTTCATTATGTGTGAAATGTCATCTCACATGTAACTTTGTGTAAACTAAACACATTAATAAGACTAAATTTTTTATGTGGTTTTTAGTTTTAAATTATTTACCCTTTTTTAAACCATACTTTACATAAGCCTACAGTATACATTAACACTAGTAAAGCATTTAATAGTGCCTCAATAAACCATGTTTTAAACACTACAGTTTACTCTGACAAATATGAACCCTCTGTTATCTTGATAACATTTATTTTCTCTGTCCTACAGTTTATATACTGACTTTTATTTGTGAAATATGATAGCTAATATGGATACTTATCCACTTTTGGTTTCTCCAAAATCAAAAAAGACGTCCCTCTTGGGGAATACACACAGTATATGTACATAAATATGTATTTTAGTTAAAAAAAACAGTGTTGTGTGGCTCCCTTTGATATGCATGGATGCTTTGTGTATACGAGTAGTACATGCACTTATAGCATTTACACCCAGATGGCAGCAGAGAGAGCTATTTGGAGTACAGTGACTTGTTCAAGGATACTTTGAACTGTATACAGAGAAAGTTGATAATCAAGCCATCAAAGCTGTGATGAAAGAATGACCCCCTTTGCCTCCTGTGTTACAACTTCCCCATATTTGTACAACCGGTTCCTGTGTGGGCTTATGTGAGTATTAACTGTGAGAGGGAAGTTACTGAATGTGTCTCTTCTGTGTGTATAAATATGTCATTTGTTTTATTTTTTCTCACATTTTTATTTACTTAAACCGATACAGTCATAAGTGCAGGAAGAAAGCACTCGAAGGAAGAAGATGCAGTTGGGTGTGACAATTTTCTTGAGAGAGAAGAATGTATCCATTTTTGTACTTCCTGTCTGAGGGCTCATGCAACTTTTAAACCCTTTGCACATCTGGCAACAACATCTGTCCCTTTCCGACAGTCAGAGTCTCTGATGTTTTAGGCCTACATCTACTGAGCCAGCTTTTTAACCTCAGTCACACCCAAAGACAGACAGACAGAGAGAGAGGGGGTGACACAGATAAATGGGCTACACACATCAGGGAAACAAATTATAGGCTAAAGTGTGTGTGTGTGTGAGAGAGAGTGAGAGAGTGTGTGTGCTGGAGGGGGCAAGGGATTACTTACACTGTAGTGTGTGTGTGTGTGTCCAGTACTTTTGCACATGTGCATGCATAAATACACACACACATTCAACACGTGTATCTGGATGCCTGCAGTTATTCCAGGTCATATTTGGCATGTGTTGATCCTCCTCTCTGCCACCCCGTTACTTATTAGGTGGACTCTTTTGTCCTCTCTCATTCAAAGGACATGCAGACTCGTGACCGACAGTATGGAGGATGGCGTTGCTGTTGATTAAGGTGCCCTATAATACATTGATCACCAGCTGGATGCAGACAGCTTAACAAAAATATTCAGTCTTGAGTCCTGAACTGATGTTTTCCTGCCCAGTCTGCCTTTTTGTAAATCCTCCATTGTACTTCAGACTTGCGTCCAGATAATGTGATCTCTGTCGTTCTCTCAGCACCACATGAGCACACCTCAGCTGTCTGAGCAGCTGTTGCCGTGTTGCCATCTGTGAACAGACTCTGCCTCCAAACAGGAGCGTGAGAAAACAAACTGTATCTGAAACACACACATAATGAGAGTCCTGAATGCACAGAGTTAGCCTAGATAGAGCGGAAAAGGACTGCTTTCTTCTTCCAAGGTCCAGGGATTAATACTTCCTGTGTGACCCAGACAAGGTTTGGATAAGAGTCTCTTGAGCGAGGTTTACAGTCGGCGCTGCCAGCAGTCTGAATTAACATGAGGATGCTAAAGAGGGCAGGTTAGCTGAGGCAAGGTAACCCTTCTAGGCTATAACGTGGTTACACCGGAGGTCCTGGAATGCAGCTCCTACTATTCCTGTCCTGGGTGAAATGACTTCCATGAAGTGAAGACGCAGCTATCTTGTGTTGATTCATCACTAACTGCATATTCCTAGAACAGCTTTATGTTTACTGTGAACCTTTTGCCCACCCTGGCCTTACAGGTTTACATACACAAGAAAGACTATCAAATGTCTAATAAGTGCAACACAGATTTTGAAACTCCAACAATATTGATAAAATGAGTTAAAGTCAACACACAAGGAAGCTTGGTAATGTCTCTCTGTACAGTTTTATTTACATGATACTATTCTGTTGTAATGCTGGATAGCAAGATTATATGTAATACATAAATATCAACACAGTTTGTTGTTTTTTCATTTTTTTGTACAAATTTGCATATAACTAAGAATCAGAAAGGAAAAACTCAAACGGATACATACAGTTGTTTTTTTTTAAATGAAAAACACATCCTTACAGGGGAGATAAAAGGGGGTTAACACAAGTCACAGACATACATGGTTTCAATGTGTCAGGCAGCCATGAAAACACACTTCTGCACTTCTGCACAGTTTTGTGCACATGCACGCGCACAAATAAACACACACGCGCACACACACACTTCTCTATGGTGCTCTAAAGCAGACACACACAGACCAATAGCTGTTAGACAGATGAGAAGTTACATCTAATCTTGGTATCTATTATTTTCATAAATCTAGTTCTGGCATGCTCCTGTAGTTCTGTAAACATGTGCTGATAAACCGGGTAGCTCCACAGACAAAAAGGGTCGGGGGGAAACACACACACACACACACACACACACACACACACACACTCTCTCACAAACACACTCACTCACTGTGCTCTCATGACCATTCTGTTAGCGCATTAAAAATAACAAAAGAAAACAAAAAAAAGAAATGGTTCACATACCCTAATTCCACAAAAATGCACTGAAAAAACATGCGCTAACATCAGTACAATATTGACGGAAAAAGAAAAAAAAGCTAATAAAATATAACATAATTGTCTCTCAGCAAATAAAATGTCTGAAACCCTAAGTTGAGTGATGCCAAATATTTCTGAAACACTAATGCAGATGAAGAGTAACTCATGCATTTATCCCATTCATTCATTCATGCCCCTACAATATTGTTGCTTAAATTCACCTACCAGGCCTGCCAGGGAAGGGTGCCGTCCTTCCTCTCAGGCCACACATCGGTACTCACAGCCCTGTACCAGGCGTCTGTGATAACAATATGAGCGCAGACTATTTGGGTAACTCCTTTACCCACCATGTCCATTGAGAATGTTTAGATTCAGTGAAAACGTGGAGTAATTTGTTTGTCCCTGTCTAGCATGATACCTCCAGCCATAATGGAGCAGCCTTATCACAATCAAACCGATCAAAATCAACACGGCCATGCTGATCGGAGGGGTCACTGAGGCTGACTTTTTTTTTTTTTTTTAAGATGATCCATCAGTTCTGCTGGGGTTAAAAGCTGATCGAAACAAAGTAAAAGGGAAGACAACAAAGCTCAACACAGCAGCTGTGAGGTAGGTAAAGCTAGGAAAGACAGAGACAAGGTAACAAAGCCCCTTGTGCATGGTGGGGGACAGTTGTATGGTTCTCCAAACGTTGACTGACTCCAGTACCAACGGATCACAGAGCAAGATGTTCAGTGATTGAGGGACTGTTAAACTGTGTAATCTGGATGTTTTTAAAGACCTGCCAGCGGCAGAGTCTGGGTAAAATCTACGGTTTGGCACAAAATGGCGCCTGGTTTGGGTGAGAGGAGCACAGCATGTCCTGGACAGTTAGCCTGGGCTGCTCTTAATAAGACAATACATATTCTTAGAAAGAAAAAAAAAAAAGGACTGAAGAGCGGCAAAGTCACACCACAGAAAATAGGATAAAACAAACTAATGAATTAATCAAAAAAAAAAAGAGGAGAAAAGTGATCATTCATGCAACTTCCTCAGACGGGATCTTTTCATTTTTTCTTCTTTTTTTTCCATAATTTTCTTGAGGTTGTAATTTTGTAAATCAAGTCCTTTTAATTCTCACTTAGCCTCTTATGCCAGTGCTCATTTCAAAAGGTTCACACTCATACTCCAGTCTTTGTCAAAGGTCTTATCAACGTTGTCGCCGCTGCTGTTTTTTTTCTTTTTTCTTTGTCAAATCTATATTCTCTGGATCTTGTCGGCCACCACCACAGGGTTTTCTTTACGGATCTTGGCAGCAGCCTCGGCCTTGTAATCATAAGGACAGTTGTGCTTGTCGGAGTACCGGTGGATACCACAGAACAGGTTGCCGCAGCGACAGTCAAACCCTGGAGGCACAAACAGCATGGGTCAAAGTTAGAAAGGAGAGTTGTTGAGAAAAAACAATAATATATCTTTCATGAGATGCCCTTTTGTTGCCCCTCCTGCTCACCTGTAAGGCCCACCCTTTTGCGGCACATAAAGCACCTATTCTTCTTGGGTTTCGGGGTGTCACCTTTGTTATCCTCACTGCTGGAAGATGCTACAGGAGTAGGGCTAGAAGCAGCAGGCTGGTTTACAACTACAAAAAAAAAGGACAACAGAGAACAAAACTCATTATTCATGCCAGGTTTAATTAGATCTTATCTGATATCTTTGATTTGAAAGAGCACTAGATGAATGAGTTTTATACATAGTTCTTTTAAAACGTGCAGACACACTGGCAACTCAAATTGTGTATTTTTTTCCCCCAAATTACAGTAATTAGTACGATCCTTATCTCTAAATTGCTGCCTCTTGTTCTTGGCAGAAAACAGTGCACCACTTTGAGAAAGCCTCTGACAGGCAGCATCAAATCTGAGAAAGCCCTCTGGTGTGGGGGTATTTTTAAACAGGTTTATTTGTAGACCCCCCCTCTCTTTCTCAGCGGCTGTAAGTAAAACCAACAGTTGGGTTCAAGGTATGCAGCAAAGCATCAAAAATAAACTGTGGCTTCAGTGGGTCCTACAAGGCAATGTTTGCTTTAAGAAGTGTGTATGTGAGCGGCCACCTGCATGTGTTAAATGTCTGCTTGTTTATGTCTGCTACCTCGTCTGTTACTGCAAGTGTATTTATGTGTCTGTGTCTTTTTACCAGGCTCTAAGGGTTCTGGTTTGTCCTCTCTCGAGATGCTCATCTCTGTCATTTGTTGAGTCACAGGAAGAGATCCTTGAATAGTTCTGAAGGTTTGATGAAAAATGGAGAAAAAGGATTGTCAGACAGCAGTTCATATGTTCGAAAAACTTAAAGAAAGCTAACTAACAACCTCAAGCAGTCAAACGCAGCAGATACTGACCTAGACATGTCTGGTGAAGAGGCAGGGGAGGCATCAACCTTGGCTAGACTAGCTTCTAGTCTCTGGATGGCCGAGGCCTCTGAGGTAGGACTAGCAGCTGAGCCTGCGTGAGAACAGAGTGAACTCCATTAGACAAAACTCAAGCAGAAAGCAGTGACATTTGACATCAATACAAAGCACATAACATGTACAATCAGAGGTGAATTCAGTGAAAAAATGCTGCGAATACCAATGAAATCTGGGAGCACTGCACTTAAATCATGTTTAAAAATTAAATATGATTAATTAACAATCTAAAATCTCTTCGGTGGGGTTGGGAGTATGCACTTGTATCATACCATTTCCTGTCTGCTATGTCAAGATCATCCTTTTTCTCTTTTTTATTGTGTTTGTCTCATTTAAAATTGGGTCTACTCAGTGTTGCATTATCAGAGAAACTCCAATGTTTGACCTTTGAAATGTCCAAAGGAGTGAACACTCACATAACCTTGAACACTGTAATGAAGAAAACAGCTGTCTTTCATTACACAGAGTGGAAAAACAGAAAGGGGGGGTGGTGGCAGGGAGGGGGAAAGCTGGGAAAATATACTGACTGACCTAGAATTGGTTGTATTTCAAAACATTGTCTAAACTTCCTGGAGTCCATCCTTATCTCTTACTGCAAATGTTGGGCTTAAGTACATTATTTGTTTGCATCATAAACTAAGAGCCTCTTAAATCCATATTTGTAATAGTTTTTTCTAACATTTTTTTTTGAGAAACAGACAAAATTCTCCACCTCTTCATTTGTATTGTGTGAAATGACTTACCCATTGGGCTGAGGGGGCTCATGCGGTCGCTGCTCTGCTGCCGTGTCAGGTGTTCCTTATAGCATACAGAGCACATACCATTGGTTCTTGGGTTGCCATAGAAACCGCAGCCCGTGGCACAAAGCATGGGCACCGGGCTCTGATTCGTCTCTTGGGCCATTACTAACAGAATGAGAGAGAATGTTGATTAGATTCAATCACACACACAGAGAGAGAGCATTTTTTCTGCATGAACACCTCAATGTGAAACACAAATCGAGAGCAAGAAATGTTTCCTATCACAAGGCACGTTTTTCCTGTACAGACTCTGCTGTCAAGCCAGTCCAGTACAAGAGAAACTTGTTTAGCTGAAAGATGACAGGAGTCATAATTTCGTTCGAAATGTAAGACCAAAAGGCTGGTTTGTTTAGACTCGCCCTTTAGCCTGAAAACAGTAATGAACATTTCTCCACAGGAAGTCCAGAGAACAAACAAAACTCACTGTTATTCTGTTCAGCACCTTGGCAGAAAGTGGACTCTGTTCTGTCCCACAGCTTTGTTCACTGTTGTGTCCTCCTTTCCTGCCTCACTAAGCTCTTTTTTCAGCTCTGAAACACTTTTCATAGCTATTGCTAAAAATTTGACCTGTGAGTTCTCATTTTTTATAACAGGACACTTCCTTATTGAAAAAGATCTTAAGAACTTTATTAATTTTGTTATGTGTGGAACAGAAATCTTCCTGATTGACATTTACAATAAACAAAACCTAATCTGTCTTATCACTTCCCCCAAAAAGACACAAATCAAAGATCGATTTACCGGCAGTACTTGAGCCTCAAAAAGGAACAAAAACAGAGGAAAAAAATATTGTGTTTACCAAAAAGGCACGAGATAATGAATGAAGAACAAAGTGGGTCAACAGTTCCAGAAAGCATTCTCCTCCACGTCATTCTTTCAACACAGGGTATTTCAAAACCACACAAGTCATTTCTCTCTACACAAACGCCCACAAACAAGACGGTATGCGCGTAACTTGGCAAACGTGCAATCTTGTGACGTGGTCACACTGCTACAACGCAATACAGCAGGAACTTGTGTAACTGGAGCGGCGCTTTTGAGGCAACAGATCAAAAACACCTTGATGAATGAACAAACAGACGGATAGAAAGGCCCACACAGGAAAGAGGCATCCTGTTCTCACTGGTTTATAAATCATTAAATCAACTGATATCAACCCCCCTATCTTAAAAAATAAAACAGCCACAGGAGCATATTTCCCTTTTTCGGCACCCTTTGGCAGCTTTGTGCTGTAACATGGCAGCTGCTCACTTGCGTTGGTGTGAAGCTCGTATATATTCTGGTCACGGACACAAACAGGCCAGGCGAGCTTAATGTTCCAGGAGAGGTTGGCAGTTGTTTGAGAATGTCCTGTCTGTTCGTTCGAGGTGGCCTGACATCACCAACAGACTAACAAGTGCTATTAAATTTTGAGCTGCCCCTAAACCAGTCCCTCCTCCTTCCTTTCTATACCCCTGCATGGTGTCACTGCCCTGTCAACAAAGGGTTTCCTTGGAAAAGCCCACAAAGACCTTCTTTCCCTTCACTCGTCACATGTTCAACTGCTGACTGCTGGAAAAATGACCAGACAGGAGGACTGAGCCAGAGGTTGGTAACTCCTGTGTGGCTTTAAAGGAATTTTTCTTCACACATGATCATCAGTCTCTTTACCAAAACCACCAGCTTATCATATGAGACATCTACAGTCCGATTACAGGGTTTAAGATACAAATCAAAAAACCAAAAGCAGTTCCTCAAAAGGAAAGATATATATTTAAACTGTGACTCACATCTGACATAAAAAGATAAAACAAAGAGCATGACAAGGCCCATGGCAGCTTATAGAGTAACCATGACTGTTGACATTCTGACACAAAGGAACAATAGACAATGTGGCTCAGCTGTCACGTTTGGTCCAGCTGTCAGACAAACAGCAGGCAAGTCAACCTCACCATCATTAAGACCTATCACTAACAGGAATGAGGTGGCAGGTTAAAGTCACTCAGGTCACCCCCCTACGCCCCCTCCCCCCTTCACCAGACCTGCTTTCAATCTCATGACTACTCTTTAAAATTGAAAAGTTGTAAATGTTTAATGACAAAAAAGGAGGTCATCTAAGGGAGAAAAGCACACATGCTATTTATGAAATATAGACTGTTAATAATGTTAGTGTTTATCATTAGCTGAGGGGTAACCATTCATACATCTTGATTAATTAATCATTAGGTTAAATTATTAGGTTCCTTACTCCTCAAGAGAAAAACAAATACCTGTGCATTGTTCAGTAAAATCGCTGTAATATATTACACATCCCACGGGGCATTTCAGGGGCTTTCCAGCCCAGGGCAGACTCCCAGTCAGTTATTCACCACCAACTTCCTTCCACAAAAAAACCCAAACACTCGCAGCGATATGATCTAAAACCTGGTGTGTCGAAACTGAGATATTAGTTTTTTAACTGATCGACAACTGAATCCAGTTAAAAGAGTAAAATCTGTAGCAAACAAAAGGGGAAGAATGGTCCTGTATCAGTTGCAGCCTTAGCTCATATTTCAGGCCCTGTTGGGGTTGAAAACTACTGAGTCACACTGAAGGACAGAACAGATAAAGACCACTGTTGTTTCCTCACAAGCAGTTAAATTATTCCTTTAAAAATAACACAATGCCAGGAATATTTATAAGAAGCAATCAGGAAGGCAGCAGCACTAATGTTTTCTGAAATAACCCACAGTCTAGACAGTGTGGTCTCAGCTCCCTTTGTTTCTTCTTTCTTCCTTTGTCTACAATCTCTCTGCTTCCTGTTTAGACATCGTTTTCTAGCTACCCCTTTTCGCAGCTCTTACACTAAAAACCATTTTCTTCGTGTTTAGAACAAAGCAATGTGAACAACCTTGATTATATAATCACTCCTAAGTACTTGGAAACGACACGGTGTTGCCACATAGCCCTTTTTTAACACCGACACAATCTTGTTTTCTCCTAAGCTGAAACTACCGCAGACACTAAGCAAAGCTGTGCTAGCCGTGGCAGTTCATTTAATATTTAAAACAAAAGCTCTGTAGTAATTTAGGAGGAACTCTTTCGCTCTACTTGTCTATTCGGCTTATGAATTTTCTATTTCTAGACAGGAATTAGCTGGATTTGGTTCCCCATCCCCCAGCTCGGGGCAAACAGAAAAACAGAGACAGCAATCAGCACTAGCTAGCTCCCTCCCTTGTTTTCCTCCTGATCCAGACCGAGTCACGTTTGAGGACTTGTGATATTTCCAGTCAGGAGGAGGAGATGGTGGTAGTGGTTGTGGTGGTGGCCAAACTTCAACAATTTAAACAAACCAAACAAAAAGAAAAAAAAGAAAAAAAGAAATAAAAGGCCTGTTTACCACACAATACCATCACGCACACACCACCTGACCTTTCAGTCCACCGTTAAAGGTCGCCATGACCGACCATCAGCTGAGTTTAACACCCCTTTCTATACGTTGTTTACCTCGACAAATTGACCTCAAGCCAAAATTCATCGTTGTTAAGTAAAAAAAAACACGAAAAAAAACAATAATCCAAGATCTTCACCTGATGATAATCGATGAAGTTTCTCGCGAGACGGCCGTTAAAGTGTCCTGAAGAAAAAAAAAGGTCGACCGTTACACGTCCCGGCTACGTCCCCTTTTTCTTCTTCGCTTAGCTAGCTGTGTTGTTTCGGTGTCGTTGTCCTCCGTGTCGGGCAGGTTTAGGTGGATCTATATCTCCCCTCCTCGCCCTCCTTCCTCTCTTTCTTTCTCTCGTCGTCTCCCGTTCCTCCTGGATGGATGTTTGTTTCCTTCTTTAGTAAGAGGAGTGGCGGATGATGTCACGGGTAAAACAACGTGTCGCCATTGGTTGCCAGCGGAGCCCCCGAGCTCAAGGTACAGTTCCGCGAGACGACGACGGCGGAGGGGAGGGGCGGGAGGGGAGGTTAGACAAGGACGCGCATGCGCAGAAACACTATTACACATCTATTCGTCATCCTCCTACAAGGCCACGAATCTTTTTATTGAGTAATCCACACAAATGAATGGACAAATGAATAGTGTTGCTGACACGACTGCATTTAAAAAAATATATCAATGTGTGATTAAGAAGGTAGTTTCCTGGGAAAGTCGCTTTGTACAAGGTTTTATGTCCGTGAGAGGGGGACTATTTGTTGGAAAAAACAGCCTCGCCCCTCCTGCCATCTAGTCTGATTATATCTGTCAGGGGAACAAAACAAGTGCAGTTTATAACTTGAGAGACATACAAGCTTGTTTGTTGTGGACACACACACACAAACACTTGTGTTGACATTGAAAATGTTTTCATGTTTATATGAGGCTGAGCATTAAGGACGTGTGATACTACTAGATTTGTTTATTAGATTGAATACCAAATAATAAAAGGAACACAATAGAAGGGATTGATACAGATAACAATACTTTTATATAATAAATATGGTTAATTAGAGCTGCTAAGTCATGCCAAATGGGTGAGTGCCTCATGTCATAATTTATGAGATAAAAGGATCATTAGTAGGTTACCTGACATGACTGAATGGCCTACATTCCAATACTGTGCTAGTTTACTCATACAGGCGTTTAAATACGCATGAACACCCCTTAAAACTAACTAATCTAGATCACCTTTATTAATTGGCAAATCTTAAATATGACTATTGTGTTCAATAGCGTTCACGTGTTCACATCTTTGTTATTACTGACGTCAGTATTGATGCTAAAAAAAACAAACAAGCCTTGAATTTGCTGTAGGCCTATTGATACTTCAGGCATATTAACACAACTTTAGTCAAGACTCTTCTTCAAATAATTCATTATTAGCCAAATTTTAATCTTAAGTATCACATCTATATGCCAAATCCCAGACTTTACCCTAAGCTGAACCCAAACATAGTTCTATCCCTAATCCACAAACAAATGTTGATCCTCTGACGACTTTTTCAAGCATTTACTACATAATGAGAACAAGCACAGTCCTCATTATGAAGCAAGTACAACCACACACACACACACACACACACACACACACACACACACGCACACACACACACACACATATTTGTGCTGAGTTGAGAGTGTAAACATGTCATGTGGGAGGTTGCAAAGATAAGAGCTGAACAGCACCCAGAGATATTTTCAGGATGCACATTTGTCAGAAACTGGTTGTGAAATGGGTTGTCACTTGTTTCAGTCGGTTGAGGGATCGCCGAGGACCTTCAGGTCATGTTCTCGGTGTTGATTCAGAGGATTCTGGGTTTTAAAAACAAACTGGGAGTGAGTTTACAATTACAGTTGTACAGTTACATAGAGATTACACACAGTAAACTCTTAAGCATGAGTCCAGATCCTTATATATAACTATTTTAGGACAAAGTACATGTTTTAAATTGTTTATACTGTTTGCAGAGACATACACTGTCAGCATTTTTTGTTATGAGTAGGCTATAAAGTAAAGTGCTTTCACTTTTATCTGCCTGGATCCTATTCTAACATTATAGGAAAGGTTTTGACACAGTATAAAGAACATTTTGTCATAAATGTAGCTGAATTTCTATCTAAACAGGTAAAAAGTGCAAAAGAAATCAGGCTATTTTTGATGTCTAGTTTAGTATAGTTAATTTGGACGTGGGATCAAATTGGCCTCAGCATTTCCACAATCTTGGCTTAAGCCCTGGTGATAAATTAGTTTCCATAAAAACCCAGATCATGATACTGATATGAAACTGATACCAGTATCACAATCCGGCTGAACATTCAAGGAACTTTCAAAATCAAGTCAATCATGTTTACTCTATTGTTCTTTCTGATTTTTGCTCTTTACACCAGCAGCTTCCAGGTACGTGTAGTCGTTATGTTGTTGTGAAATATGAAAACACGTTCCTTTCTGCTCGCTCGCTGTGTGTCATGTTTGCTGTATAGTTTGCCCTGCAGGTCCAACAAGTCTCAGCGTATCCCTCCACCTTGTCGGTGTAACGTCACACGTCCTCAGGCGCTACGAGTCACGCTGGGCAGAAAACAAAAACTTGGGGGGGTAGGGCCGTGGTGGTGTTTATGTGTGTGTGACTTTCATGGAACATGCTCTCATATAACAGCGAGTGGATTCGTGGAAACTCAGAGGGTTAGCACAGTCTGGAAGCCATTGGCTAGTACAGACTGTTTGCACCAGCTCAAACCAGAAATAAAACGGAAAATGGTGTGGCCAAGTGAAAATGTAAGTAAGTGCTGCTGCTGCTGATGGTCTTCCCCTAGCTTTCTCAAAGGGAATATACACACACAAACACACAAACACACACACACACACAGATGTTTACTTGATAACATTGGTTTCATCACAGCTTGGCCTCATGTTGTCCCTGTTACAAAACAAACACAAAGACACACAGGACACCTTGTTGATGTCTTAAACAGCCTGAAACATGGACAGTTTTTTGCTTTATTATCTAGCAAATTAATCCAAAATGGGAGGTTTGACTGAAACATATTTATTTAATTATCTGCACGTGTAAGCTTTAGCCCTCTACATTAAATAAAAATATTAATTTAAATGTGTTTTTTCACATTGCAGATATCTGTTTGACTCATTTGAATAATGTCTGACTAATTTGTTTTCTGCCAGCTCAAACAAAGTGTGCCGTGTTCATGTAGTCTCACAGTGTTTGTTTAATTAATTTGAGGAAGGACATGTAACCGTGTCAACATGACCTAATTCCATTTTTAATAACACACCAAAAAAAAGACAAATAATCACACAAAGTTAGAGAAGTTTTATGTCTCTTCTCACAAACAGTTGAGAAAGTTGAAGATGTTTTGTTAAATCGGTAATCAATCAATATTTGCTCAACAAAAAGCCCTGATTAGCTTTTGTCAGGCTTTTCCTGTAATCTCTGATAACTAAAAACCCGTTTGTGTTTATAACAGTGGTTATTTGTGTCATAAACAAGCTTCTTTGTCACCACGAAGAGAGAATGAAAGAAAAGAAAAGGGGGGTCTTCGTTATCACAAAGGCTTGAGCAGCACCGTCAAACTTGTAATTATCAGTAATTTGTTTGACATCACATGATGTCGATATCATCTTTTGTCCTTATTTTCTTGGCTTTAATGACAGAGACTTAATTTGCATACAGTTTATAACCAGTGTGTCAAGGGAAGATCCTGAAAAACAAGGAGCATTGTTCGCTGATTAAAGTGACACCGTCGTTAAGTAATAATGTCATCAAATGATGGCAAAAGAGGGGTGAAACAATGACAGCGGCAGAAAGTCAGTCACAAGCTCACAGAACAGCCAGTCAACTGTGAAGAGCGCCTGTGAAAATTCATTATGTGGCACTTTATGTAAATGGTCCTCCATGTTTCAAACACAGTGGTAGTACGGTCCCCTGATTGTACAGAGTTTGGCTTTATAAAGGAGTAAAAAGAGCACAGGGAGGCAGGGGGGGAGGCAGAGGGGGAGGCAGGGTGGGGAAACTCGGTCTGTGTTTCACACTGAGGCCTTTGTGAGTGCGTGTGTGTGTGTCGTATTCACGCAGCCCTGTACGAAGACGCAGAAGAAGAAGAAGAAGAAGAAGAAGGAGCATGTGTGTGTGTGTGTAAAATGTATGTCTGTTTAGTATGTGAAGGTTCATGGGTTTCTGCGAGGGGAGGGGGCAGCTGAGGAGAGAGTGGGAGGTGTCGAGTATCTTTACCCATCCCCCTCCCCTCGCTGTCATAGCTTGGCTTCTGCTGCGTGTGTGTTTGTACTGAGCCCGCGTGTGTGTGTGTGTGTGTGTGTGTGTGTAGGTGGTGAGTTATAATAGTTCCTGGTGTTGGTGGTGGTTGTTGTTGTTGTGCTGAAGGAGCTTTGTAATGATCATCCACGACCATGATGCGCACACGTGAGCGGCTGCAAGTGACGTTGCCATGACAACAGATGCATACAGTTTTGCAGTTGTGCCTTTTTTTTTTTTTTGGTTGTTGTGTGTGTGTTAGTCTCTCTCTTCGTGCGTGTGTGTGTGTTTGTGTGGGTGGTTGGGTGGATGATTGAGAGCGAAGAGAGAGAGAGAGGGTGTGAGGATTACTTATATGAATCTGGAACAGCCTGTCTGTAGTTACTAGGCAGATATTGGCCCACACACTCTCACGCACACGACACACACACACACACACGCACGTGCACGGCTTGCCTGCGTCTGGCGTCGCTGTGGTGAGACACTGTTGATAAAGGGGCGCGTGGTGGAAATGGCAGCTTATCCATTTACATAAGCTGTGTGCGGGGAATGATAAGCTCTGCACTGAGGTGGACTAAAACCATTGCTTCAAAAACTTGATCCCCCCCACACCCACTCTGCTCTGTCCACACTCAACTTCATGTGCAGCCCTTCATGAAAGGGGCGACAGTGTGTGTGTGTGCATGTGTGTGCGTATGTGCATGTGTGTTAATGCATAAGAAAAACATTTCATGAACAGAGGGTGTCTGTCTGTATGATTCTGGGGAGATCAGGGACAGCTTTGTTGTAAATCCTTGGTACTTTCAGCTCCATTTACACTGTTGTTGTTGCTGTAATTATTGAGGAAACATTAGATGAAACAGAGGGGAAACCTGTAAGGTAGAATTTTCTAAGTCTACATGAATAAATATGTAAAAAAAGAAGGATGTTAGATGCACTGAAAGAACCCCAAAGAGAAGTAAAGAAAGAACAAAAATCGAATCAAATGAATGGGATTTGCTGATTCAGCACTTACTGACTATTCAGCCCCTCACTTGTGCTGCTGCAAAACTCCTCTGCATGTCTCATGAATGTGTTTCTTGTTATTTCTGACCAGGGAGGAGTCCCCCTAAACTTTCCCAGCACACACTCCGTCACACACACACACAGTCTAAACTCACTCCTTCTTCCTTTCGCCTCCCTTCTCTGCACACACACACACACACAAACCTCAGTGTAGTCTGGTATCTGGATGATTGTTGGAATAACATGGTGTGTTTGTATGTGTGTGTGTGTGAGTAAGTGTTGTGCAAGTCATGGAAAGTTGCAAAAAAAAAAAGGTGCATGTGCACATAACAGATGCCTTTTACAATGACATGCTGCTCTGTGTGTTCTTGTCCTTTACAGCTGATATATGAGACTGTATGTTCAACCACATGCCCTCGTGTGGTTGAACAAATGTGAACCCACTTCATGTGAGTCCACGAGTGTTTGTGTGTGTGTGTGACTGTGAAAGAGAGAGAGAGAGGGTGTGTGTGCATGTGCATGTGTGTGCAGCAGATGTCCTGTGTTCTGCTCTGTTCCCCAGACTGGCTGGTCTTTGTTGCTGCTCCCTCGTGCAGACGTTCCTGGCCACGTGCTTCTCTGTCTGCAAGGACAAGCCACGCCTCCATCCCTTTAATCTGTCAATTGCAGCGCCCATGCCCCGCCCCTAACAACACCCATAGTCTGACGAGGTCCGCCTCATTGCATGATGACGCTGTTTAGCTCACACACACCAACCACGCTCCCTTTTTCCCTCTCAGTCTATCTGTGGCCGTGCAGTGAACGGTGACTGCAGGACTGAGCAGCACACTTCCTCCTCTTCCCTTCCATCTATGCAAATCATCTCTTTCTATCATTTATCTCATTGTTCTAGATAAATTTTAGGACTGAAATTTCCTCCCTGAAAAGTCTTCCTTCTTCCTCTTTTTTTTCCAAACTGGGACAAACAGTCAGTTCTTTCCCCCCCTCTCTGCAGAAACACCCAAGAAACAGGAAAAAGGAATGTGATGAAGAGGAAAAGAAAAGAGGGAGAGATCCAGCTGGTTTTCCAAGTATGTCCCCTTCTATGGACATTGTAATGACTTATTAAACAAGGATGAAATTCCATCAGAGAAATTCTAAGCAGTCTGTTTTTCTGTAAACTCTCCTGAACTGAAAAACAAGTCTAACCTCTACTCAGAAGCAATTAATCATCCCTAACAGGTTTCCAGGTAAACAACTTATATCACAGCAAAGCCACACATGATACTGTGAGCTCCGACGTCGTGAATGACAAGTCTATATAAGCCCATTTTGAATCGCTTCTGTCTTCTGTAGAAATGTGTTTATAGTCGAAGTCCTCTGATTACTCTGCACCTCTCGCCCTCGGGCGGGGCGGGGGGGGCCACAGCTGCTCTCCTGCTGCTTTACATTCAGTGTCAAGGAGACTTTTATTGCTATACAAGGTTCACAGGTTGATCCTAATCAGCAGAATCGGTCGCGCCGACACTGTTTGTGCATCTGTTTAGAAATGTTAATGTGCACTAAAGTGAGACTTTTATCCTTTTCTGAGCAGCTGCTAACTTCAATGTGAAGAAATTCAACTCAACTTTGCAGTTTGTTGCTCATGAAACTCATAATGAAGGATTATTTTTTAAATAAACTTGTTATATTTATGTTCAGCAGAGAACAGAGCGGTCCCTGCGACCTCACAGCACAGGCTTCCTCTGAGTCCATATTGTTTTTCCTGCCTTTTCTAACCTGCGATGGAGGGCAGGAAGCTTGATGACAGACCAATTATCTGCTACAGAGCTGCTGTTTGAGTCATACAGTACATTCAGACCCCCTTTTGCAACCTTTTATCACGCCAACGGTGAGATGAATCACTGTCTGCCTGCACACTGATAGCCAGAAATGACTTTAGTGTTTCACTAATTAAAAAAAAAAAAAGCAGCATGGACAAATTGTGCTGTGTATGTACAGTGACACACTCCTATAATTTCCTGCTCATAAAAAAAAGCACACAAAGGTGCGCTCATGAGAACAGACTGCAACAGAACAAAGCTCCTGTTTTCCACAAAGGTAGTTATTTTAAAATAGAAAACAGTTAGAAAAATGATTGAAAATGAAATGATACTTTCATTTTCCCCTTGTGGTTTCTCTCTGCAGTTAGTTTTGGATTAACTCGCCTTCATAGTTTTTATCAGTGAAGCCAGAAATCTCACAAAACCTGAACAATAAACTAAAATTATCTGCAAGTCTCTCGTTCTTATTGTTTTTATTTGTCTTTGTTTCCATGGATCAATCTTTTCATATCAAATATACAGTACGAATACAGTTTGGTTGTGTATCATTTATCCTCAAGGTAATAAATTTAGCTGCACTGCAGTGGTGTATCCATTTCCAGTCAGATGCATCTTGCAGTTTGTTTTGATGCAGCTCTCTGCTCAAGTGGCCTCGTTGACCTTCCTCACCTCTGGTCAGCGATTCCCCGTCTGCAGCTAAGTTTAGCGGGAGGAAGCTGATATCTTTTCGCCGTCTCGCTGCCCTCATATCACACACGAGCTGATTGCCATGTACACTAACTTATACGACTGTGACGCTTTGGGCTTCCTCCACACGTGCATATGCAAACACACACAAACACAAGTGCAGACGAAGATAAAAATAATCTTTTACCATTTCAGTAAAGAGCAACGTCGCCCTCTGCAGGTGGTTTAAAACACATCTCTGCATCTCTTCTATCATGAAGAACAGCTTTGTCACCTCATTGTTGTATGACTTCATACTTCAACGTGTTTTTTAAAGACAAAATTTCAAGAATTTTTATTCAAATTAAGTCTGATGTTTCAAAAGATCACAAGGTTTGTTCTGCATGCAAAGTCTTTTCACTGCAAAATTATTCATCATCACACATTCAGATGTGTCAGAGTGCTGAACTAGAAAAGTGACATGTTTTATCTCAGCTTCTTAAAATAAAGTCGAAGCATTCGCCTCCAAAAAGAAATGTAAAAAAACTTCAAACAAATCAGAAATATCTGTAAAACTCTTTCTTATAAGATAACAATCACTTTAAGAATAAAAGCCCAGTTAACAGCCTGAACGACAAACCTGTAAGACACATATTTGAAGCCAATAAGAGGAATTTTAAGAGCATTTAACAAAAAATTTTCATGTCAGGGATCTGTATTAGGCTCCTATTTTATTTAATCCGGTGTCGGTGCTTTACATGTATTAATGTTTGCTGCTTTTAATGATACAAGCTTGTTCACAAATGACGATGATGTGTGTCATAGGTCAGTTTGTTGGAACAGACAGAAAATAACACAACTGACTGGTGATTGTATGAAATAAAACAAAATCAGGAAGTTTTTTAAAAAATAATAAAACAAAAGAAGACATTCTGCACTGAGAGGTGATTTTTTTGAATATCATTTCTCAGTGAACCCACACAGTTATGTTTTGGTCTTTTCACACACACACATATCTATAACACATTCCCAAACACACACACAGCTGCATAAAGGCAGTCATAACTGTTTTGAATTATTGATCGCTAGTGAAATTGCGTGGCTCTAGGGTTTCCATGCTGTCATTGTCCTTGTTTCGGGTCGATGGGTGGCGAAGAAAAAGTAAACTTCTCATGCGAGTTACTCATCATGTACCAGCCCCCCATCAACACACACACAAACACACACGCAAACACACACACACACTCGTCGTTCCCATGGCAGCTTCGGCAGGGCTTGGATAGGCTGCATCCTCTGCTGTGAAGATGCAGATGGAGAGAGGTGGCTGAAGTCCTCTGGATGCTGCGGCGACGGCTTCATTTAGTCAAAGGACCATGAGAGGAAGATGCCTCGAGACAAGCTGATCACCTCTGAGAACGACAGTAAGACCACAACCATCTTTTTATTTCCATAACCGAGCTGCTACTCTGGTTTAGACATCATGACGCAGGAGTTTAGTTAACTTTTTGTGTTTGTGGAGATAAAAGTCTGATAGATTTACCCTTTTTTTATTGTTTTAAGTGTCTTAAATCTTCTGTGTATGTCATCATGTCATTTAGGAGGAATATTACTGATTATTTAAATGTGCAATTTTTAAGATTTTAATATTTTTACAGCACAATTTCTCACTTTAATCCTCATGGATTTTGTCTGAATGTAGCTGAAAAGTGTTAAAATCATTTGTTTTCATCTTAATTCTTGGGTCACAATGTAAATGTCAGTGTTTTTATAATGTAAAAGTCCCGTATTGTGTCGCAGGTAGAGTTCCTGGTTTTCATCCAGGTGACCTCGGTTCAACTCTGAGAGAACAGTTTCATGCATTCAGTCAACAATCATTGTGCTGCCACTCCTGTGCTTCAATGGCACGTTTCAAATCGACCGTGCACACAAAGTATACAGCGCTAATTTGATCTCTTTGTAGGAATTGTATTGCAATTGGCGATAAAATAAATAAATCATGGCCCTTTGGCCTCTGTGTCTGTCGCGTTTTTATGATACAGTTCTGATTTAAACCTATTTCTTAACAAAAAAACCTACATTTATTGAACTTAATGAAGCCTTAAGTTCAGTGATTTAAAAATAACCAACAAGTATGAACAGTAAAGCTATTTAAACTTGATTTCTGGTTTTAATCATCAATAAAAGGTCGCCCATCGACCACCTTGCACATATTTATTCACATTTATTCTCGCACCCTTCTCTCTCAGCTGCATATTCGGGAGCTGGCCTCTTGCCCTCAGCTGCCTCCCCGTCCTTGTGGGCTTAGCCACCCCGTCTCCCTTCATTAGGCCATTGTTTGTCCCTTTTGTGCCCCTCTGCTGCACACAGTCATAATGACCCGTGTGCCGGCCACTCCGGTTACACTAAGGGCACACATCAAAGGGCCCACCATATAAATATCTGCTCAATTTGTCAGTGGTCCTCTTTGTTTTCCTCTTTATCCTCCTTTGCTGCAGGACAAAAGTGCAGGTTTACAATAAGGTCGGCTAAGTCCTGCAGTGAAAAGGGTCAGTGTGGAAGAAAAAAAAGAAAAATGGGCTGTGTTTATAAAGCCAGGGGTCATCAGAGGAGAAAAGGAGTGGTGATATCATCAAAGAAATATGTATATTTGATCCAAAACCACTGAAAAAAACACAATTAAAATAGGAATTAATATAAAAAGATAGAACATGGCTAAAAAGCCAATTTATTCTCTTCAGAATAAACAAATATTTCAAGTTGGCCTGACTTTGAAATAAAAAAATTTGATTATTTAAAGAAAAACCTGAAGCTGTTGAAGAAAAACTGAGTTCTGCTAATCTAAAACCTCACAAAAGACATCTCTACTTATTATTATATTATATTATTATATTATAAACTCTTCTTTTACATTAATCCTGTGTTATTAGATCATTTCTGTAAGTGTCAAGTCAAGTTAACCTAAATTTTACTCTGATTACTTTAAATCCTGTGCCTTAAAACAACCTGACAGAATGTTCATCTCATTGTTCAAGTGACTCATCAAATTGTATTGCTTATAAATATTGTTAGTGCATTAAAATATTCCTCCCAGCTTGTATTATATTTAGAAAAGTTCTTCAAAAAATATTACATAATGGAGGCTGATATGTGTCTTGTGATGTGTCTCTGATGAGTCTTTTTCTCCTTATGAAGATAAAAACAGAGCAAACGATGAAGATAAAGATCCACGAGTCACTTTCTGTCCTTTGCAAACAGTCAGTGATTTTCCAAATTAAAAACACTGATTCTGATCTGATTTTGTCTTCAAGCGAGTCAGTAAAACAGAAACACAGCAGAGCTTCTTCACTCAAAGCTGTAACATGACAACTGATCAGATTTAGAAGTCAAGCTGAGAATAAATTGATGTTCACATTATATACAGATGTGAGTTTGTATAACTTGGTGTAAACTAAGTGAAGTAGAAATTATATCAGTGTAAGAATAAAAAAAGGACTCCAATTTGACAGAACTTAGAGGTGAATTGAGGTGAAAATTGAGTTTCCTTGACTTTTTCATTCTCACAGTGAAATTATTTCCCCCCCACAGTTGAAGTTGGACTCGAATTCACAGGTGAGTGTTTTTACACGACTCATACAAGCTTGATAAGGTCAGAAACATTCCCTCTGGTAAGATTTTTACTGATTTAACTTAGTTATTGGAGAGAAAGATGGTTTTTGTGTATATTTTATTATGAACACACCTGACTCTGCTGCTCCATCAGTTCATCTTCTGCACTTTTTCCCACATTCAGTCTGTATAATTATCTATTACAGTATAACCTCTGTCCGCAATTTTCTCAGGGCTTCATTGAAAAAATGCATGAAATTAAAACACTGACAGAGAGAAACAGCTATAGATTAAAAGGTCCGAGTGTGGGATTATGCAGCTTAAAAATGGAATAACATATTCATAAATATATTTTCTTTGGTGTGTAATCAATCCAAAATAAGAAATGTTGTTTTTTTTACTGAATATCATCAGCTTTGCAAAACTCTGTGACTTCCCTTCATGCTTAAGTATGAAGCGAGAGCAAAGGGGCATTCAGTCGGTTGCATTCTGCACTTTCACCACTGGATGTCACTAAATCCAACACACTGGACCTTTAATTGATAGGAAACAATGTTAAATGTGAGAATGCTGTATAAAAGTATATTACGGTACATAATCTGTGCATGATTGCAGCATCTTGATGTTCACTTCAACACAGAAAAAACAGAGCATTTGTGTTTTAACTGCAGGTGATGAAGATGAAGTTTCCACTTTTAAAGAGAAACACGAGAGGGAAAGACACAGAAGCAAAAGGAGGGATGCTGACAGAGAGAAAAGAAAGAGGGGAAATGGCAGAAGAAAAAGAGCATATAGAGAAGGAGAAAGAGAAGAAGAGTTACAGACCAGGCCTGAGAGAAGAGAAAGAGGCAGGAGAAGGAGAGAAAAAAGTGATCAAGAAGCAGAACGAAGAGAGATGGACGAGGAGGAGAAGGCCAAAAAAAAAAATGTAAAGGCGGCAAAGACGAAAAAGAACATCAGGAACGAAAAAGCAAGAAAAAGGGAGGAGCAGGAGGAAGAAGATGCTGAAGAGATGAACGCCAAGGGGAAAAGGAAACATGGAAGTGCCAAAAAAGAAGAGAAAGAGGAGGATGAAGACAAACGAACAGTAAGGAAGGAATCAAAGGAAGTGAAGAAGAAAAAGAGGAAGAAGAAAGTGGTTGAAACAAGGTGACAAGTTATCTGTATCGTAATCTGCTACAGACACAAAAAGATGCAAAGATATTAAACACTTTCCCTTCTATCCCTCCAGTTCAGAGCCAGAGACGAGTGAGGAAGATGAAAATGAGGAGGAAGAGAAGGAGGAAGAGGAGAAGAAGGAAGAGGAGAAGGAGCTGAGACCAGAGTCTCTGTCACCGGAGGAGCTGGAGAGGCTGAAGGAGGCCGTGGACGACAGGAAGAAACTGATCCAGGGTCTGAGAGGGAAACCCTGGCCCATGAAAAAGAAACTCGTGACTTTACGGTAAAAATTCACTCACTTTGTGCACTTTGAATCCTGGAACATCAGAATCTGATTCAGGATCAGGATTAAACTTTTCTTTGAGCTAAATCGTCCTCTTGCTTGCAGGGAATCTCAGGAGTTTGTGGAGAAATATGAAGGAGCGCTGGGCAAAGGGAAAGGCAGGAGACTCTACGCCTACAAGGTCATGATGACGAAGGTAAGAAATCAAAGAGTTATTTGATATCAGCGATTATTTATATAATTACTTAACTTTTTTTTTTTTTCTTTTAATTTTTGACAGAAATGGATGAAGTTTCAACGAGACTTTGAAAACTTCAAAACCGCCTGCATCCCGTGGGAGATGAAAATCAAAGAGATCGAAAGTGAAGTTTGGTTTTTAATTTTCATCTCCTTTATTTCTGATTCAAAGAGTTTAAAGAGAATCTGCGAGATGAATCAAATCAGTCTTGATTGGCTCACATTTAGCATCTCAGCTTCCCTGCTTTCATGTAAAAAAATCATCATTATTTTTATTCCCTCAGGTCACTTCGGCTCCTCGGTTGCCTCTTACTTCATCTTCCTCAGGTGGATGTATGGCATCAACATGATCTTGTTTGGTTTGACCTTTGGCCTGGTTATGGTGCCAGAGGTACTGTGCAAGGATTTTTTTTTAATTTACTCGAATTATATCTGTAGTTTTGCTTTGATTTTAACTTTAATTTTAGCTTGCAAGCTTTGAATTTTGCTCTAATGATCCATTTTGCTCCCCTGCAGGCGTTAATGGGGCGACCGTACGGCAGCATCCCCAGAAAAACTGTCCCGAGGGCTGAGGAGGGCAGTGCCATGGACTTTGCCGTCCTGTGGGACTTCGGAGTGAGTTGATTAAACACCTGTGACATCACACACACCTCCAGCTCTTGAAATATCATCACTTTAATTTAATACTTTTAAATCTGCAGGGTTACGCTCAGTATTCAGTCCTCTTCTATGGTTTCTACAACAACCAGCGTGCCATTGGCTGGCTCAAGTTCCGCATGCCTCTGTCCTACTTCCTGGTTGGAGTGGGAACGGTGGCCTACAGCTACATGGTGGTCATAAGAACGTAAGTCTATCATGATTATAGACAACTAATTGATCTTCTTTGAGCTCATTGTTCTGAATCTGTATTTCTGATTGAAGGATGGCTCGTAACGCAAACGAGTCAGGAGTCGGAGATGATAACAGCTTTAACTTCAGCTGGAAAATGTTCACCAGCTGGGACTATCTGATAGGAAACCCTGAAACCGCGGACAACAAGTTCGCCTCCATCACAACCAGTTTCAAGGTCAGTGTTTGATCAGTGATTGCATCGAGCGTGTTGTCTATATTCTGTATTTTCCTCCTTCTTCCCCTCCAGGAGGCGATATTAGAGGAGCAAGAAAGCCGAAAAGACGACAACATCCATCTGACACGCTTCCTGCGCGTGCTGGCCAACTTCCTGGTCCTGTGCTGCTTAGCAGGAAGTGGATACCTCATCTACTTTGTGGTGCGTCGCTCTCAGAAGTTCGCCCTTGATGGACTGGAGAACCACACCTGGTGGGAGAGGAATGAGGTAGCATCGACACGTGAGAGACGGAGAATAAAAAAGACGGAAATATAAAGGAAAAAACTGTGTATGAATCATTTTGTGGGTAAAATTATTCATACACAGTTGTGTATGAAGTGGTGTGATATGAGGCTTATTAGCATTGACATCACACTATTAATTAAAGACATAAATTAAACCTTAAAATGCTTCTGATAAACTCCAGGTAAACATAAGACACAGAAAGAAAAGGGTTTTTGAAAAATTTCCATCACAAATAGTTTTAATTTGTTTTGATCAGCTTAACACCATTTATTTTGTATTTTGCACTAAAAAGAATAATGTATATTAACAATCTCATGTAGAAAAACAAACATTTTCTAGTTTGCATGTTGATTTTTTGAGCAACTTTTTTTTGTCATTATGCAGTATGAATCCATGACATATGTGCATAATGTTTTACAAATTTTATTTCACTTCAATCTCACACCTTCCCTGTGCAGAAATGACTCAAAACATGCAGATTTTTTTTAATGCAATGCTGTTTACTGTCTGCTAAAATGCACTTGTGCACAATACACATGACTATCCAAAGAAACCAACACTGAATGTGTGTGCAAAAGACAAATCTTTAATCCTTTAGTTTTCCCACAAGAGTTTTCACTGGTGTGGTGCTCCTCCGTGTTTCTCAGGTGAACATGGTCATGTCGTTGCTGGGGATGTTCTGCCCCATGCTGTTCGACGTCATCAGCGCCCTGGAGAACTACCACCCTCGCGTGGCCCTGCAGTGGCAGCTGGGTCGCATCTTTGCCCTCTTCTTGGGAAATCTCTACACCTTCATCATTGCACTAATGGATGAGATCAACCTCAAAGTGAGAACTAGAACACACAGATATCTAAAATAATTTCTTATCTAGCAATACATTTAACTCTGAGCGGTGCTCATGTGTGTTGCAGAGGGAAGAGGAGAAGATAGTAAAGTTTAATATAACCATGTGGGAGGCCAGTTTTTACAATGGGACAGTTTCAGAAAACAGCACAGGTCCTCCGGTCACCATCCAGCCTGCTGATGTTCCCCGAGGCCCCTGCTGGGAGACCATGGTGGGGCAGGTCAGCCTGCCTGTAGATCAACTATTATTTACTGATATTTAATAAAAAATAAAGGAAAATGTTGCAGTATTTCTGTATGATCGCTTCGTCCTCTGCAGGAGTTTGTGCGGCTGATCATATCTGATACCATGACAACCTACATCACGCTGCTGATTGGTGACTTCCTGAGAGCCGTGCTCGTCCGCTTCCTCAACTACTGCTGGTGTTGGGACCTGGAGGCCGGATTCGTGAGTCATTTGTTCTGATTGCAGGAACTGCGTCACTGAAATTCACTGGAGTGTGTTTTGTGTTCATCATACAAAATGTGCACTTTTTTTTTTTAATCTAGAGGTGAATTTAAATGTTTGCTCTGAAAAATGTGAGTCACAGGAGAGTTTTTTTAATCTTCTTTTGTGTTTTTTAAAAGCCGTCCTACTCTGAGTTTGATGTCAGTGGAAACGTCCTGGGCCTCATCTTTAACCAAGGAATGATCTGGTAACAAAACATCAGCTTTATTAAAATCAGCAGGTTAAAAAAAGACACATTAAGCATGTTTTCACTTTTCATTTCTGTGTTTTATTCACAACCAGCAGCACTGCTTTCATTGAAAACTCACCTCGTGGGTTTTGCTCTTTTTCCTCCAGGATGGGTGCCTTCTACGCCCCCTGCCTTCCTGCCCTGAACGTCCTCCGCCTCCACGTGTCCATGTACCTGCAGTGCTGGGCCGTCATGTGCTGCAACGTGCCGCAGGAAAGAGTCTTCAAGGCCTCCGGCTCCAACAACTTCTACATGGCCATGCTGCTGGTCATCCTCTTCCTGTCCACTCTGCCCGCCATCTACACCATCGTCACCATCCCGCCTTCCTTTGACTGCGGACCCTTCAGGTGATGATGCTTGTTGAAGGAATGTCTCATTTGCAATTTGAACTCTTTTCTGTCATAATAGTTTTCTGCTTCTCAGTGGGAAAAAGCGGATGTTCGATGTGATCCAGGAGACGCTTGAGTCCGACTTCCCTGCCTGGTTCAGTAAAGTGTTCAGCTATGCCTCCAACCCTGGACTGGTTCTTCCCTTCATACTGCTGATGGTGTGAGTCTGCAGAAACTCAAAAGAAAACTGCATGTATATTCATTTTTTGCACAGCTTTGTGCATTTTAGTCGTCATTTTTCTTTTAGCAGTAAATTTGAAGGATATTTAGTGATGATAACTTGTTATTTTTTCTTTCAGACTGGCCATTTATTACTTGCAATCCACATCCAAAAGCTACAAACAAGCTAATATAGAGCTGAAGAAAAAACTGCAAACGGTAACTTAGAAAAAATACTTAAAAACACTTAAATAAATAAGTTTGCAATTTAAAATTTGGCATGAATGACACTCACAGTCAAGTAGAAATTACTTAGAAATTATTCTCAAGAATGTAACAACATAAAGTTTGTTCCGATGTCGACTTCTAACACACCAAATGTAGAAAAATGATTTTATTTTGAGTGAATGCAGGTATGAAATTATTAGGGAACTTAATTTTTCATTAGTTTGTCCTCCAGATGTGCATTTCTAGCTAATTTTAACAGGTTAAAACTTCCTAACTATGTGTATATGCACAAACAGACAGTGAGGCCACTCTGGTTGTAGTAGCATCATCAGTCCAGCAGAGAGCAGCAGAGTTACATCTGATATCTATACAAAAGTCAAACTAGTGAACGTTTATTGTGTATCTTGTCAGGTGGAGTCAGGTAACAAACTGATGTGCATTTCTACGTGCCCTCATTTACTTTTTTAAACTTTAAAATGATTTCCTAATTTCTGTGGGTTGATATAAAGCTTAGAGGAATATAAATAAGTTTTCAGCAGTCAGTCTTGTTATTGCTCGTGTGTCTTTTTCAAGCAAAATGAGGAGAACAAGAGGAAGAACAAGCGAGCAGCACTGAAGGCACAAATGGATCTGGAGGAGGCTCGAAAAGCTGCATCACAGACTGCAGAGCAACAACAGAACAACAACACTTCAGAACCAGACCAAGAGGGTGAGACTTTTCACTTTATTTGTTGTCTTTTGTTTCAGGTGAGAGACTTTATTACATTTAGTGCATTTAATACAATGATGTTACAAGCATGTGCAGCACAGAACATGATTTAAAAACTCGTCTGCATCTACAAAATCTGGAATAATTTAATTTATTTCATCTTACTTTCTCCTGCAGAAGACAGAGAGGAAAACGACGGCGGCAGTCAGAAGCTGCATCACAGTAAAAATGGACGAAACCCCCCCAGAGACAAAGAACCTCCAGCCACCAGAGCCCCCGACTCCAGGAGCTATCACCACGGCAACCATGGGGCCCCGGGATACCTGCCCGGTTTTCCTCGGCAAAGTGAAGCGAGGATGCACCGAGTCCCGAGCCTGCAGAGACACTGAGGGGCCGAAGACAGGAAGTCAGCTGACGTCCCACAACACCGAGCACTTTAGTGAGAAACTCAAGTCCAGATGTTCACCGTGAACTAAACTGATGGCAGCTGTGCACTTTTTCTTCTGAATTAAGTTAAATAAGTTATTTTTTAAACTGTGTTTCCATGAGCAGTATTTCAGATTAGTGGCTGTTTCTTTGGTCACTTAATAAACAATAACAAAAGCAGAATATCATTATCTTTCAATGTCACTTTGTTCAAATCAGCTAATCGATAGCTTCGATTTGTGAATCTTACAGTAGTCCGTCTATACACCACATAACAGAGGAGATTTATTATTATGTCTTCATGCTACAACAGCTGTAAACAAGCATCCATGTTTACAGTACATACAGAAATCTGCTTGGCCTAATATTTAAAATAGCAGCAATTAATTTCATTTTATTATATATTTTTTTAAAAACTTGTAGAGAAAATTGAAAAATATGAAATTATTTTTAATTAACTCCATGTTTTTCAAATTTTTTAATATGTGTTAAATGACATCCCTTGCAGTGATCATGCTTTAATTTAGTCATCAGTCATAACTGAGTTTAATTGGTCCACTTATATTCAAAATTACAAGGAATCATTATCTTGGACTCTCATGCTGAGACCATAAACATTACATTAAATAATGGACTGAGCTACAGTGACGCAACCTATTGTCTTCTAAAGTTTTGTTTTTAAGCTTTAAGTCAAGTATTATGGTCGCCATGTTGTTTTTATGGAGCCATTAGTTACCATATTTGGATAAGAGGGAGGAGCTTAAGAATG
>JAQMCX010000048.1:13930781-13941573 GCA_029814765.1 Acanthurus leucopareius | reverse complement strand
GAGGCTTCACTTTCGCTCCGGCAGAAACCAATGGGTGACGTCACGGAGGGTTTGTCCAGTGTTTTATACAGTCAATGTCTGAACCCGGGGTCTCTGAAGACCACCGGTTGCTCCTTTGTTCCATAAGTTAGCGGCTCGTGGCTGTTAAGTCGTCACAAAAAGGACAAATTAGGGACCAAAACAGTTTTCTGCATTAGGTTGTTAATATGTTTATTTCAGCCCCAAGTGGCCATACAAGGAACTGCAGCTTGTGTAACTACAATGGCTTATTTTTTCAATCCTGGTTGTTGCAACTTGGGGCTTTTCTGATGTAACCAACAGTGTTTTCAGCTCTTTAATCTCTGTGTTTAGATTCTCATGGGTCTTCCTTACGGCTCCATTCCCAGGAAAACTGTTCCCCGAGAGGAGCAGGACACAGCCATGGACTACTCCGTGCTCTTTGACTTTGGAGTGAGGATCTTTGCCTTTCTCATCAATTTATTCATCAGAAATGACTAAACATGTGCAAATAAGTTAGATGTATATTTACAATGAATGGCTGACACAAATCTATCCATAAAGAACATGATATTTCTTATATCAGATGTGTTTTTACAGTTTATATCCCCAGAGTTTGTCATTTCCTTGACTTGCACTCTAGCGCCATCATTAGGTCAAAATTTCTCTGTTTACAGCCTATTTGGCATTTAAAACTTATAGCAACTTATACCATATTAGCATGCTAACATTAGCATTTAGCATAAAACATCTCTGCAAAGAAATACAACCTCAAAAACTCTCTGTCATAGCGTAGATTCTCTGCTGTCTTGTTTTTATTAAGACTTAAACAAACTTTTATTTTCACTTTGCACATTTTAACCCTCTGTTAGTTTGTGTGTAATTTGTTGTAATATGTGTCTCTGTAAGTGTGTTTACATCCTTTTTTTGCCTCTGATCAACAGGGATACTGCAAGTACTCCTTTTTGTTTTATGGATTCTACAACAACGACAGAACGATCGGCCTGCTGCAGTTCAGACTCCCTCTGTCTTACCTGCTGGTGGGCGTCGGCATCTTTGGTTACAGCCTGATGGTTGTCATAAGGACGTAAGGAAACACACACACACACACACACACACACACATAGGCAGGTGTGTCTAAGATGCAACCAAAGATGCTTTAGTGTTTTTTTTTTTTTAATCTGCTCTCAGGATGGCTCGTAACTCAAACGAAGGAGGTGATGGAGCAGAAGAGGGCGAGTTCACCTTCAGCTGGAAGATGTTCACCAGCTGGGATTATCTGATAGGAAACCCGGAGACTGCAGACAACAAGTACGCCTCCATCACCACCAGCTTCAAGGTTAGCAGGTGTGTGTGTGTGTGTGTTAGGAGATGAGCATTATAACATGACAGCTGTGGGCTTGAGGTATTAAAATTGAGATTATGAATAAATTTATGGGATTAAATGTTGCTTTCACATAGAAAAACTCATTATAGAAGAACCTGAGATGCTAAATTTCTTTTCTACAAAAGTTTTAGTCAGCCAGGATGCAAATACTGCCTCCATCTCCACCCACTTCTACGCCAGAATTATCCAAAAAAAATATTTTTACTGTTTCCTGTAAATCAGAAATCACAATTGTCATTTAGCAATGAGATCAGACTTAATATTTTATTGGTTTTTAAGCAATAATATAACATTTTTTTAATGTTTTTATGTGTTTTATATCTATGATATCTTATTCAGGTCTATATAAAAAACTAAATGTGGTTAAAATGATATATAGATTGGTAAAATAAGGAAATTCTCTTGTGAAGTTATCCTTGTGACTGCAATATTTTACCTGCTCTGTGCACAAAATCTTAAACTATAGTCTGTATTACTCGTTGGATTAACTTTAAAGTGAATAGTAATCAGTCTGTGTAGATTTATCACTCTAATCCTGCATTAAGGCAAAACAACAGTGTCCCTTTATTTCATATTTATCAGTTTTTTAACAGGGTTTAGTAGGAAAACAGTGCAACATTCCCTCCTTGCACTGACTCTGTTTAAAGAGCTTTTGCTCCATTTAACTGTGAGTTGTTTTTCCTGCTGTAGGAATCCATCGTGGATGAGCAGGAGAACCAGAAGGATGAGAACATCCATCTGCGACGGTTCCTCAGAGTTCTGGCAAACTTCCTGATCATCTCTTGTCTCGGAGGCAGCGGGTATCTCATCTACTTCGTGGTGAAAAGATCTCAGGAGTTTGCTCAGTCGGATAATCAAAACCTCTCGTGGTTTGAAAAGAACGAGGCAGGTCGAACGTTTCTTCACATCTAAGTTATGTGATCATGTCATTGAAAACACAAAAAGCTTTGATAATCAGGTGAGTAACTTTGTTTTTTTCACCCAGGTGGAGTTCGTCATGTCTCTGCTGGGGCTCGTTTGTCCTCCTCTGTTTGAAACCATCGCAGAGTTGGAGGATTATCACCCTCGTATCGCCCTCAAGTGGCAGCTGGGACGAATCTTTGCCCTTTTCCTGGGAAACCTGTACACCTTTCTCTTCGCTCTGTTTGATGAGGTCACTGCCAAGGTATGGAAGATGAGTCTGTTCATGTTTGTTTATGTTGCTCAGCAGATGTGGCACAGCTGTATTTGTGCTGTCCTTTACTTTCATGGTAAAAACCTTTAAGCTTTGCAAGAGCTTTGCTGTCTTTGCTTTGGCCTTTAAAGTCTGAATTAAAGGAAGTGGATTTCACCTGTTGGTTTGTGTACTTGAGTTTTCATTTTGGTCCTCATCATCTTAGTTTTAGCCATGAATGACAATATTTTTGATGAGAATTATTGTTGGAATTATTGAGATCGCCCTCTGCTGGCTGTTAGAAGGGATGCAGATTTACTTTTTTGTCCAATATTTTTATCCAATCTTTGCTCTGGTTTCTAACATGTTATAAAAATAATATTTCTTTAGTTTCTTACTTGTAAAAAGTTATGTAAGAAGATCAGCTTCTCCCTCATATCTGTCAAGCAGCAGCTGGTTAGCTTAGCTTAGCTTAGCTTAGCACAAGCACTAGAAATAAGGTGAAAAGCCAAACTAGCTGTGTCACATGCAACAAAAAACAAGGACCAGCACCTTTAAAGCTCATCAATTAACACATTTAATCTTTTTAAAATATGAAAATAAAAAAAAGTCATGTAATAAAATGCTGATTTTTTTTCTTGGCTGATATGTAAAGGACAGATTTTAGTTTGGTATCAATTTTCTATTTCAACCTTGAACCAGGAAGTGATAAAAATGAAGAACCACTCATGCAAACTTCATATTTCTCTGTGCATCCACTGTGTTACAGATAAAGTTTAACTTGCCTTCGATTTGTTCTTTCATGTGTTTTTATTATTTTTTAGTTGGAGAGCGAGAAGTCGATCAAAAATGCCACTGAATGGGCTTTGAATAACTACTACGCAAACTACAGCTCCTTCTTTAACACCACCAACGTGCCTCCTCCCAACGTTCACCCGGCCGACGTCATCAGAGGACCCTGCTGGGAGACGGCGGTGGGAATAGTCAGTGGAGGCTTTATTTTACATACTGTTGTCCAAAACTGAGGGTTCAGATACAGATTCATGCAGTCAGAGGTGTCACAGTCGCAGTGAGAATATCTGTAGTTGTAAAATCTTCCAACAGAAGAGACCAAACGTCTGATCTTCTGCTCAGGTTTGTGTTTGTTTTTAATCTTTCTTTTGCAGGAGTTTGTGAAGCTGATTGTGTCGGACATCCAGGTGAGCTACCTGACCATCCTGATTGGAGACTTTGTGCGAGCCGTCACCGTTCGCTTCCTGAACTACTGCTGGTGCTGGGACCTGGAGGCCGGATTTGTGAGTGTTCGCAGTGCTTTTGTTTGTTAATCAGTAAACTGCAGGATATTTGAGCTCGTTGTTTCTGCAGACTTGCAAATGAACGTTAATTTATTGTTTATCCATCACGTCATCCAGTTATAACTGAGTCTGAGTGAGTAAAGCAGCTCAGTTCTTGCTGGTCCAAGTCAACCTGATACCACATAATGACATCTGGCAAGACAGCTGATCCCTAACAGTCGGTGAAACGAGACACTGCAATGAGAAGTTAATTACAGGGAGAGAGAGAGAAAGAAACAGAGAGAGAGCGAGAGAGCAAATGCAAATGTGTGTTGACATGTTTTCATACTGATCGTGTTGTTGTGTTGATTCCAGCCTTCGTACGGAGAGTTTGACATCAGTGGAAACGTGTTGGGGCTCATCTTCAATCAAGGAATGATATGGTGAATTTCTGCACCGCTGATTTTATTTTCTACTCTCTCTAAGTGTTATGGATCGTTCTCTAATAGGCTTAATTGCAGATTAATGAGCTCATGTTTCTTTGCTTTCTGTCTCCAGTTTGCTCATCATTAACATCATAGTGTGTGTGGAGTGTTTTTAGTTGTTTGACTGTTTTTATTTCAGCCAAAATTAGCTTATCACATTAAACCACCACTCAGAAGACTCAGTAGATTTAAAGTTGGCTGTTAATGTTCTCACCTTGCTGTTTTCTTCAGGATGGGAGCCTTTTACGCTCCAGGTCTGGTGGGTCTGAACGTCCTGCGTCTCCTGACCTCCATGTATTATCAGTGCTGGGCGGTGATGTGCTGCAACGTTCCCCATGAGCGAGTCTTCAAGGCCTCACGGTCCAACAACTTCTACATGGGTCTGCTGCTGCTGGTGCTGTTTCTCAGCCTGCTGCCCGTCGTTTACACCATCATGACCCTTTCGCCGTCCTTCGACTGCGGCCCGTTCAGGTCGGTAAGAGACGGAAACTGCAGGACTGAGATGAGTTTGTGATGGTGAAGTGAGCCAACGTTACAAAATTAGACTTTTGTGATGGTTTTTAAAGAGTTTTCCTGCAGGTTAGAAGTTAAAAGTCATCAATTCTGCAGGTTTCTCAAGCACATTGATGCTTTTTTAACAAAATAAATGTCTTAAATGAGTGATTTAGACATTTTTATTCAAAAATTATCAACAATAAACAGTTAAATGTGCCATGTTTTTACTCCTCAGCGGTCAGGAGAAGATGTATGATGTGATCATGGAGACGATCGAACAGGATCTTCCAGCCTTCATAGGAAACATTTTCACATATGCCACCAACCCTGGACTCATCCTGCCTGCTGTTCTCCTCATGGTGTAAGAAGCATTTAAATATCAGATAAAACAGAGTAAATGTACCGTTTCATGCTCTGATCAGGAAGGGAAAAAAATCTCTAGTTATTTAGATTTATTTTAAATATGTTTGTATGATTCTGTAAAATAACTGAAGCCTTCTGCACATCAAGTGTATTTTTTATTATGTACCTGAATGCATCTTTTGAATTATTCCGAAGGCCTTAAATTATTTATGTAGAAAAATGAGAAAGTCCAAGTGAAACTGTGGCTGGTTAGTCTTATACATTTCTTTGTAATTGCATTGCTGTCTCCAGCTGTGTCTTTTTTTAAACTACCACAAGGGGGCGCCAAAGTCAGATATATTAAAGCTATATTTAGCATATAGATTCTTTTTTTTTTTTCCTAAAAATGCCACATGTGTACAAACTGAGTCCTGAAATTTCCAAAAAGTTTTGTTTAATTGTAGAAACTTAAGTCATAAAACTCAAAGTGTTTAACTTTAATGTCTCAGTGAACAAACTTGTCTCTTGTTTAAGCTGTTTAAGTGTTTATGCACCTGTAAGGACCTGTAACACTGTGTAACAGGTTGGCCATCTACTACCTGAATGCCGTGTCGAAGGGATACCAGCAAGCAAACTTGGACCTCAAGAGGAAGATGCAGATGGTCAGTCTGAGCGTTGTGTCTTCATCTTGTGTTTTATTTTTTTATTTGTTAACATCTTTATTTATTTTAAAAATTGATCATCTGGTTTGTTGATGGAAACTTCAGGCTCGAGACGAAGAGAAGAACCGCAGGAACAACAAGGACAGCACAAACCAGGTGATGAAGGACCTGGAGGACCTGCTGCCGAACAAGTCACTCATACCTCCTCCGACTGAGGAGGAGCTGCCTCCACCTGGTACACACACACACACACACACACCACACACACTTGTTTCCTTTATTGCATTTTCTAATAGTCAGTTTGCACCTGACTGTCCTCACCGTTCTTGTTACTCTCTATCCGTTTTCTCAGATGTCGTGGTTGAAAAGGGCAAAAAGTCTCCAAAAACGAAGCCAGGTGCAGCAGGAAAAGGTGTAAACCTGCAGAAGGACGTGTCGCTGGCTGCTCCAAACCCCAGAGCTCCAGTGACTCGAGCCCCCGGGCCGAGAAGAGGAGGTCCTCCTGGAGAAGGCAGAGGGTCTCAGCCCGGGCCTGGGAGAGGGAGAGGACGAGGTGGGACACCGAGGCAAAGAGAGTCATGATCCATGGAGTAAAAACTGCGATTCATCACAAACAACAAGGGACGGAAAACATGACAACTGCTGTCAGAGTCATAAAAAAAGGAGGCTGCAACCAGAATAATGAGCTTTTTTAATTCTTAAAATATTATTAACTGAATTATTGACAATTAAAATGAGCAAACAGCATCACAACTAGTAATTTAAACATGTCAATTCCTTAATTAAGTGTCTTTAACCTCTAAAAATATCACACAATATCTTCACAATCAATCCCTTCGTCTAATTGGACTAATATAAATATGTATTAGTAGTATTACTGCAAAGCAAAGCACAGTGAAATACCTTTCACACGAACAGATCACATGATCACGTTTGCTGCATTGCAATCAGGTTTGCTGGTTATGATTATTGGTGAACTGCTTTATTGATTTCATTTAGAAATCCCTGTAAATAAAAATGTAAAATGCCTTTCTATTTTTTTTATATGAGACACATTAAAATATTTTTTTTTTCTGGCAAAGTTCTACTCGAGTGGTTTTCTCTGAACAAACACACAGAAGACAGCAGAAAGGAGAACATGCTAGAAGAACATATAGATACATGGAAACCTGCATTATCACATTTACATCAAGAAGAAGACACAACATTGATAAGAGCTCAAAAAATATAATTATCTTGGTGGGAATGAAGTGATAAATGTTCATGGAGAAACACAGATGCCTCCAGTATGAGTGCATGTGGAGGATCTGAAGCTGGAAAAACAAATAATAAAGTTCTTTCTTGTGACACGACGGCATTACGAGTTCTTCTGTGAGATTTTGATGGTGACGGCTTTGACCTCGGTGTATTCCTGCAGAGCATATTCCCCCCTGAAATTTAAAAAAAAACAAACAGTTTAAAGAGGAAAAACTTCTACATGAACTTGTGATGTTTCCAACAACATTAACCTGACAAACTGCAACAATAAAAGCACCAAAGTACCAAAGTACGTGCAGCTATGTAATGGATACAAATACAGAAAGTATGAGAGGATTTTGCCAGCAAAGGATGGTTTGTTCTCCTCATTTTAAAGATTTCTCTTTGATTCATTCACTAAAACACTTGTAAACTTTCCCCTCTGACTTTAAAACCCTCAAAAACAATGTGAGAAGCTCAAAGTTGATTAAAATGTTAAGATGAAACAAGTCATTTGTAGTTTATTACTGAGTGTTCACAGTAAATCTGCAAAATCAGGTGATGCTGTGCACTTAGTTTGGTACCAAAACTGACCACTAGGTGTCACTTAATAATTTACATCGAAAACAATAGGAAATTATAAAAGTATGCTTAAAAAAATGGCTCTAATAAGTACTTTTATTTTTTGACGTCAAACAACAAATCAGCCATATAAATCAAGGTTATTTTAAGTGATTTTTGCACAATAAAGCTGAAATTTATGTGCTTTTTGTACACTTTTAAAATGAAAATTAATATAGTTATAATTTATTTTTTGTTAGATGATACAAATAAAGAAAATAACTCTGACATTTGTTTTTTTAACAGATAATAAATGATGTTTTCACTCACAGTTCCCTCCCATTTCCAGACATCTTGAAGCCACCAAAGGGACACTGAGCACTCATGGCGTTGTAGCAGTTCACCCTTCAAAACGAGAAGAAACATCAGTATGTGGCTGAATAAAAATAAGTTTTTAAAGTCTAACATCACTTTACAGGAGGTTTAAGGGAGGATTCTTCAGATTCACACTTAAAGAAACCAGCCCTGAACTGTTTCAGGTGAGTTTTAGTCGATTGAAATCTCACCAGACGGTTCCGGCCTGCAGAGCAGCGGAGACTCTGAGCGCCTTGTCGATGTCGTTGGTAAACACTCCCGCCGCCAGGCCGTAGTGTGTGTCGTTGGCTCTCCGGATGACTTCATGGACGCTTCGGAAACACATGATCTGCTGCACTGGACCAAAAATCTGAGAGAGTTTGAGCACAGAGAGGAGATGTGATAACGATGAAGCTGGTTTACCTGTGCAGGTGTGTGTGTGTTTAAAGACGCAGTACCTCTTCTTTGGCGATGCGCATGTCGTCTGTGACGTTTGAGAAGACGGTTGGTTGGATGAAAAGTCCCTCCTGACCCCACGCAGACCCTCCACACTCCAGCGTGGCTCCTTCCTTCTTCCCACTTTCTATCAGATCCAAGATTTTATCAAACTGCTTCTGGTCGATCTGCAAAAAACAACAAACCATTTTCCCTTTTCGTCTCATCCTGCAGCAACATAGAAAACAGACATGATTAAACAAAGGATGCCATCAATTTAACATCAAATTCAGATGATCAAAGTCATGTGACACCTTGAACTTAACTCTTAGATCAACATCTGCTCAGCCAGCTTTTAAAAAACATCTGGAGGACTTTTTCCTTTCCACTAAGACCACTTGAATTCTGCTTGATTCTGTTGTATTTTCTTGTATTGTTTGTCTTGATTTTGTTGTTTATCTTATCCTTGTTCTTTCCGTCTTCTTTTGTTTAATCCTTTTGTGTCTTTGTTCTTTATTTATTGAAGTGTGGGGAACTTTGTACAAGCCCTTGGACTTCCTTTTCCTTCCTTGTGAAACATAGTTAAAAGAGTTTCGTTTTAAATCCCGCTAAATGGGACAGTACGCCATCTGCTGTGCAAATACGTACCTGCATCTAAAGGTTGTAGCTGGGAATTATGGGAAATCCTCGCAGAAGTGGAGGATTTGTGGAGGAGGTAACTGTCTTTTAACGTCTGTGGGCAAAATATTGTTAACTTTCTTTAAAGTGCTATATAAGTTAAGTTGGGTTTGGCTACTTTTTTTTTGTTAGTTTTGGGTTGATTTTACTGTTTTTTGTTAGTCGCTTCTTTGTTTTTTGTGTGTTCTATCGCCAGTAAAAACCGCATGCTTGGCTAACGGTTAGCAATTCGATCTTTCCCTCCAGAGCATGTGCTGTTGCCCACAGAGGAGAGACTGCTTGTTAATTGTGCTTTTCGTTACAGATGCAGATGCAGATGCAGCTACCATTGAATAAAGTTGCTTTTACAATCAACTTGGTCGACTCCAAGCGTCTCTTTTAAACAAAAAGACACAACACAGTGGTCACACATACATACATACATACTCATGCACATACATAGCTCTTTTCCCCTTTTTTCAATTATAGCCATAACTCCTAAATATAAATGCACATAATGATTTTTTGAACATAACAAAGGAAGTGCATTGCTTAAGTTTGAGATCAGCATTATTCCACAGCTGAACCCCTTTAAAAGAAAAACATCTTCTTTTAACTTCTTTTTTAGCTTTTGGTAACACAAGTTTGCTTCCATCTCTCAACTCATATTTACTCTCAGACACTATGAAAAACTTCTGCACACTGTCTGGTAGTGTTTTATTATTTGCTTTAAACATGATTTGCATTGTTTCATAATAAACCAAGTCTCTAAACTTCAAAACATGAGATTACAATTACAAGACTAAAAAAACAAGAGGAGGACTGAACTCTAAATTGTTTAATAATGCACTGATTTCTTTACATGCAACCTGACAAACAACAACAAACAAGTGTTTTATCTTCCTAATAAAGTGGAAAAAAAGGTTATTAAATACCAGAAATAACAGAAATGTTGTTGGAAAGACGGAGAATTCAACACCTGATCAACACACTTTAGTCTGTATGTTATCAAAATGCTTAGGGATCAATATCCACTGACGTCTTGCAGGCTTTGAATTTGACAGATTTTCAAACAGGATGAGAAATCAACACACATTTTACAGGCAGAGGCCAATTTTATTTAAGATTTATAAAGTTAGGAATATGTTTTAATAAAAATACTTTCAGACGATAGCAAACACATTTCTCAAATGATCAAAACCACCCTGGACAACGAATAAATATCCAGAGTTCAGACAACTCTGAGGCGTATTTGGGAAATGCTTTAAGTGTTTCAATTCATGTAGCCTATAAATATATAATCACTATTGGCAGTTCATCAATAAAAAAGGTAAAGCTGTACACACTAGCAGCAGAATCTATATAAATATATTCTAAATATATATTTTTTTCACCAGAGTGAGAGATTATATATATAAATCTACCTGTTTTTTGAGTATTTACTTCCCAGATGAGCGTATTGGGGTTCATTATCACAAAAACTGTCACTCTAACTTAACAAGTATTGAACATTACTGAAACATTTATTTATTTTGAATTATAATCATGTATCATCTAAGGTTAAATCACTAAACCTCTTTGAGGCTCTTTATAGGATAAATCTATTTTTTTTCTTTAAATGCTGACATACTGTAGCTGTTTAAATGGGCTGATCCTCTTCTTAGGAAGCAAATACATCAGTGGAGTTTCCCAAATTGGGATCAATAAAGTACATCTATCTATCTATCTATCTATCTATCTATCTATCTATCTAT
>JAQMCX010000048.1:13905652-13930681 GCA_029814765.1 Acanthurus leucopareius | reverse complement strand
GGGAAGCAGCCAATCACCAGCCAGGCCCGAAACCAATCAACCAATATTCCTTCAGCATTGAAACACACCAATTTACATAAATAAGGCACAGGAGCACAGACAAGGAAACACAGAACACCAAAAACTAACGAAAATTACAGCCGTGACATATGATCGTTAAAGGGGGATAATAATAATAATAATAAAAAGACGTTGTACCTCTTTGATGAGTGCAGCCATGTGCAGAGCCGATAACGGAGTCTGCTCTGCAGGTTTGATGACCACAGTGTTTCCGCAGCACAGAGCAGGAGCGACCTTCCACGCAAACATCATCAGCGGGAAATTCCACTGCATGTTGAGATGCATAAATAAGTTATGAGGAATTAATGTCTTTAATAAATACAAACTATTTTATCTTTCGTTTGCAGCAGCTTCATACAGATGCATAAAATATTCTAGCAGTGTTGTGTTCAAGTTGCAATTTTTTACCTTAAATTTGTTTGTTTAATTGTATTTTTATGATGGTGAATGTAACACAGCTGGAACCCAGTCATCAAATATCTTGATTTTAGTCATTTATTTACAATATTTTGTCTGATTTCTCTGTTTGCTTTATAGTTATGGACAGAATACATCATCGTAAGTGTCTTTAGAAAATATTCTACATAGAAATGCATATGTTATCGATCTACGAATCTAGATTAAAACCTTATTTCTAGTCAAAAAAGATAATAATTAATCAAATAAACTCTTTTTTTTGTACACCCAGTCTTTGTTTGTCTACTCACAGGAATGATCTGACCACAGACTCCAACGGGCTCATGTCGAGTGTAAGTGAAATATTCTCCATCTGAAATAAATAAATAGTTAATGAAGATTTATTAAAGATTTTTTGGGGTTCAAACATGGAAACTCAACAAAATGTACAATTATTTCATGTTATTTTCATGTGGAAATGCCAAATATCTGAGTGACATTAATGAGATGAAACTGACCTACAGGGATGGTTTTGCCGTGAATCTTGTCGGCCCAGCCGCCGTAATATCTCAACGTTTTGATTGTGGCTGTCAGATCCACAAAATACGCCATGAGAAACACTTTTCCGGAGTCCAGAGCCTCCAGAGTCTGAAAAAACAGGATATGAAGATTATAAACAGCATTTCTTTCTTTTATCTTTCAATTCAGTCCTAAATATTAGTGGAAGAACATTTAAACTCAAGATTTATTGCATGTGTGTGTGTGTTTTCTCACAGCCAATAGGAGCCGGTCTCTCTCCACTAAGTCAGCCAGTCTGTTCAGGAGTCGACCTCTGTCTGAGGCGTCCATGGATCGCCACGGCGCCCCCGTCTGGAAGGCGGCTCTCGCGCTTTTCACCGCTCTGTCAACGTCTTCCTATTAGAGGTTTAAATGGAGAAACTTGTCACAAAGTTCAAGATGATTTTATTTACATTGAACCTCTTTAAAATTTAAATTCTTAAGATTTCAGTCTTTGTTAATTTAGCGACCAGCAAGTTTGGTTTATTTCTACTTTTTTCAGAATTCTGAGGGAAGCAAAACAAACTCTTGTCAAATCAATAAAAAAGTCAGGCAATAATCAGATTTTTTTATGTCACTCTGTGAGCTGATTTCATGCTGCAAACAGGACGAGTCTGCAGACTGAAGGGAAAAGTGAGAGGATCTTTTTCAGCTGGTCGCCTGCAGCTTTTCATCCTGCAGCTCACTGTGGACGTTCCCTTCTTGTTTCACTTCTGTCTGCAATATTTCAAACTAATCTACTAAAAAAATGCAGAAAATGGCAGCTGTCTTGTTTGCGACTTCTTTATAATAAAAGTCACCCAGTTCATTAAGACTACAAATAAATAAATATAACAATACTTTCATTATTGGGCCGTGGGCTCAGTCTGCATTCTGTTACCTCTTTCAGTGACACACTGTGACTTAACAGACATTAATGTAAATGAAAATCCTCCAGATTATCTCTTTAAACATGAAAAGGGAAGGGGAAAACATAGAAGAAGAAGGGATCTCTCTTCCTGGATGGAAAACTCTACAAATTCAACACATAAAACTGTGTGATCACCATCTTCAAATGAGAATTTCCAGCTATTAAAGGAAGTTAAAAGCACATATGATGAAACTGATGATGTGCTGTATAATGCACTCACAGAGTCAGCCTCCTCCACTTCACACAGCAGCTTCCCTGTGGCCGGATTATACACAGGAATCTTCCTCCCGCTGCAGGATTCCTGCCACTCGTTATTGATGAACAACTGAGACACCAAAAGATCATTTTAGGAGAGAAGAAAACACACTGAAACAGATCTTAAAGTGCAGCAGCATCTCCTCTCGACATCTCAGATCAAAGACGTCCAAACCTCATGTTGCAGAGAATCAGCTCTTATCAAGATGAGAACATGAACAAGCTGTTTTCAATCAGATATTTTTATAAGATGCATCTGCATTCTGTAAAATTTAAAAAGTATTTTGAAGTATTTACCTTCAACAGTATCTGGACTTATAAAGAACCAGTAAATACTGTCACATACTTATCTGTTTCAACCACATTTCTGCTCCTTTAACCTCATTTTGTGCATCTTTCCTCATGTTTGTTCAGTCACATTTCCTTCTGGGTGCAGCTCACCTTTGTGTACTGGATGGGGGGGTCTAGGACAGGTGTGGGCGGGGCCAGCATCCCAGGTTCGTCTGCAGGTTGTGGTTTATGGTTCTGGTTTGGACCCTGAAGGCTGCAGCCGTTACCAGCCTGCTGCTGGTGGGCGTCGTCGGGCTGAGAGTTCATGCTGGCATGCTTCCCCTCTGAAAAAACACAAATGGAGCTTGATTTAGTGCATGCGTGTGTGTGTTTACTCACACACACCGTGCATGTGTGTGTGAGTATTTGATCGTGAAAGTTAATATCTGGATCGCTGGGTGAGAATGGCTCCTTTCGTGTTTCATCATAACCCTGTGCATAAGCTGCCATCCCAACCCGCTGCAGAGAAACTGTGGCAAATGAGGCACTGGCACCGTCAGCAGGGTAACACCACGGGGTCAAGGGTCACGACTGGCACCATAAAGTCGGGCTGGCTCTGAGCTGGAGACTGGGCTGACCTCATTTGGACGGGGGGGGGGAGAGATCGAAGAACAGGCTGAGGCAGAGCTACAGAGATACTACCAGAGATGTGCTTCATCGTATTTACCAGAAAACTGTAATATTTTATCAGAAATGAGCTCATTTGGGCTAAAAACTGTAAAATTTTGCATGAAGACAAAGATTATATTCATTTTAACACATTAAAGTGTTCTAATTGTTTTGTTTGCTGAAATCTGGTCCATTAACATTATAAGATTTAAGCTTAATATGAAGCTGTGCCTGGTTTTTTCAATAAATTAATGATTTTTGCAGCATTTTTGATATTTAAATTCATCAGTTCACAAATATAAACTGATAACATTTCGAATAATGAGCTCAGTTTTGACCTGTAGCTTATTATTTGACAGATTTTCCTCCAGAATTAACTTCACATACCAAAAAATATTTTTAAAAAATCAATTAAGACCTGAAAACTAATTGGATAAACAAGGGAAGGCAGGATTTTTCAAACACAAAGGTAAAAAAAAACCAAGAAAATGAAAGAAAAACAGCGTTTAAACATTAAATGACCATAAAATTATAATAAATCTCTTTAAATGAAGTTTAAAAAATTAAGAACAGACATTAGACTCTTTATCAAAGGCAGAGACAAAGTTAAAAGGTGTTTAAAGGTGTCTTATATAAGGAGTAAAGGTTTTATTTACCTGTTGAAGGTGTTGCTGAGGTGCTTCCGGTCTGCTGGCTTCCCGCTCCGGTAGTACCGGGCATGACGCGCCTCCTCTCACCGCCGAGCAGCTTCAAATACCTTCATCAAACCGCAGCATCACGTCCAGTCGCACCGGGACTCCTCCGCTCGGTCCTCTGAGGGTCCCGCTGCACGCGCTAATAACCGTTCAGACGGAACCAATCCCAGAGCCCCGCGAGAGAGAGGCGCGCGCAGCGCTCAGCATTGACGCACAGCAGTCAACGGTGCCGTGAATAATTGGCGTAAATATTTTTAATTCAAGCAGAAATTTGTTTTTATTTTTCATTAATATTATCTTTGAAGTAATTAACTGTTTTGATCAATTTAAGTTATTATTTTAACTGATTTATTTGATAAAAAACTGGCTCAGACATATTTTTCTGTTATTGCAGGTTTTTTATCGATAATTTATCGGTGACAGGACAAAATATCTGACTTACATAGAACTATACTTTCTCTCCAGTTTCTTTACCCTCTGTTTTTATCAATAAACCACTAAATAAATGCAGCTTAAAGATGTTACAACCTTATGAAATTAGCAAACTGTGCATGTGCTGATTGATGTTGATGACACTTAAAAGTGCAGTAAATTTAAGTTTCTCTCTTTTCCAAAATTGCTTTTATCTCCATATTTAAACAACATAATCTGGTTTAAGCAGAAATTCCAAATCTTTGTGTAAATGAAAGCACATTAAGCTGATTTTAAGTGATGTCAGACATTCGGACCTCTCAGTCTTTGCAGCGATGACCACTTGTTGCATCACTTGTTGCCATCCTGCAGAAAAAAAGGCCCATGTATGAGGCAGCGAATGTAATTGTGAAGATGTTTGCTTTGATACGAGGCCTCCTGCTGCTTCACTGTCTCCCAGGAACAATGCCGTCACATAACTTGGTCTGGTGCACATGTTCTGATATTGGCTCTACACACACACACACACACACACACCCTTTTAACCCTTGTTAAACAATGGGAAGATCAGCAGAACTGCAGTGGAAACCATCTTCCCATACTCATGTGTGTGTGTGTGGTTCTGTTCGGTCATGCAGGTGACTTGAAGCTTCTGCTGTGAAGGAAAAAGGGTTAAATTTGTTGAAATATGATGAATGAAATGAAAAATACTCAACACTGGCTGCTTATGCATGGATATTTAACAATTTGTGCAACAGTTTTGCACCTCATTGAGGAATTATAACTGTTTTTTGATCAAAAAATAACCTCATAGATGATTTAATTCGACCTTTTTTCACATTGTGTTCATCCTCGTCAGGTCCACAACCAAAGTCTTACTCTTATGTTTGGATATAAGCAGCATATCGTCCTCCTAGACACCTCACCAGCTTGTCTGGCTCCACAGAGTCAGTGTGAGTCTCGGCTCCGTCTGCCAGAGCCAATGACAGGACGTCGGCCTGGAGAGGACGTGGAGCAGCGGGTCAAAGGAGCTGTCGCTCGGCCTGACAGCGCCGGGTGTCCCACAGTTGAGCCTGAGCTGAAAGGACGGTTCGGTGGAGAGTGAGAAAGAAAGGAAGGAGGATAAAAAGACTGAAAGATGGAGAGAGATGAAGAGAGAGATGAAGAGGAGGCTGTAATACATGTAATGCATTGATAAGAGGAAAGGAAACGAGGGATGAAGAGAGGAAACTTGACAAAATAAAAGGTGTTAAAATCAAAATAGAAGCCAGAATTCAATATTACAAAAGACAACAAATAAATGAATGAAAGGAAAATAAATATATAACATATCAAATTGTTATAATATCACTGGATGGATTTGTAGTTCTTGTAAAGACGGACAAACTTAATACTGTTTTCAGTGTCATATATGCCATTATAATTGCATTAAGAGCCATTGTAACAGTAGTTTGAACTTCATAACTAGATTTTATACTAACAAGTATTTTTCATAGTGCAACTAAACACAAATACATGATGTTAACATCAACATTTCAACCTTTAAAGCTCTCAGATGATCTGTGTTTTTAAGGTTTTGTCTTATTGTATTTGAGTCTGTTCTTGATTTTACTGAACTGTTTCTCTTCCTGTTATTTCATCCACATTTCCTGGAGTTTGTTGTCGTTCAGATGCATCATCTAAAACCACATCAGGACCTCAGTTCAAACTGTGAGGGACGTGAAGTCAATCCAAGCAGATGGAGGGCTCCCCCTTGTGGCATAATAGAGAAATTACATTGCTCATCTGTGTCAGGGTTGGTGGACCAGTGAGGGAGGAGGTGCTCAGATCTTTTTCTGTGTTTATTCAGCACAAATTCATGACTTTAAATTGAAAATACACTTAAAATATATATAATAAGTGTTTATTGGTTATTGCATGTGTAGTATCAGGATGCTTATAGACAATATTTGCTGACTTTCTTCATATATTTTTAAAAAAACACCTTTTCATTCATTGCAAAAGCACACAGCCTGCAGCTCTGTGAGGGACAGGTGGGGGGGTTGTGCAGGAGAGGAGGGGCCCATGTCGTGGACGGTTCCGGTCTGCGGTCAAATGGGTCGATGCGGTCACCGGCTGACCGGGCCGGACTTGTTTCTCGCCAAGTTTCTCGCCATGTGCGCGGCCCCATTGTGAGCGGGCAGCAGCTCCCTCTGCAGGGGGGCCCGGCCGCCGCTGCTGCTGAAGGGGACGTCCTGGACCCTTTCTGAGGATCAGAGCTCAAACTTCTGCCCGAGGACTATTTTGGTCTCTGCTCTGCTCTCTGGCGTCTCAGTCTGGGCTCTTTATCTTTTTATTCCAGAGTTACAGAGGAGCCTGCATGGTGAGTTTTTATCAAACATGTTTTCTGTCTTTGTTTTAGTCACCTTTCTTCTTTTCTTTTTGCAGAATGCTTCTTACTTTTTGTGAAAAATCATCTTTAAGCTTTACATAGCAGCTACATCTTTTAGATTTAGCATAATTTAACCTTTTTCTTCCCTCCTAAAGATTAATTTTCACTTTTCACCTCCTCTCTCTTTTCACAGCCTCTTCTTCTCTCTCAGTGTTTGCAGCCAAGATGAGACTGACGTTTGGGACTCTGCCCATCAAGGAAAACCCTTGTGCCTCTTTGTCTGGTGTCACTGTAGCTCTGTGTCTCCTCACCGTCCTCCTGATGGCCCTCAGGGGCCGAAAGAGCCACCATCACCACCACCACTGCTCCCAATTGGACCACACGAAGTATCCCCCTCCTCCAGGCCCCACGCCGTGGCCCCTTGTCGGCAATCTGCTGCAGATGGGAGACCAGATTCATCTGTCTTTGACCCGCCTGAGGCTCCAGTATGGTGATGTGTTCAAGGTAAATACAGTAAAATGTGTATATTTTTCAGTAAAGAGGATGCATTTATTCATTTATTTAATCTTTTCTGCATTTCTTCGCTCCAGATGCGTCTGGGCTCCTTGACGGTCGTCGTCCTGAGTGGATACTCCACCATCAGACAGGCGTTGGTTCGGCAGGGAGAAGCCTTTGCCGGCCGGCCCGACCTGTTCACCTTCTCTGCCGTGGCCAACGGGACCAGCATGACCTTCAGCGAGAAGTATGGACCGGCCTGGATGCTCCATAAGAAGCTGTGCAAGAACGCCCTCAGGTCCTTCTCCCAGGCTGAGCCCAGAGGATCCGGTGCCACCTGCCTGCTGGAGGAGCAGGTCTGCGCCGAAGCAGCCGAGATGGTGGAGGTGATCCGGGAAAAGGCTGCTTCCGATGGGACCGGCATTGATCCGGTGATGCCCCTGGTCACCTCGGTGGCTAATGTCGTCTGTGCCCTCTGTTTTGGGAAAAGATACGACTACAACGACAAGGAGTTCCTCACTATCGTTCACATAAACAACGAGGTCTTGAGGATCTTCGCGGCGGGAAACCTGGCTGATTTTTTTCCCGTGTTTCGTTACGTTCCGAGTCCATCGCTGAGGAAGATGGTCCAGCACATCCGCAGGATGAACGGATTCATGGAGAGGAGCATCGAGGAGCACATCAACACCTTCGATAAGGTAAGAAGGTCAGCAGGAGGAGTTGTAGAACAAAATTTGGTTTGAATGGAAAAAAATTACACACTGACTCTTTAAATGAGGCCTTAAACTGCTGTTTTAAACATCTGAGCTTCCTGCTGTGGATATCTGCTGTAAACAGTGTTTTGATTTTATACCTGACAACTGGAACGAAAATTAAAGAAGAATAAATCACAATTAAAGTGTTTTAAGGAAGAACAAATGATTAAAACTGCAACCCAATGCAGTCTTTTTAAAAAAAAGGCAGAATGTTTTAAAATATATAATCATAATTGAAGAGTTGTGGTGCCACAGAGATGCAACAACCTACAAATCAAAGTCTTCTCATCTGACTGTCATGAAGTCAAATTTTTACTTCATGATAATCGCGGCCTAAAGTTAACAATATTATTGAATTCTTTGCTCAAAAATGTTATAAAACAATAAATTTTGCAGTGAAACTTATCTTTATGTTGTTCATTGTGTGCTTTTTTGTCTCTTTTTGGTAAAAATAATGACTCTGAAAATATGATTATGTTGGATGGAGAGAAAAAAAACACCAAGAGGTTCTGTATTATTTGTTCAACGCTGTCATAATATCTATTTCTAACATTATATCAATATCTCTTTTAATATATCCTGGTTATTATTAGATCCAGTATATTGTGGAGGGAGAACTAAAGGAAACATGCTTGTTTGATAAAACCACAGAAATAAAATCACATCATCATATTTTTATGTTTTTAAGTGAAACCAAGTTGCACAAAAATTCCCCTTTCTGCTTAAATTTTGACTTAAAATTACAATTATAAGTAAAGTTGTAAATTCACAATGAATATATCTGTCAATATAATTAAATTAATGTTTCTTTTGCATGATGTTCAGCCTTAATTCAATGCAAAACTGAAATAAGACCAAAAAAAATTTTAAAAATCATGATTTATTTAACCTTACAGTGATGTTTTACTCTGATAAATCCGTCCCTGCTGCGATGAGCCTGTGAATAGCTCAGCGACCACGAAGCACAGGCAGAATATTTTTAGGACGGCGTCGCGTTGATGACGTCTTTGTAAGTGTCGTTTTCTGTAGATCTGACCCACTAATTTGCCGTCCACCGTTTAATCTGACAAATACAGAAGTGGCCAAAAAAATAACTAACAAGTTCCCTGGGAGGGACCTTTGTTCTTGTGCAGAGTGGCTAAAATGTTCGCACGCACTCTAATTAGGAATTAGCAACCTACTGGAAGGCACGCGTCGTACCGTAACTGATTACTGTCTCTTCCATTATTATTGCACTTAAAACTCTTAATCTCAATTTCTATTTTTTCCTGAAGTAATCAATAAGCACCTGATGGTTGATAAAGATAGTTTGATGCTTCACTAACGATAAGGAAATGATATAAGTGCAATAAAAGATGAATAACTTGTTAAATTTCATGTGTTTGATTGCAGAACTGTATCCGGGACATTACAGACGCTCTGATTGCACTTTGTGAAGACAGAGAAGAAAACAAAGACACTTCAATGCTTTCGAACTCCCAGATCATCCACAGCGTCATTGATATCTTTGGAGCAGGTGAGAAAACACATCACTAGTGACAAACAGGTATTTAAATGATCATATTGATGAAGATGAGTGCTCTGTTTTCAGTAAAGTTGTGTTTTTTGTGATTTTTTTAAAGGATTTGACACCATCATTGCTGGTTTGCAGTGGAGTCTGCTGTATTTGATCAAGTTTCCCGACATCCAAGACAGAATTCACCAGGAGATCGGTACTTTTGTCTGCTTAAATGTCACCAAACTAATGTTTATATTGAATAAAATGTGCCTTATTCTTATATACTTAAAATTAAAATCCCATACAGGTTATAAAGGGAATTTTAATGGTTAAAATCCAGTGTTTACTGCATGCATTTTTGTCCAAAGAGCAAGAGGCCCTTTGGTCTCTAGTGCAATGACTCATAGTCCAGAAAAAGAAAGTTTTTTATCTCCAACACAATACTAATGAGCAGAGAGGAGAGCAGAAATAGATTTATGAGATAAATACAGAGATCAACAGCAAATTTATGTCTGCAATGTTCAAATATGCCCCGAAGAAAAGCGTCCAAAAATAAAACTGTTGCACAAACAGGTGCAAAATGCATCTGTTTGTCACAAATGTATCATCCTCACAGGAGTAGCCAGGCATATGTGATGTCTATTAGGAAGTAATCAGCATAATAAAAAACCCAACAATGGCCAACCCGGCTGCCCTTCCAGCAGAGACAGAATCCAACAGCCACCCGGAGAAACTTCACAAAAGATCAGTCCAATTTGCTGACGCCAGAGCTACTTTTGTGGGGATGACAGAACTGGTGCGGTCTGTTCTGAGGCACGTTGCATCTTCACAGAGAGAGAGAGAGAGAGAGAGACACTAAAAAGAGACAGGAGAGAGAGAGAGAGGGAGGCACACAAACAGAAAGAAAGACAGAAAGAAAGACAGAAAGGTTAGAGAGTTGTTCCAGAGCGACACAAAGGCCGTAACACGCAAGGCACCGAACACACATCGTCTGACATTCCTCACTTACTCATCACTTCAATTATTTGGAATTACAGCCTTTATTCTGCCGCTGACGGAGCGCTCACACCGCTCTGACCGAAACCTCAGGAATGAATGAGCAGCAATTTTTTTCTTTTCTTTTAATTAATTGAAAGATGAGCTTGTTTTTTTTTTTTTCAGTGTTCCAAATTCAAAGAATGCAACTCAGATTTCAGCCCTGTTGACCAATAATGAGTTCAGATGCAGCTAAATTTAACAGACTGGGAACTTTTGACTCGTGTGCAGCATAAATTCTGCAGTTTCTGCAGGCTGTCATCATCTTCTAGACCTTTAATAAAGCAAATGCATATAATTCCAGTCAATTCAAGGGCCTGATGTGAGACAATAATCATTTTAATTAGCTTAAACTTGGCATTTTGCATAAATTAGCCTCGCAGCTAGTGACTTTTCCTCTTCTTATAGCTTAACAAATTACATTTATTATTAATACTTTTATAAATTTTCTGTTTGTTTAAGCTGCTGCATCTCCTGACAGAACACCACAGTTGATTTTTAGCATAAATTCACATTTTTTCAGCCTAAAAGTGTCGAAACAGAGCAGCTAATAAGTTGGATGCTGCCTGAATCGTCCTGTTTCATCTCCTGAAGTTATGTGTTTGCAAATGGCAGCTTCTGTGTTTAATGACCCATCTTTTCTCCAAATCCAAAGCATTTCCACACTGCTGATTAATTCCTGAGAGGAGAAAAAATAATATTTTTCTTAGCTGCTGTCATAATTATCTGTCTGCCATGGAGAATTTCAAAATAAAAGCCCTGCATCCAGCTCACTTTGGGTATATTGGAGAATGAACTCTCCTGGAAAGTTTATTCACCAGCCTGAAAAACTGAGATGCAGATTAAATTATCAGCAAGATTTCTCAAGTTTTACATAAATTTTTGAGTTTTTTGTCTCTTTTATTTTGTAGATGACCATATTGGTCCGGCCAGACTGCCCAAGTTCTCAGACAAACCCAAGATGCCTTTCACCGAGGCGTTCATATATGAAGTGTTTCGTCACGCTTCATATGTCCCCTTTACCATCCCTCACTGGTGAGACTGGTTTTAATTTTATTAGATTCATGTTTGCAATTTGATGTTTAAACTCAGCTGCTCTTTTCTTCTCTTCAGCACCACGAGAAACATCACTCTGAACGGATATTTCATCCCCAAAGACACTTGTGTCTTTATCAATCAGTATCAGGTCAATCATGATGTGTGAGTAGAAACTGAATTTGAATCTTCTCTTCACTAAATAAAGATGCATTTTCCGGCTTTATTGCTTTAACGATCTCCATGTTCTTCACTCCATCTCAGTGACCTTTGGGGCGACCCGGACACATTTCGCCCCGAACGCTTCCTGAGTTCTTCAGGACTCCTCAACAAGGAGCTGACGGAGAAGGTTCTCATCTTCGGCATGGGGAAGCGGCGCTGCCTCGGCGATGGTTTTGCACGTTTGGAGATGTTCGTGTTCCTCACCACGCTGCTTCACGGCCTGAGGATTGAAAATGTCGCCGGGCAGGAGCTGGATCTCAGCACCGACTTTGGTCTGACTATGAAACCTCGTCCATACAGGATCATCGTCTCCTCGAGGTTTTAGACCACAAAGAAACAGATGAAGCTCTGTGTGGATGTTCTGGAATTTAAAGCACAAATATTAATTATTATTATTATTATTATTATTATTGTTATTATTAGCCACCATATTTGGCTAACCTTAAAAACACCAGAGATACAGCACTTCTTGTTATTGTTCCCGAACTTGACTGTCTGTTTTTGTCAAATGAGAAAAATTTACTGTAAATGCAAAAGTGTTTTGAGATTTTAGAAATTATTTAGACGTAATATTAAATATAAACTAACTTAATGTCACTGAATACAATATTTATGACACTCGAGGGTCGTTCAAAGTGCGTCTGTGCTCTGAAGGAGTCCCTCCGCCTTCCCGTCCCGCCACATTAAAAATGAAAGTAGCTCCTCATTAAAAGCCTTTATCTTGAGCTTTTAGTCACAGTTAAACAGTGAGGGAGGGAGCGAGAGGATGTTTCAGATTGATGATAGGCGCTTCAGGCCTAAAAACTGAGCTCATGCAGGGTTCATCCTCGCTCTTCTGCTGCTTCTCCTCGCCTCAAATATCCTCCTATCTCCTCCTCATCAGTTACACTCCTTTCATCTCCTCATCCCCTCCTTGTTTCCTCGTCTCCTTCCCGTCCTTTTCCCTCTTCTGTAGCTTCTTCTCGTCTTTCACTGTAGCTTCAAGGCAAACACTTGCTCCTCTGCTCTCGTCTCCACAGTCTCCGTCATTGGCTCTCAGAGCAATGACGCAAAAATATAAATTAAGACATTCAAGTCTCCTCGTCTTCTTTTAACTTCCTCCTCCTCGCCTGTCAGCACCGTGACCTCCAACATGCTGAGATTAGACACATTTCCACACATAAAGGGAGGTAAAGAGGACAGAGAGGTGTGAAATTAGACATTTTTAATTTAATAAGTGAAGAAGTGAGGCAGGAAGCACACGCAGAAAAGATGAGTGAGGCAGAATTATCGATGAGAACTTTGTCGCTAAATTTAAAAGTTATGTTCATGACCGCAGTTTCTTTTGTAAACTTTAATCTGACCAAGAAAAGTCTGCAGAGTTATTCCCGTAATCTTTCCCTCAAAGGTTGCTTTTCATATGATACAACTTTTCCTGTAGCGCCATCATCAGGTCAGATTTTCCGTTTATCCGATATTTAAGTTTAGAACCAAAAGGCTGCACGACTCAAACATTCCCATTATTAATAATCAGCAAACGTTAGCATGCTAACATGCTAATGCTCGACATCAGCCTGTTAGCCTTGACATTGCATGCTAACGTTAGCTCAGAGCTCAGTCCTAAAGTGATGCTAACACAGCTGCAGAGTTTAAAGTTTATGTTAAGACAAATTTCTTTAAATTAATTGCATATTTTTTTGCATATGCTGTCATAACTGTCAGGAATTCATAGTTTCCTTTCATTTATAAATATTTATAACTGTAAAAATGTCCAGTCACCCCATGATATGTTTAATTGTTATCCTTTGTTGTTAATAATGTAGACACACTTAGATTTTCTTAAAAGGAAAATAAAAAATTTTGTGGCACCATTAATAAAAATGTGTAAAATAATAGTTTGAATGTCAACTTCTAATATCTTTGTATGATGCATATTAAGGGCAAGTTATTATAAAAACTTTTAACTTGAAAATAAAAAGGGAAATGCTCAACTTGTGACCTGTAACTAACCTCTGCATTGATAATGTTTTTATTTATTTGTCTTTTTTTTCCCCAGATTGAATATTTCATGTCATAAATTACTAAAACTGTCAGATCGTCCTCACTTTACTGTCACATGATGGGCTGTCGGCCATTTTCCTGCATTAAAGGCATCACTCCCAGCTTTCTTTTGTGCTGTAATGTATACAAACCATTTACAGAGGTAAATTGTTTTGTGTTGATTAATTAACAAAACACACCAAGAGGATGAGACCTCGTCCCCCCCCCGCCCTCCTCATCAGCCTCGTTCCCGTCTCCATGGACTCTCTGTGGCTCTCTGTGTCTTTGTCTCCGGCTTTGTTCTCGTCCACAGAGCTCACAGCATGATTTAGACTATGGCCGTCATTAAAGAATAACAAATCACAGCGAACATGTGCTGAGCGGCCTCTGATCTAAAGCAGCCAATAAAACCCGGCACGCAAAGCCGGACAATCGTGGCACAAATGTGGCAAAAACAAAAGGAAGCACTCGTGAGGCCCACAGTATGGATTCAAAACACTGAACAATCGCAGACGAAAAACAGACTATTATAGAAACTGTTAACCCCCATTCAGCCCACCCACCCAAAGAAACTCAGCTCAAGCACTGATTCTGCTTCAAACTGTCTTTTTCTGATATTTTTCTGTGATTTGGTGATTCAGTTATATCCTCAACAATAAATATTAAACAGTTTTGCACATGCATTTGTTATAATTGCATGACTTATGATCAAAAGTTGCATGTGAACAACTTTGATAAAACAGCCAAACGTCAAACATGTGCAGACGAGAAGTAACTCAGAAACTCAGAAAGTCTCTTTTTAGCTTCCTTCATCCCTTTTAGTGTCTTTGCATCTGCCACAATGTCTGCAGAAGCTGCTGAGCTCAAAGAGTTTCCATCATTCCCATCATATTCTGAGCTTTCAGTCTGGTTGAGTTGAGTTAGCTAACACCACAGCTAACTGAGCTAAAGGTGGCTACAAGTAGAGCAGTTAGCTGTTTCTTTAGCATCAAGAAAAGCTTTGCAACCACCAGGAAACTGGAGGACGTCAGTGAGAAAACCGGAAGTCATTTCTGCTTAATTATGATCCAGTTTCACTCAAATTAGTAAGAGATTGTTTGCACTTATTGCATGAGATTGCACCTACTCAATCCAAAGTATATTGTGCAAAAACAGGCTGCAAGATGGGAAAGACACCTGCAATATTTTCACTATTACAAGTCAGTGAAGCATTAAAATGATTTTGAAAGCTTCAAAAAGGTTGAATCGCAGGAAACTTGACTTCTCTTTTATGTAGACATTTAGCTTCCTCAGTAAAAACACACATCTTAAATCAAAAAGAAGTCCAGTTGCCTGCAGTTAAACCTTTTGGATTACTACACAGACATTTTAAAAGCTGTTTGGAGTGAAAATCTATCTTAAACATATAGATCTTTAGATAAATTAATGCTTTGAAATTGCAAAAAAACAGCTTTTTCCTCCTGCAAACTGTCCCTTTTGAAGTCTTCCCTTTCTCACAGTTGTCTATACTTTCTGTCATCAAGCTTTAATTTTAGCAAACGGGACCTTTGCGTGTTTGAAAGTGTCATTTCTGAGCCGTGGCACATGAACCAGTCACAGCAGAGGATCAAGGAGAGTTCAACGGCAGAGTTAATTTCTCTTCTCCCCGCAAACAATAGGAGTTTAAACTGAATGACCAACTGACTTCCTGTTTGCCTCTTCAGCTACACGTGGGTCATTGTTGGGGCCTCATTCTATAGATGCTGGCAGGCAGCACCCATTAACCAACTGCACGCAATCCTGCAGCCACAGTCAGGCCCCTGCGGTGATGTCACCCCAACTCCATTTATGCCATGAAACCAAACATCGAGGCCTGTGCCAAAATACTTAGTTATGCTTAACTTGAGTATTTGTACTGCATGCAACTTTATGTTTGTACTCTGTAGCCTTTTAGAGTCTTTTATTTGCTGCAAATCATTTTTGCAACAGCTTAAATTACCAGTTTCTCTTAGATTGGGAGTTTTTCTTAAACAATTCCTGTGCAATGACAATCACATATCTTCAGATTCAGTTTTGATGTGCAATGTGCTCATAGTGCAATTTATCAGAAATGTGTTTAAGCAATATTCTCTTTTATTTTTAAAAATTCATTGCCAAACATCTGAAAACAAGCAGCAGGCTGCAGAAAAAACTTCCTAATAGTATATAAAATATAAAAATAAGCTAAAATTTGACATCTGCAATAGAAAAATGCAACATACAAACAAGCACAGGCATCATTTTATTCCAAAAACATCTTTAAAGAATCATAAATACTGACAGAAAGCATTCTACTGAAAAGTACTTGTCCTTTATATGAACTTAATACTTTATCTGCAGGACTCTTGTTTGTTGTGAAGTATTTTTACAGTGTGGTATAATTATTTACTTAAAATACTTAATTACTTCATTATTGTAAACAATTTGCAACAATGATCAGTTCAGATTTCCTCCTCTTCCACCGTCTGTCCAGACCTCAGCTTGATTATCACCTTCAGGAAAAGAAAACAGACATAAAGTTATTGTAACTTTTGTCGATGTGGCCATAAAATTCTTTTTCTTTCATCACAAATATAGATTCATCTTCTGACAATACCATTGTGGCACAAACCTCTTTGAGGTGAGCGATCTCTCTGCTCTCCACATTTCTCTGAACATTGTTGGTTATGGCCTTCACTCTTGTTGCATAACTGGAAAGTTTGACAGTTTGTCTGTTTGTTAGAATCTTTGAATTCAAATTAAAACAAAAAGACAAATCTCCTCTTTGTCTCTTACATCAGAGATGTGAGCGTCTCCTCGACGTTGCACTCTGAAGGCGAGATGTTGACGATCATGAGGGTTTTGGCATTTCCACCCAGCGAGTCCTGCATCACCTGACGGAGATTAAAAAAACACCAGGTCACATTTGGATAAAATGCATCACAGGTAACGTAGAGTTACTGCTTTTTTTATCAGTCTACCTGCGTCAGCTTGCTGTTCCTGTACGGCACATGAGGCAGCTCAGCAGACAAAGCCGAGATCACGTCACCCAGAGCACTCAGAGATTTGTTAATGGAGTTTGCCTCCTGCACAGGAAAGAAGAGGAGATATTTAAAGAGGGAATCAATAAATATCTGCTAATAATCATCATTATAAGAGCAAACCTTCAGCTGGTGATCTTTGGCTCCAGTCTTGGCTGCTCTCTCACTGCCGGCCAGATCCACCAGGCTCAGCTTCCCGGTGCTCACACTCCCGTTGGTCAGATTCCTGCTCTCCACGATGATGCCAACGATGAGGTGGGAGCGGGAACTCTCCACATTCATCTCTTAGGAAACATTCAGCGTAAAAAAAAGGCTCTGAATGGAGCGTTTCCTGCTGAAACTCAGCTTTTCTCTTAAATAAATCTCAGATCATTCAATTTGGAATCATGTTTAGTAAAAAAAAGTGCAGCAAATCTGCTTTTTTAAAAATATTTAGCTTTTTTTTCTATTAATAAGTGAATGAAATAGCAACAATATTGACAAAATTGTTGCAGATTAAATTTCAGATGATGAACCAGTCCGTTAATAATCTAATCTGTTCAGCTCTTGTCAAGTTAATTATGATTAAAGATAAAATAAATGTACAAAAAAATGCATAAAAATCTACTTTCTTTCATTATTTTCTCTCATCCTTCCTTCAACAGTGCTTGAAAGATTTGCAGAAAATGTGAGCTTTTTAGAAATGTGTCAGTTTCCATTTTAATAAGCTATTTTTTGCAGTTATGACTTATTTTAGCTCTGAGCGGCTCCGTCTGTCTGACTGGTTCGTCCTGCAGGACTGATGACCTGTCCTGTAACGATGTACCTAGCTGCTGCTCCGTCACACTGACTGTAACTAACTCGATTAATCCAAACCATTTAGCAGGGCTCTGTTTGAACCGGGTGGCACGGCACGGCACGGCACAGCATGGCACGGCACGGCACAGGGAACTCACTGGTGGCGGAGATGTGTCGGTTGGCGCAGGCCTGCTGGAACAGAGCGTAGAGCTCCTGGGCACTGGAGGCCTCCTTTGTCTCTGCTCCTTGTGCGAACACAACCCCCTTTCTGTTCCTCTTGATCTCCACCCGCCTGGCCTGGCCGCCGTGGGACTGAGGCTGAGCGTGGGCCTCAGCCGCCAGGCTCACAAAGAGGTCCTGCAGTCTGTCGTTGTACAGCTCCAGCATGTAGGCCGAAACCTGAGGAGAGGACGACGATGAAGAAGAGGAGAAGAAGAGTCAAAGGAGACGAGACAAAAGCTAAATCTTTTCTTTTCTGCCAAATTAGATCTAATTAGACGGCTGACGTGTCACCTTGAAGTCAAATTTGTTGCTGTTCTCCCGTATGATGTCATAAATGGCGGTGAAAGATCTCGGCATGATCCCAGGCTTCTTCTGCTCCTTGTCTCCGACCATGGTGAAGGTCTTCCCTGATCCAGTCTGTCCGTATGAGAAGATGCAGACGTTGAAGCCGTCGATGGCCGACTGGATCAACCTGCGGTGGAAACACGAACAAAACTGCAGAGCTGACAGAAGTTAAACAGGCGTCTCCGTCTGTTTTCTGCTGCATTTGTGAATGAGCTGTGTTTGTCCGTCTCACCTGTTGGTGTCATGAAACAGGTCGTCCTGAGAGGCCTCGGCCCCGAACACCCCGTCGAACTGAAACTCCCTCTGCCCTCGAGGGGTTTCCACGGTGACCGAGTATTCATCTATTTTCTCCACGACGACAGCTTCGCCCTGAGCGACCTCGCTTCGGCTCATCGGACGAATCCGACAAAACACTCTGATTTTACCTGAGAAGAACAATGACAACATCACACACACACACACACACCTGCGTTAAACTGAGGAAACTTCACTTTTTCATTCATAAACATTTAATGCGAATGTTCACCTTTCATGTCTTCCACCATGTTGTAGTATTTCTTCCTCATTGTTCTCTCTGAAGTGTAGTTCTCGATTACTTTCTTGTTCTCTTCTTTAACCTGCTTCAGCTTGAGAGAAAAGCATGATGACACTCAGCTATGACACTCAAGAATAAATATTGAACATGTTTTGGTGCCACTTGCACTAAATAACTTATTAAAAGTCCTTAATAATCAAATATACATCACATTATACATCTATAAACTCAAAAACATTTAGAAATATCAATGAATCCGCTTCTGTAGAAACAATAAGTGCAGTTTTTTACAGGTGAGGCCTGATATTAAAAAAACCAACCTGATCCTGCAGCATCAGAAGCTGCTGACCGACGCTCTTCACTCCCTCTGTGGTTTGAATCGTCCCTCGTCCCAAAATGTTTTCCAGCTCTGACACGGCGTCGCAGTCTGAGCAAAGGCAGAAAATACAAATGATGCATAACACATTCGGTGAGCCAGCTAGTGCAGATGCAGTCAGAAACACACAGTTACTGCAAGATTTGTGTGTATTAACGCAACTAGCATTAAAAAATTACAAATAATGGTAATAATTAATTAGCTAATATTCAATACTGGCTGCAGAGAACTTATTTAAGACATTTAATCACCATTTATTGCAGGACTCTCTCCAGTTTTGATGCAGTCTAAAGCCACCTGAGAGACCTCATACCTCCTCACCGTCTCTTGTAGGAAAGACAAGTTTGACTCGTAATCATTTAACCTGAAAAGTAGAAGAAAAGCATTTGAAGGATCATTTTTTTAGACAATGAGAGAAACGAAGTGACCACTTTTATACTGAGACTGGATTCTGTTGATTCTAACCAACAGGAAACCATTTATAGTTCATATCTGTGAACTGTTTTAATCATCTCTAACCCGTCCTGCTCCGTGGTTTTATCCTCCCTGCCATCACTCTCTTCTCTTGCCATCTGTAAACGGTCCAGTTTGTCTCTGGCTTCGACCAGATTGACCTGATTCTCCTCGATCATCTGGTCCAAAAGAGTTCTGGTCTCAGCCACGGCGCTGCAGACGGCGTGAGCCTGAAAATCAGAACAAAGCTGACTCATGGTATCAATATGACAAAGGTAGGAAAACAAGGTGACATTTAAAAGTATTTCCTGCCAAAATCTAAACAGAAACTGTAATATTTTTAATAACTTGGCACTCATGCGGCTGTGCAGCTGTGCAGCTGTGCACAGATGTTTTACAGGTGGAGCAGCACCTTGTGTATGACGTCAGGAAGCAGGACGCTGCAGGGAGGCTGAGGGATGACGGGGCTCCTCTCCGCCTCCAGCAGCTCCGTCAGCTCTCTCTCCCTCTGGTACAGGCTCTCCTTCAGCTCCTCCAGACGGGCTTTGGCTCCCTCCAGTGGCCGATCTGACTCATTGCAATCCTGCAGAGAGAAGTTGTGTTTTTTACAACTGGTGTTTGAGATATTCAACTCTCTGCTACAAATATGTGCTTTATGTTGTTGTATCAGATTGTTAATTCTATCTAAGTGTATGAAATGTGATTTTTTTTTAGATGTTTTGCATTTTAAAAGATGTTTTCTGGTTGCTTTGTTGATCTCAGGCCATATACCTCAGCTGAGTATCATGGTAACTAGTTCAAACCCACCACAGTTTGTTGCTGTTGTGCTGAACCGTCTTTGTTCTCCGAACTTTCTCCTTCCTGAGCAGCTTCCTGCTGCTCCTGTGATGATCCCACCAACATCTCCTGGACTTTCCCTACTTCCTGTCGGGCCATTTGCAGCTCCAGTAGTGCTGCACAGTATGAGTAATAATAAAAAATGTTAAATATAAAGGGTTTGCTAATGTTGCAGGCATGCATGACTACGACTGGTGTTGACTCACTGGAGGCCTGATGACTGTGCAGGACGTCCAGTCTGTTGGAGAAAAGTTCCAGCATTTTGCTCTAAAATAAACACAGAAGCAAAGTTGGTCCAATTATTATATAATCATGAAAAAAAAGTTGCATGTTATGCTTAAATATGACCACAGGGGTGCGCTCTAGTTCACAGGCAGCCTCCCAGGTTCCTGTCCCACCTTCTCTCTGTGCCACTGCTGGGCCTCCTCTTTACTCCTCCTCCTCTCAGCCTGCTGCTCCTCCTGCAGCTGCTCCGTCTGCGCAGTCAGAGCCTGCAGATCACAAACATAAATAAACTCCTTCAGCTGTTTGCTCTGTGATGTTTGCACCAACATGGCTGACGAATGAAGTCAGATGTTTGAGGGCTCAGATGAACCAGTGAGAGCTGCAGATGAGCCAGATGTTTAGATGATAAGATATGAAACAGAAAAGGATCTGATCAGATTTGAAATAAGGTGAGAGGTGACACAGGTGAGGAGGAGGAGGAGGAGATGGACTGACCACGACTCTCCTCTGCCAGTCAGCGTTCTTCTGCTCCACCCTCTCCTGGTAGACGTCCAGGATTCTCCTCAGAGTGTTCAGCTTCTTCTGATAGTGAGATCTGATCCTCTGCACAGTCCACTCCTGTTCACACCATGAGTTTGTTTTACCACCATGTCTCTTTGTCTCTCACACACACCCACAAACACACACACACTCCTCACCTGGTTCTCTCGTGCAATGATCTGAAAGTTCTCCTCAACCTCCTGCAGCATCTCCAGATGTTTTCTCTTCATGGTTTCAATGTCCTCAGATATCTGTTTTTGGAAAGACATGAAATTAATGTTTTGATGTCATCTTATATTTATCTAAATGCCTCGCAGGGTCACACCAGCAGACATGTGAGTCTGCAGAAGATCAGAACACAGAGTCTTCTTTGTGTGTTTGCATGTTTTCTCACTGAACAACAGACACAGTTTGAATAAAAACATTCACTGTTTCATGAGACAAAGGTTATTTTATCTGTTTTTCTCTAAGTTCATCTATAAAATCTTCATCTGCTGTGACGTTGGCAGACATTCAAGCACACACAGTGATTCTGTTGTACATGTAAACTTTCTGTTCTGTCCTGTTTTGCTTCGCCGTGACGATGCTCGTTGTTTTACCTGAGTGACGCAGAGCTCAGCTGACTCGTAGGGGATGTAGATCTTCACATCTGCTGACGGTTCAGTTTGATCCGCATCGCTGCTTTCAGACAGCTGAGACTCTGATGAGCCTGCAGACAGGAAACGCTGCAAATCACAATTCACTTCAAAGCAGACTCATAGTGAAAGTATCTGTTTTTCAACCTCACTGTCACACAAACAGACACTTTTCATTGTTTTTCAGCACCTGGGTCGACACGTTGTCCGGGGTTTTTACTGCGATCTGCACCGATCCAGCGTCTGAACGCAGCCCACCTCCTCATCCACAGAGTTTTGTGACGAATAACAGCTTGAAAGATGAAACAAACGATGGGAAACAGTTGGAAACAGATTGTTAAAGGAAGTTAAATCAGCAAAACTCAAAAATAAGAAATTATTACATTATTATTTTATGTGCCAATGATATGAACATTTCCACAAACACTTTAGATAGAATCACAGAAAATATATTTATAGTTTACGGACTTATTTCACAGCCAATAAGGTTATTTAACTTGAGTTTCTTTCTGTCCAATAAGGTGTGAGAGTTTTGCTTATGTCATATTTAACAGAGAAGAAAATCTGCTGAGAAAAACAAAAGTATTTCAGCAAACAAAGAATTATCTTTTGGCCATTTGACGGAAGAGAACTTCAAATATTTAATCAAATTATCATAATCCAAATTCGTTTCCAGCTAATTTAATCTTATCAGGTGACAAACTTCCTCTGTGTGTGTGTGTGTGTGTGTGTGTGTGTGTGTGTGTGTAAACAACAACTGAACAAAGTGAAAATCGAGTCATTTAACATTTTTCAAGTTGAAAACTGATTCATACGTTTAATTTTTTAAAATGTTTTTAATGCATTCACATCGATTCTGTCTTGAAATAAAACACATAAATCCCGGTGAAATTTTACATTTAATTTATTAGATTTAAAACATATTTTACATCGTTATTATCAGAGATTAGCATGCAGTTTATTGTCTCCATGTTACACTTAAAACCACAGATCTTTTTAACAGCTGAATGAATTTTCTACAGCATCTAACTCAGCAGTTCGTCCCTGTTTTTTTTATCTCGAGTGGATTCATCAGTGCAGCGTCAGACTTTTCTAAAACACTGACACATTGAATAAAACGCCTCCTCCCTGACATTCCCCCTCCCTTACACTCCCGTCCCACCCTCTCCCCCCTCTGTGCTTCCTCAAACAGGAATGTGGGCGTGTCGTCATGCTGCTACTTTCCTCCCAGAAACACCTTTCAGTGGAGAAACAGAAAATATGTCAGGAATTTAACAAAAAACTGTGTGGTGATAAAAACACTGCTGTCTGAGCTTAAGAAGAGACAGAAGATTCACCCTGAACTTTTAGATTATTTATCTTGTGTAAAACTAGTTTACACCTCCATGATTTGATGTGTGTATCAGTGTGTGTGTGTGTGTGTGATGGTCAGGTGGTTTACTGGTCTGACCTGCCATGCCGTCCTCGTACTGGTTGAGCTGTGAGTGGTGGATTATGGGACATGGCCTCTCATCCTTCAGCTCTGGTACGCTGCCTGGTAAATCCTGCAGCACCTGAGCCGCCACCGGGACTCGTCCAGGTCTCAGGGACGCCGCGGGGTCCTCAGGGCAGGTCGACGCGTTAGCCGACTCCCAGGCGCCTGAGAAGAATATAAACATGCAGATGATGCATTAAAAAATTAGATGCAGATTCATCCTGGATCTCAAAACACAGAGACAAACTTCTGGTGCATGAATATGGATAAGATGATGGGATGAAAGGCCAAAAAAAGAAGCTGCAGCAGAAGAACAGACAGCTTCAAAGTGATCAACACATCTGGATGGAAGATGGTTGAACTTAAAGTGATATAATGCAGGAAAGAAGCCAAAGATTGTCTTAAAACCTACAGACTCCTACATGTACACATGTAAAAAACTGTAAAAAACAACTATTTAGCCACTTCTGCAGCAGCCGGAGGGACACCAAGAGTTTTTCCACCAACAGTGAAGATTAATAAACATATGAAGATGCATTAGCATGTGTGTTTTACAATCTTCCTCCAGCAGAATTTGCTGGCTTTCATGTTCAGATGTTAAACTCTGGCAGGAACAAAGTGTTTTACTTGTTCTGATGCACTGACTGACAGCCAAGCAGCTGAAATATTCAAACCTCACCTAACTTCACCTGTTACGCAATTTAATCAAACATTTAATACAAAAAATGAACAAAAAACAAAATTATCATAAAGCAGATGATTATAAGACTCTGCAGTCTTTGTTTACAGGTTGTTGTTGTTGCTTTAAACTCACGTTGTTTTCCTGCAGGAGCCACAGAGTGATGCCTCCCTACTTTCTTTCCCAGGAATGTCAGTGAATAAGATCCATGTTCAGCTGCGGAGGAGTTCACGTACATCGTGGATGTGACTGTGTGTCAGATGTCACGGCTGTTCCTGTGTGCAGTTTATGCAACTGGGTCAAAATCTGCAGGGACAGGATGGTTAAAGTCATTTTAAACCGACAAATATAAAAAGATCAAATATTTTACTTTATATGGAACTAAAAGAATCCAAAAGATGTTTCAATGAACACTTTGAATTCTTGTTCAACCCTCTAACTGTTTGCAGATGCAGCACATTCAGTGTGGGAGTCATTTTTGTCAGCACCTCCAAGCTACTGTAAACTGCAGCTTCACAACAGGAAAAACTGAGAATCCTGAAGCTTTTTGTTTCCCAAATATTCCAATATTTTAATGGGATTTTATAAGAACAAACCTCACATCTCACTTGGCAGGAATTGATGAAATTCCAGCTCTTTTCTTTATGAATAAAGGTTTTTAAAATGACTGAAAATGAAACATAAGCTGAGCTAAAACTGATCTAAATAATACAAAATATATCATTTATGCAGGAAAAAAGTCCACCTTAAAAAGAGCATAAAACCTGACAAACCTGCACTAAAAGAATAAACACATTACAAAAAGAAAGTTACCTGTTTCTGGAGCAGATCTGGTCCCTCAGGTGTGATTCAGCGCCGTGTGTGTGTGTGTGCTGCTCTGCTGACCAGCAGCTTCGGTCCTGATCTCTAAAGGGAACCAAACTCTCAACAGTCTTTAAATATTAAACCTGCTCAGATGGAGTTTCACCAGGTTCTGGCCTAAACCCCACAGAGCCGGCAGGTAAAGAGACGCCCGAACAGTCCTCAGGTTTCCCCTGTGTGGGATACAGATTGTAACTGGACGCTCTCTCACACACACTCACACACACACACACACTTCGCTTGGTTGTTGTTGTTGTTTGTGTTTGTTTTCCTGGAGACCCCACACACACCTACACACACACATGGGTAACCTTCATCCAGGTGAAATGATCTTTTTGCAGGTTTGTTGAGACAAAGAAAACATCAGATGTTAAAGTT
>JAQMCX010000048.1:13868486-13890105 GCA_029814765.1 Acanthurus leucopareius | reverse complement strand
CATTGCTGGGTTGGCTCGGTTGTCTTTCGGTCTTTTGTTTCTTTTGGCCGGGGTCTCCAGTCTCTTTTGGTTTTTGGGTTTCATATCCTAAGTTATTCTTTTCTGTTGTTGTTGTTGTCATTTTGTTGTCAAAGCAGATCGTAATACCAGATGACAACGTTGTTTCATTCAATTAAATAAAACAATTTCATTTACTTAAAAAGTGATGCTGGCGTCCTTCTTATGTTGCTGCCTCTGAGCCACTGGTGTCCATTTAGAGAGGCCGTAACACATGGTGATCATCTGTGAGAGTTGAAATCAAGGGGCTTGTAAGATCAGCTGTGTGCGTTAAAGTCCATTTATGCTTTTGCTTTTGAATAGCTTCTCCCTTTTGTGCATTATACATTTCACTCTGCCTCTGGTTTTTCTTGAGTTGATAGACTGTGAGATCCACTTACCTCTCTGTTAAAAAGGCAGTGAAGTTTAGTTCGCTCAAGGGACGAGAAAATGAATTTGTAGCTTTATAGTTAGAGGCTAGACTTACAGCTAAGGAGGTTTGATCTGCTAATGCTACAGATTATACTTTAGCAAAAAAGCATTTACCATTAATATGCATAATTTAAGCACTTAACTGGAGCAAAGAGCAGCTTATAATAAGTGAAACTGTGGCTGGAGGGGAAATTCCCTCTGCACCAACGTGTCACACAGCAAACAGGTGTACAAATGTCAGGTTAAATAGATGTAAATAATTTGTAATTAAGCAAAAAAGTGTAAAGTTACTGTTAGAAAAGAGAGGGAGAGAGTTAGATTTTTCCTTTTTTTAACTTCAGATAATAACTCAAGATAAATATGACTTAAACCCCTTCAAATCCCATCCATTATTATTATTATTATCAGCATTATTGTTAATATTATTATCATAGTTAACATGACACAAACACAATGCAACACACGGGACAATGACAGAGCACCAGGTTATCTCAGCTGGTTAATTCCTCGTCTGCTGGTCCGCCATGCGAACAGCAGACAGCCTGCAGACACGACTTCTCCTGTCCTGATACATCAGCGTGGAGAGATTCGCCTCATCATGGCTGAGCAGAGCCGCATGCACAGAAGTTTTTTTCACATGATTGCTTGTTTTGTTTATTTAAAGCACGCTGCATGCTGGATGTTGTGAAAAATAACAGTGAGAGTGGCGACGGTCTGCCGATCTTTACGATCGATTTAAAACATATGATGTGTGATTGGTGCGATACAGATGTGGCCTGTATTTACTGTATTTATTGACCTCATCCTGTTCTCTCTTTTTGATCAGAAAGTGTGTGTTTGTGTGTGTACGGCGGTGCTGTGAGGTCACTCAGTGCCCAATGACCAGCCAGCTGAGCTGATGTCACTTGAAATTGACTTTCTCAAAGAGAAAAATGGGAGACATTTGCCCTTTTTTTTTTTACTGTGAGTCTGGGAGGATGCGAGGACTGGATTATAGATTTATCTTTATCTAGCTCGAACTGGTGCTTCAGCGACGCAGCAGCGGTGTGTTTTGCGGCCAGCCAGTAGCGACGCAGCACGTCATAAGATTTTAAAGCTATGCTCGACCCAATATCTCTTTACTCACAGTTATCCCTTTAGAGTTGACCTTTGGAATGAAAAAACGAAAGAAAATGGAATAATCTCAGACGCTGGCATTTTTATTTTTAACTGCAAATGCACTTGTTTGGAAAAGCATTGAAAACCTATTCAGAGACAACAACGGCGTAACTCCACTAAGAGCTAAAATGTCGTTTTTGCTCTGCATTTCTGCATAAGTCATTATATAGATCTTCTGATATCAGTTCATTAGATAAATTGCATCTAACAGTCTGATATCAGATCTTTGAGGTCATGCGGTCTCTCATAGTTCAGTTCATAGATGTTGTCTCAGTTTGCGTCTGCGTGAAGCTGTCATTTGTTAGGGGGAATGGGTTTATTCAGGGCTTTGACTGTGAGAGAAACATAATTTTGGCACATGATCATCATCACATTAGCGAAGTGTTATAAACAGCAGAGAGCACAACAGACAGAAACATCACCCCGGTGTTGCCGTGCTTTCCTGCCGTCTCTGCGTGCAGACTGGGGATCAGACGGCATGAAATCAGCGTCTGTCGGGGGAGGAACGACGTAGTCTGTGTTTTTGGTGAACTACCCTTTATTGACACTGCTGATCCTCCTGCTGAATTTGGATGGAGCTTGGAAGAGACTCAGTGCCACCTACTGGTGAAATGCAGAGGTGGATCTCTGGAGAGAAGAGAGGAAACTGACAGAAGATGATTTAAGGTGCTTTTAGCTGACTGGATGGATGTGACGCTCAGCCTGCCATTATTATCACACTTAGGCCATTTTTAAGCACTTTGTGCTGCTTTCTGCAGTCTTCATCAATGTATCTCTGTTAGTGAATATGAAAACATTTTGTGTTAAATGCTCTGAAAGTGGTTGTTACACTTCTTTTTATACAAGCTAGCTTCATATTGCAAATTATTATTGAATCAAGTGTTATGTTCTTGTTTAAGTTCCTCTACAAACATCAGTTAAGGCCCTAAAATGTCATTTAATTAAGCAAATGGCATATTTTTTTTAGATATGATTATCTTTTTTTCTTTAAATAAAAACATTCATGTCTCATATTAGGTAGTTCTTAAGCTTTGTCGTCATGTCTCATGTGCCAGTCTGCATGTCTCTGTCTCTCTCAGCCCCCCCCTCTCTGTCTGCAGCTTCGACCCTGCTCATCAAACACACAGACCTCATCAGCAGCCTGGCTGTCTGACAATCTGTTTTGAGTGACATTTGCTGTAACTTTCTTAAGATTGACCTTTTCTGCAGTTCTGACGGAGCTGGAAAGCTTTCAGATGGATACGTGTTTAGATTTTTTTCCTCCCTGATAAATGAAGTTGATGTAGGCGTCTGGAAACATTTGATCTGTATCTCTGCTGCTGTACATTTTTGGCAGGAGGAGCTGTCCTCCCCCGTGAACTTTATCTCATAACTTAAGATTTCTTTTTGTAAAGTGTACCTGAAGTGAGAGCAGGATGAAGATGGGATGTATGGTGAGGTTTGGGAAAAAGGCTCATTTATATATTTCATAAAAGGTAATAAAAAAGTATCACAATCTCTTTTCACCACCAACGGACTCATAAATCACACTGATACACACTGCAGCTCCAACACACACACACACACACACAGAGCAAGAGATGCCCCATTCAGTCTATTTAAGCAGGAAATTGTACTTGCTAGGCAAAAAAAAGAAAATATTTACCTCAAATGTAAATCAATTCTCATATTTTTGGATATAAAAAAAGAAATCACGGAAAAATATTATTTTGAAGTGAATCTTTTAGTCCTCATTTTCAAATCTATCCCACTTGTAGGATGTTTGAAGATTAAAGAGGTCACCGAGATACGTCCCAATCTTCTTCACCCTCCCCTCCTCTTTCTCCTTTTGCAGCATTTGTTGTTTCTCTGTCACAGGAGGAGCTTCCACTTCCTGTTTTTCAGGACACTGTTGCTCAAAGGGCTTTACTCTGACAGGGTTTCCTTTCATTTCCTGTCCGTCCATCCATTCTTTCCATTGTTCCTCCATCAACAAAGCCTCCCTCTTTTTTTCTCCATTGTGAAATCTTCCAATCTCATCAAAACTCAGTCTCTTGACCATGAAATGAAGAGGTTTCCCTGAGATTCCCTCCTTCTCCTCCTCTGATCCTTTTGTTAACTGGCTGGTGATGACATCTGATGAAATCCGTCTGTTTTCCTGTCGCTCACGTTCGGCTGCTCGTGAGCCGGTTGCAGCATCGCTGGAGACGTCGTCACTATCAGAGTCTTTGAACATCTTCAAAATTTTCATGACGTCATATTCTGGTGATCTAATCGTCACGTATTTCGACAGTTTACTTTTTCTGAATCTGCTGTTTGTATCAGCGAGTGTTTTATAAAAGTCAAAGCCTGATGTCTGAGGTTCGGGTAACTTTGCCTCATCTTCTTTGAACTCCTCAGTTTTCTCCTTGTTTTCATCCTCCCTTTTCCTCAGCCACCTCGCCGTCCTCCGTTTTTGCTCCTGCCTGGTGTAATGCACGGCTTTCTCTCTGGCTTCTTCTGCCACCAGCTTTTTCAGTCGTTCCTGAAGCTCGGACACGATCTCCTCTCTCAGGGCTCGTTTCAGGAGAAGGATCTCTGATCGCTGCTCTGCGATTCGCTTCTCCACCTGCTTGTTCACCGTCCTGTTGATCCACACGATGCAGAAACGCCTGTCTTTTGCTGCCCTTTGTCTCCTGCTGAGGAGTCATCAGGCAAAAACCCATAAAACAGAAAAAAATTAAACTAATGTAAAGTTTTGGTTCGGAAGCAAGAGTTTGAATCCTACACATGGTTAATATTTAAATAAGATGAGTTAAACAGTAGAAACAACAGAACAGAACAGAACACAAAGCCGTTGCCTTACAGAGAGAAATGTACCTGAAAGGAGAGAAGCTGAGACATTTCTTTCTGTGAGGTTTTGCCATCAGGAAATCCTCTTCACTCTAATTCCTGTATGGAAAAATAAACACATGATTTTCAGCTAATTGGCCTTTCAGCCTTCCACCATATGGACTTTCAACTCTTAAACTCTTAAACTCTACCATGTGGACTATAAACTTTTATTTTAAAATTGGCTGGAAGGTTTGGATCAACTTTTAATGAGCATATCTGATTTACATCTTGATTTCAAATCACCTTTTTTTCATTAAATATGTCCCCACGTAAACTTACCTCAGAGAGTGAATGTTATTGCTTTTCCTTCATGCGGCTCCACCAACAACACTGGACTTTCTCTCTTTTGTGTAGATTTGAAATTTATAGAACTTTGCACAATATTCTCAAGAACCCTGTTGCCATGGAACGTCACGGGACATCTAAGTTCGGATTGATTCTTAGATAAACATAATAATATATGAGGGATATATATACAATATATTCACTCACTGATTTAAATTATCCTGTGAATGTTTTGTTCTTTCTGTCCTGGTGATGTCATTTCATGCTATGTAAAGTCATTTCGGGCAGCATTGAGTTTTTTATGTTTCATGTTTTTAAATGGAAGCTTATATTCCTCAGTATTTTTTAAATTTTGGGCAGATCCTCCTCTTTAATGCATAGATTTTCAATCTCTGCCTGTTTTCCTTCTTTCCTAAACTTAAATGCATTTTTTAAAATTAAACTAAAAAAAATTTGGCCTCACTTGATTTTCACTAACTTCTTAAAAAAAAAATTGGAGCCTACAAATACATAACGCACAGTCACCAAATGAATAATGAGGATTTATTTTCATGCTTCTAATCTAAATATAATAAGGAATATATTGATTTACTGGATATGAGAACGTGACAAAGTGTGAAGGGGTGTAAAATCAGGCTCGTTTCCAATTCCCATCAGAGGCCTGCCAGCCACTCTGTGATGTGCTGGAGTCTCCACCTCCAACAGGTGGCTGCTATTTCCAAGTCATGATTATGACCCGCAGGCTACAGCTTCTATAAAAAGACTCGCCACGTCACCGCATTACTCTTCATTTCACTTCATTTCATTTCATTCTTTGTCGCCTGTCACTTTCGCTCCACTCCTGCTCACGCTTGCCTCTTTTTTTTTCCTCCCTTGCTTGTCATTCTGTCCGTCTGTCTTATCTTCACCTCTCAATGTTTTCACTTCATTTTCAGTCTCAAGGACGAATAGCAGAGATGTTGAGGAATATGGCTGACTGGTTAAAGTCTATACTAAGAGGTGTGAGGAGGAGGAGGAGGAGGGTCATGTTCATCATCTTGTGGTGAGGTCTCAGCAGGAGGCATGTTCATCCACTAATGTGTTAATACAGAGCTCTGACATTAGAGTGGTGACCTCTGTAACTGTGAGATTAAGCGAAGATTCCTGCTCCTATTGGTGCACACATCTCCTGTTGACACACCAGCTGACACATTACACACACAAACTGCCCATTAACTCTCCGTCCATATCAGTACTGTGTATTATGTCGCTGTTGGACCGCGTGCACTGTCATCTATGAGGGTGAGTTTCCTATCATATTGCTCTGTGATTTATGAGAAAGCTAGTTAGCAGCATTAACACTATTAATACAATGCTATGCTATTATTTTATATCATCTCTGCACTGTAAACTGATCCTAAATACATCAGAAATGAGTTTTGATTAATAGCTTCTTGACTGACAAAACAACTTATTATATTGTAGATTTGTGAGAAAGGATTTAATTTTTATTTTTTCGTTGGATTAAAGTTTGACGTTTGAGCTTTTCTGCTTTAACACATCTGACTGAATGAATGGTGGTCAGTTAAACAGCTCAGAGGCTTTTTAAACGAGTGTAAGATTCCTGTGGATTTGATTTGTTTGTTATCGCTGGGCTTCGCTTGAATGACACGACAGCAGCGACTCATCACACACACACACACACACGCACGCACGCACGCACGCACACACGCACACAACACCCCCACCCAGTCTCAGTGGCCTTTTTATGTCCTTGTGTGTGAAGTCATGCAACGGTACATCTCAGAAATACACACATCAAAGCAGATGGAGGTCACGGTGCACAAACAGAGCCGTTTCTTTTTATGAGCCACGTGAGTATCTCTGTTAAGAGCTCTGAAAACAAACATTTACCCAGAATTGGCAATGCAGACACGTATATTGCTTGAAAATGAGCTCATTAAACATCTGACTTCTCTGTGACTGAGTTCTGTATCACTTGCCAATTGAGAGAGAGAGAAACTTAACATTCTTTCTTAAACTTTTTTTTTGTTATTGCTTGGGTCAACCATTCACCAGAATCTGGGAATGTTATTTTGCCAGCCATCTGTTCATTCCCAGTTTCTGCCTCTTTGTCTTCTTAAATCGTAAAAATCTCTCCTGCTGTTCATACTGATTTTTTGTCTTTGCCTACAAGTGCAGAGCATCAGCAGAGTGTTGTTTGCCTGTAAACGTGTGAATGTTCTAGAAATTCCACTTCTGCTGCACATTAGTAGCAATAATATGTAGCGTAGCTTGCAAGGGATGATCATAAGATTCCTGACATAAATTAGCACAGTTCAATTTTCCCATTAGGAAAGTTTAATCTCATTTTTGAAAGAGATATACTGCATTCTGTGACAATACACAGGCCCCCGTCATTTCCTTGATCCAGAAACAGATTTTTTCTACACCACTCAAGCTGAATGAACTGAAAAATAAACTCTGCCGCTATGCTTTGGTGTCACACACACACCCACACAGTCATTTTAAAGAGGCTTTTCAGAGAGAGAGAAAGAGAGAGAGAGGCAGAGTGCAAGCAAAAGATCACCACTTCACAAACTCTCGAAAGTGCAGCCGCACCGGCAGATGCAAGACACAAGTTTATCAAGGACTTTGTGGCTGTTGAGTCAGATATTCTGTGGTCAATTAAAAAAAAACCTTCCATTTCTGTTTAAGCATTGTAAAAAAAAGGTGGAGCCTGTCAGCCTACCGACTGACGTGGCCTCCGTCAGACTCTTTAACCCCACGTGGAGTCTGTCCTTCAGAAGATCCATGTGATAGGAAACAGTGTAAGGTTGTGTGAAACCAAATTCATTTATTTATATTCATTAAATTTTCAGTGTTCTCTTGTAATAGTGTTTTTAATTTTATTAATCCGCCATGATTTGACACTATTCCTGATTACAAAATGTATCTGCAAACATAGAATTTTTAATCAAAAGTTAAATGGAAAACTCAAAATTTGAAAATGTAGAAGAGATATGGTTCTGAATATTTTACTTTACAGATGTGGGACTTAACTCACATCTGTTGCAGCCTTTAATAATAATACTGTGATTACATCATGTGATCATCTGGTTTTATGTTGGTAGCTGCCTTGGCTGCACCAACACCTCCTTAAAAAAGACCTCTAGTACTCTCTGGTTGTGTTCATCTGAAGACATTTTATTTATCTGAGACTGTATTGAGCGATCGGTCGAGCGAGACGGTCCTGTCTTGTAATGTCACTGCCAAGCAAATGTTAAATGTGTTTTGTAGGAGATGAAAAACAAGGTCCAATTAATTAAACCAGAGGAACCAGAGGCAACACAAAGACGCAAAGTTTTCTCATTACTGAAAGTTTTCAAGGGTGCATTTTCAAAGACCAATGAGCTTTCAGTGGTTTTAATAGAACCATGTGGAGGTATGACTGTGTGTGTTTTGGTATTGTTCAAATGAAAAGGATGAATCACCGCGTGAACCTTGCAAGGTTTTGCTACTACAGTCGCTCGGGTCTGGAGAGTGGGCTTCTCTCCAGGTCTGGAGTGGAGGCTGCTGTGATGACACATCATGTGGGGGAAGAATCCTGGGTTGTCACAGAAAAAAACCTCCCTTATCCAAAAAAACTTTTTAAATAGCTTTTTTTATATATATATATATATATCATGCATTTCTGCACCCTGAATTCGTTCGGAAGTGTTTATTTCTGTTTTTATGGATAACATGCAAATTTGGATATTTTGGTGTCTGTTGCAAATATAAATAATGTTGCATCACGTTGAGCTATTTTCAGTGCAGCTACAGTTGCTTTTTAAAACAGAAATGTGAGAATCAAAGAGTGAAGATGGTTTCATTATCAGTTTGCAGTTGTTTAACATTCACACAGGAGAAAATCATCAAGAGAAGTCAGAGACAGTGGTTCATCCGTCGCAGCAGAGCAGCAGACAGTAAAAATAGTTGCGCCAAAGCAAAGTGTGTTCAGGTGTTGTTGTTATCCTTCCACAAGTTATTTTCGTCACTGTAACATCTCTAAGTGTTTACTTATATATCTCTGCATAAGCTTATAGTCACTTCCTTTAAATATTTAAACTCTAATTCGAAGAAATCATGTCACTATATTAAGCTAAACAGCCGTTGCTATGTGGAAGATGTCATTTCCATAAAGCTGTAATGTTGCTATTTATTGCTGCTAAACTTCTAGATAGAAAATGTTTTGAGCAACGTGACTTTTAGATCCTTTTTTTTTATGTTCTTTTTTTTCCTGCAGTTTTGCTCGAGTCTAATAATTAATCTCTTCTCCAAAGTTTACAGACGGGTGTAGTTTCACTTTTCATCGACAGACCTGAACTCTTCCTGTTGTCTCAGCGGCTCATTGTCTTTGCTGATGAGTCAACCGGTAGAGATTCAGGGCTGTGTGGGATTTGTACTTTTCCACATGAAGGAACTCACAATTTTACCACTCTGCCTCTCTCTCTCTCTCTCTCTCTCTCTATATATATATATATAAGTATCGTATTTTTAACTGAGCAGTGTTATGTTCCAGCAAGCCCCAGACGCATTCACAACCACATGACAGCTGCTTATGTTTATTAGAAACTCAGAATTAGCTTCGTTTTGATGAGGTCGTGAACTCTCCTGTGTCTGTGTTGCATCTGCTCAAATGACAGCGACCTGCAACTCACTCAAACAGATCCAGTTTCATTTTCATCTTCAGCTTTTAGTTTCGTTTCCCGTGCAACTCACACACAGAACTATTGATAGGAATCTGTATGTTGTGTGTGTTCAGTGACCCGGCGTCATTATTTCAGGTGACTCAGATTAACATAAAGAGGTTCACTTCCACCTGTTAACTGAGAGTTTTTCTCCACTTGCATTGATGTGAGCAGTTACATGCAAATTGAGAGTTTAGCTGAAACAGAAGCTGCTCAAAGCTACTGAGGAAGGATCCAAAGAGGTGAGAAGAAGGTTGGACACCTAATTGACGAAGTCAGGAGGGTGACGGTAGTACAAGTGACGGGTGAAGAGGCAAGAAAAATCAATTTGGTGTCGAGGATGGTTGAGAGAGAAGGATAAAGACATGGGCAGGTTTTAAAGTTCACAGAGCAGTGAGAGAACCCAGCTGTACGTTCAGAGGGAAGCACTGATTCTCCCATGAAGGGAGTCACCTTTGTCTGGCCTGGTTTCCTCTGCTGGTCTATTCTGCTTTTAACTGGACTAAATACCCGTTTTACTCCACAGCTTCCTCTTTTCCTTTCCACCTCCTGTTCGTTTAATCATTCAGCTGTGGTTCGTTTGCTTTGGATTTAATTTTGTCCTGTTCTGTTTGAGCCTTTTTCTTGCTCTGTGTTCATACCGACTGTGCTTGTCTTTAATTAATGCCACATGCAGCTCTTTAACATCATAATCGATGGCTCTCTGCTGTGCTAGTTTGCCTTGTTTTTATCACAGCTGCCATAAGCTAATTATCATGAATAAAAGGTCACATCTTAAAGCTCACAAACAAATTAAAAGCCAATTTTTTTTTTTAAATAATCACACTTAAATAATCACAACAATCACATCATTTTGAATTAAATGATAACATGTGTAATTAAACCAACAGACAGATAGATAAATAACAGGGACCAATTTAGTCCACCACAATAGTATCAGGCTGACATTGACCTAACAGCAGATCAGGTACCGGCCATGTTGTGATGGATGCATATTAACATACATTTGGATGTTATTATAACCACCCGAGGTTACTCAGCTACTTATTCATTTCAACAGGAAACTCTGGCTGCATGTTCCTGCAGAAAAAAACGATTCCAGTTAGTCAAATACTGTGACTTGAACACTGATGTGTCTTTAGTTCACTGCACTGACAGATGACTTGAGTTGAGATTTTGTATCAGGACAGAAAAGTCGTATGAGGCAAAAGTATCAAATAATCATCTTGAAGTTTAATCTATACTTTGCTATCAATCATATCAATTTGCAAATAACCTTGATTTTTCTTAATTTCAGCAAATTTTTTGATGCCATTTAATGGATCAAATTGAACATTTAAAGGATGCACAGAATGAACTTTTGATGCTTCTGGGATTTTAAGATCCAGCAAACAGAGAGCTCAGATGCTTTGCAGAAATGAGAAGAAAGAGCGTGACATAGCGACTCGCAGGGAGCTGCTCTGTGTCCTGCTCGGATAGAGACTGGTTGATCCCTGTAGTCGTATGCAGAGCCTTACATTTGTTTAATTGATTATTGATTTGATCCCTTGTAAATGCAACAAGGTGCAGGTGCAGGTAGCAGTTGTTTGTGTGTGTGTGTGTTCTTGTCTGGCTGCCCATCTCTCTCTCTCTCTCTCTCTCTCTCTTGCACATCTCTCCTCGTCCATCTGTCTACCTGCTTGTTGAGCCCACCACGCTGATGAAACCTGCTCCTCCAGTCCATTTCTTTCCCACTGGAAACACTGCAGCAGTTAAAGATTAATAAGAGAGGAAAAGCTTTAAGAGGCTTTGAAGAGCTTGTGTCAGCTCCACTGTCATTTCATGGAGTATTTTTTGTCTGAAATGTTTAAAATGCATATATGTGCATATCACTGATGTTACACTGTGCACTTTTGTCGGTGTGTGTGTGTGCGTGTGTGTGAACGCTGCGATGTGTGGAGAGTGATCAACAGACAGATGGTGCACACTCCAGGGTTTCGCTGGTGCAGACATGCCAACACAGGGAGATTTAAGCAAAGATGGAGGCACTGCATGAGTGTGTTTATTTCCTCTATATGTGTCTGTACACAAGCAGGGACATGTAGAAACAACACAACCTCACATCTTAAACAGGCATGTAGACTCTGTACCGTTGGCACATAAAGAAACATGTTTGTTTTCACCCTTAGGAGGAGTGTGCTGAAGTTTCAGTATTTGCACAAGCATGAAGCTGCACAGATTACACCCTCCATCGCCACATGTTGTCTGGATTTACATGAAAGTGCCCAACTGCAGGTGCATGTAGGCAAACGCACGCATTTTCTGCCTTATTACTGAGTGCACTGAGGCATCAGCAATCATTTTGTTGTTGCTGTTTTTTGTTTTTTTTTTTTCTTCAGAGATCTTGGCAATTTTTCGTTTCATCTGTTCTGTAGCGCTCCAGGCTGTGAGGATGAGGTGTGTTGTGCTGGATTGAACTCAGCAACTGAAGTCATAAGACCTGCTGACAGACAACACCGATCGAGCCTCGTTCACCAGCGCACATGAAAGGGACAGCTGTCGATGTCCTGGCGTATGACTCCAGTATAATGCACACAGATACACACACACACACACACACAGATACAAACACAGTTCCCTCCTTTGACTGTGCCTAAACATAGTTTTCTTTTTTTTCTTCTTCTTCTTTTTTGTCGTGACTCTGCAAAGCTGTCTGTGCCAGGAAGCAGAGTGGAAACTCCCTGCTGTCGCACACCCTGTCTGCCTTTGGCAATCAGCCTGCTTTGCTTCTTAAATGCAAAGAAAATAAGAAAAGAACTATAAATGCATGTGCTTCCTGTTGTGTGTCATCTAAGAATTTCCTTTTTTTACCCTTTGTTATTAGGCATTTTATATTTATATTCAATTTCCATTCCCTTTTTCTGTAGTCTCTCCTGCTCTTTTATTCATATCTGCCTCTTTTCTCTACTGTTACACCATCTGATGTTGCCAAAATCTTCCCCCATCTGGATCCTTTATGAACCGTGCATCCACCCTCCCATCTCTCTCCTCCTTTTTTCCCCACCTCAGTTATTTACAGTGCCGTATATTTTCAGACTATTTATGTTTCACCTTACCAGCGCATCCTTTTTTCTATTTGTGAAGCGAACCTTTACACAGCTTCTTCCAGGAAAATACTCTCTTTTTTTTTTTTCCTGTGGACTGATAGCTTCTGGCAGGGAGCATCCCTCCACAGGAGTGATATGAATAACTAGCAGGCAGGAAAGCAGGACTGACAGAAGAAGAAAGGAAGAAAGAAAGAAAGAAAGAGAGAGAGAGACAGGCTCTTACATTATTTACAGCTTACACATCTTCTCAAGAGGAAAATAAATGATACTGTAAAAGTCAAGGATGCTTGGATGTTTGCGATATGAAATATGCACAAACACATTCATCTTTTGGATCATATCATTTGTTCAGGGTTTGTGAGGGTTGGTGTCAGCTGGGCAGTTTGTGTAAATGACAGATTATATTTAACAGTGGCGGAAAAATCTGAAGGCCCCTTGTCATTTTGACAGATTAGGACACTGTGGACAATCTACCGTAACAGTAAGTAATTCAGATACAATACTTTCTTTAACCACATGTAGACCAGCAGTGGACCACTTTGTCTAGTTAGTGGCTGGCATACATTCTATTTAAAATTACTAAGTGTTTTATGAGGAGTGTGTGTGCTCCTAAATTTAAAAAAATATCAGTAGGACACAAGAAAACTTGAGAACAATGTAAAAAAATAAATAAATACGCACAGTCTACTACTACTGAAGCAGGCTACTGTAGGTGTCTGCCATTCAAAGTGCAAGTCTAACAAAAATAATATTTTGTGGTTTGTAAAGGACCCGTGTGTTTCAGTACACGGACCCATAGCTAAAACTAGCAGCTAGGTATTTCAAAAGTCATCAGCAGTGAACAAGAAACACAAAAAATGAAAGAATTTCAATTTGAAAGTACAAGCACTGTGTGTTATGCACATTACTCAATACTGGACAACGAATACACTAATCAATAATGAGACCTTATCTCGACAAAAGGAACCCGTCCTCTTTGGAATCCAAGGAAGCAAACAAAAAATACAAGGTTTAAGACTTAATACAACATTTAGCTCATGAAAATAAGCCACAGTGATGCCTCGTAGACAAGCTTTGTGTCCGTCCAACAACTTCAGACTGACTTCCTGTAAACCAGCCTGAGAGCAGTTCGACGGTTCAACTGTAATCTGTTTGCACACTGTCCTCCATGATGTTTTTTCTGGTTCAAATCTGTCTTTTAAGGGGAAAATATGAGTGAAATACACACACACTGTACTGTGAGTAATTCACTCACATTTGCTGGATTTGAAGCTTCATTTTGCCATCATAATCCATAATAATTCCATCCACCCCTAAACAGCCTCTCTATCTCAGAGTATCAAAGCATCTGGATGGTGAAGTTGTTCATTAAAACTTGGCTCTGGTGTGTCAGTCTATCAGTGCGTCCTCTGGATTTTTGACCACTTACATGGCTCAACAGAGCAGCGCATCAATAAATAGCCTCATTTGAACAAATTAATATTGACTGGACGCCTAAATTTAAAAGGCTGAATTAAGTGACTGATGCTCTGAAGTGTCCACTCAGCAGGAAAAGTTGCGGCTTCACACAAATGTTGTAAATCAGGTAGAAGGTTTTAGTGTCTCTATTATTAAACAGTTAATTACTGTTTGTTACAGTCAGCGGTTGTGGGAAGGGAGAACAAATTAGGTTTTTTTAAAATGACAGAAAGGTTTAAAGCGTAACTGTGTACTGAAGGAGGCAAATAAATAAAAAGAAAATCTGTGAGCCTTTGTATTGAGATGATTTGCTATGTTCTACTTTCCCTTGTTGAGGCAAAATACATGGAAATGTGCAAATCACCCAACTCATCGATGCTGGGTTGAACTGTGAGGATACAGTCACAGTGTTGGTTAATATCCTCAACTGTTTGATTAGTGTTTCCAGCTGCAGTTGCAGTTCAGCTCATTACATTTTGTCTCTGAGTGGATGCTAATGAGGACGCGTTAGAAAGTTGCATTGCCAAAATGCTGTAAATGAACATAAATGGGAGGAAAAATGAAAAAGAGGCTGGTGGAAGAAAATGTAAATAGAATAGCTATGTGTGACATGGTCAGGGATGGATAATATTTTAGTATTACCATGTAAAGCATAAAGGCACTACACATACAGCTTATTTACTGTCTGTAGATTACATGCTGAAATGCATTTCTGCTGACATCCTGACACATCCTTTGCACATTAATTATTTGTGTCTGAAATTAAGCTTCCTTTCTCCTCGTTTTCTTGCTGCCTCTTTTCCTCTTTTTCTCTTCTTTCCATTACTGTCTCTTAGTTAAACTTAGAAAGCAGATATGTTATCTAATCTTAACCAAACGTCCAGCTGATAAGATAAGCAAAGATATAACCAGCCTTTTGCTGACTGAACATCTGCAGATGTTTGTGACAGCAGCTGGAATGAGTCCCTGTTAACTCTTTATACATTTATTTTAAATGTTATCTCATCTCAGCTGATTATTCAACATACAGTGAGCATCTCTGCACAGTTGTGTGTGTGTGTGTGTGTGTGTGTGAGTGAGTGACAGCGAGGAAGAAAAAGAGAGGGAGTAAAAGAGAGAGGGAGGGAGAAAGGGAGAGACAGAGTGAGGAAGAGAGAGAGAGAGAGGGCAGTCTGCAGAGTTGTGAGGCTGAGTGACTGCTCTGCTTGTGGGATATGCGAGAACCTCACAGCTGGTTGCCCTTTGCTGTGTGTTTGTGTGTGTGTGTATGTGTGTGAGCCAGAGAGAGAGTGTGTGTGTGTGTGTGTGTGGGTGAGGTAGAGGGGAAGCCGGTTTGTGTGTGCATGTGTCTCTCATATAGGAGAGTAAGCCAGCAGCTGCAGCAGCAGTAGTACAGTGGAGCGTGTTCAGTGTCTGGATGTTTGCGCTGCCTCTTTCAGCTGCGGGACGAAGCCTTACTGTAGGTAGACACACACACTCACACACACACACACACACACACACACACACACAAACTGGCAGCACACATACACATGTACACAACATTGTTTTGACTGTTTTTCTTCAGTTTTTTTTCATCGTGAGCTGCTCATTTCTGCATCCTAACGTTTTTTGTGTCTTAGCATATCGTTCCTGCCTGTCAGAGCAAAGAAAGGCTCCACACTCTCTCATTATTTAGTCCAGTTTATTGAGGTTATGAAGGTATTTAAATGTTTCCATCACTTCAGCGTGTTCATTCATTTGCATGCAGAACAAATTTTCATACACTATTTCCATAAACCTGAGTACCTGCTTTGTTTATGTGGCTATTTGCACTCAGTGTTGCTAGTAGAAGGTGCTGGTCATTATTAATAAGCATGCAAGTGTCAGTGTGTGTTTGTTTGTGTGTGTGTGTGAGGCAGAGGGATGGCGGGATAGAGGTGCAGTGGGTGTGTCGTGTCCGGTTTCCAATAGTGTGGAACCTGAGCTTGCTGCTAGTGTGACATGACGTGGGAGTGTTGGTCTGACTCCATGAGGATGGGGTGAAAAATGAGAGAGAGAGACAAGATGAACAAAGAAAAAAACAGATAAAAATATGTGAGGAAAAGTGGGGAAGAGAGAGATTCAGAAATGCATGGATTGATGCAGTGAAAGACAGATATCCTCTCGCTTTCTGCTGTTCTGAAAATGGTTGAAATATGCAGGGTGGATTTTTTAAAATTCGTACAAGAGCATTCCCATGGGTGAGGAGGATGGAGGAGAGATGGCTAATGTTCCCCCTCTCCACCACCCACGACACATGAACCTGATCCACATCCCTCCGCCTGTCTCTCCGGTCGCAGTTTTGTTCCCTTAATTCTTGTTTCATGGGCTGGGCACTGAACGTGCTCAGAATGAGAGAAATAAACGGCCACGACTGAAGAAGAAGAGGGGGAACAGGATGGAGGAGGAAAATGATAAGAAGTGAGAGGGAAGATTGAGGCTTGGCAACAGAAAAAGACATGAGAACAGATAAGGTTAGAGAGAAAAAGAGGGAGAGAAGACTACAGCACGTGAAAACAGAGAGTATAGCCTGAGGAAGGTGCAGAGCTGTAGTCTAATGAGAAGATGTGGATGACTCTCTCTCTCTCTCTCTCCACTGATGTCTCTCTTCTCAGAAAAACCCTGGATGTGTTGTCAGATTTGTCCTTTGGATTGTTTGAGTTCATTCCTCATCGATGTTTAATATCAGCTCATGGCAGGAAAATTTGTCATTTTCACATAACTGCTCAAAATGGTCCGTCTCATCTGAAAGAAATCTAATATTTGAAAAAGATGGAGAGAAAAGTGGCAACTTGTGTCTGAATTCCTGAAAGGTATTTCCTGTCACTGCTACAGTACATGTATAATTCACTCTGTGATGGTTTTCTCGGAGAGACAAATGGGGTTTTTTTAGACACAAGTGCAACATCTGCAACATGGTTTTTTATGTAGAATGTTTTGTTAATGCGGTGTGAGTGAATCATTCATTTTCTCTTGAGAATTGCATGTACAGATTGCAAAATATTGTACATAAGTTCTCTTCAATTCATAATGGAGTTCCCCCCCCCCCCAATAAATAAATTAAGATAACTTTGAGGGATTTTTTAAAGTTTAAAGGAATGAAGGTTTGGCTAAAGGAGCTGAAACCCTATTAGAAATAAGCCTTGCACATATTATTAAATCTTTGCATATAAGTTTTTGCATCAGCAAAACATCCTCCTGGTGGGGGAAGATGTGCCGGAGTCTCTTATTATTTTTAATAATAAAGAAAAACTCAGGCTCCGAAACAAATTATGTTCATAAGCGACAAGTTTAGGCTGTTAGATGACATCGTTTATCAGCCACTTATGTTATTTTGGCTTCCAAATTGAGTTTCCGAATTTTAAAAGAACTTCCAAACCATGACGGATTACCTGTCAGAGTGCCGAGCGGAGTTCAGCCACAGCCAGCATCTGCAGCGTGTTTCTGGTGTAAATGCCTCTGCCGGGGAGACCTGGAGAAGAAGAAGAAGAAGAGGCTCACTCTCTGCTGATGTGATGGATTAACTACAGTTTCACACTTTGGTTGGTTACTGATTTTGCAGCAGCTCACCGTGAAATCAGCCAGAGTGCTTCATTCGTTTCTTTACCATTAAAACTTAACACATTTAAAATATCAGAGTGCAAGTTAAATCAGCTTTTAAAAATCGCTGTTTGTGAGCTTTTCTCTCGGCTCATAGTCGTCATCAATGCCCTGACCAGCGTTATCTTGCAGTGTGAAAAATAGCTGCATCCCTTTTTCTTCCTATGCAAATAGAGGTGTGTTATACATGTGGGATTTCTAGGAAATTGCAGATTCCTCTGAAGCTCTCTGATTCCAAGGTTATTCATACACTTTTCATACAACGGCAACCCCCCACCCCCCATATTACCAAGATGAAGCTCATGCATTGAACTGCACAGTCTGATTAAAAATGCCTGCGAGGCCTGTTTACTGAATCAGATAAATCGACTCAGTTTCTCTGTCTCACCTCTGCTGCACCGTTATTTTTTCGCAATTTTCTGTGGTTTCCTTGTTTCTGTTGCCACATATCCTTCATCTGCTCAGTGAAGTGATACCATCTAATCCTACAATTCCTCCACACTCTCAGTCCTAACATTTTAGAAGAGATAATGGTGTTAAGGGACACACCCTTGTTATTCTGCCTGTTGGTGCATTCATCAGGATGGAGGTAGCATGGCATCATCCTCACGATATGTAGCACTGATGCAAACTGCTTTATGTAGTGAAAATCAAATTGCATATTCAATCTGCAGGTAGACTGTAGAAGTTTATTTCAGGCTACTCTTTCACAAATGAATTGATTTAGTGCTGGGATTCATCAGTCCATGAATATATGTATGTCTCTGGTAGTTTAATGGACGCCCGGAGAGATGCCAGTCCATCTGGTGTTTCTAACCTTTCACAGAGCAGTTGGAGTTGGATCAAAAGCTGAAGGTGTAGCTTTAAGTTGATGCACTAATTATCATCCAAAAGACTGAAGCTCCCACCGATTTTGTTGGACTTCCATACGATGAAGCTTTCACAGCATCATATCAATGTTATAAACTTCTAAACATCATGATCTTAAAAAACTGTTTCTGTCTCATTTGCATGTAAGTGAAGATTCGGCAGATGACGAGGCAAAAAACGTTAATATCGCTTCTGGCTCTTTTATACATAAGCTTTTCACATTACTGTAGAAGCTCAAATGGTTCGCGGGGGGGGACTGAAACACTGGAGTCCATTTCAGATGAAATGATAATAGCCTTTTTATTTTCACACATCTTTGAGTTCGCATTTGGGAAACACTATTTCACAGGAATTTGAAACACTAGTAGTGTAAAGAGAGTAAGGAGTAAGAAAAAAGACAGAAAAATAAGAAGAGGGTGTTAGATATTCGGCAAGCTGGTGCTGATTTTCCTTTATATTAGCATGAAGTGTACATTATTTATCAGAATCCAGATAACACTATTATTAACACTGATAACTTTCTGCTAATGGTTCAAGTTGTTTATCATCAATATGCAAAAAATGGCACATAAACATGTCATTATTTAACATAAACAGTAGTCAAGTCACAACAGGGTGAATCCACAAATGCATCAACAGAAACAAAACGAGCACATTCAAGCAAGAGAAAAAGTATATCATGATAGAAATACGCCTTTTGGCTTTTAAGAACAAGTTCGTTTTCATAAAACCACACAGCTCTGGAGAACGTTGACTTGGAGTCATTCCAGGTGCATAAATTCTGATAAGTCTTAGTGGATGTCGTTCTGTGATTAATGTCTTCCTGTCACATGCTCACTCAGTGGCTTTTTAAACTCAGGCGCTGGTTTTAGCCTTTTCTAATAACTGGATGTACAGTTCAGCCTCATCATGGAAATGTCTAATCATATAAATGTCTTACTGCGGCAAATTCTCTTTGTTTATACAGAATTTTACTGTTTCAGCAGTAAAAAAGGACTTTTATTCCACATAAATATTTAGTAGTGGTAGTCATAAGTATGAATAACTGTAAAAAAATGTCCAACCTATGCTGAGTGGTTGATTATGACATTGATTTTGACAGCCCTGTATGCATTATTAAAGAGAGATACAATGATCAATTAACAAGAGACTGTATTTAACATTTCAAAGGTGGGATTAAAAATGCATCAGCATTGATTTTTGTCGTTTGGCCACAAGTCATTTTTAAAAGTTATTCACAAAGGGAGCCTTGTATCTGGGAAGTCTGCTGTGCACACGTAGAGATTTCGGTTGTCGGAAGATGGTGATGCCTTAAAAAAAAAAAAAAAAAGCACATCAGCAGTGTTTTTGGGTCGGTTCTGTTCTGACTGTGAAGCTGCTGAGCCAGCAAACGCAGGCCTGGATCAACATGTTTCTGATTGAAGCGCTCTGCTGTGTTCAGGGCTGCACGGTTGTCTGTTTGTCTATCTGTCTGTCTGTGTCTGTGTGTCTGTGAGGTGTGTCAGCATGATCTCAGACTGGCATTGACTTGCTCCGGGTCGGCTGACAGGTTGGTTGGCAGCAGGGAAACCAGCTTGTCTCTCTGCGATGTCAGCAACACTTGACTCTCCAGCTCAGTTTGTCACCGTCACCAAGTTCACTGCTGACAGAAACATGGGAAAAAAGACTCCTAATGCGCCGCGGTGCGCCACTAAGTTAGCTGTTTTTCGGATTTCATTAAGTTTGGTGGGCCTGTGCTGTCACGAAATCAAATTTTTTACTGTGCAAATATTGTGGCTTAAAGAATTCCCAATGACAGTATTAAGAAAATATATATGGAAAAAATGGGAAAAAGATGTGAGTAATATTCATTTTTGACTTTGTTTATTGTGTGTTTTGTCTCTTTTTTTGGCAAATAATTAAAGTTTATGAAGTAAAGAAAGAGTCTGTAATCACAGCTGTGCAACAGTGTATAAAAACAACAATTACACTTTATGAATTTTTCAGTTTTATGGTGTTAAGTTGCATTAATGCCACTCACTGTGACACATTTAAGAACCCAATGAAACTAGAGGCACAAAATGAGTATTTATTTCTTAAAATATCATGGTTATCATCAAAACCAGTACATCACAATCAGTCTTGTCTGTTTATAAGGAGGCATCTTGTCTTTTTCATTCATAAATTCACACGTCTGTTTTCTGTCTCATGCTGCCGTTTTTCCTCTTTTCTCTTCCGAGCCCTCTCTGCATGTACTGGTACACTTTGTACCTCCCTGCTCTTGTTTCACCTCCTTCCACCTCCTCCCTTTCTCTCTTTCTCTCTCAGTGGAAGATCTTGCTTTTTCATTATTTATGGAGAGTGGCTGCGTTGTGTAGCTGTCAGATGCTGCAGAGAGGTGTGTTTTTCTCCTCTAGTCTTAACCTGTTCTGAATATCAGGGAAAATTCATGTTGTATATGTTTTGAAAGCAAACTTGTCCCTGTCAACCGACTTTTGAATGTAATTTGTCACATCTCTAGTCATGTGATACCTCTCAGCAAAAAACGTGTGGCAAACCGAACCTCACTGCAGTTTCATCAGGATGTGGTTTTTAACACAAAACGCACATTTGATCCACAACTGACTCAATTTACAAAGAAGTCTTTGGCATTCACACACAGTAAAAGACAGAAATGTCCTTTTGTCAGTTTTGTTCAAGAGAAATGACACTTTTTTTAAACAGTGAGACACACAGACAACAGCTTTACAGGACTTGGTGGCACATATTGCACTCCTGGTTTTTAAACCTCGCACATCTTTGCTTCTGTACAAATGACTGCACATTTTGCACGTTTTGCTCTTGTTCTTTTGTTTTGCCCACATTTTGTGTTATGTTGTTTTAGGCCACTAGACATCCTTGGTTTTAATTTTTTTGCACACTTACTTTTCTATTTCCCTTGTAAATGCCCTTTTTTAATTCATTTGAAGATTCCTTCTAGTGATTGTTGTATAGTTTGTATAGTTTGTGGAGTGCTGCAACAGTGGAGTTTCCCAATTTGGGATCAATAAAGTGCATCTATCTATCTATCTATCTATCTATCTATCTATCTATCTATCTATCTATCTATCTATCTATCTATCTATCTAT
>JAQMCX010000048.1:13767978-13865658 GCA_029814765.1 Acanthurus leucopareius | reverse complement strand
TAATGGAAAGCACTTTGGTCACCTTGTGTGTTGTAAAGGGCTCTACAAATAAAAGTTGATTGATTGATTGATTGATTAACCCAGCTGTTTATAATAAGCAAAGGTACAAGCATTTATTATTGGAATCAGCTGGTTTGGTGCTTTTTTAAAATATACTTAATACTTGTTTCTTCTGTCATCCCAATTTATTGCACTTTTTTTGCGTGAGTCATTTGTGATCCCTTTTATTTTTGAAGCTTTATTGAAATAACACCAATTTCTTGTCTAAATGCCATTAAGTACTTGTTTTCCCCCTCTGTAAATAAATCAGTCTCTTTGTAATCACAGTGTCAGTCAAAAAAACCTTGAAAAAAAAAAAGTCCTCCATTAAACTTTCCCCCAAATAAGCTGCTCCATCAGACAGCACTCAGGGCCATTACCGAGCCTCTCCTCTCCTCAGTTCGTGCAGCCAGGTAATGTATGATGTGACAGAACACAGAGCCGGTGCAGAGTTCAAGCAGGTAGACAGCCAACAGCCACTCAGCCGGATAATGAGGTCTCTTCTGTGTGATCTTTTTTAATAGCAGCCTAGCGGTGAACTGTTCAAAGAGCAAGCGTTTCTTTAACTTTCCTGAGTGAGTGTCGCGTACGAGGCCGATCTCAGAGAGGTGGATGTCAGTCTTTTTGATGCAGCAGGTAAAAAAAACGCCCCGTTGTTGATAAGAGCCGAAACACTTTTTAACATGTTTTGAATGCGCGACAGCTGAAACCCGATAAAGCAGATGAGTCAACGGTGACAGACTATATTAATACTTCCCAGCATCTGCCAGACCTCACATTAATGCTGAATATTGAATCTGTCAATAGAGTGACGACACTTATTTGCTCTCATGTATGCAACTCAGATATTCTTGCTTACTTTTACACCCACAGTTGCTTCTTAATGTCACTGCTTTTTTTCTGAGAGACGCAAATGTCTAAATGTCATCTTTCCCCTCCTGTTCCATTATCCTGATGCTTCAAAACAGTCCGACCTGATGGGGATATTTCAGCCTGTTAATGTTCAGGATCACTGAGACAAAGTGAAGGAGAGTCAGAGTCACAGAGATAAAGTGCACTTAAGTTGTAAAACAGTATAATGATGCAGTAAATGAGAACCTACTGTAGATTGTTTGTTAAATGTCATGTCCACTTCAGCTGAATGTTGGGATCCATAACAGTCGCTTATTGTTGCAAAGGGGACTTGAATTGAAGTTAGAACTACAATAAAGATAACAACTTTCTGCTGTAATGTCATTTTCTTTATATGCTTTACATTAGAGACCATCTACAGCTACATATCTGTTTCATCAGTGAGCACTAAAACATAATACAGTTCTTAAACTCCCTCCTTAAGTGATATGATGTTCAGTTCAAGATGTGGCAGTGGAAAAGTGGCTTTGTGATTCTGTTAGAAGAACTTATTGTGAGGGAGAAAAATACTGTTAACAAGAGAGAGAAAGAAAAAGCAAGAGAGGAGTCAATCAGCTTTAAAGACAGTGAAAAATGTTGATGACTTTCTTGTCAGTGATGTTGACTAGTTGTTGCCCATTATGAGTTTTCAATTGCCAGTGTTGATATTTGTCATTCTCATTGATGAAGTGAGGACTAGAAGGTCGATCAGTTTGGACTTTTACAGTTGTTGGTGACGTTTTCACAACTTTTTGCTGCAACTGAGCCATGTTGACTGCTGGGAGACTGCTGCTAACTTTGACCGATGCTGGACTGTGTTTACAGTGAGTTTTTCAAAGCACTGTAATCACACATCATCCAAATCATGATTAAAGTTGGATCAAGAGATGCTAACAATCAGGAATGTCAGGCGCGGTTTATTATTAAACCTGTAATGATTTCATCCCCAGTCAGTTTATACTCTGTCTATACAGAGGCATCAATCAACTGCTTTTTCCTTTACATCATACATTAATATTTAACACAAGCCAAGAAAGGTTTTAGATTAGATTTACTGTCATTTAGGATGGAAGAAATGTGCTAAGGTGTTGGAAAGACAAAGCAAATTTGGTCAAATGTTCTCAGGATGATGCACAAGTTAAAGTAAAAAGGCTTTACACTAACTTTTCCACCATCTTTCCAAAAGTCAGGAGAGGCACCGCTCACATCGTCTCACAGCAGCCACGCTGACAAAGCCGCCTCCAGATGTGTTGCCACTAATTTTTTTTGTTAATCAGCCTCTTGTGCGCAGGCATCAGCCGATGCAGATCGTCTCAAACTGCCGGATAATCGGCCCGATTAACCGGCCGACTGGCCCCCCCGATTGAATCTGTCACCAGCGAGGACTGAATCAAGTCGCAGACAAACTCCTTCACCATCTGTGACTGAGACTGGCTGGTGCTGAGTGCTGCCTGTAGTTCACGTTAGGACATTTTGTCTGTGTTGGTTTGACTGGCTTTGAGCTATTTTTCAAAATAAACTGAAAAGGAGGTGAGACGAACAGCGACTGTCCTTCTTTTGAAGTCCACATCACACCGTTGTTTCTCTTCGAACCTTCACTGTCAGGAGGGTCTTGAGGGAGGAACACACTGTAGTGTTACTGCTGGAAACATCCTCAGCCTGGATCTTTTCTTCTCCTCTACTCGCCTCCCCCATGTTTCCTATAATTAGATCGAGTACATGAAAGGTTTCTTGCTATTCAATAGGCCTTACAGTCCTCAGGAGCCTTCCTATCCTTATGTGACTGTGTTCATAAGTGTCTGTGTACTGTATGTGTTCATACACTTTGTGTCAGCGCCTGTTTTAGTCTGCAGGCATTTCAGAGGCGAAGGGTGGGAACAGCAAAGCAGCAGGGTCAATATTGAACAGTTGGTATTTTTGTCACTATGATGGCATTTGAACTCGTATTTTTTGCTGAGGTTTGTCCTCATTTGATTTATTTTTCACTCGTGTGGTTCTTCATGTGTGTGCATGTAAGTGTTTTTGTGCACATTTGCAAAATATGTTAATGTATCTGTGTTTCGGTGTCTATCATGTTTATAGTGCTCAGCTTACATGGCTTCATTCTGGAAACCCGTTTGATTGATAACTGTGCATCCTTGTCAGACAAAGAAGAGTTTCAGTGTGCAGATATTGATCAGGTTTGTGGATGAGGCAGATGTTGATCACTTGAGGCCTTACTGGCAGTTTAAGAGTTAAGAAGTCAGCAGCCAACGGTGGTAAAACAGAACAGTTAATTAACTAAAACTTTCAAAACTGCGAATCCCTGCAACAGTGTGACCAAATAGTCCTGAAAGTTCACAAAAATATGAGTCTATTGTGTCCAAGTTACAGACGGACACGCTGACACGACTGGGTGCTGTTCAAGCCACTTTAAAATATTCAACCATCCCTTTTTTCTGCTCATTTTATACACTGTTTTTGTGCTCATCATAGAAAACAAGGTGAGATGTTTGATCTCAAGAGGTTGTTTTTTTCTTCTTTTTTTGTGGTTGCATAGCAACATTTAGTTAGCATCTCATGTTTCCACCCATGCAGGACCTGGATCCATGCCCTGAAGGAAACAAACACTGACGGAGCAGAAAAAAAGGTGCAGACTTTAGTGGTTTTTCTGACCTTTCCTGACAAACTTCTGCTTAATGAAGTGCATTTCAGTTTTTGTTATTTCATGTTTTTTTTTTAAATTTGTGGTGCTTTCTTAACGGCAGGTTCAGTTGTTTTTTTGAAACTTGCTTGTGTTCCCATTCATCTTTTCATCGAGAAGTTAAACAAGACATTAGTTACGACTGAGAGGCCTGAGTCCCTGAAATGTAAACCAGTTTTACATTTAAACACATGACCCTGAGAGACTAAACTGCATTATCCTGTCAGCGTGGCACAACAGCATGTGGTTTGTAAACTTATTCAAACTCAGTGTCAACTGAGGGCATCGTTCAACAGCCACAGCTCGGAAAATGAATCCTTGAATGAAACACCAGGCTGCACAGCTATATAAGCTTATGATTAAAATCACAAATCATTACACCAGCTCAGGTTATGGTCAGATATATTATGTGTGATCTGATCAGTATTTTGAGGCTGGTCACAGTTGCTGGAAGCAGAATTGGTTCATATAAGTCACCAATCATTGTCTGTTTGAAGCTTATTTACTGTGTATCAGCATTACAAGTCAATTTTTCACTTTTCTACATAAGATTTATACGTTAAATAATTCTTTCTAAAGAAAATACTTTGTGGCCTTTTGCTTGCACACAAAGATAACTCGATATTTTACCGTTTCAGTGCACAACATTTTTGGAACTGCAGCCAAGCAGTTGATAAAAGGAGCTATAAAAATGACAAGGTGCTCGGATAGAAAAAAGATGGTCGGAGAGGATTTTGTGTCATAAAAAGGAGACAAATAGAGGTTTTGATGTTGCTTTGCAGGAAGCTGCATCTCTTCTAACAGAGGGAGAACTTTGATAACGACCTTGTTAATGAGAAAAGCAGGAACAGGTTATTGTTATGCAGGAAAAGATGTGCAGAGCCTGGAAATTACCTGCCATCGCTGTGAGAAACGGCTCCACACGCTGCCCGGGGCTAAATACAGGCTTCCTCCTCCATAAAGACAAGACTCTCATGACATATAATCCTAGATGAGAAATGTATGACTCTGGCTGATATCCCAAAAGAATGGTTTTTCAAAGAAGTTCTGTTACTTTTCACTTTGCTCCTTCAAATCTAAAAAACTTGAACTCTTACAAATTTCTCCCATCAGGCTGCTCATCACATATTCAAGCAGGAGTCAAGCTTCAACTGCAGAATTAAAGACTGAAACAATGGGGCTGCATATGAGTACATCTCTTAACATAATAATGAGTTTTAGCCACCAACATCTCCAGTAACTCTTGGTTTTATGGATGTTTGCAGGTCCAATAAGAAAAGTTATTCCTGTTTTTGCTTTATGATTGAATATCTAATACATGGAAATTAGAATTTAAATCAGTGCTGCATTTTTACCTCATTTTTACTGTCTTAAACAAGGATAAATCACCTAACTCACTTTTTTAATGTTTCTTCTCTCATGCTCAGAGCTCTACAGAACTAGTGAAACACAGGAAGTCACAGGGGAAACTGACTTCTAGTGAAATCTTGACAAATCCAGAAACATCATACTCTTAGTTACTGCTCACTGATAACTGGTAGCTGCTTTCAGGTGACAGCTGTTGGCGTAATTTTGTGGCAAAGGGTGACGAGCAGGCATTCAAAAACACCTGGATAGTAATAGATTTTCTGCCTTTAAATACATTATTCCTAGTTAGTTCTTGTTTTTGGAGCATTATCACCTTTTCCTCCCCTGAGTGTCCATTGTAAACCGTTCACTCAGAGCCTGAGGGGCGTCTCTGTCAGGGAGTGAAAGCTATGGGTCATGTGTCTGTTTTCAGTGCTTTTTTGGTAAAGAGCCACCGGCGTCCGTCCACACTTTGTGCTAAAAAAGAAACGGGACATTATGAGCTGTCAGATAGCCTTTTAACTTTTTTTGCCAAATTGCCACATTGAGCGTGTAAAGTGTGATTTCTGTTGCAGACTTTCAGACTGTGAATGGAGATCCGGAAGAAAGATGTTTGTCTGAAAGGTCAGAACTTGTGTTCCTGTGGCCTTTGTGGTGAAAAGGTCAAAGGATTCAGTTTCAGTTTGCCGCACAAAAATGTGACAATGAGGACTGTAAGCCTCATTAGCTCAACACCAAATCTGATGATAATCTTCTGTTTTATCAAATATAATTCAGCGCTTCTAAAACTGTCGTACTAACATGCTGTGGTGTTATACGTGTGTGTGGATCTGAGAGAGTTTTGTTGGTTTTTATGGCTCATGCTTGAGTCGTACATCCAGATAATTTACTCCAGAATCATCTCTGCTCCTCTCTCTTGGTATATAAGCAGTGTGTATGATATATATGTATGATATACACAGTGTGTGGCTGCCGTCTTTTGATGCTAAATATCCCATTTACCGTTTGCTCTGTGATATATCATCTGCGGTATGTATTGATGAACGATCGGTTCTTCTCTCTCTGAGTTATTGTTAATAACCCTGCACTCTCACACACACACACATGAAGGAAAACAACACGACACACATGCACACACACACTGTATATGCATTGGATATACATGTGAATACTCTCCTGGAGTTGATGAAAGGATGCCAGGCTGCTGTCAATATTCTCACTGCAATATTTAACCATAAAATTAGTGTTTACTTAATGGAAAGGGAAATTGGTATTGATTGATATTCGAATGGATTCAACTGGGGTTTATTGAGAAGGGTTTTCAGAGAAATGCCTGCAGCACCTTCCAGCGTGGCTCTCAAGGGATGATTTAATGTAAAATGTAAAATGCTTCGAGTGCTGAATCTGACTGGATCGGTGCCTGTTTTGCTGTAATGGAGCTTTTGCTTTCTGTGGTTACAGTGAGCTGCTGGGAGCCACGTATTCAAACAGGAGCTTTGTGTCTATTTCTGCATAGTTCCTCGCTGTATACGTTTTATATAAACGTGTCGATGTGCAAACACTCTGTGTTGCTTAATATTTTGTGTTAAACATGTTTTTTCCTACACAGAAAGACAGTTTAAGGCTCATCTTTTCTTTCTCTCCTATTGAAAGACTGCAGACTTGTCAATCATCGATGCAGTCCACAAATAAAACCAGTAAAAGGACAAAACATACAAGATGCATTATGTTAGCACAGAGGAAACTTTGGAGAGATTCAATGGATCAAACACATAAGGGACTCAGATTAGGTGTCTGTTATGCACCAATTTGGCAGATTTGTTAGCTTCTTAACTTGTAAATAGCAGCAGCTGACACCATGTTAGTTGTTGTGCAAATGCAAACTCCTGCTTCCTTTTTTCTGACAAGTCCGTTTTGGGCTGAAGGGGTTCAGGTTTCTTCGCCTGGGACTCTGTGAATATTTCTGCCTGAGCTGCATAAGATACATTTTTATCAGCAGTGATGGTTGTTGAACAATGAAGACAACAACTATGATTCTGCACTATCTTCTTCATGACATCAAACTACTTCTCTTGTTTTCTCTTGTGGTAGCAAAAAGAGCCTCAAACGATCAGAAACAATGTGAAAATAGACAAAAAAATACAACATATCTGTTTTATCCAGCTGCTTTTTTTGCAAGTGAAAGGAAACAGTCATAGCCACTATGCAAAATGATCACGATCTGTTCAAATAATGCGATTATGCAATACAGCTGTTTCAGGCCTACAGAAGAAATTCAGAGGATTGAGTTGTTGTATCTGGTGTGTAGGTTTCTGTCGGTTTTAAGGAACGCAGAGCAGAAGGAGTGGGATGGACCTTGGCTGCCATCCCTTTTCCTCCTCTTATGCCTGTGGTTGTGGATGTGTGTAGTCTGTGTCTTTCAAGTGTGTGTCTCTGTCCGCTGAGGCCTCAGAGTGCAGAGGTAAAGACTGAGGTCTACTGGACTCGAGGGACACAACAGAGACAAATCCTCTCTGCCAAGTCTGTCCCGAAGGATGAACCAAGGTGATGGTCACTGAATGAAAAGACTGTTTCAGGGGTTTTCAGCGGCTCTCAGCAGCTATTTATAATCTTCTCTCTCTTCACCTGCCTTCCTGTTTCTTTTTAGCACAAATAATAAGGCAGAAATGGATGTGTCTTCTTAACGTATATTTGTTGTACTTCCAGTTTACTTTTAATTACTTTTTTATTTTCTTATGACTAATATCAGTTCATGGCAATAAAAACCCCCAAAAACAAACCAAACCAAACCAAAAAAAATCAAATTTTTAATATTTTTAATCAAAAAACCATTACATAAGTAGATATCTTTAAACCACAAATAAATATTGCCATGATTTTGTTAGTGGGCCATAGGCGTAGACATTAATTTAAATGAAAATCTACACATTGTAACTTGAAATTAAGGGCATTTTTTTTTACCTTCTGTCTTTAACTCTGACACATTGAAAACAGCAGCAATTATTAAAATCTGCTTTTTTTCAGAGAGTCTGCTGAAATGTTGGTTCAGTCTGTTCATTTATAATTCACAGGCAGTTTCAGATTTAATCCATTTTTGGAAACAATTCCGACCTTTGGCAAACACTTGGAATGGAAACGGTGAAATCTCAGCCCTTTCTTACCTTGTGAGGTAAACTTTTATTGATCATAATGAAACACAAAGCAACCCTCTCTGTAACTGTGTTCTGTGTTCTCTCTGTTCATGTGTCAGACGGCTGCATCCCGGCAGCTGTTTTTCTGGTTTATCTGGCTGCTCGTTTTTAGCTCAAACTTCATTGATCCCGTCACGTGTTCTGCACCATCTGCAAATCCATTTCAAATCCTTGGCTCCCTAATATGTTTGTGTGCATCTGTGTGTGTTTGTGCTGTTAAACTCGTGTCCTTTAGTGGTGCCGTGCAGAAAATATAGAATACTGTCACTGAAAAATACAAAATACTGCAGATTTTGCACATGTGCACAGCTATTTCCTGTGGGAACGATGTGTTCAGGGGTCTATGCTGTGATGTGACCTGACTTGGCATTGTGTTGCCCCGTGTGTCCCTGTGTCACTGTTTGCTAGTCATGAGTTTAATTACAGTGACTCTCATGCACAGTTGACCTCAGGTTCATCCTCTCTGAGCTCAGCTTTCCCTCTCTGCTTCATCCCTGAATGGAAACATCAGATTTCTCCAGGTATTTGCTGAGCAGGTGCACCTGTTTCCTAACAGATTACATTTTTTTTTGCTCTCAGATTTATTTCAGTTTTTCTTTTTCCCCAAGAGATCGACTGTATTTCCCCGTCCTTATGTTTTTTTTTCTGCCAGTTCGAACAGAAGGTGCTTTGAAGCTTAAAGTATTTTGGGTCGACTGTTTCATGGAGATTTGGGAGCTCAAAGTTTTTCACAGCATTACATGTATCTCCCAGCTACTCTGCTTTTAGATATCGCTGCGTTATCTGTCCCACCTCATGCATACGGAATGATCGTGAATCATTATATTCATTATAGATTATGGTATTAATAATTTTTGAGGGCAGCATAAGATAATCACAGTGGGACCTCAAGTACCACAATGTAATTAAGTTCATCATTATTAACCTGTGCCTCAGTGAGCTCAGGGCTGCATCTTAAGAGTGGAAGATCAGTGCTGATCCTTCATATTTTACTGTTACACCATCATGACATTTCCAAAAATAGGGTGTGAATGCATTTTTAATAAATTTTTGATATACAGATTGATTGTATCATAACATTAAAATACAGAGAGCAGCAGTTTGAGCTTCAGGGCAGTCAGACTTTACTCTTAAGAGACACAATGTTATTAACAATCACAGGAGATGCTGTGACAGCCTCATTAGGAAGTGTGCACTTTACATGACAGCGTTAATGGGAAACCTTATCAAGTGTCTTCATTCCCATTTTTTCCCATTTGCAACCCAATTTGCAGCCCTTTCGGAGATCTTTCCGCTCCTCTGTTCCTCTCCGGCGGGAGCTGCTCTTATGCTAGCCTTGGCAGTCGTTTAGTAGCCTCCCAGTGGTCCACTAAGATTTCCTGCTCTTCTGTGGTTATTCTTAGATTCATTTCCAAGCACAAATAGCAAGGGAGACATGACAAGAGTGCCCACGCATGGGTTGTCTAACCGGGAGGAGAGAGGGATGAATGTGGGAGATTAAGATGAGCAGGAGATGGGAGAAGAAAGGAAGCTGTGGAGGATCTCTGAGCGTGGCCCGGCCTCGTCATGCGGCTTTGCTAATGGGTCTCCTCCGAGGGGAGCTACGATCAGAACCAGTGTGTGTGTGGGGGGGGTGCTTCCTGTTGAAGTCAGGGACAGCACTGACCGCAGGGCTGCAGCGTGACATGAAAAGCCACTGAAATGCAAATGACCCCTTTCCAACAGCCTGATGCAAGCTTCTGTAAGGAGGCTGCATGTTTGCTATGCTTATTTATCAGAGCAAACATGCGTAGTGTATTATGTAATGTAAGAATGTTCATTTTAATCCAAAGCATGAGCAATGTTCTGTTTCCGCTTCCACTTGTCCCCTTCTGGTTTTTTCCTCATTAAAATAATTGAATTATGCCATAGTGGTTTTAGGTTATAGGTTTTTCTGCATAACTTAAGTAACTTCTTCTTCTCTTCCACAGGGCATCAACATCGTGGGGCCCAGTAATGCAGAGCCGGCTCCTCGACCTCCCAGTCCAGCCATGTACCAGCTGGATATCGTCCTGAAGAAAGGGAACAACCTGGCCATTCGAGACAGGACAGGTAGGAGCTGTTTATTCTTCCTCTTACCTCAAAAGCACTGAGGTTTATGTGGAGAGACAGAGTGGAAAGCTTTATCGAGCTTCAATAAAGCCTGTCAAATGAGAGCTTTCCCTCATCCTGGTCTCTGATCACCTCCTTTAGTCGTTTTTTCGCTGGCACAGGCAGAGCAGCAGCCAGGATGGGATCTTTAGAGGACTCGCTCCATGAGTGTCGATGCTAGTTTTTATCAGGAGTCATTTTAACCAAATATGTTCTATCAACAGACAGAGACAGAGAAATCTGAACCCTCTGTCATTTTAATGGATTAAAACACTGACATGAATCTACTGCAGCATCAGGTCGTTTCAATGCAAAACTGTTAATTACTGCATGCAGACCACCTGTGGTAGACCGCCCCCCCCACACACACACACACAGGGGAGGAGACAGGTGAGATAATTATGTTGTTTCTGTTGGTTCTTGTAAAACTCAGGCTTGGTAAGTTGTCGACAGAAATGGTGTTTTTCTGTTTTTAGCTGAACCAGATTAGAAAATATTCAGTTGAAATACATCAGTGATGTTGTTTGTCCCTTATTGTTCTCTGTGGAGTTTGCAGAAGATGAAGTGTTAAAGCCAAGGTGCTTTTCACATGGAGTAAAAACTGTGCTGGACTTTTAATTAAAAAATAGCTTTTTCAAAGCCTTTTTTTAACTGGTCACATGGAAACGTGGGAGGAAATCTGGACTTTCATACTCTGATTTATTGGCGTGCAGTTAACACACCAGTCACTGCTTTGTTTTAATGAAAACTCAATGAGTCCTGACGTTTGTGGTCTTCACTGCTGCTTTGGAAGCAGGAAACAACAGAAGTTACAGGTGAACCAGCTTAAAAAGGAACTTCTTTGAGTTAAGTGCTGTGCAGTGGATCAGATGTATGCAAAGAGATGGTTCATTTGGATTTCAATTAGTAACTGTGAGAGGTATTTTGGCAAGACTTCACTGGCATGTTTCAGTGCCCTCCGCTGTCACTGAGAGGAAAAAACATCAGTCATCAGCTTGTGTGTTCTTGTTGACATGCAGAGTGACGGCACGGTCGCTTCTCTGTTCGGGTTTTCTCTTCATGCTCTTAAAAATGCTAAATCTGCAAGTTCGTTCTGCACATCAAATGATGATGTGATGTTTTTTGAAAACTGCATGATCATAAACAGACTGTATGTTGTTATCATTCAAACAACGTAAAATTAGGGGAAAATATACTATGCAAGGAACGTCTAACGCAGCTGCTGTGTTCTTATTTCTGTGTTATTGTGTTGTTGTCTCCCCATGTGGGGTTTTATTGAATCCCACATCTCGCTTTAACAGCTCTCTCCATTTATCACGAGTGAATTGAGATGGAGTTACTACGGGTGATGCAGCACATTTCCTGTTTATCTGGGCATGAACAAGGACTCAGGTTTTGTTTTAAGCTAGAAAGTAGTCACGTTTGGAGCCGGGACAGCTGATACCAGCATGATCCTCCTGCACTTCTGTGTAATATGACTAATTCATGGTGTTAGTCTTTCCTTTTACTACCCAGTGTGGTGTGGTGAGATCAAAGCTTTTAGCGTAAGTGAGGGCTGCTATTGTGTACAAACCACATATAATCTCACTCAGATTTGATGGAAAATATTTTTTAGACACCCAAAAGAAGGCTAAGTGTCTCTTTATAACGGTTGAAAGGAGTCAGTGGCACATATTTGCATAGTGCCATCATGAGTTGATCAATCAACTGAATGTATCTGTTTCTACAAAAGTGGGAATAAATATAGTTTATCTTTCTTTTTTGCACTTGCAAAAAAGATATTATTTCATTTTAAGCTGTTCTCTTCCACCACTGGAGAGTAATTGTTATTCAAAGTGAAGGGCAGATGTGGGAGCAGACTGAACGAAGCCCTCTCACTGCTTTAAAGAAGGTTATGTCTCACGACGGAAAGGCCAAGCAACCTTAACAATCAGGAGCAGAGATTTTCTTTAAAACCCCTCACACAAAGTGGTTTGGATAGTGATGGATGGCCAGGTCTCATTAGCAGCTTTAAGCAGTCACTATGACAACAGATCCCAACAGCCTCCCCTGCATTTTACCTGACTACCTGTCCGTCTGGATAACGAGCAGTGAGGTGCTGAGCTCACCTGTCCTGTCCTGAGCCTGTCAGGACCGTCTCTCCCTCTCTCATTATAGAGAGAGAAGAAGAGACAGAAACACAGTCAGATAACATAAAAATATGGCTGGCTGGATTTTTTTAAATGAGCAATAATGTCTTAAAATGACCGGTGCTGTGACCGGTTTTGTCACACAATGTTCAGGGAAGCCTTCTCGTAAATACTATATCATTAAATATAGCAGCTGATGTCATATCGCAACATGTTGTGCTGTCAGCACATTTACATGCTGTTGCAGCAGGTGAAGGCTAAATAACAGAACACACACACACAAAGGTTTAATTGATTGATTGAGTCCGCCCAGGCTCTCTTGTTAGGTATGTAGACTGAAGAAAAGCTAGATTTTTTAAATAAAAAGCAGTCGGCCGGGAGAAACAGTGTAGATCTGATGCTTATTGACTCACCAACATCTCTGATATGAATTATAAATGATGCACAAAGTCTGCAGTTTTGTCGGCAGCAACTTTTGAGGATCTTCTCAGAAATGCCTCTGCATATTGAATTTTACATGTTCATATCTATTGAACCTGGAAGTGAAACTCAAACTGAGACTTGTGATTCTCACTTCATTACAATATTGCATAAACTAGTGTGGTATTAAACCAGGAAACCCAAAGTATTGCTCATTTTATGACCCGAGGCTTCATAGACCACTGAAGTACCATAGTAAAACATTGGATTTATGCCTCAGGCCACCTGTGTAATATAATAATAATAAAAAGTAACCTTCATAAGTCGCAGCCTGGCCTTTGCTCTGGTCAGAGCAGGGAACCTTAATGTGTTGAAGAGGAATAAGTGATAGGCTGAACTTCAAAGTGCAATGAGATGCAGATATTGAATCGTGGACTTTATGATCAACCTTAAAGGAGGTTAAACCGGAGCTGCACAAGAAGCTAACAGAAGAATCAGGCAGCAAATATTCATATTTGTGAGACTGTTTCATCTGTAACAGTGTAACTCTGATCCATGTTTCTGAGTGATGTAATCCCTAAAAGACAGGGCTGACTAGCCACACACAAATGAGGCGGGTGGGGGGGGGTGGTGGCTCTGTGATGAGGGGTATCCAGTTACACATAAACGCATCATCTCCCCTTCATGTCTCTTGGATGAAGTTCAGAGTTGTGAACCTTTTTTGTGACGGAGCAAAGCGAGCGAGGGCGAGGGATCAGCTGAGGTTGAAATGAAAACAGCCCTCACAGTCGGTTTAAGGTCGCGTTCCTGTAACGAGACAAACACAACAAAACAGAGGATTTTTCTTCTTGTGTTCTTTTCAGTCAGTGGGTTGATTTTTTATTTGTTTTATTCTGTGTTTGTTAAAAAAAAAAAGCACTTTGGCTCAACTGTGCTGTGTGTAAAATGCTGTATAAATAGATAAAGCTAAACTGAGTTAAATACAAATAATGTGGAATATCAATAATGGCAGTAAAACACTGGAAATTAAAGATAAAATTGTGACCAGCTGTTCATTTGGCAGTTTCATTTTCCAGAGAGCGACTGCTCACTATCTGTGCAAATAAAACAGGGCTGATGATTTTGGATCTATTTCTAATTAGAATTTTAAATATATATATATTATTTTCAATACAGTGCCCCCCATATTGTGATATATTAATTGAACAGAAACCTAAAACACAAAACTCATTACCTTTAACAATGAGTTTTTAATTTAAAACTTTGTTCGATACACATCGTGCAGGAAGAAAACATTTGATGCACTCTGTGAAAAGGAGGACATTTTTGTCTGTTTGTTATAAAATTTGAAAAACCAGTTTTATTCACTGAGGGATTGTAGTTTGTCCATGTTGAATATTTAATGCATTTTTCTGACAATCAGACATGACTCTCGCTTTCCAAACAGTCTATTTACAGACTCTTTGAGCCCTCTGTGTGCTTCTTCTCTGACCATAAAATAGCAGCAAAAACACATTTATGGGTTTACAGCTCACCTGCACTCTGTGCGTGTGTTGTCATTGGCAAGATACAATGAAAGACTTTTAATCTGATGTGATCAAATTCTTACTTTTTACCTAAAAATTAAATTAAACTTGAAGCTTTTCCACTAAATAAACTGCCTATTGACATTAACCTTCCCTCACTGGTTGCAGGGAACCTCTGCTTTAGTTGCTGAGTGGTTCTCATAAAGCATTTTGAGCTCTTTCACCTTCTTATGCTCATGCATTTCTGCTGAACACGCAGGTGCTGTCAGTTTGAGTTTCTGATGGTTCAGTGCTCGGGGGCAAAGGGTGGACATACATCCATATGACATACTGTAACACCAGCGTGTCAACGTTCACACATTTTGACTTAAAGTCAAAGTTGAATGTGCTTTGTTTTCCGTTCACATACAAACAAAATTTGTATGAAAATGCATCTATAAAGTTGTTTATGCATCTTTACAAAGAATTCAGCGTAGCCGTCGACCCCACAGAAACCAGTTTATTCTCTCTTTGCCTCCATATGGTGCTCAGAAGTTGGTTGTTATCTTGCCGAGCCGTCACTGTGTGCAGAATATTGCTTCCTGATAAAAAGTGATGGGACGTCACTCGCACAAACAGGAGAAATTAAGCTGCTTTTCGGATTCAACCACAATAAATCACTGACATTGTCATCAGTCGCTCTTTAGCCTGCAGAGAGTCAAAGTCTCTGTCGCCAGGAGTGACGGTCGACGCCGCGACACGGTTTAATATCGTTCTGACAAGATAACAAGTAAACAATGGACTTGATTGAGTGAGGTTGATAGACATATTTCACAGCTGTTTTAACAAGGTGCAGCTCGTACAAAGGATGCGTCTGCCCAGATTATGTGCTTCGCCGTCTCGTCCTGCCTCCTTTCATTTGCACTCGCCTCTGATGTTTTATTGAATTTAAACTGCAGGAAAGGAAGAGACATGAAAAGCAGTGAAGAAGGAGCCGTGATAATGATGCAACAGCCATATATGATGAAAGCCACAAGCATTTGCATCACTATGAAAGCTGTCCTTTAATATCTCATTTTTTTATTTCGGCCCGTCAGCTTTTACCTGTCAAATAACTTGCTCTGCATTTCACCTTATCTTATGAGGGCAAGAACATGTTGTGTCCCCGAGGCCCCCGGTCCTGTCTCAGCTGTCATATTTGGTCAGATACTAATGGGATGTTTTGCAGCTTTGTAGGTGACCTCAGATGAAAACACACTGTCTCCTGTTTATAAGGAACAACAAGGTGAAGCTTATCCATGAGCCAGGACCAGACATGGCAGCCTGTCTTCCCATCCTGCTAATATACTTTGTGTGTGTGCGTGTGTGTGCGTGTGAGATAAAACGTGCATACTCTCAAACATTTAACATTTCACACTCGTGCCTGATCACAGAGAATATTTCATAGCTTAAGATAAAGAAACATGGCCGTAGTGGAGGTCGACTCCCTTCCTCCCCGCAGCTACTTTTTAAATCGAGACATGTAAGTAGCTGATGAGTACATTACAGCTGCAGCATCTGTCCTTTAAGTATCAGCTAAATCTTTACACACCATTGAAATTCTCCTCCAGCAGTCGGAGAAGATAACACACTGCTGTTCACTCAGACGGGGGGAGTAAAGCCCCGGACTTCAGTCTTGATTCAGTGTGTTTAACAGGAATCCAATAACTTTGATTCAGGGTGAATTTCCTGGCAGACTCTGTTGTTGCTGTGTTTAACTTTGTTTTTCTGTACTCCACTTCTGTCACAGCACCTTTTAGTTGGTTCAGTTTATATAACTGAAGACTTTGACTCCAGAGTTTGGTAAAAGAGGTATTTTTATGTGTCAAACATGACCCATCATAGTGATGGAGACGTGTGATTTGAGTGTTTTTCTTGTGTTATGACACACAGATATGCTACGTATGTTTGCTCTTTTTTTTTCTCTCTGCAGTATCAGCGAGTGTTTGCTTGACCTTTTAGGTTTTTAGTTTTTTTCTAAATCACCATTTATAAATTTGTGCAATGAGCTGCATTTCAAAACACTTTTAAAGTGGAAGGTTGAATGCTCCTCGGTTTGCATGTCATGGAGAATTTGCTTGAATAATCATGCAAATGCACCAGGTGTTAGCTGTAATGCATTATTAATCATAATTGCTTGTTGAAAGAAAACACTTTTTATATCTTCTTCATTCATTGTGGTGTAAACGAATATTATCTCTATTAGAAATGAATTAGTTTTTTCAAACATTTGACACAGGCTGATGAATGTTTCTCATTTCTATTTTTTGCACCGTGTGCGTTCTGTCAGCCATGAGGTGGATGAATGAAATTTCAACATTTCAATGTGAAACTATCACTTATCTTGTAAATATTGGTGAATTATATGAAACACAAACCTGCAGAATTTTCCACTAAAACACATTTTATGCAGCACAGCCTTCATGTGCAGCTCGAACATGAGTTAAACTAACTATGTAACTTCTGTCACTCCTTATGTATCATTACGTCTTTGAAACTGCTTTATGTCATAAGTTCTTCTTTATTTAAACTTTATGGTGTTCACCTTTTACACACCTTTTACCCAGCTGAAAACAAAAAAGCACAATTAAAGGTTGACAGGATGGTAATGAGAGAGAGGGATGACTCCCAGAAAAGCAAAGGGTGCCTGGTCCCACTCTATTATGTTGTATGTTTTGGGTCTTTTTTTTTTTTAATCTGTAGTTCCTTATCACCTATCACATATTTTTTCCTTCCTCTCTGTAATATTTGACTTCTTCTTTTTTTGTCTGCTGGCTGTTATTTCTCCTCGGTTCCTCTCATGATGTCGGCTGTTTGATTTCTCTCTCCTTGCAGTTTCTCAACTCTCTGTTCATGTTAACCAATCGATTCATCCCTAGATTTATTGTATGGCCTCATGTAAAGCTTCTCATCATACACAGTTTTTCCGCAGACTCTACATGAATTTTAAAGCTCATTTTTGAAGTAATTTGCAGAAAAAGCAGTACAATCAATATCACATTTCGTGCAGCGATAGACTGATTCCTCATCCTTACACGTCCTCACTAGAATAACAGCTACTGTAATTTCACACCTCTGAGACTAAATAATGACTAGCTAGACTGCTGTTTGAGTGTGCTTGCACATTTTGTGGGTATTGTACAGCATGTATGTGGACTGTGTGTGTGCGTATGTCTGCATATTGAAGGAACTAATAATAGTGTGGAGAGTCTCGGTGATTAGTTCTTCTCCGAGTGCAACTAAGATCAACGAGAGCACTGCCGGCCTAATTATCTTGTCTGCAGCACAACAGTTTTCCAAGATTTAAAAACAGTGAGATTTCACCTTCCATGTTATAAATTGTTCTTTTGCACTGTTATATTTTTGTTTCATCTCAGCTGCATTAAGCAAGAGAAAGTTCTCTTATCGTATTTGCATTTTAAGTGCACCGATACCTTTTTTCTACATCAGTGAAGGTTCATTTCGGGTAAATGTCAGCAGGCGGCTGGAAGTAAACTCCTCTCAGCTTAAAGCAGAAAAAAAAGCAGAGACATGTTGTGAGTGGTTTGTGTGTAATTGTAATGAAACAGGCTCCCAACCTTCCTGTCACCTCCCCATGATGGAGTTCCTTGTCTTTGCCCCTTTTCCAATATATCCTCTTGAACAGATTGCATTCTGGATAATGGGAAACACCAGAGCTGCACCCATCCGTCAGTCCTGACAACACACATATACACACACCTATACACACACCTACATTTTAGAGCCACACACAGTGCCCACAAACCTGAGAGTGATGCTGCTGCGGCTCCGGTGTGCAGCTGAAGCATGAAGGGTTTTATGGGAAGCTCCACTACATTTCTCTCCTGTCCTTTCCTCGTCAATGAGCCTCGTCCACGGTGTGATTCTGAATAATGTCTCTGAACAGCTTCTCCTGCAGAGTCTTTGAGTAAAGCAGTGACGCCAAGAGGAAGGGAAAGTTTCGAAGGACCAATTTTTTTCTTTTTTTTAAAGGTTTAAGAAGTATTTCATCCTTGGAAGGATGGTCTTTTAATAAAGCTGGGCTCCATATGCAGCAGGAAGATTTTTTTTTTGAAACTGGGATTACATAGTGTGAAAAAGCAGAGAAAAAGAACATTCAGAAAGAACTTCGTTGCACCGGACCAAAAAAAAAACTATCAAATACCACAAGTTATATGGTTCTTGTTTTCGCAGTGCAGTTGCAGAATCTTTGTTCATATCTGATCAGCACTGCCACACTTTAAAGATTGATCTTAGTTTGGTGAGTTGCCCTTCTTGATTCGAGAGAGAGAAAGAGAGACAGCAGCATCTCTCACTTATGATCTAACTTCAGTAATCTTTGTGTCAGTGCAGGAGAGCATGAAAATTGCAAAAGTACCATCTTTAGCTCAAACAACAGGCTTATAGGGCCAAAAAAAGTTCAAATGAGCCGGGGGGTCTAAGTGCAGTCAATGCAGGAAAGATAAACACTATACATTTGCACTTCTGACATTGTAATGACTCTAAACTGGTTGAAAATCCCTGTAACATTGAGGCTGTTATGGTTCCTATTTAACTGTCTTATAGTGAAAAGTTTCCTCTTTTAAAAAGCAGTTGAGTATAATTTTTTTCATGTCTCTTCTTCGTCTGTTTGGTTTTTGAATGTCTGAAGCATCTTTAGCAGTTTCTCGCTAAGGGTTTGAAAAGAGTTTCATTCTTGTTTTCCTTGAATGACAAACTTTCCTAATAAAAGAATAGTAACACTTTATTAATTTGGCATTACAGATAAAGAACAGGTGAATTTTTAAGGGGGAATGTTTTTAATCATACCAGTGCTTTTAATGCAATGACACGTCAAACTGGTTGCAGAAAAAAAATCTCTTTTTGGAATAGATAAGACAAATAGACGAAGTGTGGATGTTTTATATAATCCAAGTTTTTCTTGCAAATGATGATTAAGCTCTGCTCTGAAGGTTAATGATGCTATTTTTCATTAAAGTTTTAATGATTTGAAGGCTTCCCTTTTTTTTATCTGTTACAGGAAAAATTAGCAAGTACAGTTTAAATGAATGTTGTGTATCCGGCCATTAGTCTTTGAAAAAAGTAAAAGTTGTGTCTCAGTTTATTTAAGTAGAGTCTCAGATTCTGCAGAAATTTGCTAAGTCATCTATCATAACATAATATGTCTGTACACGTCCAGCTTTTAATTGCTGGGAGAAACAAACAGCTTATAATGAATATTTGCTTCGAGCTGCACCACAGTGTGTGATTAATATTTTGTAGTGTGTCTGTAAAGACAGAAGTCAGATTGGTGTTGTGCAGAATGGGATGTAAAAGTGACGTACATGTGGTGTTAAATGAGGTGAAGATCCGTGTTACCCTCGTTTTAATTAATTAATTCTCTCATATTTGAAAACAGGGTTGACTGGTGGACTAAACAAGCATTGATCACTTACTGACATTATACATTATTGATGGTTTTTTAATGCCGTCAGCAGGTGGTTCCTCATCCATATTCATTGTTTTTTAATTTTTAAAAATGTTGTCAACAAGTCTAACATCTGTGATGCATCATTTCAGCTACATTCCCCTTCTGTTTTTTACATTTTTTATACCTTTCAGTCATTTATTGTGAGAAAAATAAACTCTGTTTGTATTTTTGACTCTTTATTGGAGTATTATGGGGAAAAATACTGCTCAAGGTGTGTTTTACTGCAATCACCTACACTAATGTCCAAAACAGTGAGTTAAGAATTTTTTTTCTCTTTGAATACTTATTTTTAGAACATAATATCACACTGTCCTCTGTGGAAATGTAATTACCTGCTCACATATTATGAGTTAATAATTCAGGCCCGTTTGTCTGCCATGTTCTGACACAGAAAGCTATTGATCACGAATGTGTAATGAGTATCTACAAATTAATGATGAAAATGGTGAAGCAGAATAATTAAATGTTCCTCACATCAGTGTGAAGTCTTATCATATAAAAGTTTTTTTTTTGTTATAGAAAAAGGATGGTTTATCTCAACCCTGTGGTCTTTAAAGCAGACTGGTTTTTGATGAGTTCGAACATGACCTTATCTCCGTTTTATACCTTTCAAAACTGCAGCGGGAGCCGCTTATCCCCATCATGCAGATCTCAGGACTGTCTGTCTCTTTCTCCTTCAGTCTGAGACAGACAGGAGTCTTCTTCCCCCCCTCCAGAGTTCTTTTTATAAGGTTCAGGCTGACATTACTATCAGGAGCTCAGTCTGTTTTATCACTCTGCTGCCTCTCCAAACAGAGAACCAAGCTGCTGTGTGTTCTTGCATGTGTTTGCTTGTGTGTCTGAAAGTGAAAGTGTATCCGTTTTTTTTTCCCCTCGTGTGTGCTCGTGTGTTTGTGGAAGAAAGAAAGTGATTTTGTAATGGAAGTCAAACATGAGAGTAGTATTGGTTCTTTTGTCAATTTCATGACAACTTCTGTGTGTGTGAGTGAATTTGGGTGCAATAAATGTCACACATATTAATGACTGTCCCCAATAATGACTGTTACATCACAGCAACTGAAACGTTTTAAGTCGTTTCAGTCCTTTTACAGCGTCTAATGTCTCTCCAGCCTGTTGGTTAAGTTTTTTTTCCTGCAGATCAGAAGCAACAAGCTAAAACAGCTTTTGCATGATCCATCATTTTTCCATGTGATTTTGCAAATCTTATTTTTTATGTTTCCTCGAGGCAAATCGTGCTTCCTGAAGAGTGAGCAGGCTGTCGGATGATACGGGGAGAATATGTCAGCTCCATAACTTTCTCTAAGCACCGGTGACAGAAATGAGTCAACTGGAAGTTGGTGTGATGAGGCTTAATAATGAAATTTAGTACAGAGAGCTGAAGGTGAGTCAAAGACAGAACAACAAGGTGGTGAGATGAGATAAAAAAAATAGGAGGTTGTTGCATTAAAAAGTGGAAAAGAGAGAGAGAGACTGAAACAAAGAGTGCTGTATAAGTTATGACATTTGCATCAAAGCTCAAGAGATGATGGAAAATTCATGTTTTTGAAGATAAAACAGTGCAGTTGGATGAAGTCAACTGTGTGTCAACAAAAGTTTCTCCAGATCAAAGAAAATATGATGTCGGAAAATAAATCAATGTGTCTTCTCCTCGTGCAAACCCCCCTGAGTGTGTGTCACTGTGATGGTGAAGACTGGTATGTCATGAATGGGACAGAGGCACTTTACAGGCACATGAGGTAGCATTAGCATTAGCATTAGCACTTTGGGTTTCTGAATCAATCTCAGTTTAAGATGTTTGAATGCTGTAATGCTGTGATTTGCTTCATATTAAAAGACCAGTCAAATAGTGATAAAAGGTTTAGATGGTCGAGGTTTTTGTTTTCATTTGCATTACATTGTGCTTTCAGGCTCATGTGGATGTGTGTGCATTTTTAAACTCACTGACAGAGAGACAGTGAGCAGCATTTTTATGGCTGCTGCCCATTAGGTGTTAGGACGAAATAAAGTCGTGATGGATAATGTCTTTATCTACCTCTCAGGAAGACAGAAAGCAGCTATCAAAAATAAATCCATCCGGGGGCTTTTAGATCTGCCCATGAGCCCCACCCGAGGTCGTTTACCTGCTGAGTGCACCTCTGGGTCATCTCACAGAGCCATTTAGCATTTCTACTCCCAGGCGCTGTTATAGTGTTTGTGGTTTGTTTTAATAGGATCATAGAGGATGAATAGATTAACACTTTCATATGAACATCTCAGTATCTCAATGCGTCCAACTTCTCATCACTCACTGACTCACCAGTCTGTGGACCCAGGGGATTATTCCAGCGAAGAAGACGAGGAAAAAAAACAGGAAAAATTATGGAAAAATATCAGGAAAGTTGAAGGAAATGGTTAGTTGCTTGCTGGTTTTTCCTTTTCATGAACTTCACTCAGAGATAAACCCAGTTTCAGATCTGAGTTTTACTGTACATCCGTCTGTTACCATGGTAACCTATGCCCTCACATCATGTTAGCTGAGCAACAACATGAGCCAACCACTCACACAATATTTCAGCTTGGTCACAGCGGTGCCCCTTCAGCGATCTTACCTCACAGTTATTTCCTGTCTGGGAGGTTTGGAGGGTTTAAACCTGCTTTTAGTTTCAGTTTCAGATCTTTTTCTTGAGTTTCAGAAATGAAACAACATACAAATCCAACTGAAAGACTAAATGTAAATTGCTGAATGTGGTTTGTTTGATCTCTGAAAGCAAAGTGCTGAGTTCAAGCAGAACGTGTTCAGAAAAATTCTGCAACATTGCAAATATTATTATGCAGAACTTTACTTTTAAAGTTCGAGTTGAATCCTCCAATAACTTACTTGAACCTTTCAGCACTTTCTTGTGTAAATCTGACCTCGCCTAATACGTTCAGCCCACACGCCTCACAAACAATGCCGCTCAACATTAGACGGACAGAAAATCGCTTTTTTTTTTCCCTTTTGCCTTCCATGGCTGCACTTTAGCACCTGCACTAGTTTATCAGTGGGTGACACATTGACTGCTTCTACTCAACCTGCTCTTACCAAGCACTTCTGTTTCACAGCCTTCTGCCCACAAGGTGGACAAACATCCAGGGAGCGGTAATCCGTCAAACCTCATGTCTTGAGCTCCAGCTGGGTTTTCAGGCTTTCTCATCAACCGATATTAACCCTTCTAAAGCTTATTGATTTCAAAATACCAATTGCTTATTGACTTCTTCCCCCTCGAGCTCCATTTGTGGTCCATTCAGCCATTTTCTTAATAGATTTTCCCCAACTGTGGGAAATATTTAAAAAAAAAAAATGCTATGACTATCTTTTATATATATATATATATATATATGGTGGTTGATTTCCAAGGAAGCACCACAGCTATTACTTCTGTGTGCTGAAACCCACGCTCACTCATATTCAGCCACCACCCACCTACAGCACCAACCTTTTCCATCTCATACCTTTCAGCCTGTGTGTCTTTATGGCACCATAAAGCTGGCACTGTGGGATGCAGAGACTGAGCCAGTGATGTGTGTCTGTGGAATATCGACCCGGTGGGACAGAAATTCACACAGAAAGACAGAGAGAGTGCTGCTGCAGCCTCAGAGATTAGTAGCCTATGTCTCCATGATGGATTATGGGATTTTTTCTCTTCAGTCTTGTCTTTAAACACCTCATAAAGTGTTGTCTCATGTTCACAATACGACATGTTTTAAGTTTATTTATTCCATGTTTGCGCTGTTTACATAAATCTGCATCAGCTTTTGCACATTTATGCTAAAAAGTCATGCTTTCCTTTATATTTCCACCATTTCCTTTCTCCTCCTTTCTTTTCTCATGCTGTCATCCCTGTCCTCTTGCTGCAGCTCTCCTGCAGTGATATGTCAAGGGCAGCAGTGTGTAAAAGAGTGTGTGTGTGAGAATGTGTGTTTATAGTATCTCTTCTGGTGTGAATGAGGGTGTTTGAGGCTGTTTAAAATGTGAAGAAGTTTTCCCAGAAGGCTGATGTTGTTGCATATTCTGCCGCTCTCGCATCAAAGCATGCTGGGAGCTAAGAATCATGCCAGCGGCCATCACACAGTATACACAGTGCACTGTACAATGTGCATTTGAATACCATGAGCTGTATTATATTACTGTATAAATAAATACTTAATCTCTATCATCACGACCTCATGTTTTAGCTCGCGTCTCTTGTGATCACAATAAACCCGTCAGTCTTGCCATTAATCTCTTTACTGCCTCTGGTAAGCCTCCGTAAAGTCATTATGTGAGCGTCAGATATTTGTACGTGTTCTCCTGCTAATGATAGAGCATGACTCCATCTTGAACTGATGAGACATGCACAAACACTGAGAGAGCTCAGCATTTCATCAGCCAGGATCTTTGCTGTCAGCCCTGTCTATGAAACAACCTCCTCACTGGCAACATACAGTATGTATTGTACTATGTAGTGCACTATATATATATTTTATCCACAAGATATGGGCAGAAAGAATGAACTATTGGCCCTGAGTGAGATTTCTTAGCAGCAGGATTCCATGTACTCCTATGTGATTTGCTTGGTAATCACTTTGGTCACAGTGGATGATAACATGGCTCTGATTCGAGACACATGCAGCACAAATAAACAGTTCAGGTTCTCTCTCACCAGAGTTGACTGCCCCTTGCTCTTACAAATTGTCAGTAGGATGAGATTAAAAGCACAAATATACATCAAAGGTGGAGGGAAGGATGACAAAAAGTAACGAGAGAGCAAGTTGGATGTGTAGTTTTTTAAAAAGGAGTAAAACTTGACACGTGTTGCCTTCGCGGTCGCATCATGATCTGAGAGCATCACTGTTAAACTGAGTATTTCATGTTTGTGTTGTAAAGTAAAACTGCCAGTCATGTAGCAAGTGCAGAAATAGCATAACACCTCTGAAGGCAGTAAACACAACTCGTTTGCAAGTTGCTTTCATATTGAGTGGTGTGATAAGCACTTCTCGACCTTTTATTGATTTAATTTACAAGTTTTTCTGGAGTGAAATGTTGTTTTCTTAGGTTTGCCAACCCTCTGTTAATGTATTTCCTGCTTAAAAGTGAGGGTCTTTATGCGTTACTACATTAAAGAAGAAACACAGTAATCATATAAAATGATCACAAATAAGAAACAGGAAGCTTCTCTATGTAATTTGTGTGTATTATGTATAAACATGCCTGTGCAGTAGTTCCATATGTATAAAAAGTGCCTGTGATTAGTCCTGTTCAAGTTTCCTGTGTCCACTTTATTTCAATCTGGACGTGAACAGACTGCCAAGCAGAAAAAAAAACCTGATTATCTCTGGCACAAACAGTCCTGGATGCAGGTTCTGCATCATGAATCCGCCCCAGTCTCCCCAAATCTGTGTTCCTGCCTGTCATTTCATGAAGATGCAGTATTTTATCTGCTGGACTGACTGTCATTCCTTCTAAATTTATTTAACATGTCTTTCAATTTATCATCTCCATATTATTTTAATTGACTGTCTTTTTTTTTCTCTTTTTTTCTGTGTCTGTTTGGTTCCTGTTTTAGTTTTTCTTTGCCAGTGAAACTAACTAGATTTATTCAGACGTTCATGTTCTTTTGGGAATAAAATGTTAGAAATAAAGCAGAGATGGAAAAAGCAGAATGATCAATGCCAATTTACCAGGGTGATAAAAATCTGGTCTGGTAATTAAATATGCTCTTTTGTGCTTATGCTTCTCTTGAAAAACGGTAAATACATAGAGAAAATAGATTTTTGACTCTTTGGCCTGTTTGCATTTCATGCATCTCGCATACTAAACAGTTTGTGTGTATTTGTGTGTTCACATTTATAAAAGATAGTTTATACACTTTTTTTTGATTGACATGTTTGTTAAATTGCCAGACCAAATGATGTTTATGAATACACATGAAATAAAACTAGTTTTACAGTTTTCATTGATCCCACCTGGATCATCCAGCACTCAAACATTATAACACAATTTTTTGAGCAATGGCTCCACTTAGTGGTCAAACAGAGGCAGTGTGTGAGATGTGTGTATCCAAGCATCCAGCTTCAAAATTAAATACTGGTAATCACATGACCCATGAAAGAACAGGAGTCACATGACACTCCTTTTTCTCTCCTCAGACCTTCAAAGCTGCACACAAACTGTGTCTCTGTGTTTAAAAATAATTTGAGAGAACAAAAGTGCATTTTGTCGTGACTGTACCACAGATGGATTCATAAAATGACAGAGTGGTGTTTCAAATGTATGCATTGCAGACTTTGAAATACAGTTATTCAATATCTTGAAATAATAAACTGTGTTAATTTAAAATTCTGTATAATAATATCACTCATCAATCACCAGGCAATACACTTTCAATTAAAGTCCAGTGTTATTTCTTACAGCTGACTTAAAACTAGGCATCATGTATCATCATCACATTATTTAACAGTTTTTTTTCCTGTGTTTTCTCTGTAGGAACCAGTGACCCATATGTGAAGTTTAAGATTGCAGGGAAGGAGGTGTTCAGGAGTAAGACCATCCATAAGAACCTCAACCCAGTGTGGGATGAGAGAGTTAGCCTGCTGGTGGAGACCCTGAAGGACCCGCTGTATGTTAAGGTACAACAGATATTAAAATGTTAACCTGCTGTCATACTATTTGGTGTCGTATCCAAGATTATTTTTAATTCCAATGCACATGACTCTGCAAGCAGGTAACTGGTGTTCTGGGCTCTTTGTTGACACTAACTGTACCATCTCTCTGCAGGTTTTTGACTATGACTTTGGACTTCAGGATGATTTCATGGGCTCAGCCTACCTCCACCTGGAGTCACTGGAACATCAGAGGTTTCTTTTTCTCATCTGACTTTCTCATCCTTAAGTTCTAGTCCTCCTTTTAACCTGGCTGTTTCCTGTTCTCCTGTTCTGTCTCCACTGATTGTATAGAAATTCACTGTATTGGTAGCTACTGTCCCACAGTTATGGACACAATTAGATGAATGGTGTCAAAAAAATTATGAGGTCAAGGGTTTTAAGGGTCTCCTCTTGTCATTCCTAGATTTTTTACAAGCATCTTTTCTTGACTTGGATATATTTTGATTTAATACAGTGTGTTGTCTCCCTCTAGTGGCAGATTTTAGTAAGTCGACTCAAACCTCACAAAGCATGACAGGGCTCTATTCAATATGTACTGTATGCAGAATATGAAGATAAGTTAAATTTTGTGCTGTAATTTGCTCGGGAGTGTGCAGAGAGTGAAAAACAACAACAACAACAAAAAGGTTGCTAATGCTCTACACACCTACGCAGGTGTTTTCAACTACTCTGGCTGATTACACCTCTAATCAGATGGAAGCTGGGTGTTGCTATCCAGAAAATAGGCCTCTTTCAAAGCAGATATTTTGACTTGTAAAAGTAGGAAAAACAGGTTTTAATAATGACAAAAACACAGGATCCTGTCGAATCAAATGTCCCAGGAAACCATCAGCTGACAGTGAGTTAGCATGCGCAATAATATAGCCCTGAAGCTATAGCATCTAAATGGAATACAGAAATTATTTGTTTTATTGTTTTATTTAAACCTGTGCTTTTCCTACTGTGACTTGTTTGACTGATGGTTCATAATGTGAAGTCTTAAGTAATGATTGAAGTGAAAACAGCTTTGTGGATACACAATTGATGTTTAGATGCTAAATTCTGACATGGAAATGGTCAGTGTGTTTATTTAATGCATTTATTTGTGTGAAATAATGATGTTTTAGACAAAATTCTTACACTTCTTGCCACAGTGCGTCTTTTGAAAAGTTAAGATTGTAAATGCTCATCAGAGCTGGATCAGTGTTGCATAGTCAGAACAGTCAGAGCTCATGTTACTTGCTGTTTACCAGCTTCACTGATGAAACCAAACACTGAGATGCATCATGAAATATTCAGAACTGTCTTTAAAAACGTGTCAGACAACTTTGGCATGAAAGCAGGTGAGTTTTGGAGGATGGTGAGCGGTTTGGGGGATTGAGACTTTAAACTGTTCAGAATTTTCAAGAGTCAAGCTCACAAATACTTTTGGTGTGATTTGTTGTAATACATTACCTACTTTTGCTAATTATTATTGTTATGAATTATTCAAGATCATTAGTAAGTTTTTGACATTTTGTTTTAAATTTAACTGAGAAACAGTAAAAAAGTGCAGATAGTAAGGAGAGAGGAAGGACCTAGAATCTTGCTTTTGCTGAGTTTTATCTCAGTGCTTCACATCTGTTGAGTCACGGTTGAAGGGAGTAAAAGTGTCTGCATTTGTTAACCTGTCCCCAGTCTTCATTTAAGCACTCACCGTATGTATTTGTTTGTGAACCTGGTGTAATGTGCTTCCTGGTAGGACACTGGATGTGACACTGGACCTGAAGGACCCACAGTACCCCGAGGAAAACCTGGGCAGCCTGGAGCTCGCTGTCACTCTGTCTCCAAAGGAAGGAGACGTGAGGGATGCTGTAAGAAATCTAACTGAACTTCTATCTGAATCACATTGCTCAATCATTTCCTCTTTCCTCTTGCACACAATAACTACTTTCCTTCTCACTCAAGGTGATCACTGTATTCTATTTTACCTGCCCCCCATCATCTTTGACATATCATGCCAAAATAAGGAATAATATGCCTGTAGATATCTTGAAGACTTTACGGAATCATAAATTCTTTTCTTTTAAAATTGACAAATGGGTAAAATAAGTTTTATACTTGTCACATTTAAAAGTTCAGCAGCAGCATCACTCTGAGTTAGTGAACTGTTTCTCCATACATCAGAAGCCCGAGCATGCTGTGTTGAACTGAAACATGCTCTGATCAGCCTCACTTACTGGAAACTCTTCAACTCAGCAAATACATATGCATAAACACGAGTGTAATTAATATGTTCTGTGGAAAAGTTCCATGTTCAAAGAGCACTAGATTCTTTTGCCTAATTATGTTGGCTCGTGCCTCTGCGGACGTGCTCGATGTTTCAGAGTTGCATTTATTTCTGTTCAATTATTTGTTTGGTTAATTGGACCCCTGCATTCTCGATCCAGAACAAGGCAGAGTCATGAGGGAAATATTTTATTCCTTTTGATCTGATGTCTTAATTCTGCTGCTTATTTAGTACTGTAGTTCAGAGAGTCCACATTTGACAGAACAAATAAACTCTATTTAGGTTAAGCATCACTTTGGATTTCTCCAACTGTGAAGAAAATGAGTACAAGGTTAGACTAGTACATTCTGGATGACTGTCTCTGTTGCCATCTGCTGGTTTGGAAGGGTAAGAAAAAATACAGAACTTTATAATCTACTTTGTGAATGAGTCCTCTGAGTCACTGCTAATAACCAGGTGATTTTTTTTGTAACCATGCAACATCATCAATGTTTCTGTATTATACACTGTTTCTGAGTTTGTGAATGTTTGGTTTACTTGAGGGAATTTTGTGGTTTATCTTTGTGCACATCTAGATTTAAAATTTTGCACATATGATGACATTTAATTCACAGAAATGAGCCACATTCATGTAAAAAACACAGAACACTTGTAGCATTTTTTTTAAATGAATCTGTGATCCTAATATTTTGCCGATACAAAAATACATTTACTCTTCTAAATAATAATAACATAAAAAATAGACCCAAACAAAGATGTCAAGCGAGGAAGCAGCTACCTGTTCAAGTTACTTTTTTTCTTAAGGTCTTGAAAAACATAGGCAATTCTCAAAGTGTCAAGCATAATAGTGATGGTTATACTATATGCAAGGCACAGACTGCAGTGATATACAATCACACATCTGTATGCGTGTGTGCACGCATGTCTGCCTTTGCAAATTCTTCTGAACACCATGTGACAAGTTAGAGCGCTGCTTATACACTTACTGCTTGCTTAACCTGCATGAAAGACAGCAGCCATTTCTCTCTTGATCTAACCCTACCTGCACCAGGCCAGGGCTAACGTCTGAACCTCGCACACTCCATGCTCTTTAACCTCTGACCCTGCAGCTACACGGGGGAGACAGTGGGGGGCGCTCTGTAACAGCTTTGTCTCATTTACAGACCATGCTTTTGAGAAGGAACTGGAAACGATCTAGTAAGGTAAAGCAAAAAAAAAAACAGCATGTAACTCCCACACCCACAAAACTTCCGACTGTACTGTAACCCCACCACCGACCGCACTGCACCTCACCCACCCTGCACTCCTCACCTGTGTCCTGGTACATGGATGAAGTCTCCCTGGCCTCTCCCTTCCTTCCCTCCTTTTTTTTCCCTCCTCCTTCCACAGTGGTATTATCAGGTTTTCTTTCTTTAAAAGCTTTTTAGTTCTCATGTCACCGGCTTATTTTCCACAAGCTGCAATATACAAGCTGCTCTTACATCACCTCCGGGGATGTAAAGTCTTTTTTGGACTGCAAGTGCGATTAAGGTGGACTGTATTTACATGTGTAAAGGCAAGCCATAAGTCATATAAAGACATACACATTACTTCCAAACACATATAAGTTTGAAAGTAATGCATTATAACAACTGCTGCAATTTTACTTTGTGAAATATGTTTTAAGTTTTTAAACCTATTTAGTGTTTCAGTTTTGAGAGCAGGCCTCACTATATATTTTTTGACAATAAAATCTTTATTGGCCTTTTGTGCTTTTAAGCTGTTAAATTATGCATCGCTTCTTCTCAACTTCAGCAGCAAATATGATGCCTTGGCTTCTTCCACCTTTGATCTGCGCTGTGTATTGCAGCCGCCGCGTGAGAAAATAAAGCAGTTGATTTGGTTTTTTTTTTAGGGGTTTTTAAAGGAGTCCTGTGCAGCAAAGTAATTGTGAAATGAGAAAGTTTGTTCAATGTTGGCTGTGTAGACGGATTATAGGACACACTTAGACCCCTTTTACATCAAGTGGAAGTCATTGATGTTCACATTATTTTGAGTTCCCATCTTGCCTTGCAGCGGAAACCTCCGAGTTTCATTTCTTTTTTTGTGTGATTCTTGTTGGCTGTCAGGTTGAACAGAAAGCATGCCTGTAGAAGTTCTGCTTCTCTTTATTGGCTCATGCATGAAGCACTCGCCTTGTTTTCCAGCCAAATGCAGCGTTATATTAAAATCAGAGACGATTTTTTTTTTATGATCACAACTGGGTTTATTCGCAGCTTTGTTTTCTCATGTGTCTCATGTGTTCACTTTAAGTCTCCTAAACGGCGCCTAGAGGCTCCGAGTGTTTCCTTAACTAACGCTGGAAAGTTTGATATCCACCGAGAGACCCAGACGCACATTTGAAGCTTGTTGGTCGGAGCTGGGCAGACGTCCTGCTGTATCGTGTTTCCCCATACCGTGCCTTTGAAGCCTTTCAAACTGGGCCACCCCGCCTGTGACTCGGGAATTAGCTCAAACACTAACGAACTAGCTTCTGTGCTACCCCACCAAAAAAAAAAGAAAAAAAAAAAAGGCGCCGCTCCTGAGTGCCTCCCTGCCTCCGTGCTCTACAGCACACAGCACACGGTTATTTTTATTTTTACACAGCCACTTCTATTTAATGAAGCATCTATGAATGCTGAACTCACAGCAGAAGGATGCAAAATATTCAAGCGGTAGTTTGAGGTAATAATTATCAGTCGGAGGCATATTAAATCCACCTCTCTCTTACTATACCGATAAGCGAAATGCTTATTTTGGCACTTCAGATGTTTTTCCTTCTTCTAAAGGCTGACAAAATTTGAACCATAAGCAAGGCTGTGCTCATTCTTAAACTGAATGTTATTGTCTCTCATAAGATTTTCAACCTCTGAACATCTCTGTGCATGATCCATCTCCTGCTGTGCTCTGGCAGAGGGATGCGGATTCCCCGTCCAAATAGCCCATGGTTTTTTTTTTCTGCATCAAGAAATACGAAGCACCAAAGCAGGGAAACAATTAGGAATTGTGCTCGGATAGGACATAAGAGCGACCTCTTTATCATTAACATACAGTGTGTTAGCATGAAGTAAACAGGAGAAACGAAAGAGTTGCTGCGTGTGAGGTTGGCTATATTGCAGGGAGCCATTTGCATTGTTTAATGTCTGGAGAATGGAAATTAAGAGGCTCCATCTCCAGATCAAAGGCCTGCGCTTGCGAGGCAGGGTTTGTTCAGAGTTTAATGAAATTCACCCGCAAAACAAAAGCTATGCTAATAAATTCTCCCTAACGAGGAAGGAGGAGAGGGAAAGGCAGAGAGGGAGAGAGAGAGAGAGAGAGAGAGAGGGGTGTATTTGTTTGACAAATAAATACCCTGGTCTTTGTTTTAGTGAAGGATACTGACATGATTCAAAGAGAGGTTAAATAGGCCTGTAAGTGCTAGAAAAACTGTTGGGGAAAGAAACAGACTTAAAATATGGAGAATTATCAAGCTGGAGTTGCAGAGCCGTCAGCTGACAGTAAAGCCGGGAGGAATAATTTTTACAGTTCCGCTGTAACAGCATTTCAATGGTCTGCCGGTTATTTTGTTACATTAGGAATTTGTACAAAACAAAATCAGACTGAAGTAATGTAATTTACACTCTCATGCAAACTTTAACCGATTTTTTTCTGCAATAGATTCTCTCTAAATATCAAGAATGCTCGATATCTAAGAATTGAAAGAGGCTCCAAGTCATGTTTTTTATTTTCCATAAACGTGGACATAAAACAGTGAAGGTGTCCTCACTGTTCCCCAGAGACTGTTTGAGATTTTAGACTTTAGCTTATAGCTGTCACCACATTCGATGAGCAGTGTATTATAGCGATGCTCAGGAATCAGATGAACCCGGAGCTCAGTGTGTTGAAATATCTCATTTTATCTTCAAGTGTCACTCTTGTGTTTTGCTTGCTTCTTTCTGTGTTGTCTTGATGTGTTTTTATTATTATTGGTTATTGCTTATTTTCTTCTTGACAAATTATACATAAGCCACAATTCTATTTTGGGGTTAATTAGTCTGTGTGTGTGTTTGTGTGTTTATTTTGTGGGTGTTTGTGTACATGTTTGCCTATATGTAAATGCATGTGTGTGTGTGTGTGTGTAAATGTTTTTTTTTTTTGAATGTGTGTGTGTGTGTGCCTGCTGCAGTATCAGAGTATGCGTCTGTCAGATGTGCACAGAAAAGCCCAGCTGTGGCGAGGCATAGTCAGCATCAGTCTCATAGAGGGTCGCGGCCTCCAGCCGATGGACAACAACGGCCTGAGCGACCCTTACGTCAAATTCAGGATGGGACACCAGAAGTACAAGAGCAAGGTAAAACAAAATGTTTTCTAAACTTGCAACCATGTCATCTGTAGTGATACTCTTGAAATGTGGCTAGCACTCTACAGTATGTCATATTATTTTGTGATAATTTGACCATTAAAAGTAGCCAAAACATCCCATAATACAAGTGCAAACACAGTCGAAGGTCAACTATTTTGGCACTGTTTGCTTTTCTACAGAATTCAGCCTTTTCACTGTCTTTTATAGCAGCAGTTTATGAGTTTGGACTCACACAGTCTGGTAACTCTCCTTATTTTAATGGCTGTACCGACTTAAATGCTCAGTGTATGAAGCAGTGTAAACTGAGGCAGATTATCAGTGTATTTCCCTTTGTCGTTTACTCAGACGATTCCCAAAACGCTGAACCCTCAGTGGAGAGAGCAGTTCGACTTCCACCTGTACGATGAGCAGGGAGGCTTTGTGGACATCACAGTCTGGGACAAAGATGCTGGCAAGAAGGATGACTTCATGGGAAGGTACAGTATGGTGTTTCTTCATCAGCCCTGCTTCAGATTTTCAGATTCTGCAGTAGAGAGAGAACAGGTGTAGCTTACAAAATTTATGCATATTTTTGACTACCAGGACTTTTTCAAATGGATTTTTCTTACAGAAAATAGACTGCTTAGTAGTTTTTAACCTCCTCTGAAATACCCACAAGTACAGCATTCCTATGCACCTTAAAGCTTAAGTAAATACTGGGTTATTTCCTTTGATATATTAGTTTTCGTTAGAGTGAAGGCACTCAGTGAAGCTTTTACTTTGAACCTTTTTGACCCAAGTCCAGTAATTACTATTGGCTCGCCTTGATATTAACTGGAGATAGATTTACGGGCATGCCAGAAAATCAATTCAGTCAGGAGAAAATGCTCTCAGGTGCTCAATTATCAGCTTTGGCTAAGTTGTCTGCCGTTGCTTCTATCCCACACATATGATGCTTGTTATGTTTATACTGTTATTAGGTGTTTGATATTGCTAATCTCCAGAGCAGCATGCAGTGTTCAGAGTCTCTTTAATGAACCATTAATTTAGTTTAACTACATTTCTCAAAGGGAAATGACCTCTTTCCATGTGATTTCTCTCTTTACAGATGTTTGTGATAACTTTACAGATGTTTTTTTTCCTGCACACTCCAGCTACAAAACTGACTACTTTGGCATTTCCTTAAGTTTAGTCCTCTGTAGCTTTGTGTTAAAGCAAAGTCAGCTTTCTCACAAAATGTTTGGCTCTCTGACTCTGCAATTCTGTTTCTATTTCAATTTGATTCTGCATTTCACTTTGTTTTTACCTGTGTGTTTGTGTGTGTGTGTGTGTGCGTGTGTGTGTGTGTGCTTCAGGTGTACCATAGACCTGTCGCTTCTCAGTAAAGAACACACACATAAGCTGGACCTGCCTCTGGAGGAAGGTGAAGGTGTGCTCGTGCTGCTGGTTACACTCACTGCCTCCGCCGCCGTCTCCATCTCAGACCTGTCAGTCAACATGCTGGACGACCCGCACGAGAGACACCAGATCATGCAGAGATACGTGAGTCAGCTTCACTGCACCAGTGGCCTTGTGTTGTTATTGTGGGTTTAAGTTAAGATTGTGTTCATACGAGGATATTTAAACAATGAGTGAGAGCTCAACTGAAGGACCCCAAACATTAGAAAAACCCTTTTTATAGCTTTTAAAAACCACCATGACTGAAGTGTCAACTGCACTCTTTTAGACAAAATTCATGACATTGAAAATAAAAGAGGTCTCATCAATAATATCACACAATAACCAGCATGCCAGAGTAGAAAAGGAGTCCTCAAACTCTACTTCACATTATCCTTGGATAGTTCTTTCACGCACAGCTGCAGCATCTCGTGCAGTCACACCCTGCATGACTGACTTACCGTTTACCTGATGGCTGTTGCGTCTTCTCGTCCTGATGGCTGTGTGATGCATGAAGACATGTCCAAGCCACGGAGACAAAGAAAAGTATTGTTTCTTTTGTGTCATGAGTCTGACTGACGTGTCAAACAACAACTCCCTCACACATTTATCATCATTCTGATTGTTATAAAATCACAATTTTCTGAAGAAATCTCACTTATTCATCTAGAAGACAGTCTTTTTTTTTTCTCTTCACAAGCAAATGTGCTGGTATTTAAAATAAAAGCCACCAGGCTGTGGTTTGTAGTCAGAAGTAGTGGAAAGCAGAGTGAGTGAACTGACAGAAAGTAGAGAAGAAACACAGGGGTTAAAGGTCAAGGAAGAGAAATGAAAAGTCTCCTACAGGCTGCTACTAAGATGATCTGCTTGAATTAAATGGTTGAAAAAGATGGAAGCTCACATCACTGGTTTGTGTGTGTTGGATGATTCACGACACCCGTACTGTCCTGTATTTGCATCAACATCTTGGAGTGACTCGTGTGTATTGTGTAGTTATGATTAATGCATGTGGGCTCATTAATTTGTGTGTAAAATATCTCAGGTTTTTCAGCCAGTTGTCATCGATTTAAGCTTAATATTTTAGTGCGAGAGAGTGAGAAAAAAGGGTCCAAAGGCCCCATCTGCTCCAGAGACCCTCCACTCAACACAATGGTTTCAATGTCTTTGTCTTAGCCCAGTTAACCCTTCACACCCTGTCATCTTCACACCACGCTACAAAGACAGACTCACACACAGACTTTCAATAGATTCCATTCACTGACAGCCTTGACATGGGACATTTTTCTGCACATTACCAGAATGTTGTGTGGTGTTAAAACTCAGCGCGTCCGCCATGTTTGCCTTCAGCCATGATGCATTTTAATAGAAAATGTAAGCTGTTCAGTTGATATTTTGAGTTTAATCTCAGGAATTAATCACAAAAAAAAAAAAGGTGCAAGATTTGTGTAATCATTTCGGCACCTATTATATTTAATCGTATGAACAAATTTTCCCATGAGCACCACTTAGTGTGAGCTTTTACGTCCGGATGTACTGTGTGAGACTCCTCTCATGCCGCACCGTACAGTAATCAGCTGTCTGTGTTTGTGAGATTATAGGATGTGTTCTGATCTCAGTCAGCGCTGCATCCCAGCTGGCGTGTGTGTTTGCATCCTTTCGGCGTGTGCATAGGCACCGGCGGCGTGGCTCCACAGGCCGAACACCGGTGCCACGACCTACATAATCGTGGCGGTGCCTTATTGGCTAGCCACAGGAGGTCGGCCACTCTGCTCCGCGCTGCAGCAACCAACCAAGATCAGAGGGGGGAGCTCTAGGACTGAGACACACACACACACCGTGCCTCTCCTCACAGCCACCAAAATGAGGACGGGGCACGTGAGTGTATGTGTGTGTTTGTGTGAGTGTGTGTGTGTGTGTGTGTGTGTAATAGGGGGCGAGAGGTAAAGGATGAGGGTTGCACCGGGAAGGGAAGGCGTGTAAAATGAAAAGAAAAAGCTATTTCACCTCTCTCACAACTCGTGCAGACCCCGTTTTTCTGCTCGGCTGAAGGCGAGACATTTTCCTTCCTTTGCTTACCTCTTTTCCTGCCTCCTTCTTTCTCCTGCACTCCCCATCTCTGTCCCGCTCTCCCGGGCAGCCTTGGCTCTTTGTCTGTCGCCACTGTGGACCTACTGTTAGATGAAGGGATGGAGAGATACTGTAGAGGGTGGAGGAAGGTGGTGGTGGGTGGGGGGAGTGTTGCAGATTGAGGGGCACAGTGAGGTCGGTTAGAAGACTTGAATGGTCTCTGCCTATTAACATATTTCTTTTCCCAAGACTGGCGGCCTTTCAGTTGGAGAATTTAATAAAGTTGTAGCTTATCAAAGACCACTGATAAGACCAAGTACCACCACTAATACATAACAGTGCTGCTCAAAGCCCACTTATCTGCCCAGTGTGTGTGTGCATGTGTGTGTGTGTGTGCATGTGTGTGTGTATGTTATTTCACTCAGGCACATTTTTACTGACTGGTATTATCAGCGCCAAATCAGCTGTCCGGCATAAGCCTGCACAAAACATCCACTACTGCTAATCACAAACAGGCACACACAGACAGACACGTGCAAAAAAAAAAACAGTACCTTCGCGTGTCAGCTATCTGGTGAAAAGATGGGATTTGGCGGCCAATACGAGCACCATGCTGTCATCATCACAGCTTTAAAGAGCAGATACCTTCATAAATGAGAATGAGGAAGAGGAGACAATTGAAACCCTTTGCTCGTCTCAGCCGTCAACAGTGTGGCCTGCTCTTCGTCATTATGAAGACACACACACGTGATTTCTGTAAGGCAGTGTGTAGCAGAGGGTTGCAAAGTGTAGATATTGTTAAAAAAAAGCAAAAAATAACAAATACATGCAAGCACAGTCATTTTGATAAATCAAATCTTTAAGAAACCATAAGTTTAAAATCCAAGAAACATACTTTTTTATATTGTCACACACACACACACACACACACACACACCTGTACACACATCACTCCTCATGTGGTCACACTGAGGTCACTCTGCTGTATTTGGCAGGTGTTTTTTCCTCGTCCCAATCTGTGGCCATTGAAGAAAGCCGATAATAGACACCTGAGTTATGGGATCTGATGCTAGCACAGAGCTCATTAATATCTCTCTCATTTTAGGTGTTTTGCATTGTGGTGGCGTTGTGTGTGTGTGTGTGTGTGTGCGTGTGTGTCTGCCAGGTTTTTGAGTGCCTCTGTGCTGTTGCACTTCCATCATGAATACGTGTGAATGAGTACACATGATTTTTCTTCTGCAAACTACTTTGAATGCAGCTGACAGCGGAGCTATATGCAACACTGTGCAATACATTTAGCGACAACTACCTTAGATGTACTATTGCTGACCATAACCTTTCCTTCATCCTTAATTACTGTTTCCCAGAAGTAGAGAGGGATGGAGGGAGAGAGGGGAAAGAGAGAGGAAGAGATTTATGCATCATGACGGCAAAGGAGCACACACGCTAATGGCTCTTAATGGGCCTAAGGTGGCAGCAAGATGGGTGGATGAGAGAAGGAGGACATGGTGACCTCCGCTGAAGTGGTGGCACTTCAACACCCACCCCTGTGTGCACACACACTCACACACACACACACTCACCTGCAGTACCTCTTCCACCCACTCCGGTGCACTGCTCTAAGGTGAAGAGAAAGGACGCAGCCTGAACAGGAAGTGAGTTAAAGGGGCTGCGGCGTAGCGTGGGAGGGGCAGAGAGCAAACTCTGAGACAGAATCTTGACAGATCGTGATCCTGAGTTGATGAACAGGAGTGGGATTTGGAGGATGAGGAGGAAGTTGTTAGGCATTTGGTTTTTTTTTGTTTTCGAGCATTTCTCAGTCATTTGATCAAATGTCCCTTGAACTGCTGCTGCGTCTGCTGGGCAGATGCTTTGTGCGCGTCTGTGTGTGAAATGTTATACGCAGCGCTGATGAAAGGTGACACGATGCAAAGATGACAGCGAGTCATAAGCCTATGCCGGGGCTGATTCATTTGTGTGTCTGTTGAGTGTGACAAAGACGGGAAGAAGATGTCACAGTGACAAGGATGTCAATCACAGACGGGGACGGGGGTTTGTTTTATGAAAGCCAACTCTGTCCTTCTATTTTTCTCTTCTCTCCTCTATTCATCCATCTTTCTCATCTCCTCCTCATCCCTGTCATTCCACCTGCGTGCTGATGAGGCGATGGGAGGGGGGAGGGGCTTAAGTAAGGAGGTGGGGGTCGGTCTTGGCCTCCCTTCATCTCTCTCCCTTTTTACCTGTCTATCTTTCTGTCCATCTTCTCCATCTTTTGCTGTATATCTTTAGATGAGGATTTGAATCCTTATGGAGGATGGGTGCATCTTCTCCACCAATCACTGTTTGAGGCTGAACCCTAAATGTCCCCTCAGGGAGCCTGTATGTTGGGAGGAAGGGATGAAGTGTGGATGATTGGTTGGGGGGGATGAAGAAATGCATCCATACATTTACTGAAGTCATTTTATAATTCATTTTCTTCACACAGTCTCTTTTTGTATCTTTATATTAATGTAGAAACAACTGCTATGGCGTTATTTGAAATAACAACACTTGTGTCTCTTTGGTACAGTAAAAAAAAAAAAGGTACTTTTTTGGTCCTGAACTCAAAATCACAGGAAAATCACAGATTTTTTTTTTATTTGACAAAGAAAGTCAGACTTTTTAAATGTTAAGAACTTTGCTCAAACAAAACACAGTCTGGTTTTTAGCCACATTTTGACTTATATCAAACAAGTAACAAGATTACTGAGCTAACCAATAAAACACAGGTTTGATATAGTTTTTAAACTTGCTGCAGACCCATTTTGGCCAACATTAAAAAAGTATTGACACTTGATTCCCAGCTAGGTTATCGGCATCATGCTGAGTTTTACTATTATATACTTGCAGACGTAAGCCATTGGTTTGCCCTCGTCTCTTCCTCTGTTGCCTCCCCTCGTGCCCTCTCTGTGACTCCTTCCTCTCTTCTTAGCTGCTTCCCAATAATCACAACAAGCAGCTGTATCATCAGAGAAATCGTGCCTTAAAAATTGAGAGTTGTCCCCCTCTCTCCCTCTCTCTTTTTTCTCTCTCTTTCACATGCTCTCTCTTTCCCCCCTCTCATTCTTTCACACACTCTCCCCTCTCATCTTCTTTAGAGAGCTTTTGGACAATGATATCGCTGGAAACAGGCAGAGTCTGACAGAGTTGGTAATAATGAATTAAGTCTGTAGCCTGGCCCTGACTCTGAAATTTAAATTATAATTACTCCTGTGGGGATGGAAGGGGTTATTGCCAGAGAGAGAGAAATAAATTGAAGTGAAGTGCATTTCCACTCTGCTTTTAAGACACGCCGACATGCTACTCAATTTGGCCTCAGTGTAGGTTTTCTATGCATGTGTTTATACCTGAGTATTTTGGTGCGAACAAAAGCATGACTTTATGATTGTATGCGTGTGTCAGTCAGTGTGAGCCCCATGCCTTGTAGCCTGGCTGTTGATCTCTGCAGGTTTTCCATTTATTCTGCAGAATTTACAGGCTGGTTTTTTACACAGTCATCATTCTTTCCCCTTCGTCTTTTTTAAGACCTCGTACATACAAGCATATGTCATCTCATTTCAGACGATCACACGGCCTCATGGCACCTCCACACTGTGTATGTAAATGTCTGCATGGTGTGTGAGCACGCAAGAAGAAGAGAAACACATCAGCGTGTATGTGTGTGTTAGCTCGTGTGTTTATCTCTCGTGACTGTTTGAATTTTTTTTTTTTTTCTCCCCCTCTTGTTTGGACGTTGTGTAAATTGAATAGTGTGTGTGTGTGGGGGTCAGTGTGTTTGTTTGCCTCATAAGTATGATATCACTGCCAGTCACGCTTCACTGGATGTGTCTACTCTCCACAATATCTCTATTATTATATTATCAGCCGATGCTCTCTCTCTCTGTTTCTCTATAAATCAAACAAACACATAAACAGAAGTGCAGACAGTTTCCAATGAGCTCTGTACACACACACACACACACACACATTTTAATAAGATGCAAATCATGCTGTGGTTTTCTTGCACACTAGTTCATGTTCCTATTTTGCTATAAATTGCACATATACAGATTTTTCATAGTTGTAAGATTTTTCTCAAATTTATGTAACATATATTTCACTTTTGCTTTTCTTCTTCTTCTGCTGATACTAAAGCAGCTATTTACACGTTCTTGTATCACCTCCTTTTTTTTTTTTTAACACAAAACATTGTGAGGAAGCAGTTCATGGAGTGACTAAAAAAGTAAATACCAGCCAGGGTTTTCAAATAAACTGTCCATGTTGTGCAGTGTGCACCAGGAAGTAAATCAGCTTTGTGTTTTATAAAACTGACAGTTCACACAACGACAGGCATTAGACTTTACAAAACAGCTTTTAAACTTCTGCATTTTGCTCTTTTAAGGGATGAAAACTACCTTTTGTCCAAATGTCATGCAAACATTTTCTGCCACAACTGTTTCAGGCCAACATGTTTTTCCTCATGGTTACAGAAAAAGATATAAAACATTGCAGGAAACTCTCTCCTTTGTAACCAACCAGCTTTTTAGGGGTAAAAGTTAATGGAAAAGCACAAAAATTTGTATTTTTTAGGACTGTTTTTCATGCATTCTCTGTATATTTCTGCATGACTCATCATCTTAAACCAAAATCAGTGAAGGTCCTTTTTATCTAAAAAAGTATAAAGTTAGGAAACATTTAAAACAGGCTAGCGCAGCTATTCAGTGAAATTAAATCTGGCCACTTATCCTCTGCTACAACGTTAAATGCCAGCTCTACATTTTCAAATAAGGTCTGTTAAAGGACATATACTACCCTTTCCTCTCTTAATGAAATGTCAGGCTATTGACCTGACTTTATCTTCGATGCTAATTTGCTGGCCTCCCTGACCCTTCACCCCTGTTTTCTGTGATGTTTCAGAGCGTGTGGAGGTCCCTCCACAACCTGAAAGACGTCGGCGTGGTGCAGGTGAAGGTCATCAGGGCGGAGGGACTGATGGCTGCAGATGTCACAGGTAAGATGGTGACCTTAAGTCCAAACAACAAGACTACAACCTCTGCAGTTATTGTGGACGTTGTTAAAGTTCCCCTCTTGTTTTTTTGCCTCTTGTTAACATCCTCATATATTCATACATAAGACAAATAGGCCTTCGCTTTTACTGTTTAGCTATTTCTATTGATTTCCAGCTGTCAGAGTGAGGCCCTACAGAGCGTCTGATGGGTAAAACCATCACTTGTAAGACTGTCTTTTGTTTTGAATAAATTTCGCTTGAGTTTTTGCATCTAGACATTAAGCATTTTCTCCCGCACATTCACCTCTCCCAGAAATCTGCCATAAATCTGGCTGCAGATAAAGTCAGGATGTAATTTCGGTTTAAGGGATGATCCCTCTGTGAGAATCCTCAGAGAGAGTTAAAGTCTACTTTGTGCAGGACGCTAAATTTGTCTCTGCATTTTTTTTAGAAAAGATGCAGCCGGCTCATTTGAATAATAGAGAAAAAGTACATATTTGAACCAACAAATCTCTCTCCCTCCTCCTTCCTCCCCCTGCTCTTTCTCTGCTTGCTCTCTCTGAATCCTCCATTCTCCATTAATTCTTACTTTTAATTAGGTCTACAGTGGACAGGCCTAGTTTTTCACTCTGTATTATCTAGTAGAGAGAGAAGTAAATGTGTGTGTGTGTTGGTGTGTGTGTGAGAGAGAGAGAGAGAGAGAGAGAGAGAGAGGGAGTCTAGAGTTTTTCTCCATTTGAAACAGCCACAGTCCCATTAGCCAATACAGAGTGGAGCTGGTTGATTTGGGTTATTGCGTGGAGCGACCGGAGCAGCCGGAGTGCAGGGCTAATGGCTCTCTGGCTCTTGTATTTCACTCGGAGCAGAAATTTCCTCCGTGACCTCGTTGTAGAGCTCATCATTTAGTCTGAGCTTCGTGGATCCTTTTTTAAAAACCCCCCCAAAAAAAAGAAAAAAAAAAGAGAAAACTGTAGAAATACAATGTCTGTTGGCTGTTTGTTTGCCTTTCACTCCGTCTCTGCCAGTTTGGTTTGGTTTGGTTTGGTTGTAAAGAACGTGTCTGATCTCAGAACAGTGTTTCTACAGGCTGCGAAGATTTGAGACTATTATTACAGACCTACATACATTAAAGCACAGCACATCTTGTGGTGCAAACCAGGACTAATGTGCCACATGAAAACTTTTAAGACTGAATGCAAGAAAATTGAACGAATTATTACATTTACATATAGAATTTAAAAAACTTGTGTTGTTTTTTATATTGGAACATGTGCCTTACTTTGACTGAGACAGTTTTTTTTAAATTTATCCTTAATAATCCTAAATGAAACATTTCATTTATAGGAGGAATGTTATTTTTTCTTATGCACATCAAAACATTTGCCTGCAACATGTGTTTCATATGGAAAACTTTAATTTTATAAACCATAAAACAGAATACAGTTTTGTGAGAAAAACAAAAATAAGTTTTTTTTACATAACCAAAGTCTCATTTGTAACATAAGAAAAGAAAATGTTTCTTCTGTTTACCAGAACATGTTTTTTACAGTCATTGCAACCCTGCAAAGATGGATATAGGAGGTAAACTGATACAGATAGCAGACAGGCAAAGGGTTGTTTCTAGATGGCTTATTCCTGTTTTGAGTCTGACACTGTCTGTGTGTGAGAGTGTGTGTGAGTGTGTGTGTGTGTCACTGGCAGAAACAATAGCTCCATAAGAGCCACATAAGAGCCCTCACCACATGAACACCCTATTTTAACAGCCCAGACCAAGAGAGGGTCAGGAACAAGGTGAGAGAGAAACAGACGGATGGACAAACAGACAGACAGAGAGAGAGAGAGGAGGTCAGCGAGAGAGAGGGAGAGTTCACCATCTCTCCCCCATTCACACTGTCTGTCTCCTCTCCTGTCTCTGTCCCTCCTCTCTCTCCCTCTCTCTCTCTCTCTAATTGAAGTGTTTTTGTGGAGTAGCTCCTCTTCAGCCCGAGTAGGATAACTGAAAATAGTCTGTAAAACCAACAATCCCTTTTGTCTGCCAGCTCTCGTCCCTCTGAGTGGATGCTATACTGTTAAAACAGTTCAATAGTAACACACACACACACACACACACTTCCAGCTACAGTAACCCAGCATGCGTAGAAATCTCTTTTTTTTTTTTTTTACCCTCAATATCAAAACAAAACCTGTCGGTGAAGTGCAGAATTTCTACTGCATCATTTGACACACGGAGGAAAACTGTATATAATCCTGTACGGCCTATTGAAGGTGATAAAGCAACGCAAACAAATGCAACAAAAAATGCTATTGATTCACAGGGATGAATCGAAATTAATTGCTGCTTTATAATAACATGTGAGCACATGTTTTCCTCTCCAAACTCAAACTCCTCAGTAACTCTAGGCTTCCTGTGAGGCAATTACAACGCGCCCCCGCCCCCCCGCCTCCGTACTGTATCCACCCTCCGTATTTATCTTAGGGCGCCCTGAAATGAGTTTGAGCCCGCTCCTCGCTTCAAACCCTCTGTCAGCGCCACAGAGATGGGACCCAGAGGGGGGGAGGAGCTTTTGCTCGGACATTACCTGGATGGTCTCTGAGTGGCGCTCAAACCTGAGCGTGTAATTGGTTAAGACAGCTGCCTCTGGTGCTGGCGGCCAATAAGGTGAAAGTTCATCACCAATGACAACTGGCTCTCTGCGGCGACACAGCCTGCCATGTCATTAAAAACAGAATATTAGAGGGAAAATGGGGGAGGGACGGGGCCGCGGCAGAAATAATTTCCATCTCTTAATTCGGGTGATGCATTTAAATTTAATCAGACTTGATTTGTGGGGACAACATTATAATCGTTCGTGCTACGGAAGCTCCGGGATGATTAAGGAGGATATCAAAAATTCACTACTGTACAAGTATTAATTTTTTTTGTACTTATTTATATTTTTAAAATATATTTTAGTGTATTTATAAGCAGAATTTTTCTTTTAATTTGATACGTAGTTTACGTGCTATGCAAGAAATTTGTACGTAAGTACAAAGAGATGCGTTGGGGAAGTGGAGCTCCGGACTCCAGTGTCGTTTGTCTGTTTTAATGTGTCTTGTTTTCTGTCGTAGGAGTCGTAGCTGTCAATAACCTCTTCAAACAGCCTCCATCGATAAGCGCCACAAACAGATATGAAAGGCAACACCTACGGCTCGGCATTGATCACAGTGACATTTACTTTGCACACCCACTAAATGTCCTGCCCTTGTCACTACATTTGAAAAAAAAAAAAAAAAATCATACGAATCAATGACATTCACTCAAACACACGGGCTCCTCATAACACACACACACACACACAGACGGATGCGAGCACACACACACCGAGGCAGCAGGGGGCTTTGAACTCAATCCCAACTTTATTGAGCCTTCTTATGCAACATTGCTGCTTTACTGATATTTTAATACTCTTAGTATTTTACACGGGAATTCGAGTGGGACAGATTTTTTTAACTTCCTGACCCAGCCTTTTCATGTGATAAGCTTTAACAAACAGCACAACAGCTCCCAACAGTTTTAATAAAAAAAGAAAAAAAAGCGATCAAAGCCACAACTAAGAGTTTTTTTTTGTTGTTTTTTTTAGTTCATGTTGAATGAAGGGGAGGTGGATGGCAGGCACTGGGAGCCGCTCTCACTCCTTTTCGTGTACAAAGAAGCTGAAATGTGAGACGTTAGTAAACAAATAGAGAATATATAGGACATTACTGCTTTTTGATTATTATAGTACAGTATGCTATTCTCGGTAGGCGGGAATAACTCTGTGATTATGTTTATTTCTCTTCTCAGCGTCTCTCTACACAGTTACATAACTGTAGTAATTCTGACCTGAAAGTTTTGATGAAATAATTAGCATTAATGAGTATGATTTATAGTGAAACATATATTATATCCATATTATTATAACATCTGAGGATCTTTAGAGTTCTCAAATGGTGCAAACTTTTTTTTTTTGGCAGCCAAATACAAATTATTTCATGTGTGATCCTTTAGTTTCTCTATTAACATCTTTTGTAAGATAAATTCACATTTATAAAGATGTTATTTTATAACTCTAAAAGATCACTCATGTCATATTTATGAAAGTAGCGTTGCTGCCAGTGAATAAAACTCCAGCAGTGATTTCCGTGTAATAAAAACAAGATAAATTTCCTTTTTTAAAAGTAAAAAACCTTCCACTGTTTTTATTAATTTACACTGCTGTCAGTAGAACAAAGCAGAAAGGATGATGAGTCATTCTTTCATCATTTCACTCTCATGTTGCTCTTGTTTTCACTCATTTTTTTTTTTTTTTCACCATGCTGAAGCCACCAGCCACCGTCTCACCGCTCGCTTGGGATCGCTAATCATGGACCACCTATATTTCTCACACCTCTGCTCGGCCGTCTTTATCTTCTTCTTTGAACTTATGTGGCCTTCTCAGAGCCTCATCGCCCTCCGTTCTCTAAGTCTTCTCCCTCTTTTCACCCTCCCACCCCCTCCTCGTGACTGCCTGGAGCACAGTTGTCCTGGAGCTTATCTTCTAGTTGTCCATGTTCCCAGGCTGTTGATAGAAACGGCTCGCAGCTGTTCCACTGATATACTGTTTTATGATATGTACCGCATCGGGGCTAAAAAAAATGAAAGAATCTTATTATTACGGCTCTGATAAGTCCAAGGTATTGGAACTGTCATGTGATAGAAGGGGAGGATGCTGTATACTATCTGTCTTAATAATATGAAGGATAGAAGATAGACAAAAGCTGTTGAAATTACTTAAGATTCACGCTTGTCTTGGCACCTCAAGCTAACGGCAGTTTCGTATCTTTTGTGTGTAGTCTCTGTTTTTAGTAAGAAGGTCATTCTTGTGTTCCTTTTTTTGTGCTCTGCAGGTAAAAGTGACCCTTTCTGTGTGGTGGAGCTGAGTAACGATCGGCTTCAGACGCACACCGTCTACAAAAACCTCAACCCAGAGTGGAACAAGGTCTTCACTTTGTGAGTGGCTTTAAAAATACACACACACATGCCTGCCAGCAAATGTGGACATACAGTTTATATTCACTGCAGTAATGAAAGTGAAAATTGATTTTTTTTTTTTTAAAACAATTTATTTCTCAAAATTAAACTGGTAAAGTGAGAGCAACAGTCACAATAAAAATTAAATGTAACTGGAGTTTTAAATTGAAAGCCTTGATAAAAGTTTTCTTTTCTCCAGTGTGTGCATCAAAAAATATGTATTGATTAGAGTTTTTTGTGTAAAATGCAATTACATGAACAGAGTTTTTAAATGTTTTGTATTCCATCCAGGAAGACCTTAACATGGAATACAAATCGAGCTTATCACATCATTTCTACTTAAAAAAAAATAAAAAAAATTAATATGTTATTAAATGTTGAAGTAGTTCAAACTCTACATAATTTCCTCTACAACATATATATGATGCAATATTCATTGAGGAGTTCTAGCTTGTGAATCCCCAGTGATGGGATGGATTAATTTAGTCTTTCTTTGAGTGCACATCTTTCTCATAGCCTCCTTTCTATACATAACACCAGCCATCTTCTTGCTAGCCTAGTTTTCAAAAGATCACATGTTTGAGCTGCACACTGTACTTCTACTTAATTTGCGCAGTAATTTAGTTCAATTCACATGAAGCATGTTAACAGGGATGTTTAAACATTCATGTAAACGTAGTCATTTGTTGAGCCTTATACAGCGTTTAAAATTTTAAACTGTTTTCTGTCTTTAATGTAAAAAGAATGATGTGATAGTTTTTGCACTCTTTCAGTTTTTAGCCCATGTTTCTTTACATGTGTTGCTGGTGTTTCTTTGTGTGTGGTCCAGTAACGTGAAGGACATCCACTCGGTACTTGAGGTCACTGTTTACGACGAGGACCGAGACAGAAGTGCAGACTTCCTGGGGAAAGTGGCGATTCCTTTACTAAATGTGAGTCAAAGGCAACGTTTTCTGTGTGGGTCCTTTTTTTTCTCTTTTCCTTTGGGGATAATAGATAGAGGAATGGAAAAAATGAATGCATGCAGTGGAAGATATAAAAAGCAGAGGTTATTTTTGCAACTACACAGATGAGACTGTTATTATTTCACAAAGAGAAAGAGATGACAGGAAGAAGGAAAAAAATGGATGAGATGCTGAGGGAAAAAAAAAGAAGAGATTGATAGGTGAGAAGAAAGAAAGTGAGGGGATGAGAGATGTTACGAAAATGACACTGATCGAGAGATGGAAAGATGCGGTTTAGAGAAAAAAAAAAGACACAGAAGAGTGTCTCTTATATCTGAAAAAAAATATATAGATAGCACGTGAAAGAGCTGTGTGTCTAATATATCTATGCTCTGCTGTACAGTATGATTCCCCAGGATAGTTAATTTCTGTTTGACAGAGCCGAGCTGCAGTGGGTAATGAACAGGTACTTGTCAGAGTTGCCACAGTTGTTTTGGGTTCCCTGTCAGCGCCAGCAGCTGGGGTTCAAAAGGTGGCCCGGGGAGCCGATTCAGCCGGGTATTGCCAGACAGACGCCTGTCATGTCCCTCTCCCACAGATCCAAAATGGAGAACGCAAAGCCTACGCCTTGAAAAGCAAGGAGCTGACAGGGCCAACAAAAGGGGTCATCTTTCTCGAAATAGACGTGATTTTTAATGCTGTAAGTCTTTCTTTTTGCTTTTTTGATTCTCCTCCCTGATTTTTTTTTTCTTTTTTATATTTTGCCCCCCCCCACCCCCATTATCCTCTCTCTCTCTCTCTCTCTCTCTCTCTCTCCATCCCTCTCTTGTACTCTCCAGCATCCCCCCTCCTCTACACTGCTGTTGTCTTTATTCTGTTTGTCCCCCCCACCCACCAGCCCCACACCCCCTTCCCTCGTTTCCATCTGATCCCTCGTCCCTTGTCCCTTGTCCTCGTTTTGGCTTTAATTATCGAAGACTCCCTCTCAACAGCCTTTGTTCGCCCATTCACCATCGCTGTGTGTGTCCTATAGCGGCCATCTTACAGCTTTCTCTCCTGCTCTCTGTAGCCTCTGACATGGGGCACGCTCTACGCATGTGCTACAGCGTTACAGCAGCACACAGTGTGTTAGAAAAAGCTTCAAAATAATCCAAATAATAGTAGCTTATGCGTGTTATTTTACTCTCACCGTTTGCTGCTTGTGACGCTGTGTGTGTTCGCTCCGTCCTCCAGGTGAAGGCTGGTCTCAGGACATTGATTCCCATTGAGCAGAAGTACATCGAGGAGGAGCCCAAAGTGTCCAAACAGGTACATCAGCAGCAGCAGCCGACACTTATCTCCCACCACTTTCGCGCCAGTTTTATCTGTGTCCACCGCTGCTTTACTGTCTTTAAGTGAAACCAACAAGCCTGGAGAGTGGCATCTTGTAAACCACAACAACTGTGTGGGCAAGATACAACAGGATGATTGAAGGAAAAACAGCATTTTGTTTCTTTTTTTTTTCTCTCTTTTTTTTCCTTCCCTCCTCTCTCCCTTGTCTCTTCTCTCCCCCCTTCATATCCACTCTGAGTGGTGAATAGAAATGTCAAGCTGTCAGCTCTGGGGTGCATAAGTAGATTGGCCATCCTTATAGTTGGCCCTCTTTGCCACTGCTGCTTTGCACTTCATTGTCACGCCGCTCAGTGTGGCGGCACCACAAAGGGCTGAATAGTAGGGGCTGGCCCACATCAGACATGTCATATAAGTGACCGTTTGGGCTCAGCAGTCAATGCATCACCATGCACAGCCCTACACACACACACACACACACACATAGACACACAGCCAGCTCCCATACCACCCTTTTGTCAGCCCTCCATCTACTCCCTTCTCTCCTCGCCATTTCTGCCTCTTCTGTTGCTCTCTCTCGACGTTTTTCTCCCAAAAGCAGAATTCTCTCTCTTTTTTTTTTTTTAAACTCCATTTCACCTCTGACTTATAGAGATGACCCATGTCAGCGTCTCGCGATGATGATGTCACAGGCTGCTTTGGAGGGTTTGCCCCATGAGGGCTCTTTTGTGAGAAAGCAGCTCCCCTGTTGTTGCATGCCGCTAAGTGTGCAGACACGCATGTACATGAAAGAAAAGGAGAGAGAGAAAAAAAAACATAAGCTCCTGCCAAATAAACCATTTAATTTTAATTATGACATTTGACTGTATAAATGACTTCCTCACTTTTCTAAATGTTTTTTAAGGAATAACTCAAGGCTCTCTTTGAAATAACTCATGAAAAATTAAATATTCTTATCAAGGCGGTAATAGCAATAATAAGCCCAGAAGAGTACAGCATGTACATCAAGTGCATGCGCTGAGGAACGTGGAAATGGATGATTCACAGTCTTGCTGTCCTCAGGGTCTGTGTGTCCCCAGCAGGACACCGTACAGTCATCCTCAGTTTGGCAACAAAAAGCTTCACATAATTATACATAGAGAAGAAGGAATCCTCCTCTCATCTTGCATCAAAGCAGTCTAGCCACCCCTAACCACATGCAAATCCATCCGGAAACACAATAGACTTGACTGTAGTACTACAAACACACACTGTATACCCACACACACACACACACACACACACACACACACACACATTTCCCAATGAGAAAAATAATGGCCTAGAATTTTTTTGAACAGCGATCTGCAGAGACGCTTCGTCCTTTGGGAGCACTTTCTCCCGGTGCTGACCTGATTGGGGGCGGTTGGCGTTCTGGGCTCCCGGTAAGCTATTCCCTGAATGGCAACGCAGAGGGAGGACAGCGGTTAGCCAGCCCTGTCATATCCGGCCAAACGCATGGAGAGCCCTCAGGGAGACAGTCCAGGAACTGTGCTAGAAGTTGTTATTATTGTACTTAACTTTATCACTGGGAAAGTAAGACTTAAAGAAACATTGTGAGTCAGCTTGTTACACTTAAAGCAGCCATTTGTCCTTTACAGTGATCCACATCCATTTATAGCTACCTAAAGCAGAGGAAAAAAAAACACACTAACGTCCTTACGGTGTCCTCGGCGCTGTAATGTTGTAAAAGTGAAATCAGAGTGAGGTCAAAGCTGCAAATTTCAGGTTGTAGAACTTTAATGTTCCACTTAATTTTCCAAAGTGACAGCAGAAGGAGACACCACAGGGTCTGACGGACTTACCGACTGTATGTCACTTTAAGTAAGAAGCTAATTGTGTGATATAACATAGTAAGCCGTGATTAATTCAGGCTTTAGCTAAACACAAAAGGGGAGAGAGAGCACACTGATTTAACTGTATGTCCTCACAAAAGTTCAGATCATTTTCTTCTGTTTACTTTGTCTTTGACAATATGAGCACACATGTGCAGCTAATGTGGAAAAATCTCAGAATCATGATGTTTTTTTAGTGTTTTTTTCCAGTTATATTCAACTGCCTGTCATATAAAGTCTCATAAACTATCCCAGTATTCACAGTACGGCATGTTTTTGATTGAATCCGCATTGTTTATGCACTGAATCAAATATTTCTACAGTGCAGTGATGCATCATGTTTATAACTCCATGTTGTGCTCCTCCCCTGCAGGAAGTTTCTGACCTTAAGCGTTCTCTTGTCCCGAATGATAACTTGTTTTGTCTTCGCCTCCCTTTTAGTTGCTGTTGCGCAACTTTAACAGAGTTAGACGCTGCATCATGTTCCTGATCAACACCGGCTGCTACATCAACAGCTGCTTCGAATGGGAATCTCCACAGAGGAGCATCTGTGCTTTTGTGGTATGTAGGGTTGCACTTTGATATATAGTCCCATCAATTGTAGAATATTGCACACAACACTAACCAGACATGAAGAGCTGAAATGAGATGTCATTTATGGTGTTTTTTGGTGGAATAACTTAACCTCTAAAATATACCTTAATGTAGTTGGGCCAACTTAATTGTTATTAAAAAAAATACCTCATAGTTTTTGATTTTTATTGAATAAATCCACTAATACTCGATATGTAATTAAACTTTCTTGGCCTAAACATCCGCACTCATTCGGCTTAAGAGCAACATACTCATGGAGACTGTAGGATCATATATGCTAACAAAGTATAGATCCTTCACTGGTAATTGCGCACTCTAACACAAGAGATTGTTGATGTCTCAAGCGCAGTTGAGCACATTAGCACACTGTAACCCCCCCACTACAGGCTGTTACTCACACACTCAAATATCTTGATATGATAGTCTCAATAATTTCATGTGCTGCATTTGCATTTAGTGTGCAAGCACACATGCTACATTTATGGCAAGTGTCTGTTTTGACTCTCAGTTGCTGGTAATGAGGGAGAGTCGATGCTGCAACTAAAACACTATTTCAAATACACTCAAATACTTAGAAATGCAGCCACAATATACTGAAGTGTGACGAGCTGTTCGTGCAGACAGTGGAAATGGCAGCTTCTTTCTCTCCATCCTCTCTCTCTCTCTCTCTCTCCCTCCTGTCATCTGTGTCTGGTATTAAAGGGTGAAGTGTAATTGGACAGCAGAGCTATCAGTAAAAGACATTCTCCTGCAGGGCGGTGAGTGGCTGCACGGAGGTTCCTACCCTAAAGATGACAGAGCAGGCATTTAATCCTGTCTGGTTTAGTGTCCTGACTTAAGTAGCTACAGGACAGGTGGCCCCGCCCCGCCCCAGCCCTTTACCATGGGGGCACTAAGTGTCTCCACAGCAGACATTAGACATTAGCAGCATTTGGCTGTCTGACACCAGTTTCATCTCTGCAGGGGCTGTATGTGTGTGTGTGCGTGTGTGTGTGTGGATGTGTGCGTGTGTGTGTGTTTGTACAGCAGGTCACAGTGTCATCACAAGACATGGGTCAGAAGAGAGACAGTATTGATCAGTTAACATTTTCCCTCTGTGTGTGCACACGTGGTGTGTGTGAGGCTGCTCATGTGCGAAGCCCGCTGCGCTGCGTACATGTACTTTTGCATTTTCTCCCGTGTTAGCCTGAAGCGGGCGTTGCGAGCCCTTGTGTCTTATCTTTTTTAGAAAATAAATGAAAATGTCAGACCAAAAAAAAAAAAATGTCAAGGAATTCACAGAAAACAAGGTCACTCCAGAATTGCCAATCAAGACTGTGAATAGAGAAGAGGGGAGGATGCAGCCTTGGATGGCGCCGCCTCCATGTCAGCACACACACACGCAGGCTTACCTTGAATAGCTCTCCAGCCTTGTTGAAAACACAGCGTATAGTACATCCATTTCTGAGTAACAGTGCCGACTATTCATATTCTCATTGTACTCACTTAAATTTAAAGTATTCAGATGATGATAAAGGATGTATCTAGGCCAAGGACGTAGCGTTTTATAGTTTATAGAAAGTCTGAAATTCAGGTGTCATTGTGCTTTTCCTCCCCTCTCCTCCTCCTCTCGCTCTTTTGGGAGTCTGTTATTGTAGGAGTATGCACTTAGCTAAAAGCATCAGAGTATTTAGGGCCTCTGCTCCACACAGGTACTCCCTCCCCTTCCCTCTCCTCCCTCCCCTCCATTTCTTCATCCCTCTCTCATTTCTCCCTCACTTTGAGAGGCCTCTTAATCACTTCGCTCATCTCTTTAAGTGGGTTTTTATGGGGGGCCATCTGGCCAAGGTGGTGCGTTCATGAAGGTGTGCGGCTGTGTGTGATTATGGGCATGTGTCTCTGTTCACATGTGCACGTGTGTTTCTGTCTGGCCGTCTTTTCTGGACAGATGTTACGCTTAACTTTCCAACACTACAGAGGTGGAGTTGTTGGCAATTCAACCCCTAAACTTACTAATGTGTGTACTTCTTAACTGCCGAGCGAGCCCCCCCCCCCCCCGAGGGGGAGAATCCGATCGTGTTCATGTGTTTGTGGGGATTTTGTGAATGCAATGGTACATCAAAATGCAGTTGTCATACTGTGTCACTTCACAACATGAAACCGCTCGGATTTTTTTTCTTCATGGTCCCTTACACTCCTTCTGCCCAGTTCTGCCAATGCCAGCCGCATATACACGTTGCCCATTAGTGCCAGCTGTGATTAGTGTGTACGTTGTGTGTGTTTTGTGTGTGTGCATGTGAGAGAAGGAGCGATATCGCATAGTCTCACATGCAGCCTCACTCTCTCACTCTCTCTCTGTCTCTCTCTCTCTCTCACACCCACACTGCTGTCACCCACCCATCCCGTCAGTGAATCAGCCACCGTGGCAGCTTTGCCTGAGGCGTTGGCACAATGGACGGGACTGGAGTTACCTCCTGTCCTGCATGATGGGTGGTGTCTGTGCATTTGTATGTGTGTGTATGTATATGTGTGTGTGTGTCTGTGTGTCTGTGTGTGTGTGGGTGTGTGTGTGTGGGTGGGTCTTGGTGTCTCCCATTCTCGGGGTTAAACGGCTGCTTCCTCCCTCCACACCTGCAAGCTGAATGTCTCCCCCTTCTATCCATCCATCCATCCATCCATCCATTCCTGTTCCTCTTTATCTCTCCCTCCTCTCTCTCCTCCCTTCTCTCCCTTTCGCCTTCCCTCCCGGAGAGCTGAGGCCATTGTGGGGCTGAGCGGTGTTGGGTTCTGTTCTCCCGCTGCTGCCAGCTCTCCCCACGGCCCCTGCAAGACAAGGCTGTTATTGCCCCAGGGACCGCAGGCCTCGGCAGCTCTTCCTCCAAACAAATTTGCTGTAACTTTATCTGCAATTGGGCCCTGAATTGGGAGCAAATAGAGGCAGCTTTGTGAAGCTCGGGGAAGGGCGAGGGCAGCGAGCTGGGGGTTGTTGGGGAGGCAGGGGAAATGATACCGGGCTCTTTTATGTCAGGCAAAGTAGGACTCTTATCAGGAAGAGAGCCCAGACAAGGGAGCTACTTCTAGAGGAAACTGGAGCACCTATCACCTGCTTTGCATTTAGATAAAAATTCACCCTGCTGAAATAAAAAAAAAAAAAAAGGGAAAAAAGCAAAGACAGGTACAGAAGCAACTATTGGAGTGTGTGTGGGTGTGTGTGTGTGTGTGTGTTTGCGTTTGCATATGCCTGGCTGGAAGTTTGGTACACACCCACACCCACACACTCACACACACAGACACAGTACAGAGACGCCATAGCAGCCAGTGGTACACACCACTCCAGGTCTCTTTAAATTGCTCCTTTGACTCCTCTTCAAAGGACCTGTCTAACTTTTAAAAGTTTTAAAGTCGGGAGTTCGTCTTTGCCCACAGCAAGGGACAGCTTTGAAAGATATACTTTCACATTTTTACTGCTCTCCTGATTTGCAAAATGAATGATAGTTGAAATATAGTGGCATGACTAACAGAGAATACCAAGTCAGAGTTTAATCACCAGAGATTGAGCCTCGACAGAAATGCGTGACGCCTTTTGTTGAGAAGTCGGAGATACAGCATCCTCACTTTTTAATCGCTGCCAGTGTGCATTTGTGGTACTTTGGCCTTAAAAATTGTGGATCTTTTTATTTTAATTTTCCATGTTATTGCAAAATGACTGCGTTTGACACATTGGGTTTAGTCATTCAAGCTGCTTTTTTTATCTGATGAGCAGCTTTAATTGTGCTGTTGCTCCATGTTCCTCAGGAGTACAGCAGGGGGCAGTCTAGCACCACTGAATGATGCTCAGGTCCGGTCACAAACAGGACCCAGCCTCCCTCCCTCTCGCGTTCCCTCGAACTTAACAGGACTTTCTAGTTGCTATCTGGCAACACTTAGTGCCAGAATGGAAATTGATGTAAGAGAGATAAAGGGGAACTCTGAAATCCAAACTTCAGTTTCACTCCACTGAGACGGAGCAGGGGAAAAGTTAGCCTGGTGTGTGGTTAATGTAAGCCAAAGTACTGAATATTACCCTCCCACGGTGCCGATGCTCAGAGCCGTAAGGACGCGGGTTGTGTTTTGAAACAAATAATGCAAGATACAGCTCTCGACGTGCCGCGCTGAGTGCTTGAATAAATCATTTTGACTTGTCTGCTTTGTTAACTTTTTAAAATTTATCTTCTTGTTTTCACGTTTTTTTTTCTTAATAGTAAGAGAAAGCATCAAGGATTATAACTGTAATTAAATACAACTACAAAGACTTGTCAAAATAATCTAGTTTACTGTTTCTGTTTATTGACATTTTAGCCAAAATATTACAAATTATTCTGTCATGATTTTACTTTCTTCACAAATGTTATTGTCTATTTTAATTACACATCGCATTTGAATTTCGATTGTGCTCAGATGAGAAGTTTGCCCAGTTCAAGTTTAGCCTTTGACTATATTTGAAATGGTTTAGCAGATTTGACAGTGGAAAATATTATTTGTCTTTGTTTTTTATGACAAGAGAAGAGTTTTTTTCTCCTAGAAATTTCATTGAATTTCACCAAAAACTTGTTGAAGCACCAGTAATTTTAAAAGAAGAAGAATTAAGTTTTATAGCAAAATAGATTTCTTAAGTGAATATAATTTGCTGCCAGTACGTTTAGTGACAAAATCACCATAAAAGAAATAAAATAGACTCTAAAATTGATTTTGAGCACTTCTGTGCTTTAATAATTAAAATAGTAATACAGCCAATATTACATACAATAATATAAAAGCAAAAGAAGGTACATCCTTTTTTCTAAAGCAAATACAAGTTACACATTTACTTTTATATTTTCAAGTTAGAGAGTTTGCATAATTTGAAGAATTTAGAAGCAAACATACACAGAGAGACAAACACACTGATGGTGTTTATATGAATATTTTTACATTATTTTGTCATTACCACACAGGTTGAAATTCAGCAGTGTTAAACAGAAAAGGAAGAGGGATGCATGCTGAGCTCGCCTCTGTGTGCGTGTTTTCACTATAAATCGCCGTCGACCACTTTATAATGCGTCTCTGACCACACAGAGTCATATACAAAGTATCACCATGGTCTACATCTGGAGCTTCATTTAGCATTTCTCCCCTCTGTTTTTTTTTTTTTTGTTTTTTTTTTATTTCCATCCAGCATGATTTCATCGTTGTTTTTTTCCCTCCGCCTTCCTCTGGTCACTGACATCCACAGCAGGCTCCTTCCCACTCCCTCTTCCCCAGGCGAAGAGCCTGCTATCTGGTGTAGCGAGCAACGGGGGGTGGCTGCGATCGCCCAGCACTGGTGGAAAGGTCCAGGCACTGCAGGGCCCCTATTACCCAGCCGGGGGGCATGGAGACGGGGCAGGGCTGGCCACTGCTGAGCCTGGGTGTCCGGTTCCTCCAGCTGCCAGTCAAAACTTCGCCCTCAGCTACTATAAACCAAATGGAGGAAGAATGAAGGGAAACGACAGGTTATACAACCTCAGGCAGACAGGAGAAAATAAAGAAATATTTAAAGAAAAAAAAAGAGAGAGTTTTAAGGTTTCATGTAAACATCAGGACAGTGAGGAGAAATTAATTTGTCTGTTGTGTGATAACGATACTATGAGGGATCTGAGAGGCAGACACTAAATTTCTTTACAGTACAGCATATGCCTGCTGTACGGTGTATTTATAGCAGGGCGTTTGAAGGGAGCGCTGTGTGTGTCTGATGAAGATGTTTGTAAGTGTGCAGTTATTTATAGCTTCTACCAGAATAGGTTTAAAACAAGTGAGCTCCTTTGTTTGTTTGACTGAAGTCAGGTTTCTGCACCTTCATTCCACACGACTTAGTTAAAGATTACTCCAGTGTTTATCAATGCTGCAGATCATACAAATATGCAAATTATAATAATTTGTACATATATGGATAAATTTAGGATGGTTATATTTTTTTGCTGAAAATGTGTGTGTGTGTGTGTGTGTGTGAACATGTGTTTGTTGTGTTTGTATGTGGGTTTCTGTTGCTCAGCTTACACACTTCTAACCGCTTTTTATGATGTATGAAGGGAAACACTCGTGTTGCTTATTAGTATACAAATATGAATTATTGAATTGTTTCTTTCCAATTCTCCTACACAGCTGAATCAGAGAGAGACTCTTTGTATGTGAGGAAAATAAGTTGAGCCTGAGAGAGACGGAGAGAGATTTGGGTCCTTTTGGGAGATTCGGTTGTTGCACCAAGGCCATTCAGGTTTATTTGAAAATGAAATTTTTTGCTGTGAGCGTTATGCAAAAACGCCTGGACATCTCTAATGTTTCATTTATGTCTGTTTTTTTGCTCTGTTTACACAGTGTCTGTCAGTTAATTTTACATGAAGTTATGGTTCTGTTCAAAAGTTTGGATCCGAGCTTTTCTAACTTTTCTGTGAGAGAAGTGAAAAAGTTGAGGATTGGTAATTTTTAAACTGTTTTGTTGTTGTCGAGAGTTTTTTTTCACTGATATTTACATGCTTGTGTTTGTGGCCGTCGGTGTGTGTGTGTGTGTGTGTGTGTGTGTGTGTGTGTGTGTGTGTGTGAAAGGCAAATGAAATACTGACAGCACAGCGTGCGAGTGTCTGTGTGTGTCTGTGTGTGTGTGTGTGGTTTTGCATCCGACCGGCTCCACTACAGTGACCGCAACCCTGCGTACACACTCTTGAGGGGCTGTTGAACCTCATATTCACATTAACCTTAAACTGTAAACACAATGAAGAGCTTTATTCTCACTCTCTCTCTCTTTCTCTCACTCCTGTTACACACACACACACACACACACACACACAGAAATTAAACTATTTGCTTGTTGATTATAAAGCTTTCTCTCTGTCTCATGTGTTCATGTTGTTCAGCCAAACATGATGGGGTCATAATTGGTACACAAACCAATGAATATTCTTTTTTTTTTTACAGTAATTGTCTCAATTTCACCAGTTTTAAAAGTTTCCCATCAAAACTGACCGTTAAACATGGATGCATTTCCTTACACACAGACTGTAATTAATTTCAAATGCTCATTGGTCATATTTGCAATAATGGATTTCTGGTACTTGAATTTGATAAATATGCTTTGCTGGAAATGATTAAGTATTAGGCATGGTTTGCATTTTCAGCATTTGTTATATTGCTGCTGATGTCTTATCTATCATAAAGAATCGCTGCATTCTAAGATAAATATTATTTTGTTCTGTGTGTTTCTGACAGATTTTTATTCTCATAATATATCCCATTTCCTCCAGCTCAACTTTTTAAAACAGTTGACTTAATGGGGCTATAAAATAACAAGCCTCCATCATTAGCAATTTTACTTTCCCACATATATCTTCTCCCAACACCACAATCATCTGTTGTTAGAGGCTAAAGAGCCCTGCCAAAACCAGAATACAGGGTTTTAGAAAGGTTAATTTTCAGATGGTACTTTTCTTGTTTGGTGATGAGAGGGGAGGTATAGAGGTTATGGTTTTGGCAGATGGGTGCAGAGGAGGTTAGAGATGGAGCATAAGAGTCTTTTGGGGTAGGAGAGAGGGTATTGGGGCTTGGAGTGACAGGGTTAGGGAGTCGGGGCTGCGGGGTGTGTGAGGTCAGATGGCGGGGTTCGGGGTTGAGTGTTGAAGGGTCAGCTTTGACGTGCTGCGGCTGAAAACGGTACATGACCTCAGCCTCTGGGATGATTGGCAAGGAGGAAAGAGGCTGTGACGGCTCACGCTCATCCTCCTCGCCGTCTTCGTCTTCAGCCGAAAGGCCCAGAAAGCCTTCAGGGTCAGAGTGTTGAACTGGGGCTCTCTGACACCAGGCCTGTACCCCTTTGTTAAAATTCAGTCTTATTTTTTAAGCTTTGTTCCACGGTGGACAAAGAACAAAGTGCAGAGAACAAATTTCACGACGCTATAATCAGTAATTGAATGTGACAAATAAGGAATTCTTCTATGTCTTCTTATGATTCTGCATATGAATGCGTTCGAGTGTGTGTCGTTTCCAATCTCACATATGGTTAGCGTACGTTCTCAGGAGTTTGCCTCATGGGGGTCAATACGAGGTCTTGAATGTATACATTCTTAACACACACACACACTGTTCTCACTTTTTTTTGTTCCCACTTTTCTTTTGCCGACAGTTTTGTCCTTTTTTTTCTCTCTTTTAGCTTTTTGTTATCGTCGTTTGGAACTTTGAACTCTATATGATTCCTCTGGCTCTGCTGCTCCCTTTGGCCTGGAACTACATCCTCATCGCATCGGGGAAGGATACACGGCAAGATGTGGTGAGTAACCTTATAACTTCATACATTTCACTGCAGAAGCCTCTTTCAACACACAAGGTTAAAACTGAGTCACAGAGACGTCGAGCTCTTGTTTTATTTTTAACATTGAATGCATCTACATGCATTTCGTCCCTTTGACACCAGACTTAATACAAAAAAATACACATTTGTGCTACAAAATATGTGACATTTGATAAATATGGATTTGTAGATGAGGAAAGAAAGCAACACATTTCTTCAAGGAAACAAAAAACCTGAGCATAACAAAAACTTGTTTCAAACAGTCCTTTTGATTAAATTGCGGTCGTAAACTTTGAGCAAAATTGGAATTTAATTTAAAAAATTCTCTGCTGAATTTTTTTAAATGAAAAAAAAAAAGAAGAGAACTCCATCTGCCCCTTGAGGAGCTGCATTTTCAGTGCAATCTCACATTTCTCACTTTGCCTTCTTTGAGGCAAAGAAAAGGAAGAAATAATAGGCTGTCACCTTGAGCTACGTTACGCCACTTACCTGGTAGTATATTTATTTAATTCATTTATTTTTATCTCTTATACCAATTAAATGATGTCAAAGCAATGTCATGGAGAAACAGACATGTTTTAATCATGGCCAGGCACATTTGGAGAGTAGAGAGTGAAAACGAGAGACAGAACTGGACTATGGAGTGAGCGTGAACAATGAAGTGATTAATTTTAATAAGTGCCTTTTTTTTTTCAAAGACTCAGTTGGAAATAACCAGTTAACAGACCTCAGATTTTCTTGTGGTCTCTTGCCTTCTATATGTGTATGTTTTTTTCTATTCATAAGGATTCTCAGGGTTGGAATGGATTGGATTTGGAAGATATATTAAATACAGTCATTATAATAAACAAAATCTCAATGCTGTTTGTCCTTGAAAAATATTACTCATAAAAATAGAATTAGATGTAAAAGAACTCACAGCAGTTATGTGTTAGGTCTTCAGGAGATCAGATTTAGTATTTATTAGCCTCTATTTTCATATTTGTCAATATAAAAAGTTGATAATAAAAACCTGCAAAGGATGCTCCCTATGAGACAAATACAAGCTGGCTGTTACTTCAACAGTCTGATGGTAATGCAGTACTTTGTGGTACTTACTGCAAATATGTTGTACTTAAGCTCGACATAGTTAGTAAAGTAAGCAAATGAAGGTTTGCAACTGCAAGAAGACAAAATATATCACTTCATTTGAGAATGGCACAGACTTAAATTGCAGAGGATATTTTTCTTCGCCTGTAGATGGCGACATTGCTTGACGAAAAAAAAAAAAACAGCACACATGCCTTAAGACAAAACCTGGCATGATGATTTGTCCCCCCACCTGCTGCTTGTATTTATCCAGACCTAATGACATGCACTTCCTAATTAAAATAAGGCAACAAAAGTAAAAAAAAAAAAAAAAAATTAAAAAAATTCTCATAATGTGCCACTCACTTCACATGCGAGTAAGTACATGTAGCTCCTACTTCATGCGGAATCGCTTTTCTCTCCTCCTTGAAAGGGACCATTGTGTCTCAAGTACCTCAGGAATTGGTTGGAACATTAACACATGTTGATACTGTTGAAATTCGTATAGCAAGTGCCTTTAGTATGACAATACTGTTCTGCTCATTTCTGCAAAGTTTCCTCGGCTCAGAGACAAGAGCAGATATGGACACTTATTACTGTACTTACATGGGATCATGTAGTTTCACTGTTTCTGATATCTTTACACTGTCTTAGTAGCGTCGCAATGTGCTGTGATTTCATTTTCACATGTGCTTCCACATTCAGACCGGGAAACTAGACTGTGTATTTTCTGACTGACTTTAACTTTGGCTCATTATGATGGAAGCAATACCGTTTAATGCCTTTGCCGCCAACGGTATTTAGTTTTTCATTTGAGGTTAATTCCTCATATCTTGTCTTGTCGCCAATGTTTTAGATTTTTTTGCCCAACCTAAGCTGAAGGGCTTTTTTTTTTTTTTTTTTTTTTAGCCCATGAAGGTTACTACAATCTAATCTTGTTCAGAGCAAGGTTTGAGGGTGTTTTGTTCAACTCAGAGGACTTGTCAGCTTTGGACACTGGACCGAGCAGAGCACCAAGGCCAGGAATGTTTTTTTTAAAGCCAGAGCACTGCTGCAAAGTTTCATAACTGACCTTTCAATTAGATGTCTCCACTCTTTATTACAAATAGAAACAGCAGAGGCTTTTGTGATTGCACTGTGAACTTCTTCCAGTCCTACAGTCTCATTATGTGTGGACTGAAATGTGAGTGCAAGCGTGCAGCTGGTGAAGTTTATGCAGAGAAGTTGGCCGGGGGACTGGTGGTGAGACAGTCAGGGACACACATGCAGTGTGAGAGAACGGGACAGCAGTGGCTTCTACAGTATGTGGTGTTTAAGTGAATGTGCAGGTGTGTGCATGATGCATTAATGCTGAATATTGTATGTGTGTGTGTGTGTGTTAAGGTATCTTCTCTTTTATCCCAAAGTTATGATTCAGGCACATTCGAAGTGTGGAACCACAGCTCATGCACACACACACACACACATAAATACATTTGCATGTTTGAGTCCCTCCAGGTGTGTGCTTGCGAGGTGCTGCTATGTGTGTGGGAAAGTGCAGTGTGTGTACAAAGATATGAAAGTTATGTGTGTGTGAATTTCTGTAATGCGTGTGTGCGAGTGAACATATGCACAAGTGCATTACAGACATTGTTTTTGAAAAATAGATCCGATGAAAGTGAGATAAATTGTCAAAGATCAGCACCATTAATGCTGCTTTGACAGTTGTGCTGACGATTTCAGAGGAGCTCGGCCGACTCAGAGTCTCTGACAGTCATCCTGGTCTCGGCTTCGCAGTCTCACTGTTTCAGGATGAACGTAAACGTGATGAACTTTGTCTCTTTGCTCGTTTATCAGCTCTCTGTCTCTTTAAATCGCACATATTACCCTCTCATGTCAAACTTGAATGTACAGAAAAAAGTAGCTCGCAGTGGTGAGAGCATTCATTATTTTCAGGCATTTGTGTTTGCAAATGTTGCACACACACACACACACACACACACATATTCTAAAACACATTCAGACATGAGCATCCCCCGAGTCCTGTCCCTGTTTGTTTTCAGATCTGCGGTGCAGGGGGGAAGTGGGTACAGCGAGAGCGTACAGTATCTGCGTTCTTCGCTCCCTCTCCAGGTCCCCTGGATTCCTCTTCCGAGTCTTTATCGAGCTGAAATCATGGACGACTCACTATTTCCCTCTCGCACTTGGCAGAGAGCAGAAAGAAAAAAAGAATAGAAACAAAACAAGGGGAAAAGGCTTTTTAATTACTTTAAACAACACACCAAATTAAAGCATTGTGCTGAGCTGAGCAAGGGTCAGCATCCGGAGCACTGTGGTTTTCCAGCAGTCTGGGGTGAGAGTAATACCAAAGGAATCTGTGCTGAACTCACTGTGAAGAGAGAGAGAGAGAGAGAGAGAGAGAGTGGGAAAAGAAAGAGAGAGAAAACAAAACAAGTATACCCTTGAGTACAGACTTCCTAATGAACTGAAGGGCCTTGCTTCATCTGATGGGTTCAAGGCGAGGACCCTTCTCTGATTTTACACCGCAACCACAGTCCATAGCCCTGTCTATAGCAAATAAACAAACACAGCGTTCTCTACATGCTGTAATTCACCACTCAGGGTCACTGAGTGTTGTGTGGTTACATGCTGCTTTGCAAACAGATCCTGGATCGGTGCTCCTTACCCTCGCCCCAACCTTGACCAGTACCTGCTAAGCAGTTGGAGCGTCCTCAGAACAGCGATTAAAGAAGACGATGCACCAGCGAGGTCGCCGACCCCCTCTCTTACCATGTAGCACTCTGACCCGTGAACCCTGACTCCTCAACACTGTTTGCTGACTTGTGTGCTCGCGAAACAACAATGGGACCTCATATGCTTTTAAATATATGCAAAGCAAAAAAAACCTGCTTTTACTTTGACATTCATGGCTGATGGCGCACTCTTAAGGAAGGTCTTTCTAGTCTTCTTGCATTTGCGTTTGGAGGAGCGCTCGCATGACATGACCCTCTCCTTCCCGTCTCTATCTTGTTTTGAAACCTGGAACACTTGTGGGCTCAGATCCATCCCGAGCCTGTTGCAGAGGAAGCCGCCGGTAGGCAGGGCTCGGTCAACCAGAGGACAGGCAGCTAAGCTTGAAGAGAAAAAAGGGCCGCAAGGCGCGTTTTTTTTTTTTTTGCAGGCATGTGTGTATCTTTTAATAGCAGTCTGTCGTATTCATATGTGCGCCTGCTTGCATGAGGGTGTATGATGGGCATTGAGATTAAGGAGCAAAAACAACACATCCCTGCAGAAAATCCTTCCTTGCCGTTCTGTTGGCCCAGAAAGACCCTCACCAGATGTTATGAAGGTGCTAATTTCGGTGCAGGCTGTCGTAGAGGGCGCATACGGAACATGGTGATGTCTCTTTCTACAACAGGATGACGGGCAATTAGGCCTCGTGACACTGGAGAACCATCCTCTTTATCCCATACTTCAGACCATTACATAGATTCACCCACTGGATCTGCCAACCCATTACAGAAGAGAGGACCTTAATGGCCTGGAGATACTTAAAGACATGACTACTACTCTCTACATCCTGAGTTCGACAGCATTTTTAATGAAAAAAAACTAAACAAATATAGAGTTCAGCCATTCTTGAATACAAAATCATTGGCTGAGGTTTTCTATTTATGTTGTGTTTGTTTAAATCCATGTATTTCTTGCTTGTAGTAGTTTAATCTGTACTTTCCTAACTGTGAAGCACTCAGCGTGACAGCAGAATATTGTTCATTAGTGTAAAAATAATCTGGTTTATCTCCAAGACCGTAATAATGTCTGATTTTATTGGAACATCGTATCACTTCTGGAACAAGAGTTCATTGCCAATTTTGTCTTTTTCTATTTTCTCCCCGATTTTTGCATCTCAATAAAAAAAAAACAAAAAGAAAATCTCAGCGTCTCTAAACACACCGTGCCTTGACATCTGCCCTCATTAAGAGCCACGCACAACACAGGTAGAGACGAGTAAATATTAAGACAGCTGGAAGGAAAAAAGGAAACTCTGCCTATTATACCTCAACTCCACCAGAAAGTCACACCTCCACTTTTTCCCCATAAAACTGCAACTCTGGAAAGAAAAGGAGAATGAGAAAAGGAGATGGGAGTGGGAGCAGGAGACAGGAAAAAGACAGAGAGGCATTCAGAGAGATGGAGCGACAGAGAGAGACGGCGGCAGAGGAAAACAGCGGTGGATGGCAGGCACTCCTCAGTGCGGAGTCAGACATGGCAGTTGGTGACAGGTGACAAAATCAAAAGGTCATGTCACTTTTAACTGGGAGCGCCTGTGCCCCACTGATTTCCCCCGTGCCGCCCCGGCATCACCGCGCTCCTCTCTGCTCCTTCCTCGCCGCCTCTCCGTCTCCGCTAAACTGGCAGATAGGATGGCAGGATGGCAGACAGAAAGACAGGCGACGGGCACGGTTTGAAGCGGGACGGGAGCATCGGGAGCATCAGGAATGCCACTGCAGAATCCTCCCAGACTCTCTTTTCATCATGTTGTCTCTCTCTTTCTCTTCCTCTCCTTCCATTTGTCGAGCTCCCTTCATCACACCGAACCTTTGTAACTGCCTGTGCTCTCTTGCTTACGACGTCAGCAGCTCGAGGTGTCTGCCTCGGCGCTCGTTGTTGTGTTTTTTTTTGTTTATACAGTACACCCACTGTAGCTGTTTGTGCAGTTTTTTCCTGTTTAAAAAAAAACCAAAAACTTGAGCTTAAGCCTGCAGATGTGAGCGCGTTTGCGTGCAATTGATTGCACATCAAGTGCGTAGCAGCTCGAGCCAGCCACGAGACAGTATCATCTGTCTAAAAAAGGACAAACATCTTATCACTGAATTGACTGTATTTACTGACTGTCTCAACAATGCCAGTGGAGCATGTAAAAGTGTGATTTCCTCCGGATAGCTGCTGGATCTCTGACTAAACATACTTTGCCGATCTGTCAGCAAATAAGCAGCGAGAAACGTATATTGTGTTAGCGATGCTCAAATTATCATCCCGCTGCTCAATCTTCTCCGACGCTCACAGATTTGGTGTTGCTTTTTCATGAATATGGAGCTGCCCCCCTCTCACCCCCCCACCCCCAACCCTCAACCCCCCCGCCCCCACCCCCAGGCTCCAGCTCCGGTAGCACCCGAGCCTCACCCCTATCCAACCCCCTGCTGGGTGAGCCCCGGCTGGGGCAGTGCAGATGGAAGGGCCCCCCTCTGAGGGCCGTGGCTCTGACAGCTTGTGAAGGGCCCGCGTGGGTCAGCCAGGCTCAGCCAACAGCCCTTATCAGACGCTCAGCCCTCCCTCAGTCTGCAGAAACTGTGGTGTAGGCAATATGCACACACACATACACGCATGCACACACACACACACATACACTCATGGACAATGCATACCAAGTAGGGCCTTGAGATCTCCCAGCCAGCCAGTCGGCCAAACCTCAGCAGCTGGAGAGGTTAAAACCCCCTCACGTATCAAAGTGGAAGAGCAGCAGGAGGATGGAAAGAGGGAGGGAGGGAGGGAGGGAGGGAAGGAGGAATGGGAGAAAAAAAAAAAGGAAGAGAAAGTATATCTTCATGTTCGCCGGGATGCCTGCCTCGGCGTCAATTCCCCCTGCGGCTGTCATTGGGAAGGTTAGGAAGGGGGGATAGTGGAACTCAGCCCGGCCAGGGGGAGAGGGCTAAAAAAATGATGTGCCTACTACATCAGGTGGTGGATTCTCACCTTCCCGCTGTGGAGTGTGTGTGCATGTGCACTTGTTTCATTGACACAAAGTAGTTTTTGTTTTACTTGTCAAATTAGATTTAAATTCTTCTGCTTGTGCCTCCTTAGTCCATCTTTCTAGCCACAAAACTATAGTTAAGTTTGTCTAGCTGATAATTAATTAGCCTTTTTTTAACTGCTTGGATCAATAGTTGATATATATGTCCATATTTATAAATCAAAGTTATCCTTTATCCTCTTTTAACTTTATATTACTTAAATGAGGACTACGTTCTATAAAATAAAACCATCTTCTCTTTCAAATCCACCAAAATCAAAGTCAGAGTTAACTTTGTTCGAGCTGAAGGAGGAGGAAGTTTACAACCTGACATAAATCAAGATTGGCTTATTTTAAATTGAAGACACTCGGTGCTCCAGAAACTGCACAGCTATGAACGCTGCCCTGATTTAAGAGGCTTAGGATGATCTTTACTATTACATTCACCATAACACTAAAGAGCTATTGGACTATCCTGGAAGCAGAAGGTCACAGTTAAATCCCCCGTGACCCTAAGAGTGCGCTCTCTGTCTCTCTTTTGCTATTGATGGTGTTCGAGGAGGCTCCCTGCAGACGCAGAAAGAAGCATACACAAGTTTTCTTCTCGGCTATCAATAGAGTATCAGAATTTTCCACCTGATAGACAGTTCTTGAAATGTTTTTTTTTTTTCTTTTTTTTCCTGCTATTCCCTTTTACCAGTCTTACAACTTTTCACCGCAGCTCAGTCAATCAGTCCGTGCAGCAGAGTTCACTCACACAGGAAAACATCAGTTCCAACTTTCCGGACTTTTCGTTTGCCTTACATTTCTCTTTTTCGCTTGACTTTTTTTTTTTTTTTTTTGTTAAATTCATTCCAGACAGGCTTTAGCCGGCACCGTGAACTTCTGTGAACTGGCAGAAAAATGGTAAAGAAAAGTTCTGGCTCTGTTAAGGCTTGAGCGTGAATTAGTGCTGACATGAAGATGCAAAACACAGAAGTGTCACAGTTCCAGCTTTGGAGCTGTGAAATATCAGTGACAAAATACAGCTAAGAAATAACCACGCGAGGATGCACTGAAGAATTCCAGACACTGAAACAAGAGGATGCCATACGACGCCTCCATAGTTTGGTTTGGCTGCTGTATTATTTTGACTGCAGTGTCATTAAAAATTAAGTCAGTCACACACAATCAGAACCTCTGCATGCAGAGTAGTAGGCTTTTTTTTTCTCCCAAAATCAAGATAAATGTTTAAAGATTAAGTTCCTGATGACATATTTTCTTGACGATTTAATGAAATTTTAGACTAGACAACAAGGCTACATGTAAGAAAATAAACACTACATGCAAATCTGAGCAAAAAATGAATCTATGAGGATAAACTTTGTCTGATAAAACATCGTAAGAGCCATTTGACTGTGGATCACTTTCTTGAGTAACCAGATTGTGTTTGCTGTCATGTCTCTTGTGCATTAGAGACATTGCACATTATCCTGTAATTTACATTACAGTGCATTGATTAAATTATAATAAAAAGTCGACCAACTCGTATATCTATTGCAGACTTGTGGTGATATCAAGTTTAATCGACAAGTCGACTCACAATGCAAATCCATTACATCCATTATGTAAATGGGCAGCTGTTTGACCTTCTCAGACACTTTTCTGCATTGAGGGGAAGTCCAGCGCAGGAGAAAAAAAACAGAGTGATGAAGCACAGCTTGTGCTTGAATCTGAGCCATTGCAACAGAAACTTAATTCTCGCAAATCAGCTTTTTAGGTACAAACAGATGGATTCATACTTCCACAGCCATTTGAACTCTCAATGTCATTGTACTCACATCTATTCTTTGTGTGTATTTTATATTATCACTTTTCTTTGTATGTATTTACGGGGCACAGTGTAATCTGTAAGAGTAGCCCGCATCATCCCTGTATCATTTGAATAGGTCTGAATATGTTAATCCCCCCCTCCTCAGTAGATATTGAATTGACTGGAGCAGCTCTGCGGGCAACGTGAACGCTGCACGATCCCGTCGACAGCAAGGCTTTGATGCCGCCGTGCTGTAATGATAGTAATTCAAACAACATGATAATGGGGGGATAAGCAGACAAATGATATCATACCCCCAAACAGGTCTTAGAAAGAAAGAAAGAAGAAGAAAAAAAAGAATGAGACAAATAGAGAGGTGGAGGGAGAGAAAGAAAGAAAGATGTTTTGGAATTCATCTGCTGCACTGAGGTAATTTATATCCTCCCTTACCGAGACAGTAGCTCCAGTGCACACATTTAGCCGTGGCAATCTTCAGGGCAGTTGACATGTTCCATGTCTTTTTATTTATTAATTTTACACTGTGTCTCATCGCAGGAAACATGACTTCTCTCCGTAACCAGAGGCGATAGAGGAGAGAAAGCAGAGCGGAGAGCAGAGGGAGACAAACGACTCTATCATTCTCTCTGTCTCTCTAGGTCATGCTTCTCCAGCTAGCTCATGCTCGTTCCCCCTTTGTTTAAAGTTTCGGAGCATGTGCCAGGCGTGCCCTAGTAAAACCTCTGTGTGGAGGAATCCATTATGTTTGTGTTTTGGCATGGGTGAAAGGATTTAGGGGGGGAGGAACCATGATGACTTTATAAACAGTTATAGTTCATTTGTTTGAGAGATGCCAGGAGGCTTTTTTGTTTTACAGTATCACATCGACATCTCCTCCCCTTCAGCTGAGCACATGAATTCGATCACCCGCCATTTGTATAATGCAGTGGTGAATGTATTCTGCATCAATAAAGGGAGTGTGAACTGTGAACAGTCAAGCTTATTTGTCTAGACGCTGATGGAGTCTCAGTGAACTGGGAATAACCAGTTGCTACACAGGCAGACAGTTAAAACGAGGAGTGCCATGCATACATGCACAACACTTTGCCCTAGTGACTCTGAGCTATTGATAGAACACACACACACACACACACATAAACACATGCACAAACACTATTGACTCTACCCTCTCAACTCTGCTGTTCTGAACTCCTCTTTGTTTGTGTGGGAAGCTGCATTTACATAAGAGGCTTATGTCAGCCGCCACATAGTTTCCCCCCCCTTATTCCAGCGAAAAAACAAAAAGGACAAAAGCTATTGTCTTGTTAAGTAATGATTTTTGGATTTCTCCAAACTGGTTTGCGCTGTTCTGGAGGTGGTTAGGGGGTTTGTGGTGATGCTGAGGCTCGGCGAAGGTTTTTCTTGGCGCGGAAAGGGGGGGTTGGGGTTGGTAATGCAGCGCAACAATAAGCGCAGATGAATGTTGAGGTTGACAGCTGTAGAGCTTTTGATATGGCTGTTTGTTTATGTAAATGCGGGAGCAGCAATATGACCTTGTGGCTTTGATGTGTGATTGACAGAAGAAGAGGAGATGAGAGATGCAGCAGTGATCTGTGTTTTTTTTTTTTGTCTTTTTTCGCCCCGGTGGCATCAGACTGCAACACATGAACTTGTGCATGGTTGCAAAAACACACACACACACACACACACACACACACACACACAAGTGGAGTACTGTATCATTTAACACAGTGGCCAAAGCTGCTCTTTCAACATTTGCCAAGACATTTAGTTTATTTTCTTGCCTTCTGAAATAGAGCAGAGGGCTGAGCTGTGTGTAAAGCACTGCATTGTACACAGGGTCATTTTCTACTGTATTTTAATGCCTCTTAATGTTTGTGCAAAACTTCTTTCACTCAACAGGAAAAGCTACAACTTGCATGCATCATTTTTTTAACATTGCATACTATATGCATCCATATGTGCCTCTGTGTTTGTAGCCGCGTGCACATGAGTGCGTCTCTGTCATTTTTTTTTTCTCTCGCTGTTGTATACTATGTATCATGGTATCTTGGGGCTTCAGAGCTACACCAGCTCCAGTTTCATCGGTTGTGGACCACTGAAGCACATAGTTGCTGTTCTTTGTGACTTGCTGCAGGCTTTTCTCCTTTCTTCCCTCGTGGAGCATCACTCTGTGTGTGTGAGGATGTTAGACGATAGATGAATTTATAGCAACAAGAAGGAAGGCTGACGGTGGAGGTGAGGGACAAGTGCAAAGGTCAGAGAGGTCAGAGGAGACCGAGCAGGATGAGAAGAAGAAGAAGAAGAAGAGGAAGAAGAAGAGTTCTGCCGTTTCGTCCCGTTGAATGTTATAAGATTTTAATGCTTTTGTGCGATGTGATTTGAGTGGATGAATAGACTTTAATCCTCAGCCCGTTGAAATTCAAAGCGTTCAGAGCGTTTGCTTACATTTCCAGAAGTGTCAACACATTTGAACAACAGAATGTTTCTAAAATTAAATTCTAATTCTAAATCATCCTGAGGCTTGTGACATATTAGCACCCACCAATCTAATAGTTGTGCTATCCGCGCGCTTTCCGTACTCATTAAACAAACTCTTGCCAGACATAAGCATAACCAATCAGCTTTAGTATGCCTCTTTGGCTGTTCTGATTATGTTAACCCTGTGTTATCTAATGTTTATCTGTACTATTGCTGTTGCATAAACATTTTTATATCTCTCTTTTTTTTTTTTTTTCCTCTTTCCTCTGTTGCAACTGTCAGCAAGCAGTGGAGGACCTGCTGGAGGACGAGGATGAGGATTTTGACAAAGATGACAAGGTAATTATGTCTTGTGTCAGGCATGCACTCGCACGCAGACACACACACACACACACACACACGTACCCACACTGCCTCAGGAGGGGTTGACACTGCTTCATATACCGGAAACACAAACAGACAAATGAAAATGACTCCATTTTCCCCTCCCTTCTCCTCCCCTGTTCAGCTATTCTCAGCGCCTGAGGCACAAACACATGTGCAAAGATTGTACAACCCTTTAACCTTTTGAAAAGTTACCTCTGTAGGTACACACCCGGCACATTTCTCACCTTTTTTCCTCGCGGTTTGCTTTGCTTTGGTCTTTTACTGCAATTTGGTACACTAACCTTATTTTTTTTCCCCCCTCCTTCGCATAACACTATGTCAAATTTGTGCTACTAATGTTGTGCTTCAGCCCTGCTTCCTGAGAACATGCACCCATTTAAAGCGCTTAGTTAGCTATTTAGGTCCATTCACTGCTCCTTTATGTCCCAGTAAAACAGCATCTGGGCTTGTCCAGACACTATCAGGTAACAACAGGTGGCTGCTTTACTGCCTCCGCTCGTTTGCACTGTAGGAACAGCTACTGAAACGAATGCCACTGGATGGGATGCAGCAACATGTCAGTGTTCCACTTGGAAAAAATTGTATTAAAATGGTACAAATCTTTATCTACCCACTGTGTTATGTGGTGTTATTCTTTTTGGTGAGGCACAAGTCAAATAAAAACCCTGTTTTGTTTGATATTTGGGTCTGACGAGACTCAAGCAGTGAACGAAATTATGACAGAAGCTTTTAAGTAAAGTCCAAATCATCTACTGTGAAAACTGTTAACTACCTTCACTGAAGAATCTAAAATTTAAAAATTGCTTGGGCTGATACTTGGAGGCACACAGCCACACTTCAACAATATAAAGGTTAGCAGGCTGAGATGTGGTAAATTGCATGGTCTGTTTTGGTAATCTTCGTGGAGGGAAACTCTCGCTGTTTGCAATGGTAATTGTAAAGGCCTTTGACCAGGCAATTTGATATCTGAAAATAATTTAGCCTGAGGACACTCCGTATGCCGAATTTACTTATGCAACTGCAACCTTATTGCAACCTCTCCCATTTTAAAAGGGTCGTAAGTGCAAGCCTGCAAGAAAAGGGTTAAACAAACACATTTATAGTGCAGATGGTCAAATAGTCATTCCACCAGCAAGTCAGGCAATCAGTCAGACAGGCAGCCAGTTGGGCGATGAGCACACATAGATACGTGAGAATTACATCCACTCCCCCCAGTGATGCAGAAGAAATGTTTCATGGCTGTGAAGTTCCAAGGCTGAAATATACAGGGGGTGGGGGTGTTTGGGGGGGCACCGACTGAAGATATGCACCAGGAAACCTTGAACCTTTCTTTTTTTTCCTTCTACCTCTTCTTTACGTCTGTCCTCCATCATTGCATTTACGACTCTCAGGGAAAAAAAAAAATACAAATACAGGCATTTGAAAAGCTGCAGATTATATGAAATACATTTTTGGACTTTCATATTGAAATGAGGTGCAGCAGCAGCTTCTGCGGCCTCCGTCAGATTTGGTGCCAAACTGATTATTCCACATAAGAGGGCCTTGCTCTCTGTGCTCACACAGGGCTGGGATGCTGGATAGCACAGCCGCCACAAAGGCTACAATTTACCAACTCTGGCTTCATACATTTTGATCTATTGCTCCCCTCAACTGTTAGCATTTCATTTGAGCTGTAGGGAAGTTGAAAAGAGGGCATTTTTCTTTTTTGTACGCCTACATTTCTCTCCCCTCCCACTCTCCTTCTACCCTTCCCTCAATCTTTCCCTTCCCCTGCTTCTTTTTTTTTATCCTCTTTCATTCTGACGCATATTCTCCCTCTACCCTTTGCTCTGCCTCCAACCTGGTTAAGTGCAGAACAAATGGAGTTTCAAGGCTTAACAAATTTGTCTTTTACTTTGGATATGAGGTCTTTTACATTGGATATGAAGCACAGCTTTAGATTGTGTGAGTATGTATGAAGGACGGGTTAAAGGAGGCCTCTTTTATGGCACAGGCCTATTGGGGAGAAAGGGAAGAAGAGAGAGAGAGAGAAACAGAGAGAGAGAGAGAGAGGAGAGGGAAAAAGATTAATAAATATGCCAAGGCCTCATTTTAATTGAACTTGAAGCATATGTTGCAAGTATGTACAATCCATCCCAGATGTTTACGCCGGCCATGTGCACGATCTTCCCAGTGCACCACAAGGCAGCTATTAGCTGGATAACCTTTGCTCCAGAGGCTAAATGGGGTATTACATGGCCAAAAAGTAGAGCACCTGTTTTTCATTGCATGGAGGACCCCTTGCAGGCTTTTTGCCTTGGATCACCACATGTGTTTTAACTTAACAGATTGTTGGGCAGACGTGAAAAGTGTCTTTCTTGTGAGCAAGCACTGATATTAGTCACTTAATCTCAATGAAAGTCCAGCATCTAGACTAATTGATGGCGACGGCTCAGTTGTTAAAGCCAAGCAGGCAGGCTCATGAAGGGTGAAAGAATGTTCGGCTAATTTTTTTTTTTTCTCCTCCTCCTCCTCCTCCTTCTCCTCCTCCACACTGTGTTTGTGTGTGCACCATTCTGACCTTCAGCACTGAACATTCATTTGCTTGATTCTCATTGCCTACTCCCACCCGTACACACACACACACACACACAAACACACACACGTAGTCATGCACATAAAACATGTTAGCAGTTTACTGTCCCAGTTTGTAACCTCTATTTTCAATAAAACTAATTTTAAACGTGGTAACAAATTTCAGATGCACCTTTTCTCCTTCAGAGTACATTAGTGATCCCGTGCATGAAAAGATTTTTGAATTAATCCAACAAACACCATGCCTCATGTATATATTCCATGTAAAACGATGTTAACATGGCATAAAAAGAGGCTTTTAGCGTAAATAGACTTTTTACAGATTCAAAAACTCCAAAGAAAACGCCATGACTTTATGAAGAATCCTTTTCATCGACAGTCTTGCACGTATCCGGTTTGAATGTAATTTAATTATGGTGAAAAGTTCGTTTTCATAATAAACATGCTGAACTCAGGTCAAGTTGAAATCAAGGACCATTTAACTTCTGCCTTTATTTCCTTTTTATTTTTAAAGGGTCTTTTCAAATTTATCTGGTAGAATATTATTAGTGTTGTAGTTGTTATTGGAAATGTTTGATTTGGAAAATAATCTTTAGATTCTTTTCATCTAGAATCTAAAAGACCTTTTTTTTCCCTTACATACAAACTTGTCACCTATCTGCGACAATCGCTGTTTATTATCCACCATGTTTTTCACCTGAATCATGAAGATCCAGAGCGATTTTAGAAAAATGTTTTTCTTGTTCTGTTTGGAGGCTACAGCGTGGCACTTTATTTGCTCAGGCTAAAGTGAATTACACAAGAATGCTTAAATGATTGAATACGTTTTGTGCTACTTTCTGCTTCTACACCACTTCATCTTGGAATTTAATACACTTTTTTAATGCGACGCTGCTACTTCTTTCTCTGACAGCCTCAAACTACTTACCTTGATCCAAGGAAATTTAGAAGCTCCCATAAGAACGTTCAGTAATGTACAAATTTGTAGAAATAAATTAAAATGAGCTTCACCCTCAAGAGCTGCAACATTACAGTGATGAACACAATGCATTGATTATCATCCAATGATATCATATATATTATTTCACAACAGATCATTCCATATTACAAGTGCTTTCAATTTTGCAACTTGTAGGTATGTCTCACTTTGCCAGTATCCTTACATTTTTGATGCAGTGCTGTTATGTGTAACAGAGTATTTCTGCAGTGTGGGATTACTACCTGCAGAAGTGCATCCTAAATGCTTGGTAGACATTTTGACTTGTCGAAGCAGGTGAAGAATAGGAGTGATTATTAACTTAAGTAGCTCCAGAGGCATCAGCCACTGTCCCATCCTGTAAAGACTCAAATTTTAGATTGAGAGGCAAGCGAGTGTTGAGCAGTTGCAGGTGTGGCCACATTTTTGAACCATGCATATATATATTAGCTTTGACCTAATCTTTTGTTTCTCCTAATATATCACTAAAAAAGGTCCCCTAATAGCTTTTTGAACATTTCTCTGTAAAAATTGAAGTAACATCATGAGACTCAGACAGTGTGAGATAGCAGAAACATGCTGCTCATTCCTTCATTTACGGGCTGCTGGCTGCAGGTGCTTCAGTGTGCAGCGTAGCCTGTGATGCCTCCTCTCACCTGTGGGCTCACTGTCCAGAGTCGGCGCGAGGCAATCACCTTTAGGCTCTGAATGGGGGATGAGTGTTTGTGCGCGTAAATGTGTTTGTGTATCTGTGCGAGCGTCGTTATGTGTGTGCAGTGGCTCAGCTGCCTCCCAGAAGGGGGGCTTACCAGAAAAAGAGTGAGGGAAAGAGAGAAAGAGAGGGAGAGAGAGAGAGAGAGAGACAGATAGACTGAAGGAGTGAGGAGATTACCCTCACACGGTTGACTGGTCACTGAAGCGCTCGTGCTCCGCTCAGCTAGGCTCCACTAGCCTCAGGAGGACCTGACATAGATAAGATACACACTGCAATCATGTCCTGCTCACGGGCTTACTGCTCGGTGCACTCCCTCTCCCTTTCTCTCTCTCTGTGTCTATCTATCTATATCTTGCACACGCACACACATGCACATTTACACACACATGCACATGCACACCAATGCATGCACACACATGCACCCTGAAAAATATCTTTACCTTTGCTGTGTTTTGCTTGTTTTCTTCCTCGATCCCTCATAATAGTGAATACAGAATGGACTTTATTTATTAGTTTAAACACATTGTAGGGGCCTAATTGTATTATAAGTGATGGTCAATTAATTAAAATGCAATAATTTAGGTTTATAATGTAAGTTCATATGTAGTATAGTGATTTAAATTGATTTGCAATAAATATTCACAGTATATGAAAGTTAATGTTTTATAGTTAATAATTAAAGTGATTCAGTAAGTTAATTATTTATTCCTTTTACTTAAAATGTGCGTAAGTAATTAGAATGTATAATATTTTGGAGTAGGTAACTATAGCTGGTTCCTAGTATAGCACATTGGCATTTTTAATTGACTAATGATACTATTTGAAGATTCTAAATCTGAAATAGTTTTTAGTAATTTGATTACTTTAGAAATGGACAGCTGGTCTTTGTCAGCTTTTTCTCATGTTGAACTGAAAAGTGAATTAGAATATGACAAGAGGAATTGATGGAGTGTCAAGCTAAAGCTGCATTTATAAGAAAACTGCATGCATTGATCAGTAACATCTGAATTTCCTGAAAGGTCTTCTCAGGGTTAGAGTTTGGATTCTTAATTATGGACTAATTTCCTAAGGGACTCCATATAAACCAGCAGTGAAATCTGTTTTTAGTCAAGCGAAGGGTCAAAAAGTAAACTATTTGCTGTTTTTTTTAATTGTAATCCACTTCTTACAGGAGCGTCATGTGATTATAGACATGCCTGTGGTGTTAACGTATAATTTTGAATAATTTAGGACTGCATGACCCATGAACAACTCGCATGACACAATGAATACTCTTGACGTGGTTATTCCCACCCAGCCAGTGGTCCAAATAGGTTACAGTCAGCTAGAATACATGTTGGGTTGCTTTCAGTCTGTGCTTTTTCTTCCCCTTTTAGAAGTCCTATCAATGAGTCCACTGTGTATATAAGACTGAGCATACATTATCCTCTGTTTCTTCATCTTCATCTGCCACACAGCCGTCTTCCTACACCCCAGCATCTCTTTATCCTTCTCATCAATAGTGCTGAGACAGCCGCTCCACCCTCTGCTGCTTTCCCTGTAGGCATGACTCATGCACATACATGTACACACACACACACACACACACTCACACACACAATTCTGTGCACATGTGTGTGTTTAGTAATGGTTTCTTGGCAAGTAAAAAAACTCCAGGCAAATGGCTAGTATCAGCACACATATCCACTTCTCGTCCTGCAGGCCTCACAGCCATTTTAAGCTGCTGATTTCAACAGCGTCTCTCTCTCTGTTTTCTGTTTATCTGTCTCTCGTCTTTCTCTCTCTCTCTCCGTATCTGTCTCAGCTCCTGCTTCTCCTTTGTATCATTAAGCGAGCGCCAAGCCTCTCTGCTCCTTGTAATTTTAAATAAGACACACGCTTTTTTTTCTCTTTCTTTCTTTCTTTCTTTCTCTCTTTCTTTCATGTGAATATGGTTAAAAACAGTGCAAGTTTTTCTGACTTATCTTCAGATAGCACATGGAGCTCTGCAGCACCTTCCCGAGCCCCGGCGAGTCCCCTCTCAGTCCCAGTCACGGCACCGTGCAGATCGCTCAGATAGTTTCATGGCATAACGTAATTGGACTAAAGGGAGCGCTGGGAATTATATCAATGGTCGGAGGAAAAAAAGTGTGACTGAAACATTGTTCTGTGGAGGCTATTGAGCTTGTGATGCCATGAGGTTGTCCTCAAATATCAGGGGGGTTTTTTTTTTTGGCTGCTGAGGAGAATAGGAGAGAGAGAGAGAGAGAGGAAGAGAAAAAAGTTTGAATGTCTGTGTTCTTTTCTTCTCGCCGCCTGTGAAGGATGAAAAGCGTCACGCCGTAAAAAAAAAAAAAAGAAGATGCTTTTGACTTTTCCGCTTCATTTTTCTTCCCATCTCACTGTCTGTTTTTCCGTTGTTCAGCAGAGACGCTGGTAGGAACTGCATTTTAATCATGTTTTGCTAATAGAGGGAGGAATGAAAACAAAAAAGGAGGGTGAAAGAGGCATGGAAGGGTATTGTCTCTCTATGCAAAACACACTGCATTGTTTGTTTGTTTTTCCCTCTTTGTCACACACATACATCAGGTGGATCATCTCTCACTATCTCTGTTCTCCCCTGATACGCATCTCTTGCTTTGTCTTTCGCTTTCTCTCATTTTTCTGCACCGTTTTTCTAACACTTACTTTTAGTCTGGCCTTTGTTATTTAAAGCAACTTTGTTGTTGTTTTTTTTGTTTGTTTCTGCACTGCCGGTCTCATATCAGTCTAGTTTTAACCCAGCCATTAAAATGCAGTTATTTTTGAAGTCTAAACAAAGGTGAGTACTGAAAAGAAAGCAATTCTGACTCTTTTGATGCATTGCAAGGCTAACGTTGTTTCCAGTGAAGTGCACATGTTTACAATCTCTGCAGCACATAAAGTGAGAACCATGTCATTCTTACCTATAGACTGCAGCCTTGTTATATTAGGCTGCAGCTGTAAAACATCTATATGTCATCTTTAACCCTTTCACCTTAATTTCTTTGGGTTGTAAAAGAGAAAATCTCACTGTAATCTATCCACAAGGACCCTAAAGACCCCTGGGAGGAGAGCTGTGATAAAAACCATATCCTCGAGGATATGTTGGCTTCCTGGCACTTTGAGTGGATACGAGCGATGGTGGTAAGTGGGCATGTGTGTGACTCTGGCACTGAACTCCTGATGGTGTGTGTCGCTGTCTTCTTCTGGTTTCCTATTTAGCCCATAGTCTGTCCGGCGGGCCCCCTGTCTGCCGTCCTGTCGGGGGGTTTGTGTACAGTACTTGTCCTCTGTCCACGTCTCAATCAGCACCCACGCACTGCACGTTTAAGTCCACAACCCAAACCCCCGCCTCGAGGACTCCGCCTCTGCCTGCTTTTTTAAGGTGATGGGGGGTGGGGTGGGGGGGACTGATGGGGCTCCAGCATGGAAGGCAGCTCCTGTTATTTCATGTGACTTCCCTATCACACTGTAAAGTCACAGGTGTAGAGTGAGGTGCGATGGTGTGCTAACTATTTTTGGCTGGTTGGACTTTTGGCTCTTGGGTACTGAAGGGTTGACACTAAGAATGACTCAGGTGTTTTTCGGGTATAATCTGCACACTGGGGGGGCATCAGGGAATAAACAATAATACAAAAAAAAAGACTTAGATTCAGATTGTTCTTGTTTTGAAAAGCACTAATTACAATTTTCTTACAAATAATGACTGTTTTCACACCTTATGACCCTGAAGTCACTGATGATAAGCACATAACAAACTAATTTTCTAACGAGTTTCAGAGCCCTGCGTGTAGGTGTGCGTGCATGTGCGTGTGCGTGTGTGCGGTTGTGGGTGACGGGGTGATTTTAACGCACTCGTGAGCACATTTTTTTTTTTTTTCTTAAAAGTTGTTACAGAGATAGCAAAAAAAGTATTTCATATTGCTGGAGCAAATCCCAAAGCTCATTATGCCTAATGCAGCAATGTCTACTCCCCCAACTGTTATTGTTCTGAATCAGATGCACACAAGCGGCTGAACCAACTGAACTTTTTGACTGATGAACTATGCATCAAAGGATTACAATGAGCACTCGTTGCACTGTAGGTGAGGAGTTCTCGTGTGCTCTCATCCACCCGAAGTAACTCTCTCCGAGACTCTCACCAAATAGGAATGCTGAAGATGGCGCACACTCAACCCTGCCGGTCTCTCATTGGACAGAATGTGGAGCACAACACTTGACAGCAGTGTCGTCTGAATTTGAAAGTCAGACATGTTAGGAGGCAGCCGCCACCTTTTCTTTTAACAAGAGTCATAAATCTGTAATGAGCACAGAGAGGATGCATATTTTATTTACTTTTTTGAAGACGTGATCCCTCCACTTCATAGCGATGCACTCCCGCTCTGTCGTTTTTTATTTCCCTTCCAAAACAAAGTTTAAAACAGTGGCTGTTACAGCTGTTTCTATTGCCTGTGCCTCTCTGAACATGAATATGTAATTAAAGGTACGCTAAAGTTAGCAAGAATTTTACAGACCTTGGTGATGAATCAGATTTAATTTAACCTGAACAGTAAGTAAGTAAGATATGATCTGATATTTTATTAATTAAAAAATGGAATGGTGTGTACTTGAAAACCTTGATTAGTTAAAAAAAATAGGCTTATTTGGTTATACACACACACACACACGCATCTTTAAAGAACCAACAAAGCCAACAGTGTTTGTGTCTGAAAAATATGATTTTTTTCAAACTAACAACCTGATTTTTGTTTGTTACCTAAAAACACACAAACTGCATTTGTGCCTTCATCATCAGGTGAGGCCAAAAGAACCAAATCCAGTGTGTGCAGAGTTTAAAATCATGCAGTAGCATATGTTTTAAGTCACCCCAGACGAGGTGGACGGAGACAGACAAACACATAGGACAGACTGACGGACAGACAGATGGGGAGAGATGGGCTGGAGCAGTTAAACCAGGCCAACAGAGGACAAGAGTAATGTTGCCCCATTCATCACACACTGCCAGGCTGGATCCCGGGAAGGACAGGGGAAGGAGAGCGAGGGAGCAGGGGAGCAGAGGTGAGGCGAAGCGGGGGAGAGTTGGGCAGGCCGGGGGTGGGCAGGGTGGGCGAGGTGGGTGGGGGTCGGGGGTGGCGTTCAGCAGGAGGTGAGGGAGGAGAGGTGATCAAGCGCAGAAGTTGTAGGGTGGTCGTCGTTTGTGTGTGTGTGGTGTTTTGCGCCTGACCTTGAGTCTGATGGAGTGGCTGGTGTGGTGGAGGTGATGAGAGACCCCAGGGGAAGATGGGTAAAGATGATCAGTGGCAAACAACCTCCTGCCACCCAGACACATTAGAGACACACACACTCATAACACCAGAAACCTTCCTCTTTAGGATGGGAAGCAGAGGTCAAACTGAAAATAAGTCACCGCTCTCTCTTCCTTTTATTCCCTTTTTCCTCTCTTTTTTTTCCCCTCTGTCCCTCTCTCTTACATATGTACATATTTATACTCACTGTGGGATTGGCTCGGTGATGAGACTAATTAGTAATAGAGACTATTTTGTCTGGCTGGTCCACCTTCAGCCAACAGTCTGAACTGGAGTTTGACTTTGGCTTTTGTGGCAGGAAACCTCAACGCACCAGATATTTTCAAAGAAAAGTGTGTGTACATCACGATCACTCGGACATACACACATCCACACTCTCCTAACACTTTTTTTCCATTTAGGGCCTATGAGAGCGAGCGGGACACCCCTTCACATCCTAACATGGCCTTTGTGTGTGTGCGAGCGGCTTGATGAGGGCCAGGAGGACGTGCAGCGCATCTCAACACCCTAGTTAAACAGATATTTATGTGTTTATGATAAAAAAAAAAGAGAGGGAGGGAAATAGAGATGTATTCCCCACATTGGCTCGTGGATTAGTCGTTGTATGGGATAAATTATTTATTAAAACCGCAGCCTCGAAAAAAAAAAAAAAGGAAAAAAAAAGGAACATCTGCTTCTTTCATGTGGTGTTGGCGAGGTGCCAGGTTGCATGGTGGTATCTGAGGCCGGTCGCGGGGCCTTTGTCTCGTCTTGTTGTCATTTCACGACAGAGGGGAGATGTTCTGCTGGGCCACTGGGTTCCCAAGTTTTTTTTATTTTTTTTTAATTTTTGATCCTCAGGGGTCTTTTTTAACTCCCAGTGGGTAAAATCTAAAACTCATTGCTCCCCAGTGGAGAAGGTAAATCTTAGAATGGACACAAAAGGAACTTATTAGTTTTATTGAAAGGCCAGTTATTGGCTAACATGATGTTCCTCTGTCTTTGGAGCTGAACTTTCTAATAATCAACATGAGAGATTAGTATTCCGAGCTGCATTTGATGTTTTAATTTTTGATGAATTCCTTAAAAAAGTGTACCAATTATTGAGTAAAAACAAAGGGAGAAAAAAGTTACTTTACAAGTTTACAAAGCAGCTACTGACATTTTCATTAAAATATGTGATAGAAATTCAGCTTATTTTGCTGATAACGTAAGTCACAAACTATTCCTACACCTCTGATTGTGAATGAACGAACACAGACTTCGTTTTTCTGGAGGATTTTGCAACATAACTACAATGTATTTTCTTGCTTTCATCACTTTAAAGGTAGTGCATTTAAACATTAAACTGTTTCAACAAAAAAATAGATGCTCATGTAAAGAACCAAGCAGAAAACTTGCAGACTGAACTGAGCCTGTTTACCACCTTCTGTCCTGTTAGGGAACAGTGTTGCATTTTATTAGTCAATTAATATTTTTAATGTTTATTTAACTGCAGCAAATACTCAAAAAAAAACCAGCACAGGCAAATATCATGTTTATTAGAACAAAATCATTATTTTCTTCTCACCCATGTTCGATTTATCAGAGAGATGGCAGCGATAAGGTTTTATATGTACAGTGAATGCTAATTGTATGCTGCATTTATTATTCTGTGTTTCCTAATTTTTGCTCAGGGTTTAGAAATTGTATTTGTGTCACCCCTAAAGCATTCCTCAACTTGCTTAACTTTTCAGTTTTTTTTATTGTTGTTTTTTTTTTTCGTTTTCCTGGGGTGGAAATGAGAGGGATGCAGACTCCCTCTGCAGTTACAAAATCAACAAGAACGCTTTCAGATGCCCTTTGGGAGCCACATATTAGCATCCTGTCATGTTTTATATGACATTTCAATTTTTACTGTGCTGCCAGAGTGAGAGAGGCTAAAAGAAAAACAAAGAAAAACAGGTGCAATTTTAGCACGGCAGCAATGAGCTGCAGCCACTTGTGGTTCAGACTCATTTTGTGGCGTGATGGGATATATGCGGCTACATTATAACGGTTAGGTTTATCATTTTTATGGCGTAACCCAGCAGGGAGAACAATGTGATCGGAGGTTAAAATAGTCTCAAAGTGCTCTCTCTATTTCCACCCAGTAGATATAGGACAGATATTTGAGTCCATCGTAATAGGCTAAGTCCTCAGTGACCTCTCTCTTGTTTAGCTCTAGGCCTTGGGTCAGTGAAGAACAAACTGTCTTTGCAAAGTTTACAGCTGCTCACTTTGCACTTTTGCATTTAGATATACTCTGCCACGCTGCCATGTCTCTGAAAGAGAAATGGAGCAGCCGAGTACGCAGAGGCACTGTGCATCTTTCCTTTGTTAAATATTTAATCAAGTGTTTCAAGGAGTTTACCACATTTGTTTACCACAATTTACCAGCAAGTGCAATGTGGTTAGCCTAACGTGGCTGTTTCCATGCATGTGTGCGTGAGAGAGAGTGTGTCCCTGGGCTCTGTCTGGTGTCACTGAGGGTTGTTTCTCCTTAACGCATGCAAACAGCTCACATCACTTTAACGAGCCTTCCCGCCTCTTGTCTTCCCTGATGGGAGCGCTCCCATGATGCAGCCTGCTCCGCACACTCGCGCGCAGCGTGGCTCAACGCTATACTGATGGGTGCTTGCATTGCACTCCACACAACCAAACGATGATGCAAACTTTGGACATAACCACAAAAGATGCATTTATTGTCTTTAAACGGCACACGCGCAATTAAAACAACTCCCTGCCAGCAAAGACTCACAAAATATTTCTGCTACCAACCTGATGAGAGTTAATTGATGTCAAAGAGTTTTTCTGCTGCACGTAGAAACGTTTCATTCACAAGATAAACAGATCATCTAAATGCATTTTTTTTCATTTAATGCACAACAATATGCACTTCTTCTACTTTTCACCCTTTATCAAACTCTATGACCCTGACCTCATACATTAAACATCTTTCATAACAACAGAAAGACTATCACATAGGACAGAAAAATGTGCAAAGGGCCCCAGAGTCCTTTATATTTATATTAGATAAGTACTAATATGCATTCTACAAATTACTGGTGTTTTACATCAGGAGGGAACTGATGGTCATGGGCATTCAAAGAATTAATTAAAACTGTACGTATTCTCTCTTCTTATATATTCTGTCAACCTGCAACTGGGGATGCTGATTTATATTCAGTGTTTTGATATTCTTGCATTTAATTTGTTTTAATTTAATGTTACTGCTCCTTCTGTGTGCACAGTTATTTTCCAGCCTTTGTACAAAGCACTGAGTATATGTCCAATGTACAGTGGTTGTGGCAGAAACTTTGCCTCAGTTTTACTGTATGTACTGCACTGTAATGTTCTTCACATACACGCAAGCACAAGATGTGTCCTTTACAGAAAAGTGTTCATTCCACATCAACATTCTGGCTTGTCTTTCACAATTACATGATGATGAAATCACCAAGAACTAATGTGTTTCATCCATCAGCAATGACAATTTGTAGCACACAGACTGAGCTGGGAGTTACTGTAACATGTCAGGGTAACACAATGCAAATTAACCCTCACTTGCTGCCTATTTGAATGCATGTTGCTCTTCCCATTAGGCAGGCTTATTACATGATTTGTCTGAACGATTCAAGCCATGCAGCATCATTGCTCAGAACGCTGTTGTTAGAGGTGCTGGGATTTGTAGCATACTTTGAGCATTAACATGACTTGCATCTGCAGCCAAGTTCGAAGTGAGAGGCCTCACAGAGTTTTTTATTTTATTAGCCTTGCCTTCAGGTCTCCAAACACAACCCACTTAGTCTCCTTGACAGACACGGGAAGAGACAGATGGAAATACCGGCCCTGGGTCTCCCGTAAAGACCCTGATCCACCTCCTGAGTGAGGCCAGGAGCCGATCTGCAATGAGAAACCATGTTCTCATCGCACATCACATGTGAGCTGAGGCTTGACGCACAAGCAAAACCACAGAACAAGTTACAAAACTAACTGAGTCCGTGATTTAAGCTTAATGTGCTTGTGATGGATCCACTCTCGAGGATGTGTGAATGTTTCTTAGAAAGCTCACCTCCTGATTCAAATTTTTTCACTATTTTGTTACACATCTCAATCAACAGAAAGCTTCTTCTCATCTCGACTGAGATGTGTGAAGGTCATTCCTCCCCCTTCTTAACTTCCTGTATCGGTCCCCTCTCTACCAGCGATGACACTGCAATCTGAAACAAACTCACTCAGTAGAGAAAGAAACAGCTTGAAACAGAAACCATGGACCTCATCGTCTAATCTCTGTTGGGAAAAAAGTAGTCACACAGCAAGACCAGGTGTGCAGATCAACCTTATCTAATAGCTGAAGGGTGTGTGTGTGTGTGTGTGTGTGTGTCTGTGTGTGTGTCTGTGTTTGTGTGCATATTAGGTTCCATTATAAGAACAGGTTGCCTGGCTCCATATGTGCGCAGTGTGCGGGGAAGCTGGGAAAACAAGGTTCTCCGTGGCCCTCTGTGTTATTGCTACCTCCCGCCTCCCCAAGCCGTGTTTGAAGACAGGAAATACGAGTCAGACCGCGGTCCGAGGGGCATGTGGCAATGGTTTATACTCCGATGACCCCTGACCTATCCTCTCCACCCCCGCCCGCTCTCTCACACCACTCCCCTGGACCCTCAAACACTCTCCCCTGAGTATGGGCCCGAGAATAAGGCGGCCTGACTGGGCCAAGCCCGGCCCGGCTCGGCCTAACCCAGCCCAGCACAATAGACCCTGCGTTCTTGGATTTGTTTGAATGAGCAATGAAAAACAGATGGACTCCGAGGCAAGGACTGAGAAGAGGAGAGGAGCGAGAGGAAGAAAGAAAGGGAGTCTTGTAAAATATTTGCGAAGAAAAATAACCCAGGGAAGCTGTCTAATTATATCTATTTGTCTTGTGTGGTTTTGCTGGGGAGGCCATGTGGTCTCCCCGGCTGCTCCATGGTTCATTTTTCACATTATCTGATCCTGGATGGAGAGTAAAAAAGAAGAAGGTGGGTTTCAGGGCAGTGGGTGGGATGTGTGGGGGGGCTCGATGGGAGGGAGGGGTTGTGGTGAGGTGTGGGGGGGGAGAGAGAGACCGGCCTCAGGGATGTTAAATGTGGTAAAAAGCCTTCAGGGTCCCAGAGGTTTCATGTATTTGACTGCTCCACCGGCCTCTTTCGGGTATAATGATAAGGATTACTTCTCTAATCTAACAGCGTTCATCAATCTTCATCAAAAACACAGGCCCTTTCGCCGTATCATGCCGTTTCTCTAACAAAAGAAATATTTGGTGGGCCATTCAGGGCCGTACTCTTTGAATCTCTCTTTCAACTCTTTCTTGCTCATTTTGCAGGTCATTAAACGAAGTTCCTCAAACAGCTGTGTAATATCCTTATTTTCCAGCCTTATGGAATCCAGATTCTTTCTAATCTGAACCATGAAGTTGTCTCACATCTTAAATTCAGTTTTTTTTATCCACACATGGTCATTTGTTTAACTAATATTCTCAGCAACAGGAGAAAACAACACATCGGTTCATCTATATATATATACATGTATAGATATATATGTATATAGGGTTAGGGTATATATATATGGTGTGGTGACATACTGGAACTAAAACTTAGAGCCCGTTTGCTCAAGTTCACCATATTATGAGCCGACCACCCATGACAGTACCACTGGACACTTGTAACTTTCCTCTGATACAGATAGTCCTCTTCCTGTCATGCCTCCCCTTTTTTTGTCTCCCAAGCATGCCCACCAATCACATCCAGCCACAACCAGTCTGCGTGTTGATGTCCTCACTCAGCTAACGGCTCTCGATCACTCTCTGTCACCTCATTCTGTCCAGATCCATCCCGTCCCTGCCTGTCAGTCAGTCAGTCAGTCGGCAGGCAGCTCGTTGACTGTTGCATGACTTCTGAAAGTCCTCACTTTGTTTCGGTTAGGTGGTGGGGGATTGTAGATTTTTTTTTTTTTTAGTCTGCCTGCCTAGCTTGTGGTTTCTCCCTCCCAGCTCCTCACGATATTCTCAAGTTCTCAACCATCAAAAGTTGAAAAGGAAGAGCTCTTCATGGTGGGTGACAGCGTTAATAAGGATGATAATGATGTCACGGCTTGTGACATCATCACAGTGTGCCAGCCAGCAGAACAAAAGAGGGCTCTGCCCGGTCTTCCTAGCTGTCTTGGCAGCAGCAGAGGGAGGGAAAGAGCGCCCAAAGATTGATGTTTCCATTTGGCTTTCAGTTTAATTCTGCCGCTCTGTTCGCATATTCAAATTTTCCTGTGTGAGCTTTTGTAAGGGAGGAAAACATTTTGATTTGTTCTGCCGACTTTATATCTCTATTACTGCCTGGAATGAAAGCACTCCGTCAGTTCATGCAGGATATCCGGTGATTTGGCTCCCCGCTCCAAATCTTTGACGCTATTTAAAATGTATTGTTTTCTCAAAGATGCCTGTGCCCAGCCTCTGTCTTCTCTCTCCTCTCTCTCTCTCTCTCCTCCCCTCTCTCCACTGTGTGTCTCTCCATCTCTTCCTCCCTCACCCTCTTTCTTTCTCCCTCGCCTACATCTCTATCTGTCCTCTTGCAGGACTCAGAGAGAAAGGGCTTCATGAACAAGCTTTATGCCATTCAAGACGTGTGCATCAGCGTGCAGAATGCACTGGATGAAGTGGCCTCCTATGGCGAGAGGATAAAGAAGTGAGTCGTAAGCCCACTCCTCGGCACCCGGCCCGCTCCTCTCTTCTCTGCACGTCCGGGTGTTTGTTTTTTTTTTTTTCCCGCGATGCCAGGTTGCCCCGCTTCCCCTTGTCAGCCTAACTGAATATAACTCGGTGCAGCTCACAGGAAACGCTGCCAGCATGACACCCAACGCCGAGAGACGAACACACAGGCTGTCTGTATTTATGTCCATTGCATCTCACTTAACCCTGCATGACCTCCAAACTAAATCATCTACAAACTAGATTAAACACACTTCATTGCACATGGACACACACAAACTTTTTTTTTTTTTTTTCCCTACTGTACACTCCTGCATACACACGCGCCCTCGCTTTCACGCAGATGCGTACACAGCCAAAGGGAAGGCTGGCGATTTAGTTTTGATTAAAAGCTGCAGTAAAAAAAAAAAAGAGTCGGGCTGAAGGTTCCTTCCACAGCTACAGGTAAAAACATTTTAAATCAAATGGAAACATCTTTGACCTGTTTTTTCTGTAAGGTTGAGAGCATTTTCCTGATTATGGTGTGAGTTGTATTCAGCTGAAGCCCATTTTCACCCCTTGCAATGCTGACCTGTGAGACTTTAGGTGAAGTTATTTCCTTGGGCACAATTGCAGCGAGTGTGATGAATTTGCAGAGCAGGGGCATCCGGATCAGCTTGTTTGGGGTTTGAAAAGTATTAAAATGCCCTCGCTGACTCCTAACTCTTTTTCTCTGCATGTTTGGCTGGAATGAGCTTTTCCGTGTCTGTTTACAGCCCATTTCTCCTCTCTTTGCAGCACATTTAACTGGACTGTGCCTTTCTTAAGCTGGCTGGCCATCGTGTCTCTTGGAGTGGCCACCACCATCCTGTACTTCATCCCTCTGAGATACATTGTGCTGGCCTGGGGTGAGCGAAAGTCAGAAATGTTTATTTACATGTTGAGAGCAAGTAATTGAGTTTAACAAGCATGTTTAGATGTGATATGATTTTAAGTAGCAAAGCAGTGCAGTTTCTGAGTTCCTCTGCTGATTTGTATGTATTGTATCGGAGAAAAACAGAGTTGAAGTTTGTATTTCACTCCCGGTGAATGCTATTGATTGCATTTTTTTTGGAGAGTGCAGCAACCATAAAGGCTTTAACGACTTGCATGACATCCAGCTTGTTCTGATGTCAACCTCTCTCTTCTTTCAGCTCTGCCCCTCTTACCCCCAACCTTTTTTTTTCTCTCTCTCTCTCTACAGGGGTGAATAAATTCACCAAGAAGCTGCGAGACCCTTACACCATAGATAACAACGAGCTGCTAGACTTTCTGTCCAGAGTGCCCTCAGATGTACAAGTGGTGGGTGAACTTTCCACTTTCATCTTTGTCTCATCTTTTAAAAAATTTTTTTTTGACAACGCATCTGCCAGTTCCAGACACGAGCAAGGGTTAAGGCTCCTTTTATGATCTCCTCTGTCTCCAACTCTCTCTGCTTTCTCTCTTTTTCGTCTTTTTCTCAGCCGTCGGCGCCTCTCTGTTGTACTTTTCATGTGAACCGACTATTGTTTTAATCAGACAGACATCTAATCTAATTGTTTCAAAGTCATTTCTGTGTTTTTCCTATTAATAGCTTCCTAGTCTAATTCAATTTCCACATAGATAGCTGGAACTGTGTAATAAGATAACGAGGTTAAGTGAGTTTAGTGCCCAGCATATAACTAGGTTGATTGACTCCATGCACATACACTCACACGCAATTACAGCTAGCTGTTGTTTCCCAGCTCTGTCAGTAATTGGAACAGAGTGAAAACCAACAGTTAACCAGCCCCATGCGGTTTTGCTTCTACATTAACCGTGAGATCAGATTAACTTTGTGGCTGAAGACTGCAGATGCTTCGTTAGGTAAAATATGGTGTGTGCATGTGTGTGTGTGTATGTTAGCTGTAACGTGCTGTGCTGCTCAGGACAAAGTGCAGTTTAAACTGCAATTAAGCGGCAGCTTGTGAAAGTCGTTGAGTTATCCAGCACCGACGGTGTCCGCTGTGGCCGTTAAGCCCCGCTGTGCTGAGTTCAATACACACACACACACACACTTGAACACACAGATAAACACACACATACAGGCTGAGGCTGAACGACCTGGGGCCTCCGATACGACCAATCCCCTGCCACATCAGCGCTGACACACTTCCTCTTTGATCGCTTGTTGCACACAACTTCTTTCATCTTTACAGGGTCATAATCCTTGCTCCCCTGCACACCAACCAGCCAACCCCCCTGTGTTCTCCCCTTTTCGGCCCCCTTGCATTTTTATAGTTTCTTGGTTTACTGGGCCTGCTGCAGCAGTGGGTGCCAGGCAGGTAGCCATCGACTCAAATGAGCTCAAGCTGTCCCCTCTGGTGAAGTGCAGCCACCTTACACACCTGGAGCCTGGAGGAACGGGGCGGTGAAGGGGCCCAGCCCCGGCAGGTATGAGGCCTTTACAAGGCCCCTAATGAGGGCCTGCTGGCTGGGGAAGGTGGGGACAGACACGGTGCTCTGGTCTGGTGCTCGTGCTGCTGGAGTTGTGCCTACTGTATAAGTAATACTGTAACTGCTACTGTAACGATTATTGCCGCAGCTGTTGGAATAGTAATTGTTGCCAGGTTTGCCTGACAGTTTGGAGGCTTGCCGAGTAATGAGGGTGAAAGACCAAGGGAGAGGGGGTAAGAATAGACTTTCAAGAGGGGAAAAGATGGGGATGGAAATAGAGAAACTGGAGGAGGAATGAGGACAGAAAGTACAAGCAGAGTCAGTTGATGGATAGTCTGGGATGACTGTTTAGTGAAGGTTAGTCTTGTTTATACTAATAAAATAAAGGTCATTAAAATTTAGATTCCCTGCTTAGTCAGCTGATAGAGAGCTGAGACCTTCGCCGTTCACTTTGTCACCAAATCCAAAGGTTAATTTCTCCGAAAAGACACTCCGCAGTGTGATCCCCGGCTAAAAACAGATCAGAACGTTCTGCTCTGCGGTGCATCCCACTGCTGCCTGCGGTGCTGGGTTCACCTCATTGCCTGCCCCCCCAACTTACTGGGTCAAAGCAGTCTGTGGGGATTAAGCCCTTTAGGCTCCGGGATGATGCACAGAGGTGCCGGGGTCCAAATGGAGCATCTCCTCCAGGCACGTGTCCATGGCACCCACTGGTATCGGTGCAAGGGCCCACTATGCCTCATACCCTGGATGACTAATGAAGTGCTATTTCAGGGCCCTGGTGTGACCTAACACACATACATAATTACACACACACATGCTCTCCCAGCAGTGGTGCATGTGAGGTGGGTTGGGGGTATTAGAGGGTAGTGTTCCGCATCATTTGGAGGTGCTTCGGTGCAGCTAGAACTGATGAGGTTCTAATGACTTCGTACACAAAAGGGCATCCACACTAGGCCACAGTCCATCATGGCTAACTGCGTGTAGCTGTGCAGCGTCGCAGCAAGCGTGGAACAGCTTTTGGACTCATTATATTCTATCTTTCATTGATGTACAGGAACTTTTGCATGTAGTGGGCAAAAAAAAACACTCACCCCACCTCAGTTGTACAGTTAATGAAAGGAACTTAAGTCCTGCAACCGAGCTCTTTAAATCAATGACACTGGGCCCCTAACAGCACTGTCAAACACCCTTTAAACACCAAAAACCCAGTGGTGCATGGAAGCCACATCAGGCAGAGTTACCTTTTACCACCTGAACAGTTTACTTAAATCATTATATCCTTCTGTGTGCAACAGTGTTCAAGACAGCCATGGTATTTAACGCATGTGTGTGTGCGCATGTGTGTGAGAGAGTCACTGTCCCTCTCTGGGTAACAGTTTCTCGAATCTGGCTTGGATCTCTTACCAGCACAAGCTATCGTTATGCTCATGATCAGGGAATCCTTCATGTCCTGTTAAACGAGGCCAAACTGAGCACCTTTATAGTGCTAAGTATTCCCTACCTGGCGTTTGGGAGGTGTCAGTGCACTAGTATGTTTTACGACGCCATTAGCCATGCGAGCGAGGGAGTGCATAAGTAGGGTGGAGGCAATTAGCATGCCAAGTGGCCCTTTATGATGGGTGTAAAGTAGCAGGATCAAACCCCCAGTACAAAAATAAGCATGAATTCCAATTAAGCGCCTAATGAGCGGAGAGGTGTGGGGTTAATATTTTTAGACAACATTTATGTTGGGGATGAAACCTCTTCGGACACACGAGAGGGGGTCAAAGGCAGGAGAGTTAAAGGTTGAACCGTTGCCACATGCCATCACTTATATCTAGCGGAGGTCTCTCTCTCCTTCACTTTGTCCTTCTCCACTTCTGTGACAAAATTCTAACATTTCACTGCTAGTGGCCAATTAGTCACCGTTCAGTATGTCACGTTACAGCAGCTAACAGGCAAAACTTTTCTTTACTTTGTACGTTTTTGTTTTTTTTTGTGCCTACTGCTTTATGTCACCTTGACATGCCTTTTTCTTCCCCGGCAATAGACGTGAATGCTGAATCCTCGGATCTGCAGATGTGTGAACTATACACAATAGTGTTTCCCTGGAAACATTTAATAACCCTTATGCTCCATTAGGTGTCACATGAGATGAAACCTTCTGAGTTTTGTGCTCCCCGGAAGGAATGGGAAAACAAAATATCATTAAAATGTTGCTCCCAAGTCTCTCTTGATTTAATTTATTTGCTTATTGCCCTTTTTTTATCATTATTATTATTATTATTATTATTATTATTATTATTATTATTATCATCATGCTGCTCACTGTCAGCCACCACGCTTTCGCCTCGTCTGTCTGCCCACACTGACATCACCGAAAACACTGTCAAAGGTTCACTGTGAGAGGGAGCGAGAATGAGAGGCAGCAAGAGAGGAGCAGGACCCGGGATGCTTTGTGGGTAACACCGTTAAACGAAGCACGATGCACAGTACACGGCGCCCCTTCAGCAGAGCACACTTCAAAGCCTGTTTTGCACTTGTACTGTCAACATTTGGGAGAGGAGAGGAGCGAGGGTGGTGCAGCCTTTGAGCGGCGCCGGGTCTTTACCCACTGCCTCTCTTGTCGATGTTTCCTTTAAGCTTCCCCACTCGCGCTACCAAATTGCTTATGTGCTCGCTGCATTACCACACTTTTTCACTTTTTTTTTTTTTTTTTTACTTTCACCCAATTCTGGTTTCTTTTATTTTGCTAACGTCCCACTTTCTCCTTCGCCTCCTCTGCCTTTTTTTTTTCTTTACTGTTTTTCCACTTTAACTAGCTCTTGTTTTCTGCGTCATTTTTGGTGTTTCTGTGTGAGTGAGTGTGTGTGTTTGTGTGTGCGTGTGTGTTATTAGGTGAGGTGAGCTGAGGAGCCAAGGGTATAGCATCAGGCAGGCCTGTCACCTGTAAGGTGGAATTGAACCTGTGACGCATGAGCCCCGTTTCTCTCGGGCTGGCAGCTCTTCACAGAGAAAACTCCTGTTTGATTGAGATACCGTTTTTTTTCCTGCAGCCTCTCCTTTTGTCGATCCCCTTCGCTACACTTCATGAGAAACAAAACCCTACTTTTCTACTGACATGCAAACTCTTCTTTTTTTTTGTTGTTTGTCTGCACTCACAAAGAGTTTTGTTTGGACAGGAATGTCAACGCGCAGAATTAAATTGGCTGTTTCTTTCTGCTGCTGTAGGCGTTTGGCCGTATAATGGGACCACTAACAGCCAGTGATCCCGCGCAATATCTGTCCTACTTTTAAATCCATGTTAGCTCGCTTCAAGCTGCTAGCAAACAATGAGCGAGAATGAGTTGCATACGGAGAAACATTTTTGACAAAGTTGGATTTTTTTTTTTTTTAAATTTGCCCCCCAATTATTTGATATTACGAGTGTGTCCATGTGTCAACGCTACATACGGACGCACTGTTACTCTTTTTACCCGTGAGTGAATTAAACCACTCAACCGTTCAGTGCCTTATTCATCCGTGGATGCACCACTGTCATTGATCGCAGTCAATGTGGGCAGTGTGCCAGGACTGTCATGGTCCCCAAAGGAAACAACTGCGCTAACACACATGCACACACACCCACACGCACTCACACACAGATGGGGTGATATAAACCCCTCTCTGTCCCCTGGGCTTTTGCTCCGTTGTCTGCTTTGGTTGGCAGGGCTATAAAAGGATCCACACCCACATGAGGACAGTATCTGTCATCGCCCGAGTGTCCGCAGATCTCCCTCCCGTCTCACCCGCTCTCATCTTAACTCTCATTGTTTTCTCTCCCGTGGACTTTGTTAGTTTGTCTCACTTTTTGCCCTTCCTCCCTTCATCTCTCTGTCTATTTTTGTGACTCCTTTCTATCGCTTCCCATCATTCTCCACCTGGATTATTTCCTCATCGCCCTCAGACTGTCTCCCAGTCTCTCTTAGCCTCTCACTGTATCCAATAAAGCGGTTGTGTTTGTACAGCTGTTTGGTAGGATGTTAGTTTGCCTTGTGGACAGTGCAGAGTATCCCGATCTGTATCAGTGCAGTCTGGCTGGTTAGTGAGGCGTAGAGAGCAACACATGCTGGCCTAACCGCTCTGTAGGCACCTTAACGAGACATTGGTGACCACCACTGCGAGAGAGAGGAAGTACCCCCCCTGTATGTGTATGTGTATGTTTGTGTATGTGTGTGCAGAGTGTGGAATTATATGGGATTTTAATGATACAAGAGTGTTGTGTTTCCGCATTATGTGGGTGGTGCTAAATGTGTGTGTGTGTGTGTGTGTGTGTGTATGTTCTTGTTGCTGGTATCCATATGTGTCTTCATTGTTGAGCATACACACACCAACACACACACACACACACACACACACACACGCAGAGGCATCATCGCATCTCATACTTGTACACTGCTAGCAGAGGATACCGGAAGGCGTCATTGAAGCGACAGTGGGAACCAGTGGAAGATGGATGATGAAGGCTCGTTCCCAGCCAGCGCGGAGAGACGCTGCTGTTCCCGTCCACGGCAGACAGAGCCACCGCGAGACAGAACAGAGAAAACCATATTAACGTCAGCTTGTTGTCTGCCTGGAGAATCAGAGAGGGTGTCAGTCAGTCAGACAGGCAGAGTAGCCTACAGTACATCAGCCTGGGAAGGATCCCACAGATGATACTGGCTCTTTGGTGCTGTGACTGTTAAGTCTTGTGGGTTTTTCTTTTTTTTTTCTCTTCTATTAGTATTCTGATTCAGTGGCTAGTGCTTGTCAGTGTCTTGAATCTGTCTAGGCTAGCGACTGTATTCTGTGTGTGCATGCACAAGTGTGTGTGTGTGTGTGTGTGTGTGTGTGTACATCTGAAAGTGAGAGACTGCCGGAGTGACAGTCTCTGGTTGTTGATGCTCAGACACTGTGATGCCGTTGCGTGTTGAGTGTCCATCACTTAAGAGCAGTTTTCTTTCTAAGCTCTGCTGCTCACCGTCGTTGCACAGCGTCACACTCCCTCAATAAAAAATGCTGAACATGTCCTAAAGTGGTTGTAATGCGAAACTAAAATGTCTGTTTTAAGTCATTAGTGATGCAATGGGGACACAAATGCAGCAATTTGATATTTATTGTGTTAGTTAATTAACGGGCTAATGGAAAACTTTAGAAAACTTTGGAAAGTTACTCATTAGGATAAATGAGAACATGAATATGACTCTCATTTCCCTGTTAAAGCAACGTTATGTAACTACTTAGCCTTATATTAATAGCTTAAATTTTTATTTAATGCATAAGTGTAGTTTTCTAAAGATGTTTAACATCAGTAATGTGTTGAAAGTGAAGTAACTACAGCTACAAGCCAAGCTGTGGCTGCAGGTTTGAAAGGGTTACGGTGTGTTGTTTCTACCTTCTGTTTCCTTCCCATCTCTCTGCCCTTTCTCTCTCCCCACCATCTTGCCATGCTGATATGACTCTGTTGTCTCTCCAAGCTTTCCCATGAGGCCTTGCCCTGTTCTCTGTTTGTTTGTGTGATCCCTTCCCTTCGGCCACTGTCCCACATCTGTGGAAGTATGTGTGTGTTCACGGGTGTATTTGTGTGCAAGCACGAGTGTATTAGAAGCTTTGAACAGTGTACATGAATTGTGTGTGTGTGTGTGTGTGTGCGTGTGTGTGTGTTTTAATCAGTGTGTAATCCCCTCCCTGAGGCCACTGTTCCACACAGCTGGACTCAGAGAGCCTCTGGAGGGTTTCTGTGCAATTCAAGCATCCTTTGCTCTTTCCACCTGACCGGGTGGTGTGTGGTGTGTATTTTTGTGCGTGTGTATGTGCGTGCACTCATGCCTGCATGTGTGTTTGTGTGTTTTAACAGGTGCAGTATCGAGAGCTGAAACTGGATCCCAATCCTAGTCCAAATAAAAGGAAGAAAAACAACCCCGGGTAGATGACTGTGTCCGCCCACCAACTCCTCTCTTCTCCACTTTTCTTCTCGTGATCTATTACTGGACACTGAGGAGCAGAGGAGGAAGACGGCTCTGGACCAGCTTGGCTCAGCTATCCTTCCCTTTTTTTTCCCTCTCCTATTTTCTTCTCTTAAATCTCCTTTTTCTCTCTTCAGTTACTCATGATGTACAATACAGTTTCCCAAAGTGTAATTTTTGTAAAAAAAAAGAAAAAGAGAGAGATGAGTGCAAAAAAAAAAAAAAAAATCTCTTGAATTATTCTTACCACCATTATGCTTTTTAGTTGATTTGAAAGGCGAGTGGGAAGGATGGATGGAATGACCTTTTCCTCAGCCGTGCGAGCCACTCTCCTCCTCTCTTGTCTCCATCGCTCTGACAGCTCGGAGGACTCGGACCATTTGCTTGCCACAAGTGTCACACGATGAGTAAAATGAGTTTTAACATGAATATACTCACCATCCCAAAAAAAGACATTTTCTGTGTGTCAATATACATCAAAATACAAGCCTTATACTAACATTTCTGCATCAGTGCTCCGCAACAGACTTCAGTTTTTTAAGCTCACATTGTTAGTTATGAAATGATTTTGGTAATACGCTGATATTTTCTAATTGTTTTTTTGTACTGAGGTATCTTTTCCTTTCCTTCCTTCCTCTCTTGGATGTGTTAATAATGCTATGTTCAGTGGCAGTAATTTGGATCGTCTCCACTTAACTCAGCCGGCCAAGTTGATTAGCAATTACAGTGGTAGCCTCCAGATAAACACAAACACAGAACTGAACCAACAGGCTGAATGTATGTGGTGGAATCTGTCTGTGTTGTAACAAAAAATGGCCAAATCTGCTTTTTATTGAAGATTAAAAAAAAAAAAAAAATCAAACTACAGGTAACAGTGGCACTCAGGAGGAAATGGTGGCAGGTGAAGATGTCTATGAGCTGGATCGAAGTCAGATGTTTCAGTTATTCCGGATACAGTTTAGCCGGGTGGCGTTAGAGGACGCAGGAGTAACTCCATCTGTGTAATGCACATTTTGCAAGTTTGAGAGCAAGGCGGATAAACAGAGGCATGTCAAGTCTCTTAAAAATGGATGCTGAGGTGCCATAAGAGAGCCAACTGCATCTTTTCTGCAGGACAGCTAAGGGGGCTGCCAACAATTGCTAATAAATACAACAATTTGCACGAGAGCGAGTAAAAAAATGTGATCACAGGCAATTTCATTTCTGACCCTCTTGCACAGGCTGGCAAGTGACAAAAACATTAGTGTTTAACTCTGGGTGTTAGTGTAAAGTACAGTGGATCTGTTCTTAAAATAGATAGTGATTATATAATCATCATTATGATAATAACCCAAAGGAAAAAAAAAAAGCAATACTGCGGCATATCAAACAGTTGGTGTTATGCCCCTGAGCTTTATCACTTACTAAATGTCCAGATAATTTATCTGCAGCCTTGTTCAACTCCATGAAAACATGTCAAGATCCTCAGTCAGTCAATCAGTGAGACGCCGTCTGTCTGTCTGACTGTCTGACTGTCTGTCTGTCAGGAGGCGCAGCAGCCTGGGCCTTCTGCCGTCGTGGTGTTAATATAGATGTCACCCCGTCCATGCAGAGTGTCGCCAGCCAGGCAGGCAGGCAGGCCGGCCTTCGGGCAGCTGCGGCCCTAATCTTGTTTGAAAAGGCTGGTCTCCTCTCCTCTCATGTCCCTGTGTGTGTGTGTGTGTGTGTGTGTGTGTTTACCTCGGCGGCCACACACACACACACACGAGAG
>JAQMCX010000048.1:13754750-13767878 GCA_029814765.1 Acanthurus leucopareius | reverse complement strand
GGGGGGTCGCGGCGCGGGTGGCGGCCGGGGCGCCCCGCCGCGCCCCCCCCCCCCCCCCCACCCCCCCCCCCCCCCCCACACACACACACACACACACGAGAGCATTCACCCCACACACACACACACACACACACACACACACACAGATGCACAAGCATGCATGCAGACACACACAAACACAAACACACAAAAAAAAACATCCTCCTCTGTGAAAACACTCCTTCTTTAAGAGATCTCGCATACACATGCTGTACCTACTCGCTCGCAGATGAAAGCATAACATCCCATTTGAGCAGGCACATTCTCTTCCTCTCAGGCACACACACACACACACACACTCGCACAAACATGCTCTCTGTGATGCGCTGCCCCAGGCTGGCCGCCCTCTCCATCTGCCCCACCTCCCGTGCCCACAGCTCAACTTTGATCTGTCTTCCCAGAGACACAGGCTTGTGTATGTAAGAGTGTTTGCGTATCCACGTTTATGCAATCAAAGACATGTTGCTTTTCTCAGCGTTGGTGTGTGTTACAATTGTATCACCCCCTCCAGCTGTAGACTGATGTGTAGATTCAGTTGATGCCTGTGTGTGTGTGTGTGTGTGTTCGTTCGTGTGGTGCAGCACAAGTGCCAGCTGTTATTTAGTGGGGATCTGGTGTATGAGGCCGTCAGCTAGATGAGCAGCAAGTCGCTGTGTGACAAGACAAGGCTCTGAGGGGACTTAGGCCTGAGATGTCATGGATGGAAGGATATGTGTGTGCGCGTGTGTGTGTGTGTGTGTGTGTGTGTGTTATGCTATTTCAGACCTCTCTTCCTATCATGCCTCTCTCTCCGTTCGCTCTCTGCGGTTCCCTCATTCGTCAGTGAACGGGGTTGCGACCCTGTCTGAAGGGGACAGTCTCCTGGGCTTCTTGCTGATCATCTGCTGAAAGATCACAGCTCAGGCTCCGTTTGAGGAGGCCTCCTCACATTCTGATCCCTGCCACCATCTTTTTTTCCCCTCCCCTCTTCTCCATCTTTTTACCCCTCTGTCTGTCTGTCTGTCTGTTCTTTCGCCTCTGTCTGCGTCACCCCTAAACCCCACCGCAACTCAAGCTCTCTTCTGCCATTTTGTCATCCTCTTGCCCTGCCTGTCTGCCTGCCATCGCCTCCCCCCACCCTCTCTCCCTCCCTCCCTCCCTCCCTCCTCACCCATCCATCTCCATGCTTAAATATCAACAGGCTCGGATCTGTCACTCTGGAGGGCCATTGATTTTGTTTTGTTGCTTTGAGGAATCCACTTGAAAGACAATAACAGACTGTCCCTCAAGAGCGCCGTCGCAGACTGATTATAGCCTCCTCAACAAACACACTCTGCGGCTTGTAAAGGATGGCTTTTTATAATGCCTGAAGAGACTGTTTGAATACCTGATATGTACGTGTCTACTACTGTATGTAGTTCTTTTGCAGCAAATTGTGGTGACTATCGTGTGGTATTGCATCCGAATACCGTTTCTTATTATTTTTAATTTTTTTTTTTTGTCATTTATTATTGGGTTTTGACTGCATTTGCAAGCAAACCAAAGTGTTTTTTTATTTTGTATGACGTAGAGAAAAATATATTATAATAAGGAATGTATCAGATCGACAGCTGCAAAGGGAGAAAAAAAAAAAGCACTTTTATTTGCACCGAGTTGAAATGAGACTATTTATTTTTTAAATAAGACTGTACATAGCTAACTAATTATTAATTTATGTTTGTATTTTATACAGTATGCCTGTTGATGGTCTGGTGATATTGTAATGTAGGTGTATGCCTGTCTCATTTTTTTTAAAGATCTGTCTTTTTTTCCGCCTGCAATGTTGCCTGCCTGTGACATCATCTTCATGTGCCCAGTTCTGACCAATGACATTTCAGGGCAGGAATAATGAGCTGAGACATGGGTTGGTCAGGGGGGGTGATGGTGGTGGTGGTGGTGGAAGGAAATATGATGTATATTTTCCAGTATGAGAAATTAAATGCATCTGATGTATGTTGCTTATTTTGAAAGAAAAAAAAGAAAAAAAAAAAAGAGAAAACAAACACAAGATTAAATATTTTTTATCATCTTCAGAGTGTCTGGGTTATTGCGAAATCTGATTTCCACATCAACAATCTCATTTGTAAGCCAACACTGGGAGCAGCGAAAAAGGAATATAAGGCCATTTATCTCAGTCTGAGATACCGAGTGTGTTCACATTTCAGGTTCGGATTCCCGTCACACCACCTCTGCTGCCTCCTCACCCACTCTCCTCACCCACTCAACCCCCCACCCCCCACGACATGCAGGCCCGAGCCTCTTTCTTCATCCACGCTCATCTACAGGAAGTGGCTCATCCCTCAGTGCCGTCTGTGTGGCTGAAACCACGAGTGCACATCAGTGACTCGAACGTCTCAGGGGGAGCCTTTTCACTGTGGCCTTGTGGGTTGTTTTTTTGTTTTGTTATTTATTTTCTTGACCACTCTGCTGAGTTTACCAGTCAGTTATCTTTGTTTATTTTTTTTTTTTATAAAATACCAGTTATTAACAAATTTACAAGTGAAAAAAATATATTAATAAAAAAAAAATGAAGGCGAGCAGCAGTAGAAAACAAGAGCTGGAGGTAGTGGCAGTCCATACAAAAATGTTAGTGTTAACAAGCAGAACATTCAACATTCAACATAAATACTTTTTTTGGGACATTTTGCTTTTTCAAAATATAAAGTATTCAAATCTTAACTTTATAAAAAATCTCATCTTGTTATAATCAAAAATATATACTGGGTTTCTCTATAAAAATGAACAGATAACTTCCAAAACACACGCTTGCTGATTTTCCTAAATGGGAAAACAGATAAAGGCCACATTATTTTGGAGATGATCATCCACAGAAGGCCAGGAGGCGTTTGTTTGTGAGTTATGTGATTATAAAGTTTCGAGATGTGTCTAACTGACACACGACATTTCACGGTCGGACAGTCACGCTGTGCATTTAAGTCTTTTTCAGTGCTTTGTCATATTGATCCCACGTCACAAGTCAGCCAACAGCGCTTCTCCTCGAGACTTGAGGTTTTCCAGAATCACCATTAAAAACTGTGTGTTCTCTCCTTTGCATTCTTTCACCGCCTTGGGCACCTGCCCCAGGTAACTCCCTCTGCCGAGCTCCAACAGTGTCTCTGCGTCCTCTGCCAGCCTCACCGCCCGCTGGTCCGTCCATCTCAAAGCCACTTTTTGGAGGGAGTGTGTTTCCAGGGTCCTGATCAGCCTGCAGCCCAGGCTGTGGGGACTGTCACTGGGCTGCAGGCAGCTGGACAGGCCCCTCTCTTGCTGGTAGGAGGAAATGAGGTGGGCCAGCAGAGAGGACACGGCCTCCAGGAGGGGCAGGTTCAACACCTCAGTCAGTTCTCTGTTTCTCACGGCTGAGTCTCCGACCTGAGCGCTACGGAGCAGCTCCTCCCTCTGACTTTTTGCAGAGACCAGATCCAGTGCAGTGCGTCCGTCTCCGTCAGTCTGCTGCAGGAGAACTGAGCCTGGAAGAGGTAGAAGTATACATGATTAGACCACACAAACTCTACCGACTGTGAATTCAGTCATTTCTATCACATAGCCATCTTCATCCAAATGATTGCACTTAAAAAGAGTATATGCATGGATGAAGATGCTGCAGCAAGAGGAACCAACCTGCAACAAACCTCACTGAAAATATTTCCTCTAAACACTTTCTATATGTTAAAGAGTGGGGTAATTTGTAATTTTTTTAAAAACTAAAAACAAACCCAAAGGTCAACTAAACTTTGTTCAAAGCCTTCATCAACACTGAACAAAGATGGAGAGTCTGTGAGAGGATCTGTAAAAAGCTCTACTAAACCGAGACAACGTACTGCATTAAAGCACATTGTGTATCAAGCTGTCGGACTGCTCGAAACAAAATGCATGAATGTGCAGTATGAGGAGGTCACAGCTTCGTTACACAACAGGACAAAACAGATATAAAGCAATAAAGGATGTAAGTGGCATCACATGAAAATATTTATGTTTAAAATGAAGTTTAAAAGGGACTTAAAATCCTAATATTAGGCAGCATCCCATTGTGGCTTTGAGAGGCTGTGTTTTTTGTGATTTGACAGGATTTTTAAAAGTGATTTTTTTTATGGCAAATTGGCCCAAAAGTTGGAGGTTAATAAGTGTGATATAAACAGCCGGCTGAAGCTTCAGTGATAACATGACACTGACGTGCAGCCGAGCCACTGCAGGCTGCAGTGTCATGATCAAATAAGGCGGAAGGGAAGCTGTGCAGGTCAACGGCGGGACACGACAACAGATATAAATAGTGCACAGACTCATGAATGCATAACCTGTACAGTACACGCACAAACTCTCCCTGCACACACATTCACGGTGAAGCGAAGGAGACGGAGCGAACAGCTGTTTTCCCGCCGGGCCTCGATGCCAGCCGGGGGGCTTTTAGCTCACTTCAGCACTAACTTCAGCTGACACCCCCGTCTTAACTGTGTGACTGGCGGGTCACTCTGTGTTCGTGTAAAAGACGCAGAGTGTTAGCGACCCGATCGAGGCTCCACTTTCCTGCTGGCTTTTTTTTTTTTTTTTTGGATGTGATGCTGTGAGCGAGCTCATCGCTGTTATCGGCGACACCAACACAGAGACCTGCTGGGGGTGTCAGACCTCGACTACGATGTCAGAAAATGGCTCTGCTCAAAGTTTGCTCTTCATAACAAGGTGCGTGAGGACGTTTCGTAACAGCAAAAATTCGCGCTAATCGAAATCATTTGTGACTGCACCACAATTACCGTGTCTAGGTTCGCACTTAAAATGAAGATCTTTAATGTTATTGAGGGCGAAAGTGGCACTTGAAGGTACATCGATGTTAGAAGAAGTCATACAAACACAAGTATTTAAACTCACACTGAGAGCCTCTCTAACAACCTTGACTTTGCCCTTTCAGCCGTGCTTCACCGCATTTCAACTGGACATGACAGTCACAGCAGAACGTTCCACTTTTTTTTTTTCTCCTCTCAGGAAAAGTTAAAACAGTGACATTTACCATCTACTTTCTCTTCTCTTCTGCTTTGTCTCTTCAGACTGAAAGCCATTTTCCAGTGTCAGAAGGCCCGAGCGCACTTTGCCTACATGGAGCAGGTCGAGTCAAGTGCGAGCCCTTTGTTTGCTTTTAGATGGACCCATTTCTATGGCAAACTGCTCTCGATGGCACTTGACTGTTCAACCTCGGCGATGCCGCTGCCACTTGCGAGTTTACGGCTCTGTGGAGGCTCGGCGTGACACACACACACACCAACACCAACACACGTGGCTTCGTGACACCACTGCTGGCAGTTGTTTCTGTTAGACACACACTGTGGGGCGGCAGGAAGCATGATGCTTTAAAGCAGGGGCAATCATGTGTGTGTGTGTGTGTGTGTGTTTGTGAATGTGTGGTGCATTGTTACAACCTCCCAAATACCATTTTGACAAAAAAAGACAGCCTTGTTTTAAATGACGGTGTTAAAAAAAAAGAAAAGTTTTTAAAAAAATGGAGCGTTTTGAATTCTGAAAAATTGCCCTCCATCTCTCTGTCTGCCACAGAACCAACACTGTGTGCAGCGGTTATTAGATAATCGGCGAGAGCTCACGTAGCCGAGCAGCCTTTTAGTGCTTCAAGTCTGAGTGGCAAAAACTGAATCTGCATAAATTGAGGCACTAATCTACATAAACTTTTACATAAGCGGGGAAATTTCAAATGCAGGGGTCAGACATCGGGGGCAGCAGTCAAGGACGTAAGAGCACAGATTGGATCAAAGTGGCCACAAGAGAAAGAAGGCAGAGGGGAAGGGAGGGGGAGTGATGTGGCATGTGTGTGTGTGTGTGTGTGTGTGAGAGAGGGTGAGGTTGTTCACAGTGGGTCATAATCACCAGTTTTTTTGTTTTTTTTTTTATAACAAGCTGTCCTCACTGTTAGGCTCATCCAGTAGGAGTGGCATTCATGTGTAAAGCCGACTACAGCCAAGCAGAGACGTTCAGGTCGACCAGAATGTGGATATTTTGTGAAAACCACATCGATAGAAGCCCCATACGGACACAAAGGGGGCACCGTCATGTCTGCTGGAAAATGGATCCATCTTTGTCCCTTCCACATGAGTTTTAAAAAAAAAAAGAAAAAAGGATGGGATGTTTTTTGAAGACAGAGGCTCTTTTTTTTTTTTTTTTTTCTTCACAATGCATCCCATTCTGTGCTTTTCTTTGAGAGGGCCAGCCTTGGACTGTGCTCTGCAAGGGGCCTACAAGGTGCTTGGGTCCGGGCCACGAACCCAAGCACTCAGTGGAGTGTTTTCAACCGAACATGCAGAAAAGGGAGAAAAAAAAAAAAAAAAAAAAAAGGTAGAGCAAGGTTTACTTCTTCCACTCCTACTTCATACTTGTCCTTTCGCAAACATTTATTGCAGCAGTACTTGTCTTTAGATGGCACAACACAGGGACATCTAAACTGCTGCGGAATATAGAGAACACAGAAATGAACAAAAAGGGTAAAATTAACAAAAAAACACTCAAATCAAGATTAACAGGGGGTCCTTGAGATCATTCAAACTTTTAGGCCTTGAAAGTCTTTGAAATTAGACAATAAGAGACAAGGGTCATTGAAAATGCTTTGATTTAAATATTTCGTTCCAGAATAGAAACCGAAGTTCTTTAATAACCAATTTTTAATAAGCATTATTAAATAGTCTCAGCTCAGCTGTCTGCGCGTTAGTCTACTGCTGATGCGTCATCTCTTCACACGCGTTTCATTTAGCTGTGCTGTGCTGTGCTGTGCTGTGCTGTGCTGGGTTTGAATGTGGGAGCACTTCTCTGTGGTCTCTCGCATTGCTGTCTCTCGTTTAATTGTGGTTTGTGATATTCTGTGAAGCTCATTCTCATCATAAACATTCTGCGTCTTAAAAGGGGGCTTATTTACTGAATTGGACTATAAGCCTGCCATTGAGCATCTATTTCAGTCAGCACACACCCACCCCCCATTTGGTTATCTGTGTTATGCTGTTCTGTAAGGGCACCGACACTGACTCCCACACTGAGGGCCACCCAAGACAATTTAAACTGGTTTAAACAAACACTAACAAGTAAAGGCATTTTTTTCTTCTGTATCAGACTGATAATGGATACTGACAGTCTTTTCTCCAGCACTGATACAGTGCTGTGGGCCAGCCATGCAGGACTGTTGCAACGGTAATCAACCTTGATCCACAGCCATGTTGGGCCCCTGCATTTAAAGGAACTTTGGCCGTAAAAGTCTTGATTGTTGTTTAAGAGGTTGTGAAACCCTGTCAAGATACGTGCATGGATAAAAAACAGTATGTGCAGGAACTACATTAGCTAAATCTATAAATTACTTTACACTAGTCACTCTTGAAATTCATGAATTCCTTGCATCAGTTAAATAGGATGAAACTCCTACAGTATGTTCTCCCCTCATGGGAAAATAGCTTGTTGCAGCAGCAAAGATAACAGGAACAGGGATAATTTAAGCATAAAGCAGCAGACAAAGCAGCACTTATGAAAAAAGTCCGATTTCCATTTACGGCATTATTTTAGTGCTACAGAAACCACGTTGCACTGGTGTTCTCTTTTTACTTGCTTGCGGAAAAACTAGAAATGACTATAAATTGATCAGAAGCAATAATTCCATCCAAACTAGAATAACAAGAATTTGCTCCGGCGCTTTCAGACCAGTTCAACCTGCCGCCGTCTCTTAAAGATTGTCAACCGCAGCTCTGATCGTTCACAAGCGAGCTGCACGTCGCTAGAACGAGAGGAAGAAATGCGAGAAAAAGAAGCGCCAGTGTCCCTCGACGTCACTGTGTCAAACCCGTGTCTGACAGACAGGCTCCAACCAGAGGGATGACACTGGTATGGGGAGGAGAGGGCCCCCGCAGCACGGCCCTGGGCTCGGCTTGCCTGAAAGTCTGCATGACTGACTGTATGGCTGCGTGTTTGATTGTTGATCTGTCTGCCTGAAAGCTAACCGTGTCTGCCGGCGCGTTCTGTCTGCCGTTTGTCACATTTGCATCTTCACCTGCTTCACTTTCTCTCTTTTATTTCCATTAAGCATTGGTTTGTGTCTTTTTTGGGTTTTTTTTGGAGATTTTAACTGCATTTTCCTGTCTGTCTATACTTGTATTTTATTCCCACTGGACAAGAGAATCAGCTGCTGCTTATTATCCATCCTGAGATATAAAACACACACAGACACACACAAACAGTTATAAGACCAGAGGCTGGGGGGATGTTTTTTTTTTTGGTGCAGGGACGGCGACTGAAGTGAATCCAGGTATTGGCGCTGGGTGTCAGGTATGCTGCAGCAGAGATAAATACAACACCTGGGGGATTACATGAGAGCACGGGGTAATTACACATACATGAATGTGAAAATGCCCCGCTAAGACCTCGGCTCTACAGCTACAGCAGGAGGAGGAAATGCACATACTGAGCAAAAAGCCAGTGCCTGATGCACCAGCCAGATGCAGTCTGACTGCTTCACACACACACACACACAGACACACACACACACACAGACACACACACACGTACTTACATACACACACAGAGCGCAAAGCCCTTTTGCCTTTAGAGGGCAGGCGAAGACAAGAAATATAAAAGCGAGGGGGAGGAGGGGGAAAACTGGCGCAAAAAGAGGGAGGGAGGGAGGGAAGGAAAGAAAGATGCAGTACTCCCTCCCCCTATGTCTCTCTCTCTCTCTCTCTCTCCCTCTCTCTCTCTCCCTCTCTGTCTCTGGTCTGAGGCTGGGGCTGAGGCAGACAAGCTGGGAAGCAGGCAGCTCCACAGCATGGTAAACATCCTCTCTCTCTTTCTCTCTCCCCCCTCGTTGCCTGAATAAGAGAGGCAGGGCGAGTGTGTGAACTGCAGCCAGGGGCACGGCATCACATATCCACAGGGAGCTGCTAGCTAGCGACTAGAAACCACAGCAAAAACAACAAGGCCAACCAAGTGAAGCACCAAAGCAGCCAGCGGAGAGGCATCAGATGCAGGAAAATGAAAAAAATAAAAAAAAAACAGCCAGACATGTGAATATGCTAAAATCCCTCTCTGCTTTAGCAACAGTGCCTGAGCACTCAGTGAGATTTTCCTCCCCATTTTCATACCTTGATATTCAGAGTATAAAAAAAATGGCCTGAGGAGGTTAAATCAGATGAAGCAGTTTATCAATATCGTCTATCAATATTATTGAAAAGTGAACGCTGTTCTAATGTCACTGCTGCATTTCCCTTTTGAATTCAGCTTAAATTTCCCTCATGTCTCTCATACCCAGTGACAGACTTTGTGTTTTCAGTCACAAGCGAGCCTAATTTAAACATGTCGTGTGTGATTATGTGTTCATGTGCTCCTCACCCAAACACAGCCTGGTCAAGCACAGATTACAGTTGGATCATAGCGTTCAGGAGGAGGTGGGGCAGATAAGGAAGGATGTAAAAGCACGGACACCAACTGCTAGCTTTGTGTAATCCCCTGCCGCTCCGACACCTCCAGTGAGTGAGGGCATCAGATATACTCTGATTTACTGGATGCTGATCAGTGGTGGGCATTAAGCATCTTAAATAATCAGAGTGGAGCCCTAAAAAAAAAAAAAAATCTTATCTGGTCTCTTGAATCAGAAACAGCTAATCACTGCCATCCGCTGTTAGCTCTAATAACATGTCATGCACTCAGGACCTCATGCAGACGCAAATAAACAGTCAATATGACGCCATTAGAATGCAAAAAGGCCTCATGTAGTTTGTTGAAATATTTGGGATTAATCAAAAAAAGATTTTGACAGAAGTGGACTTAAAATGTGCCTTAAAAACAGCACACAAGAGGAAAAAACAATACTTGAATATCTATGAATGCAGAAGACCAGAGCAAGATGAAGACATGCAACAAATAAATTCATAAGTAAATGAACAAAGACTGATTGGTTGTCATCCTCAAAGCTCTCATGTGCACAATAACTGAATACAAATTTAACTTCCTGAGTTTTAGCTTTGCAGCAAAGACTAGTCCAAGAAGCACCATGACATGTTAGAAATTTCTTGCGTGTAGTTTTCGTTTTCCTGCCAAATGCAACACGCGTTTTGCAAAGGTAAGATGCAAAGAGACGCAAGCTTTGTGCAGATGATACAGCTCAAGGTGAGGTGCTTGTTTAGAAAAAAAGACCTTGCATTTACAGTTCTGTTGGGCTGAACTGAGAGTGGTGCTAAATGCTAATACCAGCATGCTAACATTCTCATTAAAACAATGCTGCAATAGTGTTTCATTACATTGTTTTAACTTGCTAACATTTGCTAATTAGCACTTAACAAAAAGTAAGGCTGATGGAATGTCATAAATTTTGCAGGTGATGCACGAGGAAGAGTAAGGGGGAAAACATCCAGAGTCAAGAACACATCTGGTGGAAAAACCATGACTGTCTGCACAGACCTGGCACCGATCCAATCAGTAGATGTTGAGATAATAAGTGGATAAATGAAAATTTAACTTGTTGGTAGTTAAATCACCTAAACACGTCTGAGGGATTTATCTTCTGGTGACCTACAAATTCTCTGACAATTCAGTATTCCTTTGCCTTTTGATAAGCCACAAAACACAGTTTTCACATGGACTATTAATTCAAGGTCAGTGGCCAGATACCACAACAAGCCAATGAGAAAATATGCCTTTTGTAAAATCGATTTGACACTGACATTGTGATGGCAAATTTAAACTCTCAACGTTTTTGTTGCACAAATAACTGCTTCCACTATGTGCACCGTACTTCCTGCTGCTCCAAACTCTTTAAAAGTACAACACTCATACACTGCAGCTTCTCATTGATAGATTGATTTAAGCAAACACACTCAAAATGCTGCTGAATGTCTTCATTCATGCTTCATTTGCACTATTTGACCCACTCCAGCAGAGTTCAAACCAACCATCACCAAACATTGTTGACTTCTTGTTAATAGATTTTCAAATACGTGAAGTTTCTTTTCTTATCTGTATTTTCTTTTTTTTTCAATACACCATTCAATTCCTTACAAAGTTGTCAGTGAATGTTTTAATTTTGGGAGGGTTGTAGCGCTGCCATTTTGTTCTGGTGGAGTGTGATGATAATTTAAGTTCAGGGCTAGAGCGTGAGCGCAGAGAACAGTCTTCATGGCCAACAACACGGAAATCATCTCTGGCCTGTGACCATGTTGTTTTTCTATTTTTTTAATCAACCCTAAAGCGAACAAAGCAAAAAAAGAAAAAGAAAATAAAAGAAGAATAAAACCTTGAAACTGGGTTTTGTGGATTGAAGAGCGTGATTTCCACACTTACAAATTCACCACTTTCATTTATTATTACTATGTGGTCCTTACGAATAAATATACAAAATTAAACTCTGGCAAAAACCTTGTTTGTGAAAAAGACGGCGGTGAAATAAATAATAAAAAAAAATGGTTTCCTGTTCCTCGGCCTCTGCTCTGCCCTTTTCACTGGAGCTGGCTCCCTGTGGCCTTCATGCTCTTTAAATCCTGCAGCTGTATTAAAAGGGCAAAATGAGTTTGAGTGTGTATTTGCACCATCAAGGTGCGGCTGGGCATAAATAGCCTGCAAGACACCATTTTGGTAACGAAAAAAAAAAAACGCAAAATCATCATCGCCCTTCATCTGTTTTAAACACACATTCACTCATTCACTCACACACACACACACACACATGGTGGGGTTATCTGAAAAAAGGGGTCTCTCTCCCTCCTCTTGGAGCACGATGAGGAACACCCGGGGAGACTGTTGGATAGAGCTCCCGACTTAATCCTGGCAACCACCCCAAAACACAGAAAGAAAGGTTGGGGGTGGGTGGGTGGGTGGGTTGGGTGTGTGTGTGTGTGTGTGTGTGTGTGTGTGGGGGGGGGTGATAGTGAGAGACAGGCAGGAAGAAGAGGAAAAAGAAGGAGAATCTAGTCAAAAAAAAAAAAAAAAATTCCCAGCGAGGGAAGTCCTTGAAATACAGCCTGGAGAAACCTGCAGTTGAAACATCAACACACCCGAGTGAAGCCGAGGGCTCCAAACACATCCTCGCCTCTAATAGTACGATTGCACAGCTCCTCGCAGTTGCCAGTTCAGGACCCACAGGGAAATAAGTGCAGAGCAGAATGAACTTTCTTTACCGCGTTGACAGTGAAGAGGCCCAAGTGTGTCTAAAGCACTACCTGTGTGTGTGTGTGTGTGTGTGGTTGTGTGTGTGTGTGTGTGTATATCTATGACAGAGATAGACAAACAGACAGAGACAAACCATGACTGACTGCAGAGGTCTGAGGGGACCGTGTGTTTCTTGTGCCACTGAGCAAATGACATCTTTCTGCTCCACAAACACTCGCTCACATTAAGATCTGCGGGGACCACGGGATGCTGTGCATTAACAGTGTGTGTGTGTGTGTGTGTATGTGTGTGCAAGAGAGATGCACAAAAAAATCCAAAGAGAGATTGAGGAGGCAGTCATGTAGCAACCTCTGCTGCCGTCTCTGAACTTGACTCAAGCCAAACAATTAGACAAAAGGGGAAACAACAAAAACACTTTTACACATACCTGCACAATTCTTTCTGCTCCTATACTCTCTCCCCTCCAAGCATCTAAATGAGTCTCTGTGTGTGTGTGCGCGTGAGTGGTTGTGTATGTGGTGTATGTAAATGTGTCTGTGTTTACAAGTCGAGGTGGACTGGCTGTGCTTACTAACACGGTGGGCTGTATTGAGAGGACGCCATCAGCGATTACGGTCACAGGGCCGAGTGGTGACAGCTTAAAGACTCTTTTCTTTATTTCTCCACCCTCTTTGCTCACCGACACGCCTCCTCTGTGCGTGTATGCGCGTGTGTGAGTGCGTGTGTGTGTGTGTGTGTGTGAGAGAGAGAGAGAGAGAGAGAGAGAGAGACAGAGAGAGAGGGGAGAGAGAGAGAGAGAGAGAGAGAGAGAGAGAGAGAGAGAGAGTGTGTGCCAGGTCTGAATTGCACAGCTAAAGACTCCAGGTAATTTTCCATTCCAATCAGGCTGGTACTGGCTGCTCTGGCCACCCTGCAAAATTTAAAACACTCCGACCAGCTGAG
>JAQMCX010000048.1:13668791-13752656 GCA_029814765.1 Acanthurus leucopareius | reverse complement strand
CTCTGACACCCGTCATGCTCACTTCAACCCTCCTGAGCTCAGACTGCATGTGGCACGCAAACATGCAGACACACAAGATAGTTTTGTTGTGACACATTCCCACAAAAAAAAAACAAAAAACCTGCATGTGAATTTCGCAGGCGGCGGATCCTGACTCCTCTAATCTCGTCAAAAAGACATTAACAGACATCTTATGGGGTGGTGCTGTAATTTGTTTGGACAGAAGCTGCAGAGCAGGATTGCACAAGGATTATGAAGACAAGCAGTGGGGGCAGAGGGAGAGGTTGTATAGATGATCTAGATATCATACAGTGAAAACGGAGACAACTGCCAGGGACTCTGGAGCCCAGTACCAGTCCTGTTTGTCTTAGGCACACTGTATGTGTGCAGCACATGAGTCTAAGAGTACTGCAGGTGACGATACATAGCAATTCTAATGGATTTGTCATAGGTAGCTTATCCTGATGCTAACATTAAAATTTGGCTAATTTGGTAGCATCATTGTTCTTAAGTGGATATTTTTCTTCTTTAAAAAAAAAAGACTTTTAATCTAAATGAAACATATCCTGGTTAAAGAAAAATTTAAATGACTGCAATGAAAATTTAAAGTCCTAACATGATATGAAATAATGTACACAACCTGAAAGCAAAGTTTAGAGACAAATCCAGGCTTTGAGTCTTAGGTTAGGATCAAATCCTGAAAAAAACCCTCCTTCATTTCCCAAGAAGTCATGGGAGAAAACTGGAAAAGGGCGGGCACTTTCAAAAAATACTTGGCAGCTGATTGGAGGAACGTTCTTGTCATCTACTTCAACCAATCAGATTAGAAAAACATTTGACAGACCTGAAGCCAGTTAGATGCAAACACATCTTTTCCATCTTTTAAGTGTTTTTCTTCACTTTGTTTCCAATGAAGCAACATTCTCAAATTGTGGTATAACTAATGGAGGAGCCATTGTTGTTTTTGAACAAAGTCACTTCATCACACCTGAACCATGTCTGCCCATAGCTGTCAGCAGATCCACATATGCTGCTGACTGGTAAGAACTGGTGCTCAAACTCCATGCCCTCCAGTTGGGAACACAAGCTCTCTGCTAGAAAATTTAAGTCTCCTGATGACATTGCCAGGGTTATTTTTTTTTCTAGACTTTGGAAAGCTCCCTCCAGAACCACAGAGGACATTATACAACGGCTTTCACAGACTGAATAGTAATCTTTGCAACAAATAAACCGAACTTGATGTGTTAAATCGGTCGAGTGGCCCATTAAAAGCCCCGACCATCAACAGGTCCCTCACTCTAACAGTTAAGATAAAAACCGGTCCCTGCTAATAAGGTCGAGAGCAGCATTCAATCTGTCAGTGAGCTCCGCTACATTTGTTGGCTACATTAAAGTGAAAGCTTGTCTTGGCCACAACAGCAGAGACATGCGGCCCACCGCTGCAGTAAATCATTAGCTAAATGGCTAATTCCACAGATTAGCTCTCTTGGCAGCCAACTGGCAAGACAAGTTTGAGGTGTTTTATTTTAACATTATATGATTCCATCAGGGTGACGGGGACCATTTGGTTTAATGGATCGTTTCACGGAAGATGGATTACATGAAGACATATGAAAACAGTAAAGTATATCCCATCCAATCAGAAACATATAAACATGTTACATTCAGCTTTGCTAGTAATTTTTGATTGAACCTGCCTGGGTTATGGAACTGACAAAGTACAGCATTTATGCCAATTTCATTGTCACAGCGTTAACTTTTAAAGGTACTGGAGAAAAATTTACACGCAAATGATGAAAGTTCTGCTTGTACTCTTATTGATAGATAGTTTCAGTTTTTGCAATTTATAATAACTTTTTTTCTGTAAAAATGCAACAAAAATGCAGCTTGCAATGTGGACTGACTCAAAGATACACCACAATGGTGCATTCATGTACATTCATTCATCATATAGATTAGAAAAATGACTCTCTTAATCTCAGGTTATCACACTCTAACGTTGGAGTGTGCAACCATAAAGGTGAACTCCCAAAAATATATTTCAGTCGATAAAAACGCAACCACTTAAGTCCATACTGACTCAGTGACTGTTTTGTATCAGCTTACATTACATCTTTAAAACTGAGTCTCTTGGTTTATGGGTGAAGTTTACTCACCTGCTTTCTCAAGTAGCATTGTGGCTATGTCCATATGTCCGTTTAGCAGGGCGTCATGCAGTGGACTGACTCCGCCCACCTGATTATTCAGCACAGGGGCAGGATGGTGGCGCAGCAAAGCCTCCACACATGCAGTGCTGCCATGGTTGCATGCTTCATGCAGAGGTGTCCAACCTGCATGGTCTTCACGGTCAACAAATAATGCACATGCACACAAACAAGAACACAATCAATGCAAATTTAATAGGAAACCTGAACAAACTGGAGATTAACAAAGTTATCTGGTATCTTTTAAAGTTGAAGAGACTTAATACATTTTTTCACGGTTTTTCGATATTTAAAGATTTGACTTTTGACCAAGAATTTACATGGAAAATGGTAACTGAAGTGTAATGTTTCATAAAGGCTTTTGGACACAGATGAATTTATATCTCCCAAAGTACAGTATTGGACAATTTTAATGTTCGACTGGAGTGTCCTGATGAAAGATTGAAGATTTGGACAGACTGGTTGTGGTCTGGACAGAATAACACACTTGGTTGTGTCCAAAAATAGCAAAAAGTTTCTGGAAGCAAGTAAGATTTTCTGTGTGTGCCAGAGTTGGCCAGATGTGACAGTCAAGCTGTATGTGGACAGGACTTGAGCAGCGAAATCTGGCATTTAATTTAATCTGGCCTGAAAAAACACAAACATGTGGCTCAAGTACTTGCAGAAATAAAATCTCAGCTAGCAACTAAGCTAGCAGGGGCTAACTGGCGAAACTGACAAGAGGCATCTTGCAAAGTGATAAAAGCTATTAGTGCCAACGATAAAGGTAATGCACACAGCTCCATTATTTGCATTGGAGTCATCAAATTCTTAAAGAAATTGTAAGCAATGGCTTTTCTTTTGGTATGAGACAAGGACATCGACATTTCTGAGCTATAACTGCTAAGAACTTATTAGCAATTATCAAAGTGTCATTAGGCTACTACCCATCGTATAAGCCTCTATTACATAATTATACAAAGATCTGTTAGCAACTCTAAAATGCTTCAGTTCGTTGTGTTTTACAGCATTTGTTCCAAAATTTTAAAGGTTATGGATGGAAAAATCCTATAGAATAATAAAAAAAAGACCTTTCGGCAAACATCGTAATGCAGATCTGTTTTATCTGATGAGAAAAGACTCCAACTTAAAATGTTCCGCGTAAGTTAATGTGGGCCTCATTTTCGCAGATAACTGCAAAGTGACAGCGGTAATTTTACGATTTAACATGTGTTTTTGCCTTATCGCATTTCGTACATCACTTCTCGCATCAGCTCCCCATCGAGATGCAAGTTAATTTAGGCTGCTATTTAAGGACAATTGCAAAATCGCAGAAACCTTTGAAATAGCACAACATTTTCATAAAAGGAGGGCAAGTCATTATATTTGACCTAAAGGGACAAAAGAAAGTCACTCTGAAATATCAAAAGGCATTCGATTCACTTAGCAAAGTCACCATAAAGCCATAAATCTGAGCCTCCAAACCCACACGCTCTTTCTAGACACACCCTTTACATTTTAGCTAAAGGTTAACCTCAATGATGACGCACACGCACTCCTATTTCTTCTCTCCTATTTTTTTTTTCTCCAATGCTAATCGCTCTTCGAAACCCCATAGCAAACAGTGGGAGTGAAGTGAGATGACGAGACTGAGGTTTACAGAGAAAAAGGGAAAGCGAGAAAGTCTTACCTTTAATGTTGACGTCCGTGCCAGGAATCGCCAGGATCTGAAGCACCGTTTCCACTTGGTTCCTCTTGCAAGCTCTGTGGAGGAGGGTCTCTCCTTCGACCAGGACACACACAACGGACAAACACACCCAAAAGAGAGAAGAGGCGGAAGAGAAGAGAGAAATCCAAAAATTAGGGTGTGCCCGATGTCCTGCCCATTGTCCCTTTCCATATGGGGAACACACCAATAAAATACCACAGACATGTCCCCAAACACCAAAAAAAAAAAAAAGAGAAAAAAGAAAAAAAAAGAAGCCTGACCTAAAAAAGTACGACCCGCCAATGAGGATGCGATTTAAGAAGAGTGATGAGAAAAGGGGGGAGATCTTTCAAGGGAAAAAAAAAAATGGGTGGAAAAAAAATTAAAGATGGAGAGTTGGGCTAATTCGCCACACTCTTTTCTTCTTTTTATAGACACAGAGATTTTCCACTTACACACCCCGAGTCCAACAAAGTTAACATTGGGGCAGTCGGCGAGTGAATGAATGTAGTGGTGAGAAAGTAATCTCGCTTCCTGTCCGCTCGTCCCTATATTGTTACTTGAGAGGAAGTTATGGTAGACAGCCCACGCACAAAGCCTCGAAAAGGATTCTTCACACATTCAGGGTTCAAAAGCTCGGCTGGGCATTGCCAGTGTCACCACGTGATGTTTAATCGGCAAACTACCAGTAAACAGGCATGGAAAAAACCTCTCAAGAACTCCATTTACATTTTTAAACACAATTTTCTCTATTCCCCCCTTCTTCCCTTCTTTTTTTCATCTCTACCCCCAAACTCCTCACATTTTCCTGATACAATATTAAACCAGGAATATATTAACGGGCCAGAGCCCCCTCTTTTCATGTATGGCTGAACTTCAGAGGGAAGTTAAAGGCCAAGCATGAGTGGCTCTGTGCTTGCCAGTATAATACAGAACTGCAAAGCCCGTAATAAATGCTTTACTAGCTCTCCCCAGGACGCCACGCCTGTACAGGGGCTCCACTCCAGCGCGCACAGAGCACAGACTGGGGCAAAAAAAAAAAGAGGTGGAGGATGAGAGGAAAAGGGAGGAAACAGGGGGGGGAAAGACAGAAGAAGCAGTGGAGGAGAGAGTGAAAGGATTTCCTGCATTTCAAAGCATACAAGGGGAAATATTGAAAATGCTAGCTCCTATTCATTCTGAGGAATTCCTTTTTTTCCAGGAGGTGTCTTTGAGGATGCGGAAGATGCATTAAATGCCATCTGAAGAGGCTGAAGAGTGAAGGATTAAAAAAAAAAAAAAAAAAAAAGGGAATGAAAGCATTTTATCAAGCCGAAGATCTTTTATGTTTTTTCCTAGAAATATGATCAAAACCTAACAAACTGAAATAAAATCAGTTTAGTTAAAAGTTTTAAAATGGAGAATTTTCTATTACTGTGTTTAGAAACAATTATAACACTCATTCATATATTATCCACATACTTCTGTTGAAAATGTTACAGAAACCCTCACAAGAGACTCTGCTAAAGATATGTTAGCTGGTGTAGCCAAGCCCTTGAGTAGCACAACACAACACCAAACACTGAATAAAATGTTGATAGAGTATCGACTCTGTGGACCTTGCAGACTTATATCATAAGTTAGGGAGTTACTGAATAGGTTGGTGGGTATTTAAAAGTGTAATGGAGTAATGCTGTCAATTAAACAGTTTAAAATGCCAAAAGATATAGAAACAGTTGCTAAAGTCCGACATGTTTTCTTAATTCTTAATTCAAATCTGCCAGAAATGTTTCACCAAATACTGATAATTCACAAACGCTGCACTTCATTTGATACCTTTGTATCAATTTAGTTCAATGCCCATCATGTGAATGGAAGCATTTACTTGCATGAGGTGCCACCACCACCAGTGCAGATTAAGGTGTGACTGGAGAAGATTCTGTACCATTCAGTGACCTTAAAAGTAATCGAGTACAGGTATCCAGCCCTTTTTAATGCTTATACCATGTAAATGTGCTGCACAGAACAGACATGTGGGAGTGATTTAAAAATCACAGGGGGTTTAATAGTAATGGTAATCCTGGGCAAAGTAGGGTTTTATTTGCTGTAGGAATTTTAAAAAACAACAATAAATCAGAGGCCTTGTGGACACACAAACAGACTAATGCAGCAGGACTGCAACCTACCTCAACCCACTCCCTCCGCTGGTGTTTATGTACTTGAAATGAATTTTTAGTTGTTCAGTGACTGTAATTAAAACAATGATGTTTTACATCACAGCCTGGAATTATTTGTCTGACAACTTGAATGCTAAAACTCCCCAATAACTGTGAAATCACCTACAAAAGGCACTTTTTTACAAAAAAAAGGACCTGCCCTCAGTCACCTTTGCAAGAAAAGCAGACAGGGTCACTCTTCTGTGAATTAATTCCACTATCCTTAATGATGCTTTATTCCTGTTTCACTCAGCATCCCAACTTGTTTTGGAAATGTGGTTTTTTACAATTCAACAGTTTACAGGCAGACCCTTTAATGGTTGTACAATATCAACATCTGCAATAATAATAATAATAATGAGATCAATCGATAAAGCAAAGCAATATTTCCAATCCAAAAATCAAATAACACCCAAAATAAAGGGTGGAGCCGAGTCCGGTCCTGGACCACGGCCCCTAATGAGTCAGCTGTACTGTGTGGCACGTCAGTGTTCTACACGGGCTGCTCTGCTATTACCGGGCCCTAAAACGCTGTGATTAAACACCCATTCCACTACACCCCATGTGTACACATCCTCGCAAATGCCAGGGCCAATCCACGCACTGTTAAATCACTTTAATGGCTCCAATTTGGACACAACGCCTCTATTATAGGGGTAATTGCATGCTCAGCATTTACAAGCACGGGAAGGATAAATCCGCCTGTCCTTTTCTATAAATCCCCCGTTTCACACTTTAATAGAAAAGTTAAATGTATGTGTTGCTCTTTATATCCCTCAGTCTGCTTGCTACACTCCTGTAAAGTGTCACTTGGCCCGCCAATCCTGGACCGAAAAGCTGCTGGACGCCTGGAACAATGCTATTTGTGAGGAACGTGTTAGAAAGGTATTCTGAGCCAGTTATTGGATATATTTAAAACTGTTTGAAGACTACTGCTGTCGCTGGCTCTGAGAGGAACGGCGGCACGTTAATTCCTCCGAATCAAGCTAACTGCAGCTTTTCACTGTGCCTCGAAAGAATTTACTGGCATTAATGCAAGTGACCATCATTTTAAATTTTCCACTGTTAAGGATTTGAACACAGGATAACTGCATTTAATCAGTCTAAATGACCATTCTCTCTGCCAAAAGAGACAAAAAAACGCTCTTAAATAAAAAATAAGCAAATCCTAAAAAGTAAAAATGTTTGATCCACTGTGGCTTGAAATCTATGTTGCTTTAGATGAAGCAGTCTGTCAAATGAACAAATTTAAACAAATGTTATGTAAAAGCGAGACTTATAAACACAAATTGTGTCCGTAATTTAATTTTTTTCTTACTGAAGGCATATAGAGGTGCAGTAGGACCCTTGTGATTGATTAAGTAGAGATTAAAATCGCATTCACAACAAATCAGTGGTTTGAAAAAACATGGATTAGAAGTCCTTAAAATGTAGATAACATGACAAATGTTGCCTCATGACAGTTCACAAACTTTATCTGCATGCAATGCAATGGAAAGCTTCAGGGAATACACTCATGGGCCTCATAGTTAGACAGTTTTAGCCAGTATCTGTCTAATCTACAACACTGGTTAATTTCACACCATTCAGAGACATTAGAAGTGTTTTAAACTGTTACATGCAGTCTTTTCAACCTTTTTACCCTTTTTTTACATTGTCCTCCTGTTATTTTCCCTTAAACACAACATATCAACCTTTCTGGAAAAAGGGTACTATTGACGAAAATGAGAAAAACAAGAAAAACACAAAAAGAGAAAAAGGAGGAGGATGAATGTGAGAGGGATGGAGACAATTAAAGCTTCAAAAACCCTCGATAGAAGCTCTGGATGTGAGAGAAAGACATTTGGTACAGCGCGGGGTGACAAAGCTAAAAGCAAACAGATTTTACATATAATGAAAAACACACAACACTTCTTGTTTGACAATCTACATGGAGCACATTGAGGCTGATTTAGATTAAAATCTCTGCTGAGCTTCCAGAGGCACATACGGAAAAAACTGAAAGAGAGAAGTTCATCCCAAATCCCTCAACTCCTCTCAGCTACTTTGACAAAGATACCGAGGTTCCAGGAGGCGAGACAGATGCTCCAAAGCGAAAAAAAAAGAAAAAAAAAAAGGGAAAAGTGCAGCATATAAGAAAGCGAGCTTACATATGTGGGTAAAATAGAAAAAAAAAAAAAAGCCTGTAAGAGAAAGAGACGGAGGGAGGGAGGGAGAGAGAGAGAGAGAATAGGGTGAAGATGGGATGGGATGAGAGGGCGAGAGGGGAGGATGCTGTGCCGATGGTTCATCAAAAATTAATGCAGACCGCATCGGTATAGGGATCACGTAGTGGAAAAACAACACATGCCAACAGCCTTGAGTCTCCTGCTTCAGCCCTCCCTCCCTCCCTCCCTCCCCCCCACCTCCGCCTTTACCCCTCCATCCCTTCTTTGCTCCAGCACAGGGGCCTTTCTGATCAGGTGGAGGGGGGAGATATGAGCTCTGACACCTTCGAGAGTTCACACAGAGTGCCATGCCTCTAATTGCAGGAAGTTCCACCGGTGCAGCCGCTGTGTATCTGTGGCGTTACCCTAATTGCTGCATTTAATATCCTTAAAATGAAGATCTGAGCGGCTCTCTATGTACTAGTGTTTTGAGTGAGAAAGCAATTATTTCTGCTGGTGCCACTTATTTAGTTATCTATTACTGTTATAAAGGTGAATAAGACATGAAGAGACGAACAAAACGAACTGAGGATCCCATGTTGCATTGCGACTCAAATAGAACAAATGGGGCAGAGTGGGGTTTTTTACAGAGGTGGTAATGCAGCTCAAATCAGGTCCGAACGTAGCCGACAAGCTGAGTTACGCAGCCAAGTTGCCCTTATAGCTGACAAGATGAAAGTGGGGTCTGATGCAAATCAATCACTCTCTCCATACATTATGTGCTCTTCATTAAACTGGAAGTGATGACGGAGCTATCATGTCCCTCTTTACTGATGACCTAGTGCGGTGCATCAGTCCATTAAAAGTCTGCTCCTTGCAAATGTGCAGCTATATTTTCAAGCAGCACTTTGTGTATGTGTATGTGTGTGTGTGTGTGTGTGTGTATGTACCTGCTGCGTTGACTCTGTTCAAACCTCTGGGGATGATCTCCTTCTCCGACTTTGTCTCATTCACCGGAGAGCTCCGAGCACTGCATGGAGATAAGGGACGTGGTGAAAAAAAAAAGGGGTTATGAGAAAATATACATGTACGCTGTGAACCTAATTCAATAAGAGATTACCCATGATTCACATTAACCAGTCCAAAGTTTCAATGACTGGCCATTTCAGCGTGACAGCGAGGAGACCTAGCGGTACAGAAAGTGGAACGGGCATCCCTGCACTGTGGAAAGTGCCATTAGCAAATGAATCCCTCGTGGCGCTGTATCATTTCATATGAAATTTGACAATATCTGTCAAACCCCTACTGTGTTGGCCACACACACACACACACACGCTTCACACACCCGTTCCTCCATTCCTGTCTCCAAAGCAGTTTTCCTCCCACTTAACGCCTCAAACGCACAGACGGAGAATTCAATGTGAGCAGGCACATTAGGAGGAATAACTAGTAAAAGAAAGTGAAGCCTCTTCAAAGTGGTGGCGTGCTAATAGCTGTGGGCTGTCACTAGTCCTGTGAGTGGGTATGGGAGATCTGCCTGCATGAAGCCTGACAGGTGTCTTGAGTGTAAACGTCTGTGCACGTGCGCATGCGCTGCATTGAAGCGCAGTGCCATCCGTATTACAGGGAAGAGGCTTGTTCCCTGGTAATTGGCTTGTTCAGAAGCCAGGAAGAAGCTCCCAGCAGTGAGGAGGAAACACACGTCCTGTCACGTTGCTTGTTATTAGCAGGGACAAGGCTGAAAAGAGATGAGACGAGCTCTGAGTGTGTGTGTGTGTGTGTGTGCATGTGTGTGCATGTGTGTGTGTGTGTGTGTGTGTGTATGAGGGAGTCCATAAGAGTGTCTGGGACAAGGGCGTACCACTTCTCATCTCAAACCACTTCACCCGAGTGTCCCCTGTCCATACATGCTGGCAGCAGTTGAGGTTGACAGTACTTGGCTTGTATACGCCCCGGTCCCCCCCCACCCCTCCCCCTCCCGCCGCACCCCCCTCATGGTCTGCTTTAGGAGGCCAGCATGCTGTCAGTGGCCCAGCTATCAAATCTGAGCCTGGGGCAGCGAGTGCCCTTGGAGGCTGACTCTAAAGAAACTTGTTTGCAATAATGGAAGTATCGGTGAAACGCATGTTGAATGCCGCAGAGAGAGAAGCTCTGTCTTCAGTTTTTCTACCTGCTTTAATCGCGTCTTTTTAATCCGTCTTCATTGTTAAAATATCAGTAAGCGCTCATGTTGTCACAGGCTTCTTAAACACAGCTGAAACTGTATACGGATCTGATAGGTGGAGATGGAGCGAGTAATGACAGAGTCAAACGGTTCTGAAAAGATAAGCACAGCGCAGAGTTTGATTAAGCCAGCAGGAGGAAACCTGAGTTTAATTACAGCTTCCCTTCTGCTAACAGCACTCGCTTGCCACGCAGCCAGCCGGCAAGTCAAACGGCCATCTAAACAGTCGGTCAATCAGCCGGCCTGTCAGCTTGGTATGGCTTGGGCTCGTGCCCTGATACCAGTGCCTGTCTGTCAGTGCGAGAGGAGGAACAATCGCCATCTCTCATCATATACACGACTACAGCAGCTTCAAGTCTCAGCAAAAACAGCCTGATGTGTTCTAACAGCCAGAAATGGCAGATAAAAGGGTCATGTGGCTCCTCTCAACCTTTCTGACCCGCTTCTGCTCTTTTCATGAATCTCATACCAAACGTTCTGCCAGGTTTTTGTCTTTGGCCTGTTTTGTGCTGACGGTTTTAAAAGGCAGATAAAACAGAAATGAAACCCCCGAACGGAAACCATACAGAAGCCACAATCACATTTGTGCCTCTGAAAGAAAATTACAATTAATATCACTGACTTCTTACGTACACATTTAAACTAGAAGAAATCACATCTGCTCCAAAAAAACAGAGAACTGTACTGAAAGTGCTTGGAGACTGAGGAGTGTGTCAGACAAAATATTTTAACATAAGATGTGCTAATTGATTAAGAGTGTCAGCATCACCGGAAATGTGTGTAACATTATGAATCCAAGCATGAACATGAGAAAACAAGATTTTCCTTCAGTTTCTGTCCTCGATTTATCACAGGCTTTGTCATCTTGATGTCATTCTTTCTTTTGGGGTCAAATGATTTTTACATGCCCTTTGGCGTCTCTTTATCTCCTCCACACAGATTGCATTCCTTGTTTGTTTTTTTGTTTTCTTGTCTTAGTTCTTCTTGCATCTATGTCAAAAAAAAAATAAACCAAACACTTGAAAACTTGTGTGGAAAGCAGAAAGAGAGCAGCAACGGATGGAAGAAGGGGATCTGGTCAGCGTACGAACCAGTAGCCTTCACATGAACCTGCTCCCCGGTGACTCCTGCCCTTCTCCAGGCCAACTACCTGCTGGTGGAGCAGCAGATGTCTGATAAGGAGAATGGAGAGTGTGTGTCTGTGTAGGTGTGTGTGTGTGTCTGTGATCGAATTCAGAGAGGGATTTAGTATGCTAGGGCAGATCAAGAGAGGTGGAGAAAAGGAGGAGGGGGAGGGGGGGGGAGAGGTGAAGACTGAGAGCCTGTGGTCGTAAGGGAAGACACAAAGGCCTGATGGGATATCCTAGTCTGTCTATCTGTCTGCTTCCTGTCTAAATCACACTCAGCACTGTGTGTGCATGCGTGTGTGTGACTGTGTGTGACTGTGTGTGTGCGTGTGTGTGTGTGTGTGTGTGTGACTGTGTGTGTGTGTGAGTGAGAGAAAGCGGGGGCGGGGGGGTGTCTAACCTCCCTTTGCACCCCTCCTGTCAGCCGGCACACACTGATAGGATCAGACCTGGGCATGACCCATCACATGCTGACTCCTCACGCTCCGTCTGACCTCCATTTGCCTCTCACCAGCTTTCCCCTCAGTCCCCTCCATTCATGCATCTCTGCTCCTCACCCCCCTACCCACCCACCCACCAACACACCCAACCACCCACACACACACACACACACTCACTCACACACACTCATCCTCTCTCCAGGTGTTCCTTTGTTCCTTTTCACTCACATTTCTCATCGGGGACTGTACATTTTCACCCGTTTTGCCTTATGCCGTCTGAACCTCTTAAATCTATGGGTGGAAACCTGACAATGGAGGCAGAGACGACCGCTGAATGAATGGCTCTGTTTTTTTTGTTTTTTTTAGACGCACACAAGCTAATAAAAAGGCTCAAAAGTAAATGAAAGACAGATACAGATCATTTGAGAGGATAACAGACAGTGGAGGTTTTTTATTACACAGCCTCTGTGAAATCTGAGCAGCAACATGCACCTAAGAAACCAAACCACAATACTGGAGAAAGTAATGACTTAAAAACAAGGTTATGCAATTGGGAACTGGGAATCCGAGGCTGTTGGCCGAAAAAAAAAAAACTCTGAGCTACAAGAGTGGGAACAAGAGGGAAGAGTAATAGCCTTGTAATGAACTGCACAGACTACTGTTTGAAATTCCCAGGCTGATCCTCAAATGTAAGTAAGATTACTTGAGGTTTGGTTTGCACAAGACACTGAAATGAGAGAGCACTCGGAGGGTCGAAAAATGCTCAAGCTGGTTTAAAGTGTATCCAGAGTGTTAGTGTGTTAGAGAGTGTTAGACTGAATTATTAGCTCCCGTGCGGCCCCCACCTTTGCATGTGTGTGTCCTCACATGCTCTGCATCAGACTCCTGAGAATATGAACATGAGGAACTATCAGTGGGACAGAGACAGGCAGTTGTGTGCGTAACTGACCTGCAGCTGGTCGCCTGGCCGGTGCAGCTGTTGGAGGTGCGTCCAGTCCTGAGAAGAGCATCGGTGGGACTCTGAGCGAAGATCCTTAAAGCGGGCAGGTAGGACATCACCTGAAAGTCACAAACACACATATTATAAAGTGTCTTTACACTGAAAGTTGGTGTTTGTGTGTCTTCAGGGGACTTGAAAGGCATCAAAACACCATCTTTGTCTCTTCAGCAGAGATTTGTATTATAACCTTGGAATAAAACACCCAAAAATGTGTCTATCGAAACTCATTAGACAGAATTTGACTGATTGGTGTGAGTGGGTGTGGCTTATCACATATTTGCTAATAACTCAAGAGGCCCTTGACCAACCCTGACTAAACTCACAGGACAGATCTCTAGCTGGCTCCTGAATGTGCTCCCCAAATTACTATCACATCTGATGTGTGTGAGACAAATGGCAGAACTTACAGCCATCACTTTTAAAATACTGCAGGCCGTCTGCGAATTAAGCAATCGATGATTGCCCTCAGTCCTTCTTTAAACAGGATTAAACTGGCTGAAGTGACCTTGCATGGTTCTGTAAAGCCTGAAAGCTGCTTGTTGCTGCTCTCTCATTTGATTTTGCTTGTGTAACCTGAGGGCTTGAACCCGCCAATCACTGCATGCAGCTAAAATCTTAATTTCTACTTTAGTTATGTAAAATGAAATGAACTTAAGCTACCTTTGCAACATTGAGCCATATTGAGACAGGGATTGTATAAGTTTTAAGATCTTGCATGCTCTTATTTTGCCAAATTTACTTTTAAAGAATATTTTTTCGATCTTTCCAAATTTTTACAGTGTGTAAAATCTCACACAGTGTATTTTTACTTACAAAACTGAGCAACACAAGACTGTTGTGAATCACACAAGTAAGAGGTGCATGACTCACATTATGACAAAGCCTGTCATGAACACAAGACTGATGAAAGCAATGAGATTTCCCGTGGGTAAGTAATGGGAAATTGAGTGAAGAACAAGAACCAAACACACACACCATTTTCTTTAGAGACAGGGGTTCATCTCCAACTGTGAATCCATTTCTGCAGCACAGATTTCTGAATATCGCATCAGCCATCACCAACTTCAGTCTGGTAGAACGAATCCTGACAACCAGCTCTTCCAGAACCGCTGGAGACACATCTGCAGGAGGAGAGCGATGGGAAAATACATCAGATACCATTCTGTCACTAATGAATTGATTGATTGATTCAAAAGTAAAACAAAGTTAGTTTGGTAGAAGAAGAAAAAAGTACGTCGGAATTAAAATATCCATGATGGTAATGAAAATGTAATTAACCATTTCAGTGCAGGTTCTCTTCTTGGTACAGTTGATCTAAAAGTAGTAGAAGCTTATAAGATACTTCGACTTATATGGTTTAAGTTTTCTTGTGATTGAAACACATATAAAAACATACCATAGCAGAACTTTACAGGGGACTGAAAACAGATATTCTTCCTATTCTACCCTTTTTTTTAAAATTCCTTACGCTGGCTTATAACAGCAAAGTGCTCAGCAAGGTCTTTCAGACCCTTTTCCACCAGGCTCTGGTTGAGTTTGTGATGCTGCTGATACCAGAACTCCACCAACACAGACAGAAGGTCCAGCAGGGTGTCGGCCAAATGCAGCTTCTGCTTCTCACCGTTCTTTGCGTAGTCCTTCAGTGAAGATACACAACATCACCGTTAGGAGTTAGAGGGCTTTAAGAGAAGGTGTTCAACACCATCCGTCCCCATGAGAATAACAGCGCACAACTCCCGTAGTGTTTTACCTCGATGGAAGCCTGTACCAAAAGCTGAGTGAGTTGTTTCACAGCTCGGGACAACAGCGTGGAACGTTCCCACACAGTCCAGAAGGTTCCATACAGCAAAGATCCCGAAGCTGAAGCCTGAGGGACTCCTGTTCCCGCAGGCAGCAAAAAATCTCTGAGCCAGAGAGACACAGAGAAAAGCAAGAGTGACTGACAAAAGAAAAGACTATCTGCAACCATGATTCCAAAAGGTTTGGATGCTGTGTTAGACATAAATAAACCAGAATGCCATGTTTTGCCAATCTTTTTTTTTTTTTTTTAACAACTGGATTTGAAGCAGTACAAAGACAATATATTTCATATCTCATCTCAGTAACTTCACTGATTTGTAAATATATGCCTAGATCAGTCAACCGTGACATGGCCTCCAGACACTTCATGAAATCACAGTAAGCAAATACATTTTGTTTGCAAATGACTGCATCCTGTTCTTGTTTCCATTGATACAGTATGACAACTCCTCTGGAATCTGAATGGCAATGTATTTAATATAATCACTTACTGTAAGAATATAAAAAGTGTCAATAACACCAAACATCTCATTTTGATGGTGACAGAATTTAGGTAATATAACATGCAATTTAATAAATATTAGCAAATAGTTGTTATTTTAGGCCTTTCAAATAAATAAAGACGAGCAAAAAATATGAGTCTTCTTAAATATGATCTTGGTTGGGAATTAAAATTAAAGAGTTCCAGCATCTCTGAGCTGATAAATTCAAGCTAAATTACAGTGATCTGTTCAAGATTTCTGGAATAAGTTCACTCATATCTGTGGGAAAATCACTCCATGATTCTGCCTGCAAAAGAACGATTCGTGGCTTTGCTGATGAAAACACAGGAGACCATACATTTAAAACAAACAGGAAGAGACTCCCACACTGTGTATATCTGAGCTGTTACCTGGTGGTGACAGAGTGGAGTTCCCCCTGGAAGAGCTTGAGGCAAAATGCCAGGAGGTCACTATGAAAATGCAACAGTGTTGGCAGGGCAGGTCCTTGGAGCGGGTGACAAGTGATCCCACTGGACAGGCAGTAACTACATGAATGCACACAGTTAGGGCAACAGCAAATATATATATGTGAACATTTTTTTATTATAGGACATTTCACTAACTGTCAAGACTGCTTGTCACTTACAGATTGTGGTTACTTTTATTATTACAGAGGGTTTTAAGGATAGGTTTCTTAATATTTCAATTATTTTTGGGAATAATTTGATAAGAAATGTCATGTGACATTGGATTTACCTGATGGCTGTTTCCAGAAAAGGCCACAGGCCCGTCTTACATCGAGGACACTGCAGCACCTGGGCATAATATTTTCTCACTGCACTCGGGGCCGACCATGGAGGGTTGGTAATGAGCAGGCTGTACATGACCTGCTGGAGATTTCTGAGAAACACAGATGTGGCGTTTCCCTGTGACATAATTAAAAGAAAACAATTTAAATTTGAGTGGGTTGGACATTTAAATGCATGGTAAAAAAATGTCCAAGTGCTGTTTGGTTCAATGTTCAAAAAATTTCAAAAAGACAGGTACCAAGATTTAGAAAAAGATGATGAAACATTGTACACTTTCATGCTGCCTAGAGGCTTATACAGCAGACGGTGAGAATCTCTACAGTCTGGTAATTCTGGTCCTACCTGCTGTGCGTATTCTAAGAGGGAGATCAGGTACGGTGCCGGTGGCAGCAGGCCTGGAAACACATCACCTCTGATTGAGTCCAAGGCTTCAATGAAGAGCCCACACTCTATCATACTACCAACATGGCTGAAGTCTGTGTCTGTTGCCTGGAGGAGTAAAAGAACAATGATGAAACATAAAGGGGTGTATGGAAAAAGGAGGAAAAGCCATCGCACTCAAAGAGACAGACGGACAAGAGAGGAGGAGGGGGAAAAAGCAAGGGCAGAAGGGTAATGGAAATAGGAAGTGAATGGGCATCAAAAGTTCCTGGGGGTCATTTTTGACTGTCTGTTATTGGCAAATAGCATATGGATTCAAGAAAGTACAGAATGGAAATACACGAGAACTTATAATAGCCGTCTGATGTAGATCCACCTGGGTAAGGTATGGACAGGACGGTTGAGAGTATTGTTAATGGGCCTGCCAATCAAGACTCTCAGATCAGCTGACAGTGGTGGTTAAATTGGTGACCTGAGTATGATGCGCCCTTGCTCTGAGTGTCACTTTCCATTGAAATGTATGACACAAAGGAAATTGAATGACCTGATCTTCTTGATGAAACACAGTTATTTTAGAGATGTAGGGTGGTGATCAGGGGTGTGTGTCAGGGTGGGCGTGTGCGTGTGTGCACCTGGGACTGTGGTCGGTGCGGGTCATGGTAACCCAGAAATTCGAGAAAGCGCAGTCTCGGTCGAGCCTGCAGCAAAAAAGACCCCATTAACAATGTGAAATACAAACAAAAGTGAGCAGAATGAGAATCATATTAAAGCTTTTTCATAACATCCATAAACTTTGCTTCAGTGCTTCTCTGCAACGAACAAACACACACACACCTCCTGTTTGACGGCGTAGTCTCTGAGCTCAGCCTCCAGCCTGGAGATATCAGCTTTAACAGAACTGGTCTTTTTTATTTCTAATGGATAATCATCTGTGATGTTGAACTTCATATCTGCGCAGTTACTCTGCCAAAGAAAACAAAGACAGACAGTTTTAGACTTTTAAGCAACATGCTTGAGCTAATATTCCTCCATTTAAAAAAAAAGTACTAAAATAAATTGTTAAAATGGTTAAAACTATGCAAAGCAATTAAAAGCCTGTCAGACTTGTGCACTGACTGCACATTTTAACAGAAGACTACATATAATATTAAAATCTAAATGGTAAAAGGAAGTCTGATACTCATTTGTCACCTCATATCTTCAATATAAAATAGTCTAACTTACCCCAAACAGGTGCTGAACAATGTGGCTCACAGGGTAGCAAGGTGCATTGTAGCTTTTTGAGCCCTCTGTGATGGGTTTAGCCATGACATGAGTGACAGTGGCGTGAGAGGGAGGGGGGCAGTGGTATACTTTAGCCCTTCCTGCTTTTAGGAGCCTAAGAAATATTAAAATATGATTCATTTAGTATCTCTGCGACATTTTATTCACACAAGGATGAATGATTGTAAGAAGAAATTAAGTGGTTTTCTGTGACGCCTCACCGTTTGAACATGGCCCTGCGGGTGGGCTCGTGGACCATAAGGAGAACCCTCCAGCCCTGAAAAGCCCCCGTCAGCCTCCCACTGGCCACTCTCTCCCTCCACCGCCTGACAGGGTAGAAGGGAGACGAGGCACATGTGGAAATGGAAATTTCATAGGGTCTTTCTGGGAGCCAGGAACCATTCTTGATGCTGTCTAACACATAGTCCGGAGTCACAACCCACTTCCCTGAAGGAGAGGAGAGCAGCAACAACAGGGCACAATTACATAAAAATCAGAAGAGAGGAAGAACAGTGGTGTTGTGTCAGTTTTGAAACTGTTAAGTAAAGTGTTGGAAGTACTTAAGTGAAACAAGTTGTCTTAATATAATCAGGGTGAAATGAAATATACATTTTTTGTGGATTATTTACCTGCAGCACAAGCTGCTAAAAACTTCTCGCTGGACAGAACCTGAGGGATTATGAGATGGGTGATGCGGTGCTGATAAACCTAGAAGATGATGACAGTTTCAGTCCGCGGACACATTATGCAAAACAGCAAATGGCATACTGTTATTCTTTCTGATGAACTCTGCAAAGAACTGTGTTTCACTGTTTTGTGCTACTTGAGGCACAACTCTTTGCATGTGCAAAATAAAATGAACTAAAAAGTTGTTTTATGTATATTACCACACTTTGCTTGAAACCTTCGATTTTGCACAAAACAACACAAGTCTGTACACCATAGATTCAAATTCCACCCATAAGAATAAAACAGCTATCTAACACCTAAACTACAGCAGTGAAAGGGCAATTTAGTTTACTAATGTAATGTTAGACTAACTTTAACAAAAGCTGACTTTACCAGTAACTCATCGGGACATATTAAATCACACAGAAATATAAGAAACGTTGGGAAAACTACAGCTAGATCTTGATAACAACGTCTGCTGCTCTGAGTGTGAACACCTCTATATGGACAGGAGCCACATATGTTGTCTGACAGAGGAACTGTTCTTAGCCAGAGGGAAAGTTTTCTTTATGTTTCGAAGAAAAAAAAAACAGTATTTCTCCTGTTCTAGTTAGGATGAGCAAGGCATTTGCTCCATTTGCTTGACATCTTATAGAGTGAGCAATCAATACATGTATCAGAAAAAAGGAAACAAATCATATGTTGCAGACTTATAGGGCATGATAAATCACAGCCCCTGTTGAAGTGTATCAGGGGTTAGTGATCTACTCACTGAGCCACCAATGTATTTTCCTCCCAGCTGCTGGATTCCCTGAACCAGATCTCTCTTCTTTTCACGGATCTTGATCCCGGAGATCTGGAAAACATGCGTGCAGCTTTCCATCCTGACGAAGAGAAATAAAGTAGAAACCAAATGACGTTTACGTTAAGTTCATGGTTTGTAACTTATATGTTGGGGGCTCAAGTCATTCCGTTCCCTGGAGACAATAATCTTGCAATTCTTGTTTGACTACATGACTTGGATTGCTTCCAATAATGGTAAACACTGATGGAAAATAGATAGTTAGATTCATTCGGTTAAATGTAATTACACAGCACGCTACTTAATGACAGGGTTGGGGATTTCGATATGTCACCTGCAAGCAAAACAGTTCAAGTCTACTCAAAATCTCCTTTGCATGAATTGACGTTGCTTTTAATCAGTTTGCATCGATAGAGTCAGAGCTTGAATAGACTACTATCGGGATCTAATGTCTTTTGCACTCTTGCAGTACTTATATAGTAGTAGTAGTAATACAGCATTTATATTTCATACACTTGGCCTAAATACAGCTGTGGGATCAGGTACCTTTCTCATGCCACCGAGGATGACTGTGTCCTCCCAGTTATGTACGGACGCGCCAAAACTGAAAGTGACACCTACATCGAACAACGTCAGCAGTGATTTGTAGTTTTCTAGGTTTGGTTACTTCTCCCTAAAACTTGTTTCACTTCGCTTAAAGACGGGGATTGCGACATTGCCTCTTGCTGCTAACAAACTATCAATATGCGTTAGATCCATTTAGAATTCACTGTCATACCGCCATGTGTTGACAACCTCACGGCAGAGCTAACTATCCAATGGAGGGGAGATTCTTTCTGGCGAAACATGTCTTGTTCCCCTTAGCAACGTTAAAACGACCACAACTTTTTATAAAAGAGTACAAGTGTGATATATGTGCCATTTAAATTTTGTTTTCTAGCGGAATAATCACACTAACTCCCGCTGTTACGGACTTTCCCCCCCCTTCTTTCTCCGCCAAGTGGAATGTTCCATCAAACGGAAGTTTTCATAGAGCTACTTCCAGGTTGTTGTCACGGACGCCTTCTGTGCCCGGAAATTACCATATAACTGGATATCATACAGCACTGATTGAGTAACGGTGATAACTGATCGATCAATAACAATGATCTGATTGTGACAGATAGGCTGCCGATGAGAGCGCGCGGCTGTTTGCAAAAGCTGCTCGGCACAATGTTAAGTTAACGTCCGGTGGCAGCTATGGATAACGTTAGCTAACCTTAAGCTTCTCATAACACTGATTTATTTTTTATATGGTGGCATATGTGCTGTTGAATTGTCTTGGTTTGCTGTTTTGTTTTGTTTTTGTACCTGAAAAAAGGTTTCGTAGACAAATGTCAGCCATAGGTGAATGCAAATGAAGCGGCTCATATATTTTCTACCAAATCGAGAAACGTTTAGGAGCTTTTAAAAGGTAAGATATTCCAATTATAGCTACGTGTTGCCACTCAAAGTAACACTAAATCGGTGCAGTTGTTTATATTACGTAGGTAAGATGTGAATTCGCCATTTTTAAAAAAAATGGTGTTATCTTATTTCGTTTTATTTTATTTTTATTTCATTTTATTTTGTTTATTTTTATTATTTATTTCTCTGTGTTTGTGTGTACCCCTTTAACAAACACGTGGGCAGTTCTTTTCAAAGGAGGACCAACTGATCAAAAAGATGTGTATGTGTCTGTTCACAAAGCAAAATACCACGACAAGAAGATTAAAGTTTCATTCAGAGCTCACAGCCCAAGGTCTCTTTGAATGGGATGCTGACATACCAAACATACCAAAAAAAAAAAACTGAATGAGACCATGAGAATAAAATATGATCAAAAGAGCAATCATAAATATTAAACTTAGTCAACAAAATATCAGAAAACCTTTTTTCTAATTATTAATTAGGGTTTCATGAATGAAGGAGTGATATTAAGCATTGAAATTTAATTTAAAAAAATTAAGCGCTGGCTTCAGCTCCTTAAATGTGACGATATCATGCTTTCCTCTTTTTTATTTTAAACTGAATGCCTGTCGGTTTTATTCTGATGTTTAGACAAAACAAAGAGTTTCTATAATGTGCATTATGTAACATTTAGCAGTTACTACATCAAGGTCACACAGTCCATTAGTGATGTACAGGGTGGATGTCTAGTTTAAAGTTTACTACGGATAAAAGAGTGCATAGCAGTGTAATGAATGCTGACTGAAAAACATGAAATTGTTCCCTTACCAGGAATTAAGCTTTGGCTCCCTTGGTGACAACCGGGAACTCTCAGTGCTGGACCATATTACACCTGTACATCATAAACACTGTGCTTATTATTAGTACACTAAAATTATGACTGGAAACAAAGTCCTGGTGTTAAAATGTTACATATAATGCCTTTAACAATGTAAATGCTTGTTAGTTGCAGCTCTATTTAGCAGTTTAGGATATGTTGATATACTTATATCAAATACACCTATGTCTATGTTGTAGTAAAACTCAGTTTTCCTACTGCATGTGCCTGTTTAGGATCAGAATATTTACGATTGGTGAAATCATGGCACTTGGGATGCAATAAGCTATACAGTATCACTCCAGTGTGAGAATATTGTCTGGTTTTTCCGTAGTTGTAATTGACTCATTGCTCAAGGTACTTTAATACTGTTGAAAGATGACGATTACTCCACTAAAAGCAGCACATGTAGTATCAGGATTAAGTCATGTATTATTCATTCCCTCTACGAAAGCTAATCACACAGGCATTTGTTATGATGATGCCAAATTGTTGCACTGCAATTTCAGAACAGTCTTGTGCAACATGTTTTGAGAAGATATTATGTCCACATATTTCCCTGTAGTCGAGAAAAGAAGTGACCAATATATTTTAATGAGATCAGCGCCTCCTAAATTGAGCAGAAAAATCACTGTATCAAATTTGATGAGAGTAAAGCCCATCACTAAGCAGACAGGACTCATTGTAAAGAAGAAAAATCAGTCAAAAGTACTAAAGAGCAGCAGGACCACATGGTTGCACAGTAACTGTGAAGCCATGCTTCCCCCTTGGGCCCACATTAGATAGTCCTCAGCAGTATTGTGATCTTAGAATATGCACCTGTTTAATTTATTATGTTTCTTTTACAGCAGACTGTTAGGTACCCCCCTTTAAAATAATGTTGACTTTAACTTGACATGCTCTAAGTGGCTTTAAAGCGGCGGCCTGGGGGACGTGCTGCTAAATATTTCAGGACAAACTCATTACTGTAAATGGGCCTGTGTGTTAGCCTAGCTAGGGTAGACAGGCAGCAGCAAGAGAGATAGGGAAGGGAAGGGATGTGTGTTGGTGTGTGTGCATGTGTGTGCGTGAGTGAGTTCCTTCCCCTGTTTTAATAGCTGTGGAGTGGATGTCTTAGGCAGGCAGCATCTCAGCGCCTGGCCCAGTTGTCCCTGCTGCAACACTTTGAAACACACAGGGGCTCCTCCAACATCTGCTTTGTAAAGAGCTAATGACAAGACAATGGAGACCAGATGATTTAAAGTGGTGTACTAATGAGGCCCTGTGTGCTGCTTAGAGAGTCCTGACACACTCACACTTAACATGTACACACTCATACTAAAGATAACAGATGATATGTTGAAAGACCAGGAGGTAGACACCCCCAGCAGACATACAGTACACACATTCAGACTTTCTGTCCATCTGTTTGTTTGTCTTTAGTTACACATAAAGTGAAATATGGTGTTGTGGTCAGCACACACACACACACAAAAACAGACACAAATTAAAAATCACCTGCTCATGCACCGTCTGGTTTATATAATTACAATGTTGAGTTCCTGATCCGTGGATTTAAAATCTTCTGTTTCGGCAGAGGCTGCGTACAGACACCTTCCTCAGACAGAGGCGCAGAGGGAGTGTGATGATGAGGGGAAACAGTAAGAGAGAAGAAAAGAGGAAGAAATAATAAAGGACAAGCTTAACTGGTGAGGCTGTCAGCAGAGGAAAATAATATTTGTCCAGCTGGACAGGCCTCCCTTTGTGCAGGCTAAATGAATGTTGAGCTTCCTGTCTGCCCTGTCAGGGAGAGTGGCATAGACTGTACGCCGCGGCGAAGAAGCGGAGCTGAGTGCGGGGAGCTGTTTGGAGTTTGACAGGGATTATTAAAATCAGAGCAGATGATGAGGAAAGGGGTGAGAGGCGGACTGTGAGAAAGCCAAATTGACACAGACACTCTCCATTACCTTCCACTTGACTCGCCTTGATGACAATGTTGATATGAGACCCAGCAACACAGCACCAGCGTGGGATTGGCTGTTAGCATGAGCGTTAAGCACCACAGGGTGGGGGGGGCAACCTTCAGTTCTGGCGGAGACGTAAGGAGATGAGTTGTTTATTTAAAGCCTTGACTGAAGAGCATCTCACCTCATTGTTTATTTATTTTGTCTGTTTTTTTTGAGGGGGGGGTTTGCCGTGTTAACTCACTGTAGTGTCAGTAGGTGGAAGTGGTTCGAGGCTGAGGCAATGCATTTTGATCAGGGGGGTCCTCCTCCTCCTCCTCCAAATGACTTTCTGAGGAAAGAGGAGGGGAACTGGAAGAAGCAGTTTCAGTTGATGATATGCTATCTTTTTTTCTTTTCTTTTCTTTTTTTTTTTTTTAGGTGCATTGGATTCGTGCCACCTAATAAGACTCCTGTTTGAGGAAATTTCAAATTAATATCGAGCTCAGGACTCCGTGTGTGTGTGTGTATGTGTATGTGTGTGTGTGTGTTCAGTTCTTGACAGACAGCTGTGATAATTCAACACTCCAGATCTCTGTTATTTGGTGTCAGCCTAAGTTGTTGATTAAATCCTGACACCCATGCTGTCTTTCTCATTATTTTGTTTTATGAACTCATGCGTGTCACATGTAGTCTTTCTGATGTAATAAAGTAAGGTCACCTCTCTCGTGCTCTCTTTGTTTTCTGTTTTTTTTCCCCCTGCGGGGCAGGATGGAGCAGCAGGATCTTCCTGAAGACGAAGCCTTTGTGGGGCTCATGGTTCCAGAGGTTTCCAGTGAAACAGACTTGGAGCACCTTTTGAAAGACACAGAGGAAGTCAGTCTCAATGCCAACAGGTCAGTCAGAGTAGCAAAAACACAGACTTCAGATGCCTCCTTTTAAAATTTATGTCCTTACACTCACCTCAACTTGCTTGTCTTTGATTTTTAGACATTTTTAACTTTGCCAGATGAAGCCAGATTAAAATTAATTTCTGTCTCGGCTGACAAAAAAACAAAACAGAAAAAGAAGACATGGACGTGACGGTAAAGTTTTGAAAGCAGTCTGTTGTAGATTAAATGGTATCCGGGTGAAGCTTTTCCATTTCTCTTTGTGTATCTCAGGTGAATGACAGGAAGCAGCGTGCTATATAATGCACAATTTAGTACAAGAAAACAACACTGGCAACAGAAAATAAATGTTAAACAGCAAATTTGACAAAACCTAATTAAAGCTTCATGTTTACTTTGATGGATTATATTACCTCTGTGGAAGTTGTTGTTCACACGGTACAAAGATTAAAGGCAAAACTGGCTTAGTCTGAAGGTGGGAAAACAAACAGATTCTTTTCTTTTCTTTTTTTTGCTGACTGTGTGCAAGTACTGTCAGGGTAGTTTTAAAGAGAGGAGCAACCTGCATGACTGACAGACAAAAAAAAAAAAAGAAGGTAATATTATTATTACTTGCAGCAATATCAGGATTATTTTGGAGGTAGAAATGTAAAATTATATAGAATTATGATTAATTTTGCAGTTTTGTGTTCTTGTCACTAAAATATAGCAATTAAAAGCCTGTATACAACTGACTCTGACACTGAAGTGAATGTGAGGCCAGTTTTCACAGCTGAAAAGCTTGTTGGTAGAATTCGGTTGCATTTGTTTAACAGGAAAAAGGGTGAACTGACGATGAAAATCAAAAAACTTTCTGTTGCTTATATATTATACAGAATATCACTTATTACATAAAATCTAAGAGAATTGGCTTGGACATATGGTATTGCATAGCGAAAATTCTGACCAGTTGCAGATAACTACGAATTTTAGATTAAACACTTCATTGCAGTTTGGGTAACTCAACAACTTGGTTCGTCTCATGCCTGTGTCTTTTGGATTCGATTTACTCTGTTTAAGGCTTTCATTGCCTATCATTGACTGAATTCAATTTTTCCATGTTTTATGTGTTCACGGCTGAGCTGATTTGAGATAATTGTACTAAGATTCATTAAGAGACTGCGATCAAACTCTAATAATAATCTTACAATGGTTCTCACATTTAGGGTCAAGTGTTTCACGAGAGAAGAATCTTTCTTGGTGGTTCCATTTGATTAATTACTGGAACAATCTTCTCTTCACGTGTTGCGGAGGGAAAAAATGCACTGTAGCATCTTAAATTAGATTTTTCTTTTCACTGAGGAGTGAAATATGGACGTGTGTCAATGATGGTGGACTGAGATAGTTGGAGAGCACAAATAGATTGGTAAAGAGAGAGACATAAGGGGGGGAGAGGAAAAAGAGAAATCTATATTTCAGGTCTTTTATCGTTTGTGGCGTTGTGAGGCTGAGGGCAGATGATGAAGGACGGGCTAAATGTAGCAAGTGAACAAAGCCTCACTCTGGCACCATTAGTGTCTGGGACTCATCCCTTCGTCACTCTCTCTCTGTCTCCCTCCCTTTCTCTCTCTTTCTTTCCTTCCTCCTTCTAAATGGGAACATAATAATTGAAGATTCCACATCTTGAAACGAAAACCCTTGGGTAGGTAATTCAAGGCTTATTACCGAAGGCCGGGCCATTTTTCTGCTTTCTAAGCATTAAAGGGTTATTTTGTGTTCCTGCAGATGGGAGAGGGATAACCATTATGAGAACAAAGCATCCAGATAATGGAGAATGGGGCTAAAAATAAGGCAATCCTCCTTTCGCCGTGGGGGACCACTGGTCAGTGTCTGTCAGGCTGCAGCTAACTTCCTCCCAGACTACTTCAGGACAGCCCTTTTACAGTTAGACATGCAGGCAAACAAAATCTTACAAGACCTTTCTTTCCCCTCAACCAGGGTGGGCTGCAGACGTATACACACACACACACACACACACACACACACACATGCACGGCTCACTTACCTGCTGCCTAATTGACTTATCAGTAACTGGGACAAATCACGGAAGTGGAGGAGAGGAAAGGGAAGCCGAGAGAGATGGAGGAGACAGAGTCGCCCACACCCGTGAAGGACTCCTACCTGTTTACGGGTCAAAGTGACTGGCCTGCTCCCACTACTCAGATGTCAGAGATTTGCCTAAGAGCTGCTCCCTAATTGCAGGAGATTAAGATAGGCTGACAACGGAGCTGGCTCCCCCAAATTGAAATGCCGTGTAATCCATCAGTTTTCATCAGTTGGGACGGTGGCGCGGTGCTGAGTCGGGCGAGGGAGTGCAGGGCCACCAGGAAAAGACCTCTAATGAAGTGTCAGCACAGGCCTGGAGGGCGCAGACGGGCCTCCAGTTTCACACTGGCAAGGCAAATGGCTCTCACTAGTCTCCTGCCAATCTCGATCGGGGTACAATATCAATACTTTTTAAATTTGATTCTCTGAGTGTGTGTGTGTGTGTGTGTGTGAGTGTTTCTGATAACCAGGATTTTTTTTTTTTTTTAACGTGTACAAGCAGGTGGAGTAGAAGTAAAGTATCGTGCGAGGTTCCCTTTCAATGAACAAAAATACTGATCTGTAGTCTTTGCAGAATGTAGTTGATTTTGTGTTTAGCTGTGCGTGACACGTGTGTTAAGTTAGTATATCAGCTGTATCGGTTCTCCGGTGTCATTGGCTGGGGCCGGGTGGCTGGGGGGGGGGGACTCAGGGCTGAGGGCACTAAGTGGACGACAGGCTGGGCCAGGACGGGATCTGCTTTCAGCCCGTTCATTCAGGCCCATTCACTCCTTTTCCCCTTGCAGAATGGGGCCCTTTGATGGAGGAGATATTTAGTTCTCAGGCGGCTGGTTTGGCACAGAGTGGAGCTGGGGCTTATTTGAAAGGGATCTTCTGCCCCCGTTGCCTCCAACCGCCAAGCAAGCCCCCCCCCCACCTCCTGTAGGCGAGCGGAGGGGAGCGGAGCGCGACAGACAGACAGCCCCACAGCAGCCCACCCACACTAAATTAATTCTGACAAGGAACTTAAGATAACGTCAAAGCGCTGACTAATCGCGGGATTGGGTTTCTGTAAGTCAGGGAGCTGTGAAATGTGCCATCATATCTAATAAAAGACCTCCGGTTGTTCCCTTTCTCTCTCAGCGGTGGGGAAGGTTTGGGAGGGGGGTAGGGGGGGCACGGTTGCAGTGTCGACTGTCAAACTAGACCGGTCTGAAAAACAATTAGATTTTGCTTCAGCAGGGAAAGTGCAAGTGTGTGTGTGTGTGTGTGTGTGTGTGTGTCTGTGTGTGTGTGTCGGTTAGGATAAGATGATTGACATGTTTGTCAAGAGGCCTAAAGAATCCTTTCCTCACAGTTTCCTCTGCCTCCTTTCTCATTCTCTGTTCTTTTGTTGAGTTCTGCTCCGGTGTTTTTGCCATTACGGTTTTGTCCATTGTCGTCTTAGTCTCAGAGAGGGTTGAATGGTTTTATTTTCGGTGACTCTTCTGTTTTCCTCCTGTTTTTACCTTTTTTTTTCTCTTTTCTCATTCTCTTTCTGTCTCTTTCCTCCGTGTCTGAGCTGCTGGCGGTGGAAGTCATCAGGTTCGGAGCTAATCCTGCCAAGTTGATTAGGCTGCAGGTAGCTTTCACACTGGCGGGCAAAAGGTCGCAACATTGTAGAGAGCTGGATGGACTTCTTGACACAGACCATCCACATTGACTTTATAACTTACAGCACAAGGCCCTAAGGAGGGGTAATTGAAAGGCGAGAGTAAAGAAAAGAAAATTAGGAAAGTAAGAGTTTTGTGGAGAGAGAAAAGAGGGAGGAAAATAGAGAGAAAAACTGTCCCGGCAAGCCTTGAAAATGTATCTGAAGAGGCGAGCTGCTGCTGCTGTAGCCATTAGAGTACATTGTTTTTTGCTGAATGAAGGTAAGAGTGAGATGATGTGGAGTGGAACCGCAGAAAGCTTACGAATCCTAACAGCTACTCTCCTTCTTGTCTTAGTTTGCGGCCTCATATGGCTTTCAAGTCAGCAATCTCTTTCTTTCGTGTCCACATACGGCAAAAATTGAGCCTCGGGGACAGCTCTCACACCGAGTCCCGCGCCATAAAGGTGGACGTCCTTGGAAGCTCGGTCCGACTTCAATTCCGTTATCAAACCGAGTAACAAGAGAAAAGCCGCCCGGTTCATATCCACAGTGTAGTCTACTTACGTTTTTCAGCTTTTAATGAACTTCAGAGAGCGAGCTACAGATGGGAGCCCATTTGAAACCTGCTGTCTGTGTGAAGTCCTGGGGTGGAGCCCAGAATGAACATCCGTGTTTATGACGTACCATAAATATGCATACAGGGCTCTATGCTGCAATTTAATCTACAGCGAGGTTTCATTGCAAGACATGTCCTATAACAGGAAACTAAACCCCCACCAAAAAAAAAAAAAAGCCCACTATTACTCCTAAATGTGTCTTTTTCTCTTTATATCCTCCAACTTTTTTTTTTCAGAAGTAAAGGGAATGATGTTGATATTTTAAATATACTGTAGCTTGAACTACATTTTCTCAGACAGTCATGTTCTCCTTAGAGAAAGCAAAGTCAGAGGTCGCACAAACAAACCGGCGTCTGAGCATTTTCTTTGTATTGTTTAAAATGGTGCCTATGAATTTTACACACAGCGCCGTCAGCAACCCTGAGCCATGCTGGTTATGCTTTGACCTTGCTGAAGCTTTGTTTTACAGCTAGTGAGCTTTGGGCAAGCATAGTTAAGAGTTGCTGCACTCACACAATCTGTCACAAGTTTAGGCAATATCTCTCCTATACAATGCTCAGCTCAGTTATACAGAGAGCCAGACACACACACAAACACACAGGGGGAAAGGGAGAGAGAGAAAAAAACATGATAAAGGCCTACTTTAATGAAGGGTTTGATAGTTCTGTGTTACAAATACTGCCGGGCATCAAATCACTCCAAACACACAAAAAAACACACCCACTTTATAATCAAGGTTTCTGTCAGTCAGCAAGTTGGTGTCAAGAGAATAAAGTGAAATGCATCATCTGGCCTGCCTAAAGAAGAAGAAGAAGAAGAAGAAGGAGGAGGAGAAGAGAAAGGAAGAGATAGTTAAAGAGAGAGAGAATGATAGTGTTCAACCTAGAGGATAGTGGTTTGTAGCAGTCTATAACATTTTATCCCCTCGCGTTTTTCCCCTCTGAAACAAAAGTGTGTCAGATTGAACAGTTATTTAATGTGTTGCCATTGTAAGACATCTGGATGCGTTCATGGCCCAGGAGCAGGCAGCAGGCAGTTTATAGACCTGCGGTGGGGGATGAGCTGTCTGATAGGGAAATGGCACTTTGGCTCTGCACCATGTATGCTGACACCACACACACACACACACAGACACACATATTCACACACGCAAGTTTATAAGATTGATCTGTAGGTCTGCGACTGTAATTTCATTTTCTGTTGATTATTTGTTCAAATATATATATATTATTATTCATGTGGCATTTTTGGACTTTTTAAATGTTACAACATATATGTTAAACATTCATATTTATTTTATTTGAAAAACTGTCGAAACACACAAAGTGTCACAGTGATATTATCTAAGTTTTATAATTTAATTCAAACAAACCTAATGCATTTTTTGATCAGAAAACTTTATTGATACTTGTTGATCAACAAATCAATCGTCTGATTCATTTCAGCTCTGCTTTTTTACTGTTTGCACTATCACATGCACCCACACACTCTGAGACAAAGAAACGCACACATCAACACAATAGCAGCATTCAGAACATCATAACATGTTTAATTATGCAGTTATGTGGGCCTGTGGCACACGCACACACACAGACACACAGACACACACACACACACACACACACACATGCACACTGCTTTACATGGCCAAATATATATACATTGATTTGCATGGAAATGACTAAACATGTCGAGCCCAAAGATGTCATTTCTAATCTGTCATATTAAAGGGGAAACGGAATAGCTGATGCAGTCTGTTAAAATCAAAAGAGCTGTGTGTGTGTTTGTGTGTGTTTGTGTGTGTGTGCATGTATGTGTGCGTTGTCAAGGGGAAGAGTAAGACGTGAGCAGGCAAGAAGCGTGTGTCTCAGATGCCTGCTGATGCCTGTAACGCCACTTCACACCAGATGCTTAGCACACACTCACACGCTGATATATCGATGTCTGTGTTCATTACCGTTGATGCTTCTGTATCTGTCTTCTAACGGTACGGACACTGAATGAGAGTGAGGGAGAGCCAAACGTGATGTGGTGTGTAGGCCCGTGTGCATCTTCAGCGTGGTGTCTGTGTGTTTAATGTGACTGGTTTTCATGTATTATCCCTGCGTGTTTGAGCCGCAGCAACGGCATCTCGTTCGGGTGTGTTTGAATCACCGGGGCGTGCTTAATCTCTCGACAGTCTCCTTTCAAAATGAAGACACTGTCCCGGCAGATCTTGACAGTCAAACACTGTGTCCGATCACGACTGGGTAAGGGAGCGGTTTATATTAACGGGAACAGCTGGCAAACATGGCATGTAGGAGAATTTTAGATGAACTTGTTCTAATCCGAACCAGTTGTAAAGTACGTGCAGCTCCTTATTTCCCACAGATATTGTAAAGTTGTACATGAAATTGTTTTAAAACACAAAAACTTTGCATATCTTACTTTTTTTCTGTTGTCAAAATTAAACAAAAGCATCAAATATTAAAATGTTTCCACTGAATTTTCCCATGTTAACATTTTCTTGACTTCCTTTTTCATGTACTGTGAGCTTTGTAACGTGTACTGTCACATAGTCCTCAGAAGTCAGACTAACACAACGTTTCTTCCTGTCTTTCAGCCTTGAACGGCAGCTTAAGGAGCTCCAGGCCAAAATGACTAACACCCAGACAAAGGAGCATCCTCCGAGCCCTTTAGAGTGCCTGCAATGGTTCACCCTCCGAGCTCACAACAGTCTCAAGTCTGTAACCGCAGGACATCAAGAGCTCATCGACTTCTACAGAGCTTTGGTAATACATCAGGGCGATGATGACACTGACTGATGGTGATGATGATTATAACGTCCCTTTTATTTCAAATATTTCACGGATAATGAAACTGTTGCAATTTTTATTTTCTACACTGAGAAATCGAAAAGACTGATAACTGATTGCGGCTGCGTTGATCATAATGACTTTATCAATCTGCACTGATATTGTTGAGTGTCGTCCACTTTATCCAGAGAGCCGGCTCCATTGTCAGCCCACTTAATTTTCCACTTAATTTCGCAGACATTTTGTTATTAACATTTAGCTATCTGTTGATCTGCAACTCTGTTTTATAAAAGACCTCCAAACATTTGAAGACAGTCCTCAACTGTGCTAATAGATTTGGATGTGAAATATTTGCATAACTTCTGTGAGGACCGTTTGTACTCTAGGATGAGTTCTGCACTGTTGTGATGTAGCTAATAAGATCCAGTAAAAACTGACATCTCTGTTTCCCCTCAGCAACAGTACCTGAGTTCTGAAGAGGAGGGGAAAGAGGAGGTGACACTTCAGCTGCTGCAGAGTGTGTCTGCCCAGTGTGGCATCTGCTTTCCTTCCACGTTTTCCTCTTCCTCCTCTCTTCACCCTCATCTGACGGCCCCTTCCATCCACTTGCTGCATACAGTCACAGACGATGCTTCATTAGAGGTAAAGTACTGGATGAGTTTTTAACTCAGTTCACCGATTCCTTACAAAATAGGATTAATTTATGGCTTCCCTAAAGGATGAGATTACATTACATGAATTCTGTCGACTACTAGTCATTCTGATTGTGTGTTCTCTAAATAGCGGCTGCAAATGCAAGAAATTTCAATGTAATTAAAGAGGGACAAAATACACAGTCCTTGTTCTGTGTAAAAGTGAAACAAACATTAAGCTGAAGCACAAATGAGGCTTCAGCAATCTGAGTTAGCCAAATCAAGTCAGTCCCCACCAAAGTTAAGGTCATTACAGAGCAAAATTCTTTCACTTTGTTTCCACAGAAAGTGTTTCCGTGCCAAGCTGCAGTAGGGGAATGATCACAAAACTGAGAATTTTGTACTAAAAAGACCAACCTTGGAGGATAGCTGTGTGATTTATCCAACTCAGAGTGCTGATGAATTGCTGTAGGAAAGGAATCTCTCTGTGGCCAGTATGGACAGGATGAAAGATTAAAGCAACCCGTGTGCTTAATGTATACATATGGGCAACTGAGTATTGTTTAAAACAGACTAATAAAATGGAAACTATCCTTTAATCTAATATGTAAGTAAAAAATTTAGTGTATGATAAAATAAAGATATGCTAACCTGCTCAGGCTAAACTTTTCCTGCATAAAGGCACCGTTCACTGCAAAATATTATAATTCAGATACCCTCTTAATTTTTTGTTACTGATTATCAGAGTATATTTGCACTTGCCCTTCATTTAGATCCAGGAGGCGTGGGATGATGTGCGTCTCCTGCTGCGTCGCCACCTGCTGGACCGACTGTCTTCCCGCAGCCCCGAGCATCCCAGTCTTGGGAATCTTTCCACTCTGTCCATCCCTGAACGTGTCCACTGTCTGCGTCAGCTGCTCTTTCTTTACCCTGAGTCTGAGGTGCTCACACATTACCAGGTGTGTGAGTGAAAGCACAATGATGAGAAACGTCTTCTGCATGAATAAAACTCAAATCTGTAGAAACACATATGTCAACAATCTTATTCCACCATAATTTTGTCATTTACTTTGTTGTTGTCTTTCTTAAATTAAGATCCACATTGTGAACTTGTTGTGTTGTAACTATACATTTATGTACTATAATATTCCTAGCAGTGATTTTACATCATATTTTATTTTTTTATCCAGTGTCTGAGAGGCCAATCTGTGCAGGAGCTTCTTCTCACTGCCCTGAGTTCAAGCCCAGGTGGTGAGACCGGCTTCGACAGACTAGCTGTGTGCTTCCGTTCTGTGGTCCCAGCTCTGAGCCAAGCCCTCAAAGAGGAGCTTCACGTCCTTTCAAGACTAGCAGAACCACACACCATCCTGGGTTTCATTAATGCAGCCTACCTCAGCACCGTGGCCCAAGAGCTGACTTCCCTGATGGAGAAAGAGCGTGAGGCAGCCCTGCGGGACAACACCACGCTCAGCGGCAAGATTAAGAAATACTCAGCCAGATCCCGGGCAACCGTAGGTAAGAGGCTCTTTCTTGAAATACTTTTTAAATCTAATACTCTTTCTGCTCATTATGTTTTCTTCTCTCCTTCTCCCTGAGTGTGGTTAGCAGTCCTCAGAGTTTATTTAGATGTGCCTTACAGCTGTGTTTTCCCTCCATGTCTGCCTCCTTTCCTCCTGTTCTTATTGTTACCCAATAAAGCCTTAAAATTTTCCTTCTCCCTCCTCCTCATTTTATATTTTTTCTCTTACTTTCTAACTGTAGTGTGTTGTGATCTGAGTCAGAGCCAAGGCCTCAGTGGGAGATTGTCAGTAACTGCTGTTCCCATTGTAATTGCTTTCTGTTCACTGCCCTCTTGTCTGTCTGCCTCACTTTCCTCTTTACCAACAAAAAGAGAGGAGCGGCATTCCCAGAGCCAAGGCTTCATTTGAAAATACTTGTAAACACTATTTACACACATTTTGGGGTGACTGTGAATGAGCTCTGTTGCCAAGAAATGTCCATGAAATATCCAAGGTTTTTCAACAGCATGTTTAAGCCACAGTTAATCAGCTCTTCACCTTGAACCTGAGGAAACAGCTCGCTGAGTTGTCCTCACCAATAATTTCACTGCACAACATAACTGGTCACAACACTAGCAAAGTCTATGCTGAGCTGCCAAGTTTTGTTGCAGAAAGTGTACAAATATGATGAAAAGTGAAAGAGTGGGGTTATGGGCAGTGGTGGAGAGTAGGTAAATGCATGTTGGCTACCAAACAAGAACAAACACCACACCTGTGTCCTTGGTATGGTGCCATCTTAAAGAATGGCAAGTTGTGTTGATAAAAAGTAGCTCCGTCGTCTTCTTTACAGTAATTATAAAACACAAAACTCCACAGCAAGGACAGAGAAGCAGCAGCACCTTTACACAACCTCATGACCTCACAGTGGTTAAGGGAAATTAAATACATCTTAACGTCCTCTCTTTATTCTCCCCCTCGTTGTGAATAACAAGAGTTTGAGGAAGAATTAGCAAAGGAGTGAGTTTCAACATTCTCTCGACCTTGATAAACAATGAGGCGGTTAAATGTGAGAAAACAATATTTAAAAGTACTTTTAAATATTTGGCACAAATGCGGGATGTGTGGCTGTGATGGGACAGGCGGTGATGTTATACGCTGAGACAAGAGAGGAGCATAAACCTTCACACGCCGTGTCAATTTCAATGCTTAATTCCCCCCATATTCTCTTTGTTTGTTTCATACTGGCCTATTTATGGCTTGCTGAGGGTAAAGATTCACAAGAAGAAAAAAGAAAAAAAAATGCAAAGTGTGTGAGCCATTGTTTACTTTTTCAAAAATGGTGCACATGTCAGCTTCCCTGAGGAACGGGAAGAGGAGTGCTTTTACATCTGCCATTCTTCGATAAACACACCACCAGCCTTGTGTCTTTTTCCTCCTCTCTCTCTCTCTCTCTCTCTCTCTCCCTCCATCTCTCTCTTTCCATCTCCCTCTCTGGTTTTTACCTTCCCTCTCCTTAAATGTGAGATGAGAGGAGGCAGCCAGGATAATTGGCCATGCGTCAGTTGGGCTGTTTGATCACGCAACGCGGCGGAGGCTACACACCTACGTGCCGCTCAACAAACCGTCAAATGTAGCACCGGAGGCAGAACACGGCTCCAAAGGGAGCGGGGGACCCGTGCTGTGTAATGATGGTAAAATGGAGCAGTTTTGCCTGTGCTGGTTTTTTACGTGTGTTTGTGTGTGTGTGTGTGTGTGTGTGTGTGTTTGACTATCAGCTGCAACACAGCTTTGAGGGCTACAACTGGGATTACATTTTTCTGTTGTTCATGTTTTAAGTCCCCCCCTCCCCAAAAAAAAAGAAGAAAAGCTCAAGAACCCACATATCCACCACCCAAACGCCTGTGGCTCCTTAAGAGCAAAAAGCTTGAACATTAATGCATAATCTGCTTTCACACTTTTCTTTCTATACTTTATTCTACGCCCATAATTGTCAACACAATTATTACAGTTGTAAAAAAAAAAAAAAAAAAAAAAAAAAAAAGTGATTCTATTTTCATAAGCATCCAATGATTCCTTAGATCTCTCCCTCCTCCCCTGCTGTGTTATTGTTTATTTCTGCAGTAGAGGCAGGCGGTAGGTATATTTTGATAAGAGCCATGCCTGGGAGACTGTGCGGGCTCCCAGGGGAGCAGTGCTGTCTGTAGCATCAGCCACTGTCAAACCACTGAACCATTTAACAGCGTTCACGGTGAGATCTGCCTCCTCTTTTAACCCCACCGACTCAAAAGCAGGCACTGACATTGTACCTAGACAGATGTGAAGGGTCTCAGCCCTCGTTTTTTTTTTTTTTTATATCCCCACCCCTCCCTTTTCCTTTGCTCCATCTCTCCAGCGTCCACCTCTTCCCCTCCTTTTTTTTTTTCTTTTCTTGTCTTTTTCCATTTTCCTGTAGTTTTCCAAGTGTAATGGGGTGAGCAGTGAGACTGTGGAGTGTGCTAGACAGGCTGGCTGGTCAGGAACAATACAGGCTTTAAACCTTACTAACACACCTCACTGAATCTGCAGGGGAGTGGGTGGGCCAAGCCAGCATGTGCATGTCACTGCATATGTGTGTGGGTGTGTGATTCTGTGTGTATTTTGCCAAAATAATTCAAATTATTTGATTTACCTTTTTTTTAGCACCATTACCTCTCTAGAAATAAGCTACAGGTAATTTTACTGATTTAATACCTTTGAGCAAGCATCCAAATTCTCTAACTTTATGATTTTTACACAGTAAAAGCTACATTAGAGCAAATGTCTCAGCATAGACACTTACACGCTTTATCTAGAATATAGCTAATTTTTGCTTCTGTTAATGAAAATTTTAATAACCAGAATTTGCATTATCTTTTGATGAAAATACAATGATTCTATGCAGAGAGATGTCATCTAACACCCTGCAGAAACACCAACACTGAAAACAATGTTGTAGTTTAATTTGACTGTTTTTATCTTTTTGCACGTGTTGTCATGTGAACGTATCTGCACAGCTGTTTTTGAGTTGATGTGTGTGCATGCGTGTGTGTGTGTGTGTGTGCACTAATTGCAAGCTTACTGAGAAAATAATATGATCAAGAGTCATTTAATACTTCCCCTTTAAAAATGCATCATTAATTTCCATACAGCATCAGTAATTTTCATACGTATGCATGGAAGCTCCGTGTTTTTGTAGGACATCAAAAGCTTTCATTTCGACTTCTCCGCATACACACATACAATTTATTCCCCAACAATCGACCACAGGGGTGAAGTCGAGGTTGTGAAATTCTGTTCAAACACTCTGCAACCCCATTTTTATAGCACTGATTTGAATTCCACTTCCACTAATTTCCCCATATGACGATGTTTGCAGCTCCCTATAGATAAAAAAGAATTGAGTTAGAGCATGTATAGCAAGCACATTCAGCCTCTCCACTACCCGCCCCCCCTCGCCCTTTCTGGCTCTTTGAACTCTTTCTTGCAGAAGGCACAGCAGCCTATTCAGTGGGGAGAGAGGTTCTGTAGCGACGCGAGATAGCTAGGCTGCGGCTCCGACTGGCATTGGAGGTGCTTGTGGGGATTGAGGCTACTTGGGAATGGCGTTTGTTAATATTTATTAAGAGCACCTCCTCACTAGATCATATCTCTGGCTGAGTTTTTACACACGCTGTCAGCCAGGGATGTGCACCCGCATGCTGCCGTGTAATTATGGGCTAGGTAGGGCGGTTTTGTGTGTGTCTGTGTATACGTGGGCGTGTGTGTGTGTGTGTGTGTGTTTGTGTTTGTGTGATGCTTTCAGCTTATGGATGCTGATTTCATATACCACTCTCTTATGTTTCTGTCCGTGATGAGAAGGCCTTGTGTAAGAAAGTTTGAGCATCTGATTGTCTACTAATCTTAATGAGAACAGCAGGGTCTTCACTCTAGGTTGTGTTTACGTGTGAGTGTGTGTCAGTGTTCATTTTCTCTAAATCATAGCTCCAATGAAATCACAGAGAAGAATATGTTTCATGGCCCTTGAGAATGTGTATTATGCTTGCCATTTATTTTTTTCCCCATTTCCTCCTAGTGGTCACAATGGCTTTTGTGTATCACTCTTGAAAAGCTCAAGGATATGAACATTTTCCTGGCACCTTCTATTGAAAAAGCACAGACAAAAATGGCTGGCTTATTGAGAGCAGCCAGCACTTCGTGATGAAGAGTCAGTGTGATTCGCCGAGGGCTTGAAAACAATAATGCGAACAAGGGCACTAAACAAGTGGGTTTTAATGAAATGCTCCCATCAATTGGACAATACGTACCTCTGTGTACTTCATCCAGGCTGCTCGGTTCAAGTATGTGGAGGCAGGCAGAGAAATCTTTACCCCGATCTTACTCACACTGCAATATTTACCACAAAGAGAGCCAGAAACAGACAGATGAATGGAAGGACAGAAAAACAAAAATTAACCAGAGAAAAGTAGCCCTGTTTCTCTGTCACCGCCTAAAACACCACCATTACCACTACACCTTACACCTTGTAAGGCAAACTAATTGAGATATCGCATATTGCCACTTTCCCCTTTTGTGAAGGGCAGATGACCCCTGCTGTGGCCTCGTTGGACAGCACCCAGGGAAAGGGCCACGAGAGACCAAGGCTTGTGTGGTGTGTGTGTGCGTGTGTGTATGTGTGAGTGCATGTGTATGTGCTTATGTCAGAGCGAATCGCAGCAGGAGGTCTCCCATAATAACGCTGTCTGAGTGAGCAGTGGGCCGCAACTGACAAAGAGGACCCTAGCTGTCATAAGGCCTAGCAGGCGGTCCACGGCGGCTCACAGCCTCCTCACACACACACACGTACATGTACAGATGTAGCCCAAGGCACCCACATGACCCTGCTTGACACCCAAAGAGCACATAAGAAGGCACGGGCACATGGAAAACAAAAGCACAAAAGGAAACACAGAAGTGCTTAACAGCCTTACACCCCAGAGAGCAAATGATGCGAATAAAGTTGTGCACATATACACACATGAGCCAAAAACGATCGGGATGGACCATTCCACTCTGATTTCGGTCCTTGGGTTTGTTTGATAACATCTGATTCAAGAAGATCACAGGTAGTTTGCCAAGAAAAGTGCTCCATGTCGTGGCCAGTGCAGTGGAAACCTGCAGGAGAGTTGTGTTGACTCATATCTCTATCTGAGGTTGATGTCTCTTCATATGGTAAGAAATCTCGGTTTCCGACCAGGTTAATATGCCTTGTGGAGTGCCACTGAGATCTATATTTGGCCACCTTCTATTTGGTGTTTGTTTGCTTCTTCTTAAAGGGGAAGTGTGTTAATATTACACATCAAAGTCTGTGTACAGATCTTGAGGAGTACTGATGCGTAAATGGGTGAACAAGACTTGTCTATATTAGCAGATATTAGCGGACTTCCATTTTTTTAAATGTTGATCATTAGCATTTCAGTGTTATAGAAGTGAAATACTAAATCTGTCTTTAAATAACTTTCCCATATAGATGATACCCCTTGACTTCAACTAAATGAAGACGAAACAAAAATAAGTTTCTTAAGCACACAGAACAGTGGGAAGTTAGTGTGTTTACCTTGATTCCCTGTCCTTGTAAGCATAGAGCCAGGCATGTGGGTGTTATTCTGGACTAGTGAAGATTTTAGCAGTCACTTCACATCAGTTTCAATACTGGTCTTTTATTATCTAAAAAACTGAGTCAGAGGATTCATGTCCAGATGTCAAAAATCAGATCCATGCTTTCATTTCCAATTGGTGAATTATTTTAGCAATTTCTTGTCAGACCTTCACAGAAATGCTCTGAGGCAACCAAAACTTGTCCACAATGCACCTTCAAGGGTGTTTGCAGAAACGGAGATACCTAAATTACTTAGCACTTTTTAAAAAGTTTTTTTTATTTGTCTAATCACGTTTTATGCTTTCATGCAATATGAATGGCAAGTTGAATTGCCGTTGTGAAGGACTTGTTCTTAAATTGCCTTGCCTTCTGAAATTTCACCCTTTTTATTTCTCCAGTTCTAATGAAACCAAATGCTTACGTCACCTGTAGAGGGTGTTATACAACCTCACACACACACACACACATCTGTACGAAAACGGAAAGCTCATCTTCACATATTGTGATTACAAGATAAGAGACTGGATGCCAGTTGGATAGTGTGGTAAGAGAGAGGCAGACCACCCCTCTGATGGTCTGATTTACACTACAGAGAGACAGACTGAGAGAAAGAGTGGAAAATAAGAGACGGAGGATAAGAGAGGAAGAGATGCTGTGCTGGAGAGAAATTAAATCAGTGGCTAAATTATTGCATGATTGCCCATTCCCCAAAGACTTGGGCATCATTTGGTAGAAAGTGTCTAATAATTGGTTTTCGGCCATGTCAGACACATGCATTTCCCACTACTAATGGCTCTGTTTGGAAGAACTGGGCCTCCTGGGTCAGAGAAGGACAGAAAACAGCCAGACGGCAAAATGCACCCTTCGCCCTTCTCCTATTTTTTTTTTCTCCTCCCTCAGACAAACGAGGAAACGAGAAAGAAAAAGAGACACAGAGAAGAGGAGAGATGGCAAGAAGGAGGGAGGGTGTATGTGAGCGAAGAGGAAATGAAGTGGCAATAAGTGCAGCCAAAGGGGAAATGCTCTTCACCGTGAGTTTAATACATCAGACTGGGGATTTGGCAGCCCGCCACACAGCAATTGTTTACCTTTTTGCTCACTGGCTGCATCTGTTCTGTTTTGTAAACGGCACTAAACTATTCGCCCGTAAACACCGGAATCAATAACAACTGCTAAGGGAATTCCCTTATCCCGCCCCTCCCTCTCTTCCCCATGTTTTCATCCCTAACCACCACCCCTTTCCCTTCCCCAAGATCTCCTCCTCTCTCCCCTCTCTCTCTGTTCCCTGCCAGTCAAGAGCAGTGTGTGTGTGTGTGTGTGTGTGTGTGTGTGTGTGTGTGTGTGTATGTGTGTGTTAGAGCGGGAGCTGATGGTGAAACCCACAGGAGAGACAGACAAGGAGAAGACTGATGGCTCGCCAAAAATACCTGCTCTGTTTGTTTTTTTTTTGTTTTTTTTCCTTTTGTGTTACATTGTTGTCATTGATAAAAGCTACAAACTGAAACTGGCCACTGTAGACTTGCAGAGTTTGGTATTTTCAGACATTTTTAACAATGTTCCTGTTCCATATGAAACATAAAGCCACCCTGCTTCACACACACTTTTTTTTTTTTTAGTCTTACACATTTTGCTGGCTGACATATTGCTTGACATATGTTTGTTCGCTCTGAAGGCCTTTGATAAGATGCATACCGCCTTTATGGCTATCACAGTATTATGGCTAACCATTGATTTTCTTTTTGTTCATAAGAACATCCTCCACACTATAATGCAATATTGAGGAGTTTTATATAAACATATCATTTTTGTTCTGCTTTCAGCACCGGTCCTCCCTTATTGATTCTCAGTACATTGACCTTTGGTTGAACTCTTCTGCGTGTTATACTGCCCTTCCACATTCTGCTCTGTGAGACATGCTATGCACTATGCTATATGACACACCTGGGTGCTTTTAAGCACACCCTCTCCATCAACCGGCTATGAGAGCCTCCATTTGGCCTCACTGTTGTGACAAAGGTATAATGAGGTTTGGATGGCTGTGTGCTAGACGGCTATGGCTATAGGGCTATTTGGCTAGGGAGAGGACTATAAATACCTATACAGCCTGGGCAGCACAGCTTGATGAGAGGCTGAGGCAGAGCGTTGCTAAACATCAAGGTCATGTGCGACTACTTAGAGTGTGACTTAGTGAGCAAGTGAAACAGTTATAGGGTCACATGTTGAAGGAATAAATGGAATGAATGGTTAGGAATGAAAGAGAGAGGGATGATGCTCTGGAAAAGGTGACGCTCCAGATGAAGTGGTGGTTAATGGGCACTGCGCCTGGGGGAGGGGGTGGGTGGGAGTGAAAGCTTTTTAGAGAATCCAGCGACTCTTTCTCTAATGTGTCCCTGTCTCATCTGGTTTGGATTGTTTACTCTTGAGTTGTTGACAGCTTTAGTTTGCCCCTGCGCGGAGGCACGGAAAGCTCTGTTGATTTGCTGGTGACTTCAGAAATGGACATGATTGTTAGTGCGTGCGTGAACGTGCAAGCTGGAGAACGAAGCTGGCACGTGGGTGTCAGCCAGGTCACGCATGTACACATGCAGCGCGAGGTAGTCTTTCTAGCTCAGACTCTCACTGGACCCCATTACAGAGGAGCTGCTGAGCTGTGGGCGCATGCAGCTTAATTGCACACACACACAAATACACACACACACACACACAAACACACACAAGTCAAACACACACTAAATAATAACACAGCTATTGGCATGTGATTTCATACAATCATGCACACACTTGCACATAAATACATGTATAGGCTGCACTTGGACTTGTAAACACAAACAAATTTGAGGTCAGAATATTTTCCATGGTGACCACAGAGTGTGTGTGTGTGTGTGTGTGTGCAGTGTGGCAATTATTCTGCAAGACTGACATGTGCAAATGTGTGTGAAAGGGTTTTTTTTTTTTCTACAAATCAGGTTATTCATAATGGCCTGCATTACATGCACATAAACACATGTGTGCACACCCGGCAGACACAAGCATGCAACAACTCATCGACTCTCGCTCATAAACACTCGTGTCAACATACACACATGCATACACATAGATAGAGTCAGACCTCATGCATAATTAAACCAGGCATCCTTTGGGACAGTGTGTTGTCATATTGTCAGATTTTGTTTAACAATATAGCAAAATTACATTAGGATCCAGAGGCAATAATGTTACAATTATTGGAAAAGGGCCCCCCTCTTCTTCCTCTCCCTTCTCAGCGCTCAATCATCGCTGTGCTTTCAGAGTCTAGGCTAATACTGAGCTCATCCATTCCCAAATGCCTTTGCAGTGGAGGAGCTCATTTAAGCGGACACACAAAAGTATTTGTGCATGTGTCTGGAAGTATGGCAACGCATCTCCCAGCCGCCCATTCTCCAGCTTAATGCGGAACATCCCCCGGGTGATGGCTTTGGCAGCCTCCAAAATGGGAAATCCATATTTGCCGAGGGGGTCATCGGCGGGTTAGGGGGAGAAAAGTTTTGTGCCGAGAGAGAAGGATGTGCATGTGCGACTTCTCGGGGAGCAAAGTTTTGCATATTTTTTCACTGTCTCTTTGTTTATGCTGTGTATTGGGAAAACATGAATGGGTCGATATTTATAAGAGGTGCCATGCAAAGGCAAGACTTGAGGAGGGGGGGGTGTTTTCTGATGAGTGTGTGTAGGGTGGGAGGTTTGGTTGAAAACCTGTTTTTATGAGGTTTTTTTTTTTTTTTTTACTCTTTTACTGAACTGTAAACTGTAGTGCACCCCTCACTTCTCTCTCTAATCTGTCAGTCATACAGTCACAACAGTGTTATTTTTCCTCTTTCCTCTTTTACATTCTCTTTTTCTCCCCCCCCCCCTCCTCAGCGCCAAAGGAGCTTCCAATGAAAAACAGGAGCTTCAGTTTGACCTCCCACCAGCTGAAGGCGTTAACCCAGCTGGCCTGCACTCTGCTGGGGTTTGAGAAGATTGTGAGGGAACTAATAACTAATATGACCTGCACCGATTGTACAGGAGAGACCCTCTGTGTAAAAGGTATGACTCCATCTCTCCAAAATGCGTCAGTCTACATATTAGACATGTAATCAGGGCTGCAGCTACCTTTGAGATCACTGAGGTCATGTTATATTTACTTTTTCTGGGGTTTTGGAAAGTTTTAGTGAGCTGAGTGCAGTTTATTTTTTACAGTTTAAAAAGAACACATGGTAGATACCGTAAAGACTGATTTGAAGTTCTTTAAGATAAGATAAGATAAGATAAGATAAGATAAGATAAGATGAGATAAGATGAGATAAGATCTTAAGATCAGAAAATATTTTGTATTTTTATTAAATGGCAGTGGTGGGGCATGTAGATGCAGGGGCTGTGAGCTCCTTCAAACTCACTTCATTTTTTGTCATTTTAATTAGTTGTATTTTTGGCTTATTGCTAAAAATGTCAGTGACCTATGAGGGAAACACACCTGTTATCACTGGAAAAAGAAGTACAGGGTTTGGATTAAGAGCAGTGGATTTTTTTGAGATGATCCCCTGCCTCAGGACCTTTTGACCACCCAGCTCGGCCAGCTGGTCCACCCTGGGAGGACAGGGAAGAGGGCCAGAATAAAAGCCACGAGCCCAGCTTGGACTCAAGATTACTCCTAGTTAACGTCAGGTTGCAGAAAAATGGAATGGACAAAACGGGACTGTTGCTGACCGCATGTTTGCAGAGACCTGTCTTGCCAAAAAAAAAAAAAAAAATATTATACCTTTGATGATAAAATATATATCTTAAAAAAGTATCTTTTTCTGTAGTCTCTGCCTGACGGTGCGGAAAAGGTTTAGCAGCAGCATGCAGACCATTGAGTTGAGGGAATTTACTGGAAATGATCAAACAGATAATGTGAATCATCCAAATAATTAAAGAAACACAGACTTTTTCGCAGAGTGTTGTGGGGTTTCAGAGCAGGGAGTTGTACTCATGACCTCAGTTTTTCGAACACTTTGGCTACAGCCCTGATTGCTCGCCACTCCTTCAGGCATGAGCAGCCCCCACAAACACACACACACACACAAACACTAACATGCACGCATTGTTCATTGTTTAACAGGAAGTCTGAGTTGTGTCTGAAGAAAATATTTCTTTAGCAGCGAATTATCTTGGGTGTTATATAAGCCTTTAGTATCGTTTTCCTCTCTCCCCTTTGAACTGCGGCTGCAGAGATGTTAAATGAAAGCTTTTGGTGCATGGAGTAATTTCCATAAAGGTTACATTTACAAAAACAAGACTTGCAGAAAGGCTCAATTTACAGAGAGGTAAACAGCCTTTAAAGGGCAGTTATCCAAATCATTAATTCCAGGCAATCAAACAGCTTAATTACCAGAAATTCATCAGATGGGCTTAAAGGTCAAAAAGTGATGCGCTTGCTGTTTCCTCCTTCTTCCATTCCATGTGGTCTTGTTCGGCTAAATTGCCTCGCCTGGGGTCTCACTCTTCGCCTTCTGATTAGGAAAATGTGGCCTTGATGTTCACGCTTTTTAATTGCAACCCAACCCAACATCCTGTGCGCTTGTCTTCACGTCAGCCCCCCACACACACACGCACGCACACACAAATACACACAGGCATGTACACACACACACATCCATCCACACAATCTCCCTTCACAGAATTAGCCCTCATATGTTGATGCTATCTGGGTTCAAATCAAATCTAAGCCCCAAAGTTAGACTCACAAAGCCATTGCCATTAGAATTTACTGCCTTCTTCTGCTCCCCCCCCCTCCCACGAGGCATGTACAGTTATACTCTGACCACTGTGTCTCATATTTGCTAGTAAGGGGGAAGGATGAGAGCGATGTGAACCATATCTGGCCCTGAGTTATATACAGTCACTTTCAAGTCACCGCACTCGGCATTCTGTCAGGCTTTTGAAACAAAGTATGACAGTACATTATGAGTAGTATGGAAATATTCTTGCTAAATAATGCATAGATTTGAAAGAAGAAGCCACACGCTGCCACCACACAGCTTTTCATTTTTTAATCCGGATATCTCATGAGTTTCTGTATTATTGTTGGTCCCCAGTGATGTCTCACCAACATCAGAAGATCTGAGAGCTTGACCAGGCACAGTTGCTGTTTGATGTCACTTATGATACATGACACTATGTTTGCATTAAAAAAAAAATGTGTTGGAATTTTAGGTATCTTGAAAAAGAGTAAAGAGGACTCACCGGTGACAACAGATGGCAAGAAATCGGCAGCAGAAGCCCTTCTCCACAGACCAGAGGTGAGTTTTGTCTTCCTCTGTGAGACCCTGCAAGTTTCTGTTCAGTTACAACTTTTCAGTCTGATTCAGGTTCATAATTTCTTTCCTTTAATACACATGGGCATCTTTTTGTACCTGGGAGGTACAACAGATGAACATTGAGACATTAATTGTCTGTTGGCTCATTTCCTATTTTACAGGCACGAGTTTTGGAGTTTGATTGGAGGTCAGCATTCAGGGGGCTGGTCCCTCACATGGCACACTGTGTGAAAGTGGTGCTGGATGATGCTTGTGCCAAGAATTTACAGCAGGAAGAGGCCTTATATTCTTCAGGAAACACATCCATCGAGCTAAGCTGCACGGCCGGACACACCACCATCACCGCCAGCAATACACATCTCCGAGAAGATTCCCTCTACACCTCCACAGAGAGAGAGACTCCCAGAATGATAGCCAAGGTACTGCAGGATTCCTGTTTGCTTAGACTGATGATTAGTTGGTTTGTAATGGTCTGCTGAGGTTCAGACTATGTTAGACTTTTAATTATGAAATGGCATCAGTGATGGACATGCTAATAACCACAGTACATAAGAACAAAGTTGTTTTAGGACACGTTTTAAATATTTCCTGGTATTTAAGTGCTGTTATAGCAGCATATTAACAAGATCACAATGTAAATTGTTCAGAAAAAAACAAAAATCTGTTCTCTTCTTTTAATTTTACCCTCAAGTTACAAGTTACATTCTGTAATCCTAACATTAGCAAAGTAAATATTAATATCAAATATTGTATCAAACACAGTATTAGAATGTGCTTTCACCTTAAGATTGACTGACAGTTTTTTTTTTAAGTATACTGATAAATTTGGATAAAAACTGAGCAATACCACTTTATTTCAGAACCTTCGGTGTAAAATGTCTGAATGTAAAGTTAGTAAAAAAAAAGTGACATATTTTTGCTGTTAGAAAGTCGCATAAACTTGTTTTTTTTTCCTTTCTGATTTGAGTTAATATTTCAATTATTTTACTGATCCAACAGTTAGCAGTTCCAGTCTTTTTATAGCACACTGGAGCCCTCAAGTTGTTTTCACATGCACATTATAAATCTGATTTTGACCAGTAATTACTGTAAGGTGTTACTCTGATTAATCTGTTAAAGTGGGTAATTAGAGGACTGTATAATTCATATTCTTTTCTTCATGGTATGGAATGCAGCTCACTTAATTAAGAGGACGCCTCCATATTATTTCACACCATGAAATTTCATGCCTTAAACCCTGCATTTCTTTCCTTTTGTTATCACTAAATTAACTTTGACTTTGTGAAGCTATTGAAAAAAAAAATAAAAAATCTTCAAGCAGTTCTGTTCACAGTGTCCGCAGATAGCAGAGAATACCCAAAGATGCTTTTACTAAAGAAAGAAACGCCACATTGCAAATGGCCACTAGCACAGCTGGAAGCACATAAAGCCTGTAGCCTGGAGAGCATTTATAAATGATAAGACATAAAAGTGACAGTGAAGGTTCCTCCTAGAGCTGTGAGATCATCTTCGGAGTGTGTCAGCAGATGTGTGTCAGCTGTGTTGGAAGATACATCACATGTACAAAAATCCTGTGAAAACTCTGATAAGGAAAGATTAAAATTTTTGCATCACTTCATCGTCCTGCAACTATGCAGCCAAAATTATGCTCCTTAGGTTTTATTAAAAATCCCTCAAAAAATTGTTTTTTTTTTTGTCACTCAAGTCAAACATCTTTTGTCATTTACCCCCATTTTGCAGCCTCTCTTTAAGATTAAAGGTTAACCATGAAATTTGACATAAAAGGAATAAACTGATATTTAAATGTTGAATAATGCTTCATTTTGCTGAACAATGCAGGTGTACACAAACCAGGACACAACACCCAGGGGGATTAATGGATTTGTCATTCTTTTTTTTTAAAGCACCTACTAAAACAGACAGTCCAAATGATTTGGGCCTGACGCAGCTGACACGCCGGATCAGAAAAGGCCTTGGGAAGAGTCATAAGTCTTACTGAGGGAGTAAGACTCTGAGGACAACAGAGAGACAGGGGGAAATCAAGAACCAATGCGGGTGATATTTTAAGTGCTAGAGGAAGATGTTGTGTAGGATGTACAGATGTTAGAGGGTTGTATCACAAAGGCAAAGAGGCCAGGGGAGAGAGCAGGATAAGGAAGGGATAGTGTGGGAGAAGGGATGAGAGGAGAGGGCCTGGGAAATGGCAAGGAGAGGTGAAGCAGACATCAGAGATTGACTTCTCTCAAGAGGAGGACCAGTGTCTGATCTGAGACCAGGCTTAGTGTCAAACTCTACAAACGTTCTCCGCCATTTGAGGCTGGACTCCTCATTTTCATTTAAAACCTCCCTTTGCTGTGCTTTTTTTCGATCTCACCTCTTCATTTTCTTACCTACTTTGTCACTGCCGAACAACTTTTTCCTCCTTAAACTCCCTGAAACTTCCTCCGACTCACATTCCTCCACCTTCCTCTAACTCCTCTGCAACGCGCTGCTCCCCTCCACGCTGCACACTGCACAGACTCTTATCATTACTGCCTTCATTGCTGCCTTCTTCTCCCCTCCTCCTCCTCCTCCTCCTCTTCCTCCTCCTCCACCTCCACTTCCTCCTCTTCCTCCCCTCCTCTTTTCCAGCCCTTTTACACTGACAGTATTTGTGGCTCTCATTGCTAACGAGAGTCAGAATTTGTCTGCGCTCAGGACCTGTACAACATATTTATGTGTAGGTCAACGCTTCAAAGATGAGAGCCTTTCAACCCAAAGGTTATACATGCATGCATTTGCATTCAAAAACAGCCAGCCAGACAGACATCCAAGACCAAAAGCGTTAGATATTACATATATATATTTATTCCCCCCCCCACCTCCCTCCCTGTCCTTTTTTGACACATGCCCCAGTGTTTGAGTGGAGAGCAAATTACTATACAAGACATAAGCATGAAATATGGCCGGTTCAAAGGCATTATGATGGATCAATATTTCACACATTTATATTCATATGTTCATACCTCAATCCTCACTTTTTTTCTTTTTTTTCACGTGAACCCACTTCTCTGTCTGTATTACAATACATATGCAGGCTGCGATGATGCTGTTCATCCATCAGAGTACTTTAGGTAGTGTACTTATTTTATTGGCAGTCGGTTGTGTTCTGAATGCCAAACACCCTCCGTTCAACAGCTGGAAGTTGCCCTCCTGTCAGAACCTGGGATTGAGTTTTCCTTGTTTGGGTGGGCCCCTTCTAACCTAGATGCGAGGTCTCTATTATAGCAACAGAAGTGCCTTTTTCTGCATTCAGCTTTCACCGACACTCTCACCTGAATGTTCAGTGCTCCACTTGTCTGTCTGCTCTGAATTCTGCACGCACAAACAGGCCTGCCGAGCACTTAAAAACTTGATACAATCTCTTTCACCTTGCTGCAATAGTCCTGGTGGGGTTCCTGGCTTTGATCTTAGCTAGTTAAGGTTTCAGTCTGACTTCAGCATGGATGCATGCTTATGGTAGGTGTTTGTGTGTGAATGTGCATGTGAGGATGACTGTCTGCTCATCAGCGTTTGGTGCCAAACTGCATGTGTATGCGATGCTTCTCCATGGCCTCCCCGTCACCCTGGTAATGATGAGTGTTGTGCCTGCCTCTGCTTTCTCTCTCTTGCTCTCTCAAAGCTAAGCTCCTAATGACTACATGCAGTCAGATATTGACTTAATTATACAAACGGCCATTGTTCCCGAGCCTTTTAACCCCGCTGGAAGCTTTTTATGGAGAAAACGGTGTAAAGAGATTGTGAGATTGTCAATTGTGCACACACGCCGCAGCCCTGATCTGACAGAATGTCGAACTTCCAAGTCAGCCCCGTACAGTAAGTCAAGTAATAGAGTGTGCGACTCTCAAAGCAAGTAATACATGCTTTGATTGATTGATGAAACTGGTTTAGAGTTTTCTGAGTTATTGTGAGCGTTTTCCCTGGCTTGGTAGCTCCAGGAACTATGGGAAATATGTGGGAAATATGCTTTGTTTTAAGGCATTTTTAAGAATCTGCCGGACCCATAACTCACATCTATGGCTGTATAAATTTGGAGTTGAACTCACACACACATATGTGACTCCTTGGCACCTGCCTGATCATCTTTCACTGTTCACAATGTGATGTCAATAGGAAGCACATGAGGCAGTGCAGAAAGTGGTGTCAAGGTGTGCGTGTGTGTGTGTATCTTGGCGTGCAGCTTGGTCTCTGCAGTAATAAGGACATGGTGCTTTTTTTAAAGGGTCTGTGGAATATTATTTATAGTGTTACTGTGTGTTATATGCATGCTGTGCAGCACCGCACCATCCTCACACAAACATGCACGCAAACACACGCACACTCATGTGCATCCTTGTGGTGATCTACTTTAAAGCCCTGTGATCAGTTGCTCGCTGCCCCTTGAGAGACGCAGCCCGATCCCTTTAGTTCTCTCTCCAGGACGAATATGAATGGCTGAGATAAGTGTTGTATGTTGATATCACAGTTTATAAAATAAGAAGTCGGCCTCTAATTTGCTGAAACAGCTCTCTCTCCCTCCCCCCACCCCCTGTCTCACCTGTGCCTGACCTTTCCTTCCTTCCTCCCTCTCAGCCTGCTTGACTCCCCCCACCCTCTTCCTACTGTATCTAATGTAACATTTCTGCATGAATGTGGTTAACGTGATGCATGCTGCTATAAGATCAGACAAGCGCTGATGTATCCTCAGAAGAAAAGGTTTTATTTGACCTGGTACCAATTATGTATGTTGAACAGCAGAGCCTATGTGAAGGGCATGCCATCAGACATCTGTATTCATCTGCAGTCGACATTTGCACTGATGTTTGCTTTTCAACTTGCACGATGTTAGAGAAAAAATGCATGTGTAATGCTCACATGCTCAGTCTCGAATCCTTGTCATTCTGATGACTCCTCGCAAATGTTCCATTATTTATATCTAATGAGGTCTCTTTTCTGTTTTTCCTCTTCCTGACAGATTTTCCCTCTGTTACTGAGATCATCTTGTCTTGTATTTGCCTTTTTCTCTCTCCCCTCAGTTCTGTGGAGCAATCATGACTGAACTGGATGCTTTACTACCCTTGGCAGCAGCCTGCAGGGAAAGCTCCCTCCTGGAGGTGCGATCGAGCTTTGTGGAGGCCTGCGGAAGGGCAGCGTTCGCCGTGCTGGGCCGTCTGCAGGAAAGGGCCCTGGAGGTGCCATCAGCTGCACCCCTGAGGAACCTGCCCGCTCTGCTGGCCACTTGCATTTACGTGCACCAGAGACTGGAGCACTACCACACCAGTCTGAAAGATTCAAGTGCAACTGCAGCCAGAGTGTAAGCAGACATTGTGTGCATCGATGGGTGTTATGGCAGGGGAATAGAAGATTTTATTGGCTGCTATGAATTCAGGCATATGTGTGTTTTACTGTATGTGTAAATTTATCGACCTGTCCATCCTTCCATGCCAATTTCCATTGGAGAAAAGTCAGAAAGTGTTATCACTTATTTATGTAATCTTGGCTGCACTTACCAACAGAACTATAGAAGGTTGGGGTTACAATAACAACTGAGTCAAGTACTGTATAGGTTGCAGTGCTTCGATCTGTAATCCCAGATACAATATACTGTGTATACAATATCAACTACAATTTAAAATTCTGCAGATGGTGAATGTAGAAGGAACTGGACTATGTCAAATTGATCAGATGGACAATAAACTTTGATGATGACCAAATTCAGTGACACAGGGTTCAGATTCTGAATGGAAGTGTGACTGGAAGGATGACAGCACCCATCACAGATGTGGGTCCCAAACCCTCTGAGGGCTGACACATTCCTGTTTCTGAACCCTGTTTAGACTTGTTTCCACATTATTAGTGTTCCTTCGTCTTTAAAACCACTTAGTCATTTACAAACGCTGTTAATTTACAGGAAATGATCTAATCAGACAGCTGAGAGCTTCCTTTAAGATGGTAACTTGGTTTGCATTACAAATAATTGTACTATAGACTGAATAAGTGAACTACAACTCATTCCAGCTACTTTGTGTTTATTGTCATATGATTTTAGACTTTCGTCCTAATCATTACACAATTATAATTACAGATAGCTTCCAAAAGTGTATGGGACTCTGCAATACAGACGGAAAACTATTTAAAAAAAAACTTAAAAATTACATGGAAATTGTACATTTGAGATTAAGAAGAGGGGACCAGAGAGTTAAAAAAAAAGAAAAAAAGGGTATGAATGACTGACATGAGGTAACGACACCCATATTGTGTCTACATCTGGTGAGGTTTTATACCCCATAATACTCCCTTAACCTTTGCTTTCCACTGATCCCCTCTTAAGGCATTGCTGGTGCCCTCGGTGCTCCTGTTGTTCCACCTCTGGCCCTGTGAAGCCCTCCACCTGCACTTACACTGTGCCCCCTCCGGTCATAAAGCACTTTCCCCTCTTTGCACCATCCAGTCCCCCTGGCTTTAAGCCTCCTGCACCCCCGTTAAACTCTTGCCTCTCTCTGGAAAGTATCAAGGCGGGCAGATTTAGAGGATATGAAATGTCACACTGAACTTTTAGAATAAATCATCTGTTCTTTCATCTAATCATTGCACCTCATGTTTGTTTGATAGCTGCCTGAATATACAGTAGTCGATCGTGCATCTGGATTTCATGATGGTGCCCTCCTGCACTCTTTTCCCTCTATTTACCATATGTAATGGATTATGTATGTTCTGTAATTTCCTTCTAAAGGTTTTGTTTTTCCTCCTCTTTGCTCAGACCCTTGACCTTGCTGCCTATCCAGAAGTACCAAGAAAACATAGAGGCCTTGAGAGAGCAGCTGACCAGCTACAGTATCCAGGTTTGTTCCACCTGCATCCTTCAAGACGCAGAGAGTCACTTCTGGGCTGACCCCAAACCCTTCTATGAGGTAAGATGTTCTCTCATATTACTGTAATGTATTTGAAAAAAAGATTCCTTCAAACCTCCAGAGAAACCTTGAAAAAGCAACCAACCACACCGTGCTTAAACTTTTGCATGTTAAAAATATATTTTATCGTCTTTAAATGAATCTCAGAGTTTAAGTTTAAGATGTTTATGATATATCAGTGAAGTCTGTTTATTTATTCTTAAATCATACAGAAAATTATTCATAAAACATCTCTGGTGTTGTCTGGTTTTGATTTTATTCCTTTCATTGTGAGAAGTAAAAAATTCTAATGCCACGTGTCTTCGTAGGCTTTTTCTGTAGATTTTGAGGAACTCTAGGAATTATACTCTAGAGCTTTCTTGCTTCTTCTTTTCATTCCCACAATGCACCTTTACCTCCCACTCTCCCTTTTCTAACCGAGCCTTCTACTCTGAGCTCCCTGAGAACATCTGTGGCTTCCATGCTGCCCCGGGGGCTCCAGGGATTCGGTTGTCTGAAGTCTGCAGTCTACGCTGGGACTGTCTGGAAACAGCATAGGGCCCCTGAAACTCCCCTACCTTTATGCCCTTAAACCAATCTAAACCTCCCCTCTCTTTCTTGCTTTACTCCTCTTTTGCCTTTTTCTGTCTTTGTTCCTCCCTCCTTCCCTGGGTCACTGGTGTCAGACAGACCTGCTGTGCGCAGGTGTGTGCTTTTGTTCAAGCATGCCTGTGTGCATCTGTACAGATGAATGCACGTGTGGGTGTGCAGCAGCATCACCGGATGTGCGTTTCATTTGATTTGTATGTTCGTGTCTGTATTTTCATGTCTGTTGCATATGTGTGGTTGTGTGCCTTAGGTTTCCTCAGCCCTGTGTCTCTGCTCTTCCACGGCTTTCACAGAGAAGCTGCTCCGGCTTGGGATTTTTCTTTTTTTGTTTTTTACATTCATACTGATGCATAAATAGTTGTTGGCAGAGATCAATTCAATATGCTACAATAACAGTACATAAGGTCAAAGGAAGTTAACAATATGTTCTTTGCTACCTTTTCTTGTCAGTATTTAGCCTGCAGAACCAAATTTAATTGAGAAAGAAAGAGCTTCAATGTGTTTAATCCTCAGTTTTCAAACCAACTCAAAACCAAAAGATAGCAGTATTTTCCTGACCTTAAGTGGGAACTAAAGTGAGTGCGATGGATCCTACAGGTCATTGTGCAGTACCCATAATTAATGACATATCACTGATTGCAATGGTTCTGCTAAAGCTCGTGCACTTAATAGCACCAAAGTTCCCAAATCCTCAACGGTACCGGCTCAAGCATTAGAATTAATTTGCTTGAAAAACACCCACGGTTGCCATGCTGTCATCACTAATGAAAAGTTGACCTGGTTGGTTCAAAAAAAAAAAAAAAAAAAGTTTGACTTGAATGAATGGATAAAACAGTCCAACCACACATGCAGCTGTAGCTGCTTCTGGTTTCGATCAAATGTCTGTGCCTGCGTTAGCTCTGTCGAGTCCACAGGCGGAGGATGGCTGCCTAATCCCGGACATAGAGCTCGGTCACGCTTCCCATCAACCACCGATCCCTAAATGACCGGCTCCAGGGAGGAGAGGGAGAGGGAGGAAGGAGAGGAGTAAAATACTAGATAGATGAGGTGAAGGGGGAAGAGCATGAGAGCAGACTGAGGGGGCACGTTGAGTTGAAGGTAACAGAATTTGGATGTGTGTGTGTATCTCCGTCACACACACCACCATCCACAGTACATTGGTGGAGGTCAAACATGAGGAGTTCAGGCCAGTAGAGGCAGAAGATGGAAGTTTAATTATCGAATTCTTCATGTCCTTTCCAACAAGGCTAAAACATGATAGGATTATGCTCTTTTTCTCCATCAGTCCTCCCTTTCGCTCTCTGTCCGTCTGTCTTTCTGTTTTCTCACTCTCATTTGTCTTTGCACACTTAATTCAAAGAGGGTCTATGTTTTTCTCTCCATCTCTCTTTCTGTCTCTGTCCGTGTGTGTGTGTGTATGTCTGTGTGTGTGTGTGTGTGTGTGCGAGTGAGTGTGTGCCTGCTGTGATGTGTTCTCCAGTTCAGGACTTTAAAGCAGTCTAAAATCCCAGTGGGGGGAAAAAAACCCAGGTGCAGAGTGCAGGTGGCGTGACCACCGAGACATCCTGGCGTTGACAGACCTGCCTCTGTCTCTGTCTCTCTCTTTCTTCTCATACATGTTTTCTCTCTCTCTCTCTCTCTCTTTCCCTCCCTTTAGTATTCTCTCTTTCTCCTTTTGGTCTTCTCTGTTTTTGCTTCACTGTCAATATCCATATCACAATATATCTTCATCTGCAACCCCCTCCCTCCCTCCTTCCCTCCTTCCCCTCCCTCCCTCCTGTCCACCACTTTCTTCCATAAGGGTGAGCGCTGTTCCTTCACAGCGCAGATGTGGTTCTACTTCCTGTGTGGGCTCCGCAGCGACATGTGGGCGGTCCTTCCGGCAGACTTGGCCAAGGAGGTGCTCGGGCAGGTGCTGTCAGAGACTTTACAGCTGTTGGTGCAAAGATACGCCATGGCCCGTCCTTCATACAATAGACACCTGCAAATCAGGTACTCTATCATGTTCCATTCTGGCCCCCAATAATATTCTCTTGAGAAATCTTGTTACTCTCTGTGATACAAATTAGTCTGGTAAAGTAGCAGCATACAAAATAAAGTCCTCCACAGCAGTTTGTGACATTTATCGAAGTAAGCATGTTTAATAAAATTACATTCACAGAATCTCTGCATTAATGTAATAATTCAACTTGCTTTCTACATATACAGTAGCTTGCTACCCAAAGCAGGAATTCATGATTGTTTTCTCTAAAAAAGATTTTTTTGGTTGAATTCTTGAAAAATTTATTCACATGTATCAATCAATTCAAGAACCAATATGAATTCAATTTAGTATCTGTCACAGAGCTTCTAATCATATTGCATAAACTTCATCAACAGTGAAAGTGTAGCTTCAAATTTTCATTTGTTCTGAGCACTTCAGGCACCTTTTGTCCACGTTGGCCCAAAATCTGAGGTTGAGGTTTAGGTTGTTTTCTCAACTGCTGTTTCAAAGCTGAAGAATAAATTTTAAACATCAACTGTTAAGCCAACATGAAAGCAAAGTCTCTGGAGCTTTAAGGATCTTGTGGTCGGATTTAAGTTGCTTTTCACTGGGTCAAGAGTGAACTTTTGACCCGAAAGATCAAAATTCTTTCTTCTTTTAAAATGGATTATTTTTTTTTCTTATTAAATAATTTGTACTTTTCCTGTGAATAAGCATTTATGTTTAAACTGCACGCTTCCTTTATTTCCTTTCTCACGCAAGTATTTGTATAACCAGCATGAATAGAGAGTTTGGTATATATGTGTACAATACACTGATTATAGATCTGGCTTTACAATGTAAATTACATCAGAACTCTAAGACAAAGCTCTTAATTGTTCCAACTCTCACAGTTGGCCTAGTTTCATGCAGCTCCTCTGGGCCTGAAGGTGGAGGTCTGAATGCACTGTTAGCACGTCAGCGGCGGACTCTGCACAAGCTCAGGGGTCGTCCTCTCCGTCCTCTTTTTTTTTTTTTTTTTTTGTGCGTGTGTGTCTCTAGTCTTAACAGCGGAATGATGACAATGAACAGGTTAAACTGTGACACACTGTTAGACGATGAAAGACTGACAAAGACAAAGTGCATTATACATGTGTAGCACCGCAGGATGTCAACACCGAGTCTGGTTTATGTTGCGTGGAGATGCTTGTGTTTCTGAAGGGACAGTTGGAAAGTGTAAGGCAAGCCTAAACAGATGGCTTTTCAAAGCTTCTCCATTTTTTTCCTTTGTGTGCAGCACTCACATGGGTACTTTTATGCTACCTCACCTCTCCTGTATCAGTCCACCCTTGTGTTTCTCTAATAACGATCTAGGCCATGGGAAGAGCAAGGATGAGGAGATGAGAGATGATGAGCAGCTCCCTCCCAACCAATTGAAGAAACAGATTTAGGGGTGTTTAAACGTAAAGGCAATGACTTTTATAGTGAAATCCAAAGCCTGAAGTACACTTAACTTAACAGCAGTAAAATCGCCAGGTGGTTCCGTTATCTGACTGGCTGCACAATGAGGCTGTTATGGCATGATGTAATAGTGGGTTTTAGCCTTTGAAGTCAGACTTGTTTCTTAACGTGACAGTGCCTTTCCCTCTTTTTTTTTTCCCCCCGATATGTTCTCACATATTCCCTCACATCTCATCTTTTCCGTTTTCATCTGCACTCACCTTTTCTTTTCCCTTACTCCTTGTCTAAGGTGTGACATTACAGCGGTGTTGCTGTATGTGGAGCAGCTTATGTGGAGTGTGTGTCAAAGTCCCGAGGCGATGGTGCACTCCAATCCTTATTCAGCAATTGCCATAATAGCAGGTGGATCAGACTGGCCGTACCAAATCCACAGCCTGTGCGAGCAACTCCTGACAATCCTCATCGTTGTCACAGCACCACTGTCTTTGCTTTATAGGTTGGTATGCACAGTTTGTTTTTGCACTTTAACAAAGTTAATGTAACATATATCCTCATCACGCCAATATTTTTTCAGTTTTTCTTTTAAAACTAATAAATAAAGGCAGTTAAATGGCTGTAGGCACTGACTCTGGAATCATATGTCCTAATTGACTATTTAGCCCCATGCTGACTTGACATGAGTGGGCTATTAAGTGTAAAAGTCAAGAGAAGGTTCAAAATCCACACAGGAGGATGTTTTGGTTTTGTGATAACACTCGCTGAAGGTACACGTGACCACCAAACAATATATGTTTCTGGTAAATTGAGGATGCATGAATTAAAATGTATCAAAGTAGCCATTTATGATCTTAATTTTCTGCAGGATATTTTCAATTGATCCTGCAAAAGAGTCCACCCCTCCTCATCCCGACAGCCCCGTCATCCACTGGCTAAACATCATCAACCCTGCCCTCTTCACAGAGGAGGCCATACAGTATGTAAAACACACCCATCATACCATCCATCAGCAACTCACATGCACACACACTGGTATGCTAAACCATCACACACACACACACACCTCCACCCACTGTAAAAGAACCATATGTGTGTGTGTGTGTGTGTGTGTATGTGCGTGGAGTTACAGCTACACACACTGTATGTATGGATATATAACCAGCCTCACTCGTTGCTCGGGGCTTCAAGCCTGAGTTGCTGTGGTAATATAACACAGATGCAAGCTGAGAGAGAGAGAGAAAAAAAAAAGTAAACTACCGTTGCCGTTGACACTGATTTTGTTTATGCTGATGGTTGCTGAGGGCTTTTACACATGAGGCGTCAACAGGGTTCACTGTGGTTTCTGCATGCTTGTGTAATGCATAAATGCGTATATGCATGCATGCGTTGTGTGTACATGTGTGTCCAGTTAACCATTGTGACCTCCACGGTGCAAGGCAATCACCACCGCCGCTGCCCCCACCAACCGCCCACCCCCTGACTCCACCCTCCTCCTCTCTCATCTCCCTCACTGCCAGAGGTGATGTCATTGCGTGCTGATGGAACACAAATCAAACTAACCCCCGCTCTCCTGCTCCTAAGCATTGGAGAGCTGAAATTAGTTTATTTTTATGACCTCTTTATGTCTTTGCTCCCACCTCCTGCCTGCATGCTAGGGCGCCAGGGGGCTTGCCAGTGGCCCCGGGCCAAATCCACAGGTCCTCATCCAGGGCCCAGCCTCTGTGGACAGATCTCTCCCCAGCCCATTAAAATAAAACCCATTGTTATGGTTATTAAATAAAACAATAATAAAATCACATAGCACATAAATAAATCATGCAGCATTAGAGGGCATAAAGAAAGCATCTGAAGTGATGTTTTCTGGTCTTATGTGTGTTTCTCCTTTTGCACACGTTTGTGCTCTGCACTTTTCTTCTCGCCTTTGCACATGTGTGTGCATGTGTGCATGTGTGTGTGTGTGAGAGAGAGAGGGAGTGTGTATATGTATCTATGTGTCTTGGTTCTGTAAGCTGACCCTGGGCTGTAGCCGGATAGATTTATCAGAGCAGTTAAAAGAGGATTTCTTCTGGATTTGCGGTCCTAGTGACATCATAAATTGCACTGTCAGATTGAGGCATAGTTTTCCTCAGTCAAGCAGCAGGGTGCACCCTCCTCTAGCTTTCTGGCTGAAATAGAATGGTTAATTTCTAGGCAGACACCCCCTGCACTCCCCTCCTGCCTTCTCGCTCCTCAGACAAACCCTGTCCATTCCTTCCATTAGATTTTATTGAGATGTATAAAGTAACATGGAGGCGCACACATGTCAGCATGCTCTCACACTTGCACACATACATAACCACAAGCATAGGCTCTGAGGGGTGCATACACACACACACACACACACACACACACACACACACACACACTTGCACGCACACACACTAAGGATACGGCTCATTACCCACAGCTGGCTGCAGCCTCTTGGTTATACAAAAGATGTAGGAGGGGGGTACTGCTGTATATTCATGTATTTGGCTGTCTCCCAAATGTTAATTTGGTTTTAGCTGGCCAAGATTAGAGCTAATTCCTTCCCGGTGCACACTATAAGTAAGTGAGAGTGAAGGCATTTGCAGACTAAGCTCGTACTAGGAGTGAGTGACACCGGAGGAAGTAACCATTGTAGCATAAACACTATTTCCTTCCAGATTGTCATTCAAGTCAACTGTGATTTAAGTCTTTGTCTTTCACTTGTGAAGCTTTTCCCCCTCCTATGTTGTCTCTTGCTAAATGGACTGCTATCTGTACACTCACCTGACACTGCAGAACTGTCAACTTTGTTTTCCTTCTTTCTGCTCTCAGAGATGGCCTTATGGGCCAAACGGCCTCTGCATGTCAGCTGAGGCTGCTGACCTCTGACCCAGGACACAATCCCAGGTTGCTACTGCGAATGCTGCTGTACAGAGACTGTCACCTGCCCAGAATACTTCTGGAAAACTCTTGTAAGTCTGTTGTTCAGTCCACTGGTGTGTGTTAATGGATGAGGGTGTGTACATGTGCCGTGCATGCCTAGCTGTCTGTCTTTTAGAAGAATATTTAAACACTTTCATTAATTCTATAATATTTCCCTTTTTGTTTCATAACCCTGGACCCACTGAGTTGATCTCACAGGGCCCGTGTGTGGGAAGGTGTTTACCAGTGTCTTAATTACGGCGCTCTAGGATCCTAACCAAGTTATAGAGACCATAGATGAGCTCTATCCGTTTTATGAAGTTATCATCAGCATCTTTGCCTTCATCATCATTTTCACCTTGGTCACCATCATCACTAAATCAATAGAGAGCAGTAATAAACACTCAACAGGCCCAGGCGGAGCACACACGCTGACCTTTAAAGATTTTCCCTTCCTTCTTCTCCCCTCTACGCCGGCAACAGTCTAACCTTTAAAGACTGTTGTTCACTCGCACATTAATTCACATTATAGGGACCTCATTAATAACAACTCTCACTGTCTCGTTCTCTCGCTTGGTCTGAGTCTGGCTCAGAGGCTCTGCAATGCTTCTCCCTCCACGCCGCAGTAAATCAACGCTGGAAGCGCTGACGCTCGTGTGTTATCACGGTGACGGGCTAATTAACCAGGAAGCAGAAAGACAGAAGGAACAGCTTGACTGAATGTCTCCCATAAGCTCCTGCACTTCCTTACACATGTGAAGACTGGACTGTTTCTTGGTTTCTATACTGGAAAAAATAATATATGACTTACTCGTAGATTATAATATTGTGAGATCACTAACTACTTCTATTAGGCTATCAAATTAACTTCCACTTAGTGTGTTACAGCAGTTATTAAATTCAGCTGCTGATGGAGTAGAAGAGGCTTTCTCATTCACAGAGCGCTAAGTTTTTACATCTGTTTCTTTTTTAAAACAAAACAAAACACAGAGTTTGTTTCATTAACAGCACTTTTCACTAAGTTGTTGCATAGTGGCACATTTTAGAGTCAAAGTATATCAGCCTCAGCAGAGCACATAGTTTGTTAGAGAGCTAGCAAGCAAACTAAATGACCTTCCGCTGTCTGACAATTTGAAAACGTATTTGTTTGCAGGGGATTAAAACTTCTCCACACTTGCAATAACAGTTTTTTTTGCTTTTGCACAACTTTCGCTAAATGAGATCAAACTATATTTCTATTGGGTACACTCAAATACACACTTACACACACACACAGAGCCTTTCTATTATCATCAGTGTGTCTGCTTCCAATTACAAAGGTTTGCACAGAGAGCTCTTGTGTCTGGTTGACTGGTTGTCCGGAAGATAAACAGGTGTATGTATTGGCCATGTATCAAGGTTGGATAAGCTTGGAAAAAAAAAGAGAGAAAGAGTTTGTAAGAGAATGAGGCAAAATAGAAAAAGCAACCGAGAAATCGACAAAGAAAGACCACCACGCTGGAATCATTGTGTGCTGCAGCGGTAGTGGAAACTCCGCAGAGATGTGCCAGCGCACTGTCATCTGTTTTTCTGAAGTCATCTGCTGCTCCATAATGGCATCATTATTAAAAGGCTCCTAGTTAACCTGCCATGCTCTCCAGCACCCCAAGTGGAAATTAATGTTAGTCACCCCTGTTCCCTTGGACCGTTGCAGCCACAGCAGTGATATCCAGAACACTCTCTCCTTAAGGACCAATTACCAGACAGGCAGAGAACAAGATGCCGGCATAACCCACATAATGCCGCCTAATAGACTGATTGTAGGTCAGGTTGCTTGACCACTTTTGAGCGTATGTGTGTGCATGTCGGATGTTGTGAAAGAAAGGGTGAGAGTGAGAGACGTAGAGGGAAAACACAGAGATAAAGACAGGGAGATAAAGGAAATCAGTTCTCATCAGCGCTTTGAGTAGCGGCAGAGCTTCCTACCTGCCTGTTATTACACTGCCTGATATTACTGGCCCAGTAATGCGGCAGCTAATTTAGTCCTGTCATTTTAAAATAGTCCAGCATTAGTCAGACGAAAGGCGCGCTGCCCTCCATCAGAGCGCCCCCTCATTGACTGCTGCGTTGCATACGAGCTCCTATTCAAATAGCTGTCATCTCCCACACAGCAGACTGACAGACCACTGGATGTCTGCCACCTCTGGAGCAATGGGCCTTTCCTCAGCAACCCCTGTCAACTTAACACACACACACACACACACACACTTGTAAGCACACAAAACACATATATAGACATCCATATGGGTTCCACACACACACACACCTCCATCCTCAGCCCTGTGCTCAGACAGCAACCCCCACAAGGACACCCTGTCAAAACCTCTTCCTTTTCACTTCCTGTCTCCATGTGCTGTGGGGGCTTTGAAATCTGTTTCTTTTTCAGTTTTTTTTTTTCTTGGTCTTGTTTTTTTTTTTTTTTCTCCATCTAACACAGATTTGGGTTTTTCTTCCCCTTCTATCCCACAATGCCTTTTGTTCACCCTTTCTGTTAACATGTGTCAGGCTGGGCAGCCTTGACATTTTCCAATGTGTTTTTGTGCAAAGAAATCAAGATGCAGTTTCATGGGGCAGGGCTTTGTATCTTTCACCACCTACCTCCATAAGGTTGATATTTTCTGAATCATAAATTCCAAAATAGAGTCAGATTTTAGATTTTACACCCAGCCGCACACACACCCAACTGAATATATGTGTGCATATGAGTAAGTCTTTTCATCTCTTTGTGAACCCTGTTGTTTTGTGAGTGTGTGTCAAATGCTCCAATATCAAGATTACATAAATTCAACTGACATTTGAGTACCCACATATTTATTTGTATCTTGCACAGAAGTGTCCCACTGACTCAGACTGACTCTGTTTTATTTTTTCAGATTTGTGCCAGGAAAGCTGCCTGGAAATGTCGACGGAGAGCTGCAAGGCAGGAGATGACTTCATAGTTGCATTGTTCAACCTCTTCAGTTGCCTAAACAATGTTCCCAAGGCCTTGACTCAGGCCCTTCAACCATACCTGGAAAGGGCACAAATATGGGAACATCTCTACACACTGGCAGGTAAACTAGAAATCAGCTGCTGTGTAATGTTTTAGTTCAGGGGTCATTTCTACAAACTGGCATCACTCTGATATGGAAGTTGTTATAGGGTGCATTGGTAGAAGCTATAGCACTATTCTATACTGTAGTGGGCACTCCCTGTTTTTTGCTTTAATACAACAACTTTCATGTCATTTTTATATGTTTTCATCGCTCATTAGCTTAGCGCTTTTTGACTTACAATGCATGACCATGTGCTAATTATCAATTCCATGCAACTAAATGAAGCGATAGTAAAACACAGAGACAGTGCCGTTCTAATTTCATGTTAAATTGGAAAACTGATTGTTAGATCTATCACTTCCAGCCACAACTGTTTCATGCTAGCACGGCGAGAAGTGAATGTAAGTACCTGGTTTAGAATGCAAGCCAGATTTTGTTAAAAAGTATTGGATGTGCTAGTAAATACAAGATTAAAGTTGGCAACAAACAATATTTAAGAACCAGTTTTGACAGTGCATGTATGTGGGCTAAAGCATGACTTTAATATGCTGCAGAGACTGAAACTACTCCCCAACTCTTCCTTTCTTTCTGCCTCTTTCTGGTTCATGCTTTGATACAGAGCTTAATCAGAACTCCTGTGGAGTGTGGAGCTCTTTTTGGTGGTGATTTTCATATCCTGGGTGAGTGGTAATTATTGTAGCATAAATTAGGGTGATTGGAGAAGAGTATTTGGATGGAGACGGAGCAAGGGAGGGGTCGACAGAGGGAAAAGAACGAAGAAGAGATAGAGTGAGCTGGAGAGAAATTCTCAATGTCATCCAATCATCATTTATCCTCACAGGGTAATTAGTTTAATTATTGGACTGTGCCAAATCTTTGTATTATAATTTTGGTTACAGGATACCCCCAGTGCCCTCATTTCTATTTAAACTGTTCACTGAGTTAACTTTCATAGATTACATAGAGAGTTTGCTATTTCTCTACTTACACCGATGTTTCATCACACAGTAGCAGGTTGTTTCTGATCAATACACCGGTCAATACAGTAGCGGGCGGTATAAAGTCTGAGAAGCCTGTGACTTTGAAAAATAGGTCTAGGTCTCACCTGCTGCAGAGTGCCTCTCCTTTGAAAAGCTATATCATTTTCTGTTCCGCTCTCCTCTTTTTCTGTGGGTCCGAGGTCACACATTTGTTAGGTGTCCCTGGAGATTTCAGTGCACTTCCACTGCCGTCACAGTACTTTATCTCTTCATTGTAGCCTTTGGTTTTACTGCCGACGCTGTAGGAAGTTTATTGGTGCCATACAACTTCATGCTGTAGCTGCTCCGCTATCAATATTAGCCGTATATGAAAGGGCAGAGCAACGAAAGACGTAGTGTACCCGAAGATGGTAGTAAGATTTCTACTGCCGGGCCACCGTCGACGGAGAACGTCTGACTTTAACTTGACATTACCTGCTTTTAGTGTCGATATTTTGACAGAACACCTTGGCGCTCTGTGAACAAGCGAGCTGATATGTCTCTGTACTCTCCTATTGTTGGAAAAGTGGAGTCATTTCTGACAAAAAGTGAGTGTGGTATAATGACTAAGAGGCTATTTCTTGTTTGAAAAGCCAAATTGCACATGTCCGTAGTAAAAAATATGACCACTGTATTTTGGTAGCAGTCAAAACTTTAATCTACAAGTGCAATCCTGTTATGATTTTAGAAAAAATACAAAAAATATGACAATATTTTAATAAAGCTGTTTTAAATGCATATGCATACAGTTGCATTCATGCATACAGTCCTTTGATCTACAATTGAGACTTCCTAGTATAGCATTGTATTTTTATGTTAAGGGAAAACAGAGTTTTTTACCTACAGTGGGCAATGTGTCTGCTTATCATATTCAGTTGGACATCATTTCCTTTCACAGTGAATTTGCATTCTTTCTCCAGAGTGACTTGTCACTCTTGCTGAGTTTGTGGTCTCAAATAAACACATGTACAAGACACATCCACAAAAACTCCACTGCATCACACTGCATTTATAAATTCATTGAGGCACAAAACTGGTCAGCCTCAGCTGTTTGCTGTTAGTTTTTCAAATTAAGTCTTTAAAGTCAGTGATAGAATAAGTGGGGCCTTCAACCTTCTTTACCTGCAGCATTCATTCACTGTTTTTGTCAGACACAACGCGGACAGTACCGGCAGTGATCAGCTGTGTCCGGGCCATAGTCACCAAGTCTACCAAAAGCCTTTTGGCACATCTGGTCTCCATGGTGATGGGTTGGCAGGCCACAGAGGAGCCCAGTGGAGCCTCGTTTAAACGGAGTGCACCAGAGAGCGTCCTAGTGAAAATACCGAAGGAGTGGAACTACGCACAGCAGGACACGAGTGGGAAGGAGACTGCCAGTAAGAATACGCATGGACTGACCGATATATTGCCGGGTCAAATTTTTAGGGATGTTTTCCCAAAACTAACACTTCTTTCTTTTCTTTTCTTTTCTTTTCTTTTCTTTCTTTTCCAGCTGTCATATCCTTAACTATTAAAACCTTATCCTTCATTTTCACCAACCTGCCCTTGGCCGTAGCGTCCGTGCCTCTCCCCGTTCGATACCTCTTCCAAGTGGCAGAGAAGCAGCTCTCCCAGCATTCCAGGCAGCTGCGCTTAGTGGGTTTATTACTCTGGGCCCTGCTGGGCTGTCTGATCCAGGGGCTGGAGGACCCACACACACTAGAACAGATCAGCGGTCTGGCTCTGGGCCGTGGGGCAAAGGAGCCCCTGTCCCTGCTGGCTGAGTGCCTACAGGCTGCTATTGGCATTCAACAGAAGGTAAGAGCCGAGATTAATGGTATAACAATAATATTAATAACAATAAGTAAGGATTTCTTTACAATTTAATTTAGAGTAGAGCATTACACTGAGCTGTAGTGGCGTCACTTGTTAAAAGCAAGCTGAAACTATACATCCATGTGTGTATGTGTTCTAAAAACCATGATGCCATCATTTAATCATATTTATGGTTGATTTAATGTGTGCCATCAAATCAACCATCAACCATCTGACTTTTACTCATAATCTTAATGGTGTGCTGTATGTCTGACAGGGTGTTCCCAAACCCACATTGCACAAAGTGCTGCAGGCTCTGGAGGAGAAAAGACCCAAGTGGACAAACATGCAGCTGCAGAAGGCCCGAAAGCTCTGCTCAGACAGGTGAGAGGTCAGCTGCAGCCAAGAGGTCAATGGGCAGCATCAGGTGATAATGATGTGGGTTTTTCAGTTTGTCATGCATTTAGAAAAGTGCCATATTTGAGTCATCCACCATTAATCTCAGTTGTTATTGATAATTCATGTGCACTAAAAACAACAAATGAGGCATCATTTTGTTCTGATTATTTTTATTGTAAAAAATGATTTTATTTAAAAGAAATTTCCCAGTTTTTATTGTAGTGATTTATCAGGAGTCTGATCTGAGGTCAGAGGCTAATAGTCTGATGAAGGAGGAGGGTCAAACAGATTAAACTGACTTATAATGCATTCAGCTGCTTGACATTCAATATAGATGCCAAAAAAAAACAACAATAAAAAAAAAGAATGTGGCTTAGATATGCTTTTTTTTAATTTAGCATTCAAATTCTGATGTATCGTATCATCCACATCGTTTTTCTTTATGAGCGAGATCAATGAATCTCAGATGTGTCTGTTGTGGTAAATGATGGACATGGCGTCTGACTGAGCGGACTGCAGGCTGGAATGATGGGAAAGCAGCTTTCACTTTGGGCTGATCCGTGACCTTTGGCTCGACGTTTTGTAGCTCATTCCCAGAAAATGCGCCTCCGGTCACTCACTTCATCATAACAAACTCTGGACGCATCCATCCTCATAAAGAGGTGATTCAGTGCCATAACACAGCATGTACAATAAAAAAAAAAAAAAAAATAGAAGATTAAAATAAATAAAAACACTGAGTGGATTACGGCCAGTTCTAGGAAATGCTGTCTGTTTCTGTGACAGGAAGAAGAGACGAGACGGGAGGAGGAAAAAAAAAGAAGAGAGGAGACAGGGTGATGGAGGGGTGGAGAGGGGGGGTTGAGTGGAAAAGTGAAAGAAGAGTGATTATGTATCACCTGTCGGAGGCATTCAGTGGAATCATTACTATTCATTAAACTAACCTTCACAGGGAAGTGACGCCTGGCTTGTAAACAATCAGAATACAGTGTCAGAAAGAGAGAGACAGAGAGGGAGAGAGACAAAGAGAGAGAGAGAGAGAGAGGAAGAGAAGAAGAGAGTGGTGGATGTATTGACTCCATGAACGACTGGCATCCCACTCACTGGCTTCACACTCACACACAAGAGGAGAGAGAGGAGATAAAGTAAACCTCTTAAAAAAGAATATTTGCCCCCTTTATAAGGACTCCCACTGCTTTTTTCCCCTCATCCCACTTTTCCTCCTTCCTTTCCCAACTGTACACTGCCCCCCCCATCCCCCCTCCCCACGCCACCCACCTTGTCTTTGCAAAGTAATTTGTAGAGGAGAAGATTATTGTTCTCCATCATGGTGACCCTGGCTGGGCTGACGGGATGCATACACAGATGAAGATGAATGCAGTTATTCCTTGGTGGAGGTCTGCCTCTTTCAGGGCACATTGGCCCTAATGACATGATTGATAGGCTGTCCCAAATCCGGAGGGGCCCTCATTAATCACCCCGCTGACTGAATCCAATCATCTGCTTCACCTGCACAGTGATGGACAGGAAAGGATACAGCGCAGGTGCTGACACGGGTGCACAGCCACCGCCGCCGACAACACCGCCGTCGGGCCGCCAGGCAAAAGAATGAGGGGGATGTACATGGACGAGAGGGGACTCCTCTTCCTTTGCCACTCTCAATGTCAAGCAGCCAATGGCTGGCTGACAGGCGACACCGCTTCTGCCACCTTATAATTACAAAGGGGAAGAGAGAGAGAGAGTGAGAACAATGACAGGAAGTGTATGTGAAGGAGAAGGTTTGATGGACGGTAGTGTGATATCCATCCATACAGGAAGGGCAGGAAAATGATGCGGGTGTCTGCCGGGGCTGGAGACTGTACATGCATGAGGACCTTGACACACAATTACACACACACATACATGCCTAAGAACACACACACCAATCATTTTTAGTGCACCAGCATCCTTCGGTCAGAAGCCCTATATGTATCTCATGAATGGTGATGAAAACAGTGAAAGTTATTTTGTTGTCTGTGTTTTGTTTTGGTTTTTTTTTTATCTCTTTTTCAGCAACATTAGATTTGACAAAACTACTTTGTTTTTCAGTGGAAGCAAAGATGTTTCTTTCCCGGCCAAGAATATTCAGTTCATTTGTCCTTTGGAGTGAATGCTTTTTTTTTTTTTTTTTTTGAGAAAACTGAAAAATCATTAGTTTCTAAACTCCAGACTTGTTTTTCAGTTTATTTTTCTTGTGTATTGTTTGTTCCAGATTTTTATCACAAATTCTTCTCTAAATTAGAAAATCTTTCCTCAGCCAGAGGTGAGATTCAGATACATGCTTACACCCTCCCTCTTCCTGTTTCCTCTCCTTTCTTCTTGCCCCGCTCTATGTGTTTTTTGTTTTTTTTTTCCTGTCTCACCGTTTTCTCTCCCGTCTCTGTTTCGCTCTCAGTGTATTTGAGCGAGAAAGGGAGAGCGGAGTCTCTGCGGCTGAACTGACTGAGCAGAAAATAAGCCTGATGCTGCTGGAGGTCTGCCACAAAGCAGGTGGCAGCGACTACCTGAGGCAGATCTATCACATCATCCAAGGCAATGAGGTAGGGAAGCACTCCCTCTCCCCAGCAATTAGGTGGCTGCTGGCCTGAGGCCGCAGGCTGTTCAGGAGGGGGGGGCAACGGAGGGGGGGGAGAGAGGGCTGCTGCATGTGTGCAGTCTGCTCGCTCTGATCTTCTGTTGTTCAGGTGACCTCAGTGGTGAAAAACCTGCAGTGACTCCCCGTGTTGTAAGCTCGCCACATGTAGAGCAGAGGGAGCCGCATGGAGTCATCACTTTCTCTGCGAGTCTCTTCAGAGGAGATCTAAGTGAGAGAGAGCAGAGATTCTTTTTTTTTTTTCAACTTGAGTGAAAGTTGTTTCAGCTAAATTCACATCAGAGAAAAAAAAAAAAAGGTGTGGAAAAAGGAAATGCGGCAGATTTCTAGAAAGTGCCAAAGATAGCTGGAGTAAATGTACAAAGAATCTTAGAGAGTTAATAATATTTCCTCTGAAACACTCTGCTGGTAAAACAAGTGCTTTGAAAAGTAAATAAAAGGTGTTACGCACAGAAATTCAAGTAACATAAACTCATAGCATCACACCTCTTCAGGTAGACCTGTAGGAATTTCTCTTTGAGTGAAAAACAAACTCAAATATTCCCAAACTAAGATAAAATAGATTTAAATCCCACAAACAGACCTCTGCAACTATATATGTGACAGACACCAACACACACACACACACACACACACACACACACACACACACACACACATCTACACACTATATCACATTAGCCTATGGAGTGTGTTCTTACTACAGTGGTTCTATTCATTATGCTGCTGTTGAGCACAACTTTGAGCTGTTGTGTCCATGAACGGCTGTAACTCTGCATAGCAGTTTAACAGAATGTAATAGAGTACTCCGATTCCTGCTGGCAGCTCAGGTATCTGCCCCCCCCACCCCACCCCAAGGTCAAGGCAAGAGCGTGCAGGTCAGGGACGGACTGAGCTGGTGTTGAGATGGAGGGATGGGAGGTTCGGAGGCCATGTCAAGCTGACGAATGGGAATGTGTTGAATTCACACCAGGATGCCCGTGTACACACACACACACACACACACACACACACACACATACACGCACACACACACACACACACACACACGGTTAACACACTCACAGAGACATACACAAACTTATTACTTTCCTTGCAGGACAGAAACAAAAGTGGAAAGTGTGCTGTTGCCCTGAAAACCCATCACTTTCTCTTTTTCCATATCTGAACGTATCTACATTTGTTCTGTGTTTTTCATTACTCTGCTTCTGAACAGCTCTGATTAATTATACGTTTGAGAGGCTGATCAATTAGGGAATATGTGGATAGGGACCAGTCTGCAGATTGCTATGCTTGTCTGGAAAAAAGTGCAGTAGAAAACCTGTCTGAACTTGATTACTTTATGCTTTTGGTTGGTCAAACCGGACGTCAGCGTGAAACAAACGGTCAGAAATTCATTATCATTATCACAAGTGAGAAATTAATATTGCAAAAGCAAAAAAAAAAAAAAAAATGTAACAAATGTCAGTTTGCTGTATGCTGAACGTATGCTCTGCTGCTATCTCAGCTTCAGGAAGTTTAATTTACCTGTGAATAACTTTTTGGCCTCTCTGTGTCGGTCTGGCTCGTCAACCTTTGTCTTAACAGAATATTTCCCATCAGTCTGTCAGTCGGAACATGTTTTCCAGACCTTCTCTCTCACGTCTCGCTCGTGTTTTTACCGTCTCTCCTCTTCCATCTTGTCCACAGGAATTACTGATGTATAAACTAAGTGGAAGCACAAACTCACTCTGTGATCCTCCTCCTTTGGTGAACTTTGACCTCGGCTCTGAGAGTCATATGGACACTGCAAGCTTCAACCCTGTGCACCAATTTGAGCACCTTGGCAAGAAGAAGCTGGCTCAGGTTTGTCAAGCTTTTTTTTTTTTTTTTCCCACAGTTTATTTTGGTAGTAAATCATGTATTTTTTTAATTTATTCCAGCTCAACAAAAATGCCTTTGATATTATAATGATTATTGGAGCTTCCTCATGTCTTTAGACTGTGTGCTGTGTGTGTGTGTGTGTGTGTGTGTGTGTGTGTGGGTGTGCTTGTGATGTGCAGGATGGAGTCGTTATAACTTTCTCCCAAGGCCAGAAGCTTAATGTTGAAGGTTAGGAACTGTTTAAGTCCCCGGTGAACTGGATACTGTGGCAATCTCTGAAGTTGTCAGGTCTTTTTTTTGGGAGGGTGGGGTGGGGGGTAGGCTCAGCTTTCCTATTCTCCATAGGTCGCTGCCTTTTCCAGGCAGGAGTTAGGCTGACAGGAAGAAAAGAATGCTGAAAAGGTGAAAAGATGAGAGAAGTTTCTCGTTTCATAAAAAAAAAAAGAGTGATGTTAAAGGAGAGCGTAGTCTTAAAGTGCACTTCTTTGAGCCTTTGAACCCTCTTACCCCATCTTATCCCCAGGAGTGCCACCATGACGTTCAGTTAATTGTTAGATTTTTTTTTTCTTCATAAAGGGGATAAGTTGCTACAGGTAGTTTTAGTTCATTGTTGGAGTTTTTCAGCTTTCCTTCCTCATTTCCCTCCTACTATCGAGGGAAATACTGCTGATATCACACAAAACAATCAACAAAGGATAGTATTTTTTTTTTTTTGAAGACAGGCTCGTGTGTCTTTTCAGTTTTTTAAAAAAGGATTAAATGTATTTATACATTTGTGATCCCCCTTGTAATGTAGCTGTGTTGCCGCTATTGTTTTTTGGTTTACGTTTTAATCCTAAAACCTGTTTTCAGCTTATCACAGGAGGCTGCATAGCTTTGCATAGAAACACCCTATTAAGAGAATGATTAAAATGCCTTCTCCGCTTCAGGTGCCCGTGTTGTTTGTCAAATAAAATGGAGGGAGGAGGAGGAGGGGAAGAGGAAAAAAAAAAAGTTACATCCATCAATCACCTATGAGGAAGGGAGCAGAGGGGGCAGAGTGGATGGATGGAGGGAACGAGCGGAGTTCTCCTCCTTTTGTCAATAAAACTCAGCCTGGAGTTAAGAGTGACATTTTGGCAATCAAAGCAATCTGATTTTTATTTGCTTTCCCAATATGGCGCTAGTGCCAAGTGTGTTTGTATGTGTGTGTGCATGTGTGTGTGTGTGTGTGTGTGTGTGTGTTAAAGAAAAAGAGAGCGAGAGGAAAAGATTTGGAAGGGGGGGGGGGCGTTGTTGGCGGGGTGCCATTGAAGATGGTAAGAAAAAAAAGCAGTGCAGTCAGAAGAGTAACGACTCCCTCCCAAAATTGATTTATCTTTCTATAAATGATGGCTACATCCCCCCAAATGGATTTATAAATTAATTGCTGTCTTATTGGAATAAAAACCTTCTTGTGCGGACATGATTGATCGCCTGGTGTCGGTAGCCTGCGCTGGGGACCCCCCCTCCTCCTTTGTTAGTGGGTCCCAGCTGGAGCGGTAATGCACTGATGGTATTAACCCTGATTAATAACTAACAATACGCTATCCTCATACATCAACAGAGTGCTGTGGTGGACTGGGCATGGGACTGGCCGAGGCTGCTGCCAGCCTATCAGGGCATGAGTCAGGTCACCTTCAAAACACTGCTGGCCAACAGGTAAAAACAGTCATTTCACTTGTTACACATGTTCATTGACAGCGGCGCGTGAGCGTGTGCGAGCGTGCGGATGAGATGCAGGTGTGTGCATCTTTTTTTCGTGTTTTCATGTTTTTATCTCACAGGTGTTTATTTTTTTTTATGAGCAAGTCTTTTCATGAAATGAAAGCTCGCCCCGCAGAGGCGCGTGCTGCATCAGTTGCGTCTTTACCTGCGCAAAATGAGGCGTTCACTTGGGACTCCCAGGGCAAGTTTCTTTCCACTTTCAAATTCCCTCTTGACTTGACTTTCGGCGTTAGTTTCAGTCATTAGGGATCATATAACCTGGCTGCTCCTCCGTCAGACGTTCAAACTCCCACTTTGTTCGAAGGCCAGAGGCTCCTGTGGCTTCCACAATGGAGGCTGAGCTGTGGGGAGAGCTCTTTGGAAAAGGATACTGGAGTGCTATAACGAGCCCTGTGTGTTGAAAATCATGGAATCCTGCTTTCGTTAATGCACATGTGTGACTGAATGTTTGCACAGACAGAATGTTTTTAGGTAAATGGACGTGTGTCTGCTCTTTGAGTACGTTTGTGGCCTTAAAAATGACTAGAAAGGTTGTTAGAGATGAAAAAAGGGGTGCTTGGCTCAGATCTCGGTGTCACCTGATTGAAGAGTTTTTCTCCCAAGTCCACCTCTCCCGTCCCATCCTCCACCCCCTCCAACCCCCCATCCCCCCCTCCACCCCTCTTCACTTGCTCTGCTCTCCAACGGGCATAAATATTTATGCAGGTAGGTGACACATATTAGATGGCAATACTTCAGGCTGTTCCCTGTTCTCCATTCACAGCTGTCACGCTGCCAGCTATCAGGGAGCCATGGGGGCTACTGCACCTTGTCTCCACGCCTACGCCCAATCCATTCTAAATCACCGCCTTTGTAACACACACACACCTTTCTAACAAAGGGCAAGCTCTGCATCTGCCAAGGACACAGGTCTAATAAGGGTGAAGTACGCAGTTCTGTGCTGTGCTGTGACGAGCTTTGTCGCCTTCATGCCTCTACACCCTCCTCCCACACACACACACACACACACACACCATTCTTCCCTCCCTTATATGCTGCTTTGTTGCATTGTAAAACAGATACTGTCATTGCTTGACTGAGCCAAATTAGTGTTGGGGCATTCATGAATAGAAAATGAATGAAGTGGATATGAAGTGAGATAGGAAGAGAGGAGAGGAAAAAAAAAAGAGAGAGATTGGACTTGCAGTTTGAGTGACACGGAGAGAGAGGAGTCAATACTGACAAGGCACCGAAATGTATAAGAAGGATGGGAGAGGGAGAGGGAGGGGGAGGGGGTAAAGGTTATATAATTCACCCTAATCTCACAGTATCAGAGTGTCTGAGATTCTGCCATTTGCCTCATTAGCCTCTCTTTGTTGGGCCAGAGGAGCAGATTTCATGGAGGATTTGGAGAATGGCTTTGGTTCTGCCTGCTTTGGTTCTGACGCTTCGCACAGAGCAGGAAGTTAGTTTCACGGCTGGCGACATGTAAGCTGTCAAAGTTTTTCCTCAGATCCATCTGCGACTCAAAAATATCTCTCAAGCTATAGAAGACCATTCACGGGATAAGCGCACTGATGTCGGATCCACTGATCCATTTGTTAGTGCAGATAAGGATAATGCTTTCCAGCGTACCAGCAGACTGAAGTGCCCTCGGCTGTTTTCACTGAGGCTTCACAACAATTACTCTTTTACTACCTCCAGTCGCCGGACAAACCACAGGATATAATCTTACACACTTGACAATATTAATAGTAATGAAGCTGTCTCATACTGTACAGAAACACCCATCACTGTGACCTTGTGAGGCTCCGTAGTTTCTATCTTATAAGTTTTAGTCTCCTTGAATGACTTCCCCTCCCTGTATACAGCCAATATTTTTTTTCACCGCTCCCCAGACTGTGTGAGTTAGCGGCGTGGCCCATTGGCCTCCTATATATTGTTACAGTGGCAGGACAGTTATTGTGCCCAGGGTTTATATCACATTCTAATGGAGCAAGGCTATGAGTTAAGGGCGGTAGGCTTTTACACCGGGGCTGTTAAATCACTGTTCAGATGACTTCATTAGCAGAGCAGGACACATGCTGAGACACTTACGCCTGCACACACATAAATACACACACACACACTTACACACACACACACATACATACGCCTCCACCCAGCTACCTTGACGGTGTAACATCGGGGGCCAGACAGGAGGGAGAGTGGATTTATACAGGTGTGTGTGTCCTTCTTTGTCACCTGTCACTTCAGCTCCCTCCGTGCGATGGCTCATCCATCATCTGCAGATTGAGCTTTTCAGCAGAAACCAGACTGATTAATACTACCCCAGGACCCCCCAGGGTTGACTGGCTGACCTGGCTTCCTGGCAGCCTGGTGATTTGAATGCATAGATGGGTCACTTGCGGTCTGGCTAATATTTTAGCCTGCTTGTTCGCTGGTTATTGTAAATTGCTGGTTTACTGGTAAACTGGCTTAACAGGTAAAGACTAGTTGGTTTAATGGATGTAGGAGGCAGTAAAAAGTGGAATACTTAAGGTGGATTAATGGAAGGTTGAAGGGTATTATGACTGCATGGCTAAAGCCACCCATTTATATTTTTCACCCACGTATTCCTTATTAAATCTCTAGCAGCTTAAAAGCAAGGTTCCTTTTTTTTTTCCGAAATGCCAAAATCAATGACATTACATACCGAGGTTAAATACGCACTTGACGCTTCACCTCGAAACATATTGCTCACCAAGGATTTTTCTTAATTGTCATGATCCACTAACTGAACTGTGTCCACCCCACCTCGTTCTCTGTCCTCAAGTTATGAGCCGTCCTTTGTCACAGAGGCGTGAAGTCAAAGCACTAAATGTTTCACCTGATACTGAATAGTTTCTCTCTTCAGCGAGTGATCTTTGAATGATTACTTATTCGCTTTGTCCTTGGTCCATCCTCTTTTCTTGAGGGAACGACTTTGTCACAGTTACTTTTAAAAAAGTCAAAAGCAACACGGTCTGGAATTAAAGGAAGCAGTGATGACCCTTCTCTTCCTTATTTTCACTCTCATTGTGTTACAAGGCCTGTACGAACTATGGTCTTTTCTTCATTTTTCTTTTTCAATCTCAGAAAAAATTCCAACTAATCCCTGGAACACAGTGTTGGGAGTATTGCTACAGGCTAAAGTCACATTTAACTGTCAGCTGCCAAGGTGACTTTTTTGAGGTGAGATTTTTAGATGCATTTCCTTGTGTCTGTATGTCAGAGAAGGTCCTCTGACCTGGTTGATAAGAGGTAGCCAAGTATGAGAGATGAAGCTCCTTGTGTCACAGGGCAGGTCCTCCACTCCATCATAAGGACCTAATATCATCCAAGGACATTCATGCTTACATCTACGACACTGGTCCACTGATCCGAGTGCTGTTTCCTAAAACCAGCAAGACTTCACACACTGGCTAACAGTATTAAAAAACGGGGTTATTTTCAAGATTCAAGGTTCACTTTATCGTCTTGCATAGTAAGAAATGTTGGATCAGGCTTCCACAAACATAAAAGATATATCTAACGACATAAAAATAAAATATACAGTAAAAAAAAAGACAAAAACATACACTCATGTTAAATACATAACAACCTATGGTGCAGAAACAGAAAAGTATAGAATAAAAAGAGGAAATATTCTGTGTAAGCAGCCATTTTCATGATTTTATTCCACACATTGACAGTAAAAGAGTAAAGCATTGACCCACAAATTTAGGAGCCTTATGTGGTTAGCTTCACTGTAACTACTGAACACTAAAGCATTTACTCTGCATTGTCTCATTGTTGCTGTTACCCTCAGGTCCATAACAATAGCAGTTTGTGGAAAAATGCCAGTATGTGGCATTCTCTTGCTTGAGCGGCTCCTTAAATTGCGGCGATAGACGCTTGTGCTTTCAGGAAGTGGGCAATCGCCATCTGTTCCCGGGCTCTGCCATATGGCAGGCCTTTTTCTCAGGGAATAAAATAAAAACAAATATGTCAGAATGTTCGTCTTCCTCCACGGACGCTGATCAACCTGGGGAGAAGCTGGATCTCTGTGTGTCTGGATTAATGGTCTTACTTTTTCGCTTCAGGGAATGAGGGAGTGTGTGCTTGTGGTTGCTTAGGCTCTGTGTGTGTGTGTGTGTGTGCATGTGAACGTCTGTGTGAGGATATGCACACACGCTAATGCACATTTATGTACCTGGAAGTATTTCTGGAATCATTTATCTGACTTAAAGGGCGATGCCACACTGTACCATTTTGAGCAGTCGGTCGCCCTAGTCTTGGAAGCATTAAACAACACAGGAGAACAGAGCTTCAAGGTTAGCCAGAGTGACATTTCATGGCTGCCGCTGCCAAAGAAACAAGAAGAAACGCTCTCAAGCCATCATCAGACTCTCCGTCTTGCGAGGCCAGAAATTCAAAAGACTTGTCACTTTTGAAAATCAGGAGAGTGTGATGTGTCATTGAGGAAGGGCTTCTTTCTTCTCTCGTCGATCCCCTTGTGTGTGTCCCCTCCGCTGACTGACAGCTAGGGATGGGAGTTTGTGTTGGTGGAGACAGAATACATCTTTTGTCTGCTTGGTTATACATGGTGTGTTTTGTCTTCCCTACCCCTGGACAGCGCTGACACATTGAGGTTTTCATTAGCCGTAAGCAGGTGGCGAAGGAGAGCGACGAGCTTGTGCGCATGAGTCTGCCTCCGTGCCTGTCTGTGACTGTCTCTGTGTGTGTGTGTGTGTGTGTGTGTGTACACTTCTGCACCTGCACCAACTTGTATACTGTACTCGTATCATGGGGGGCGTACATGTGTCTGCCTGCATGTGTGTGAATGTTCACCCCTTATATTTCAGTGCGTGTGTGTGTGTGATATTTGGAGGTTTGCTCCAAAGGCGAATAAATCAGTGATGCCTGGGATAAGGCCGTGGCCCTTCCTCAAACTGCACAGACAAGCTGAGAGGCTCATTAATCAAACGGCCAGTCACAGATGTGATGGCTTCCACACAAACCGCCAGCAGACTGTGAAAGTCACATCCAACAGAGTCAACTGTCAGCCAGGCAGGCAGGCAGGCAGGCAGGCAGGCAGGCAGGCAGGCCACACTTTTCCTCTCCCCTCCCTCTCTCACCTCTTCTCTCTCTCTTTTGCCTCTGTTGTATTTATCTCTCCGTCTCCCTTTACCTCCTCTCACCTCCAGTTTGATGCCACGGTGTGATACATCTGAAATATTTGTCTTGTCCCTCTAAAAACGATCCGGAGGGTCAAGGCAGATCCATCTTCTCAGAGAGCGGTCATGGTCAAATCATTCTAGGGACACGAGACATCAGTCATTACTGCGCATCGCTCTGTTCTCTGTGGTTACAGCAGACTGTACTTTGTCCGTACACTCCAACTATATCTTTTTCTCCAACCTTGGCGATTCACATTCTCTAACCTGAATAAACTTAATGCATTTGATGTGTATTTCTTTAGATGCGTTAGGAGTTAAGTTTGAATGATGGATATAATAGGCAGGTCAATACATACTGTTCACTGTGTCTTGCTCTATACGCTGAGACATAAAGACGTTCCCTCACCTGTAATTTCCGCTGTACAGAGCATTCAGGGGCACATTCAAGAGTAAAATGTGGATGTCTCCTTCATGGAGATGCAGTCACGTAAAGATGAGTTTTCCCATCTCTTTCTGTTTATTATATCACATATCAAATTCAAACCGTTTTTGACTGCTGCAATCTCCACCCCCAAAGGGTTTGAATTGGTTACAGTTGTTAACAATAGTTACAATAATATCACTATTTACTGACAGAATTATCAGTGCACAGTGCTTATGCCACAAGGCAAGCTTCTCAACAGGATTATCTGGTTATCCCCTGTGCATTGTGAATATTCGGCTGTTTCACCTGACCTCTTTTTCACAAATATTGTGATTTCCGATAATTTCATAACATAAATAGCAACCTGCCTAATTCTTCCAACTTCCAACCTCTGATGCATAAATATTTGGAGAAACTGTGTAACACCAGAGCTAAAATAAAATGCCACTTAATCTACTGTAAAGCCCTCCAAGGATGGAGAGGAATGCTGGATGGAACAGGGACAAAAACAAAGCCACCCGTTCCTGATTAAAAATGGCAAGTCCCAAAGGCTCCCCAAATACACTGGGGTATTTGATGGTACAAATAGCATAGCTTTTCTGTTGCTGCTCTCCACACTGCAATAGAAAGCTATTCTTTTGTATTTGACAAATGTGGTGGGGAGGAAGCAATTCTGTTGTTACAGTGCCAGAATTTGGAGGATGACACCAGTGCAGTTGGAGCCTCTCAGAGCCGAACTACTGTCTTGCGAGATCACTTTTTTTTTGCAACAGAGACCTTATGAGCAGCTATTTAAACCAGGTTTTTATAAATATGAAATGAGCCATGATTCAGCAACTATGTAAGCCTAGTTAACACTTTTTTTTTCTCTTCCCTAACAACAGCCCTGGTTTTTTTTTTTGCAGTGTGAAAATCAGAAGCAAAAAAAAACTAATGACAGCCCAGCAAGTGGCGTGTTTGACTAATCACGGGTAGGAAGGGTTCATGTTGATGTTGTAAATTGAGATCCCTGTCTATCATCTTCTGTACAGTGTAAACTGAGCTTTGCCAAATTGAAATGAGTGGAAAAAAAAAAAATTGTGGGCTGTCATTGTTGTGAGCCTTGTGCAGTTGTAAAGACGTCAGAATTATCTAAAAAAAAAAAAAAAACGAAAAGCAGTGCAATATCACACTTGTAACTTTCAGGTGTTTTGTTAGCACACCTGACCTTTTGGGGCTTTTTTGTTTGAAACTTCTGCTGAAAATTTGAGTACATCCACTGGGCATGTGCTTTTGTCAGCTCTGTCAGCAAAATAATTCCTCATTTTGCCCCTGGAACCAGTTTTGTCAACCAGTTTAGATGGACTGGGACACAGTTAAAGACATGCTGGACTGTTTGACGCTGTTGCCATGTTTCCTGCTGATTTACTGGGTTGACTTTTTAGCTGACTGCAGCAGTCCACTGTCAAGAGCCAGACTGTGACCGTCTGTTCCAGTCCATCATTGTGTTTTTCTTCCTCTTTTTCCTCACTATTCTCTACCATGTGCTGCCTCATTCAAACTCTCTGGAAGTGACACCGAGTTAGGCTTTTGGGTTTCCTGATATTTTGGATTGTCAGATGCATGTATCAAAGGATTCTACTAAGTATAAATTGAAAAAAAGCACTTTTGTGTACTTATTAATACTGCAGTCATGAAAAGCTGTCATGCATATATTCGTATCATGTCATACAGTAAAAGAGGCAGTGTTGATTATTGATTATAGGTTAGAATGAGTGCTGGTAGTTTAACATGTACAAACTTGTAATGTATTTGCAAGTGTGTGTGTGTGTGTGTGTGTGCTGGTGCTCCACTGTAAAGCAGGGGGTTAGAGAGATCATGCCCTTGTGAAAAAGGGTAAGAGCTTAATCTTATTTCTGCCAAAAGCCAAATATCATGTTAATTTATCTTTTGCAAGACTTTGAGGTTCTTTACACTCAATAAGTGTAAATGCCTAAAAACATAATGTCTATGTGTGTGTCATATGTGCGTGTGTGTGCAGTGTGTGCAGTGTGAAGCTGTGTTACGGTGAGGGTTTGTTTTGGTGGTACATCACGAGGTTGTATCCTGTCGCCAGGCTCATTAGCCCAGCGGCGGCGCCCAGGCCACCCCAGCCAATCGCTGCTCTCCGCACCGCTCTGCCATTTGCATGTGGTCCAAGAAGAGATAATTAGAGGGATCTCTGCCTGTCACTGTTAATCTGGGACTTAGTGAAGGGCTGTGACGCCGACATACTGATGGACTGACACACATGTCTACGCACACAGTGTGGTGTTGTAACCGTGTACACACATTGACATCTGATACACGTACATGCACAACCGCCAAGAGCAGACGCAGTACCTGCACACCACCTGCACGCGCACACACACACACTTTCTAGCACTACACAAGCACGATGCACATGCATACACACCAAAACTGTCATTCATGTTTCCTTTTCCAAACTCACTGCTGAATTACAGTCTTTATTAACTTCCTCTGTCTGACATGTGACTAAAAAAAAACTTGCCTATTTGTTATCTTTTTATCTCTAAGACTGCAGCATATTACACTAAAGTATATCAGAGCCACTTCCCCCCGTTGGTGTGTGAATGATAGCATGTTGACTCAGTGGCTGTTTACACCAGTTGTACTATGCTGTTGACACAGGTTTTAGATCCCTGTTCAGATAGACTGTGTGCTTGTTGCTTCCCAAACAGCCAGAATGCTCGGTAAGCCTTTTGAACAAGCCCAGCTGTCAGCCCTATATACTTTCACACACACACATACACACACACACACATCGATACACACACATCATGACAAACATGTACATGCGCTCAAGCACTGGCACGTCCCCAGCCACACACGCACACAAACACACACACACACGCTTTAAAAAACACACACAAACTCACTCACACATCACTGATTGGCAGGCCTCCTGTTTTCCCATAATTCCTACTGATTTATCCAATCAATCTCACTTGGAGAGCTGTTAAAGCGTTGACTAATATTAAGAGTAGAACATGCGACAATTAAAACATCCTTCAGGTAATTACAGAGCTAGTTTAGCAGCAAACAACTGAGGCATTTTATACATTCAGCTTGTTGCCTGTGTGTTTTATTTGTACCTGTTAGACAGTTAATCGGAGAAAATGAGGTACATCTGTGAATGCTACTGCCTTTAATGCACATGTCACATGTTATGTAAAGCACCATGTCATTAGCCGAATGTGTCTTTGCAAATATTGACTCTTTTTTTTTCTCCCAAACTGAATATCAGAGACGGTGTTTTCCCGTCGAGGAAAAAAACCTGTCTGAAGAGCTGGATGGATGTTCTTTTCCGTGCAAAGCCTATTTTTCCACTCAAATGACAGCCGGTCCTTTTTGCACACACTGGGACTGTTTAATGGTTCATGTTGAGAGAGAGGGAGAGCACCGTCGCTGACCTCATCCGTCCTGCTCGGTGACCCTGTGTCACCACTGATGACACATAATAGTTGACACTTGACTTTAGGGGCTCTTTAAGTGCCAAGAGTGCCCAAGGCCCCAGATTCATATTCTAATGCGGTCATCTTTGTACTCTGCGCCCCCACCTTTTGTCCAGGAGCTCTCTCTACACTTGTTTCCACTTTTTTCTTGCTTTTCTTCATCACTCTCTCTCTCTCTCTCTCTCTCTCTCTCTCTGTCTCTTGTCTTACAGACGGATACACACATGCAATCATGTACACACACACAGACACACACACTTAGACCTACTTAGACACACTTTCACTGAATTGAAACAGCCTGTCCCGCCCCCCTGCCCCTGTGCCATTACAGGTAAGCACAGAGGTGCACTTGTCTTGACACTTGTCTTGACAAATCTATAGACAGCCTGAGCGGACACTCCAGCTGGAATCAAGCCTCTGTTTTCAGCCTCTCCTCTCCTCTCCTCTCCTCTCCTCTCCTCTCCTCTCCTCTCCTCTCCTCTCCTCTCCTCTCCTCTCCTCTCTCAGCCACTCGCAGTCATCAGTATATTCTTTTATCCTTTCGTGCACCAACCAAACCCCGTGAATGAACATTACCGTTAAGATTGGGATTCATTTAGGTTTTTAATGCCTCTAAATCAGATTGAGCTTATTGATTCCTCGATTCTGATTTGGCTGCACAGTCAAAAAAATTGTTCTTTAAGCAAAGCCATTTTGGATTTTCTGCAGATTTAGACGACCACTAACATTCATTTGACATAGTTCACATGAAAAGGTATTCTGTAATCAGTTTTGGTAAGAACATAAAGAAGAAATATGTAACCCTCTCCATTTTGCCATGCTTAAGATCAGCGATGTTTTTTTTTTTTACAGTCGGATGAGCCAGAGTTGGGTATTAAAAATGCACTGCAGCGATCAATGCCTTGGCATGTCAAATCGACCATCTTTCTTGCATGATATCATTTTCACGCAGTGTTTGCATTTGATGTATCACTATTGTTTTCCTTCACAGCTTAGCTAAACATCTTGTGGCTGCATTAGCCAGATTTAACAAGTGTACTAATACATGTGGAACCTGGGATGTAAATGGCAGAACATGAAGCAAAAAAAAAATAAAAAACATGTTCTTTACAAATTCAGGATAGTTATGAATTTAAAAACTCTACTCAGACCCTATAATAATAATAATCTAAGCAAGATCAGCATATACTATCAGTGTGGTGACCAGGTGAGCTGTCTCTCTGTGGCAAATGATAAGTGTGTGCTTGTTCTGTCCCTTCCCCTTGCCTCCCACTCTGTTTCCCTCTACTTTTGCAGATTTTTTACTCTTTTCCTTTCAACTCTCTCTCCTTTTACCTGCCCTGGCTCCCCCCCTCTCTCCTATCTTCTCAGAGAAAGCATCATGGGTCATGTTTTTCTGAGTCTTTGATCATAGAGTAGTCTTTCAGCATGTTGACTACAAGGCCTCTCACCTCCCCAGTGGTTGTTGCAAAAGAGGGGGCACACTTATCTGGCTTCTATGATGTTAATGGTTGAAAGCATTTGCTGATGTTGAAAGCGTGTGTGTGTGTGTGTGCGTGTGTGTTAGTGTATGTGTGTGTCCACTCAGACATGATGAAAGACAGTTAAAGCACTGGGTTGTGATCACGTCGCATCTACATTGTAGCTACGTTCAGAGTTGGTTGATAAGCAAGGCATTTTACCACACCGCGCCGTATTTGCCTGATAACAACCACGTGACATCGTCATTACGAGAGAAGGAGGAAAAAACTCGACACTTGAAACTCTGACAATGTTTTTAAATAACTTAAAAGGTTGGAATTTAGATCTCCTACTACCTCAAGCATTTCATCCATATCTATTTGTTCAGTTATTGCATGGAAAACTTCCTTCACTGTGCTATAATGGGTTTGTCCTCAGGGCTCAAACTCTGGTTCAAATAGAAAAAGCCTTTTTTTTTTTTTTTTTTTTTTTTCCTCAGTCTTTACACCTCGTGTGTAAACGATGGTTGGGTGTGTGAAAGCTCTGCCGCTCCCTCCACAACTGCAGAATTCTCCCCTTTGTAAGATGCAGGGGATGGCCTTGATGTGACAGCTTGCGATGTTAGCCCAAGTTGTTTTTGACAGAAGACAAAGGAAAAGGGAAGGAGGGGAAGAAAAAAAAAAGTGGAAACATAAAGGCAAAGTTGGGAATTTTCCCTCTGAGATGAATTGCCTTTGCAGGAATCAATTCTTCCTCCCATTTCTCATTTTCTTGAAATAAAAAAAAAAAAAGCATCTTTGTTTTCCTCTGTATCTTTGCTTTGTCATGACTGTTAAGAACAGTCTGTTTGATTGAATTTGCCAATGGAGACATTCAGTGATCTTGATGGATTCTTTGGATGCAGGACTTAGGCTTGCTGGAAGCATCTTTTTTAGATGTTTTTTTTTTTTTCTCCCCCCTTTATGACATAATGGAAACAGGTCTACCCTTTACGGCAGACACAACACTGAGTGGTATTATTTGACATATTGTACTGCTGCATGCCAGTCTATAAGAATGCCAATGACAATCACAGGAAAGGACATTCAGATTACTGTCGAGCCTCCCTGTCCTGTCTCTTCCTATCTGGCCTCCTATCACTCCATCTGTTTTGTAATCTGTCTTCTCTTCATCTTGAGTTTGACTTGCAATGATGAAAAGCTGGTCGGGGGGGGAATACAGTGTTTGAGCGCGTGCATGAGTGTGTGCGTGTCTTTTTTTTCTGTGAATTGCTGGGTCTTGTGCGCACCTGATGTGTGTGCGTGTATGCACGTGTGTGTGTGTGTGTGTGTGTGTGTGTGTGTGTGTGTGTGTGTGTGTGTGTGTGTGTGTGTGTGTGTG
>JAQMCX010000048.1:13643095-13660473 GCA_029814765.1 Acanthurus leucopareius | reverse complement strand
TCGTGCTTTCTTTTTTATTATTATCACATTATCTTTATCAAAGCATTGCCTTCTGATTTCTGTCGCCCCCCCCCCACACCCACCAAAAAAAAACAACAACCAAAAAGAAATCAGATTAACAACGGAACTCTATTAACTCATATGAGAATCTGTGACATTTCAAATGAAATTATTGAATCTATAATACTTGCATGGCCTTCTGAGTTCTTTTTTTTTTTTTTTTTTTAATGCTCAATATAATGCAACAACTTTGTTCTTATTATTTGTAATGATACTATGGCATTAGAGTGAAGAAGTATTGATTTTGGAACCCAAAGCACTTATTGTGGAGGTAAATGTTATTATTTTAATATTGCACTCATGCTAATTTAATAGAGCGTAACATACACATCAGGGTGTGAGCCGCAGGGGTCTCTCCGTCTCCGTCTCTCTTTCTCTCTATCTCTTGCTCCCTTTGCTACTGAGTATTGTACAATATACAATAATCTCAGATAATGTCAAAGACCAGTTATGGCTGCTCTACAGTTTTGATCTTGCAGGACTTGCTTGAGTGAGCAGAGCTGACACGTTCGGAAACATGTTGTTGTCAAATTTCTTGCATGTTAACCTGCATGTATTCCTTTTTTGGTTTGCATTAATTATGGATTCTGAGTTATGGATCAGTGGAAAACACTCAAAGCCTTTCTCTCCTCTGCCTCTCTCATGTTCTTGTGTCCCTTGTACAGTCCAGCTGGCGGTCCTCCCCTCCATCACTCATTCACTCAATCCCCATCTCCTTCTTTCTCCGCTCATCATCTCAGTACAGCATATTAATATTTCATGCATTGCTGTACTTTCTGAAGGAGTGAACCATCATTGGAACTTCCTCTCTAGTACAGGAAAGCCAGTAGTCAGGTGAGCTGTAGGCTCAGAGGAGGTCAAAAGGTCACAACCATTGTGCAATGGATACTTGTTACACTGTTCTATGTGTACAACTTGTACGCACGCAACCCAAAACCCAAACACCAATCATATTGTATTAAAAAAGTAATACAACAGAGTGAAAAATGCTATTTTCTGCACTGGCCTGTATTCTATTTTACTTTGATTCATTGCTTTTTTTATAACCAACAAGTTCACACAATTATTTCTCCAAATTAAATTACAAAATACTTTGTCTATATCTATCAGACAGCCTTGATTTCCAAAATGTTTTAAATAGCTGTTGAGAAATAAGTTGTGTATTGTTGTGACACTTTGGTCTAGTTGGGTTAAGCCAAAAAAAAAAACTGGGTGAAGTTTATATAAACGTTGTGATTTGAGTTAAAATTTCCTCCTTATTAAAATTTCTTCTTTAGCAAGGTAACTGGACTGTCCTGCTTTTATTAGACTCATGGTCAAATGACAGTGTTGACCAGCCTTTGAAAGTGGGATTCAAACAACAGTCTCTTGAATTACATTGTGATGTTTTGTTGACTCTCCATCCATCCTGACCTTTGACTTATATGCAGACTTTGTTCCAAAATAGCTGCCATCTTTGCTCCTTTCTTTACTACAATAACGGCTAAAGGGCTTTGTCACATGAATGTCTGCATTGTTAAGGGACATCTACTGAGTTAGCTGTCCTTATCCTTGCGAGGATCCAACTTATAGAATGACTGACTTAAAGGTGTTTATAACACAAGTTTGCTTGTGTATTTGTTATCCTGATTATTCTCTAGTTAACTCTTTACCTCTTTACCACCAACACTGTTAGGTTAAATGTGGGGTTGGAGGGGGGGCGTGACTTCCCCCCACTTTTCATAATAGACCAGAAGATCCTTGGCCTCTCACTTGTTACCATGGCAACTGACCCATTTGCCTGCTGTATATGGAAGTGAGGGCGAAGGAGCTCGAGGGAAAGTGTAAGACGTGGCCGGACTGATTGACAGACAGGCAGACAGACAGACAGGTAAAGTTGTAAGATTATATAGGAAAGTCCATTCGCTCAGGTTTCACCTTTTCGGCAGCGCCTCTCTTTCTGCCCTGCTCACTCTTTCTCCTTCCCTGCCGCCTCTCTATCAGCCCTCTGATCAGCTGTATTAACACGGGGACACTTGCTTAGCGGGGTTAAAAAGGGCATCCGTTCACTCAGCAGAGACACCCTTCACTGCTCTGTGTGTGTGTGTGTGTGTGTGTGTGAGTGTTAATCCTTGCACATTGTTGACTGAGTGTGTAAAAAAATGTATTAAAGAGGGACGTAGGTGTGTGTCCGTGGTATATACGTGTATGTAATCACTCATGCTTGGATAAAGAGGTGGGGCCTTCTTTTTAACACCCTGTCAGAGGCGTAAGTAGTGGAAAGGGGGATTTTTTTGGGGTGGCCTCCCCCCTGCTAACAGATATGAAGCTGTCATGGGAAGAATAGCTGCATTCAGTGAATGACACTTATTTTCTCCCACTTTACACAAGTGCAGCGAACAAAACAGGCAGGGGAGCAGCCGAGAGGAAGACATTTTCTTCGCCTTCGTCTGCAATGACAGACATGCGGCAATTACTTAAAGTCTAAGCAGACACCAAGAAAACTGGCATTCCTGTTTACCTTTGTTACTTCATTCTTGCAAGCTGCCTCAGGCTTTTTTCCTTTTTTTTTATGTTTACTGGATGTGATGTGTGTTTGCGCGCGCGTGTGTGTGTGAGTGTATTCGTGCACATCCACCTGAACCTCATGCACTCTGTCTTTACTTGCGTCCTTGCTTGATCTCTGTTTTCTCGCTGTCCGTATCCATTCCCATGTGTCACAGTTATTCCCTGGACACGGAAGTCTGCAGCTTGTTCCTGTGCACACTAACAATTCCACAAAGAGTTGATGACCAGGCTTTTGTGTTAGCTATCATCTTCAAATTACATCTTTGTTGGATATGCAGATGCAGATACGGATTCTTCTCAATCTTTATTCATTTTTCTTTTTTTTTTTTTCTTTTGCATGAGTCTAAGGGAGTGAGCATTGCTTTTATGCATAAGCTGCGTGGCTAGCATTAGAGAAAAAGAAACCCATTTTATGAAGAAAAGGCAAAATGGTGTTCGTATTCAAATGAACAAAGCAAATAGTGTACCTTGTGATACTGTCCTCTGTGGACAACAAAATACATTTTGTTCTTTTTTTGTCACGCTAGGAGGATGTTTTTGTATGATTTGAATAAATGTTCTTTCTGAATATGTGATTTATTTGCATGATTTAGTTCTTGTGATATATTTTTGGTGATGAGCTCACATAGAAGTACAAGATGCAACCCAACATTTCTCTGCAGTTTCAGAAGATTTTCTTGGATTATAACTTAAAGCACTTAGAAGAAATAGTATCTCTTATGTCACAGTTTTCTTCGATTATGATGTTAGAGCCACTTGGATTCAATGTAGATCAATAGGCTTAAATCTTAAATACATACACAACTGTTTTTCTTATCCTAATGGTCCTGCAAGAGACCTGAGAGTCAGTGTGTGTGTGTGTGTGTATGACCATACAGTATATCTATTTGTGTGCTGTCATTGTGCCCACTCAGGGTTACCTAATAGTTTGGCAGTAATGTGTCTTTCCACCTGTGCCATGTACCTTGGTCTAATTCGACCGCAGCTAAATTAAAACTCCTTTTGGTGCGGAAGTGGATGACAGTGTTTCCCAGTAGCTCATCTTGCCTCCCTCATGTCTCCCCCTGCTGCCTCCCCTCTCTCCCACCTTCTTGCCCTGGTGGCCCAAAGCCCATTTTCCCACTATGACCAGGTGTCCCACTACACCAGAGAGGAGCGTGTCTTAATCACTCCCACAGACATGCACGCCACACAATACAGCGCACACACACACACACACACACACACACATGTAAACACAAACAGCAACAAACACACACATTTACATACGCTCAACAGAAACTCACAATCACGCAATCATCCATGCAAAGTCAAATTAAGCACAGACACACACACTGCAAGGGGCGCCCCACTGTCACCCTGCCTTATGTCTAGGAGTGACACTTGGATGACACCAGCAGCAGGATTATAAGAGCATATTTATTAGCCTTAGCACCAGCCGTGTGCAAGGTGGGGCAAGACTGCACACACGGATACGAAAATACATCAAGCAAGGGAGGCCAGGAATAGAAATATATGACAATTAAACCCCAGTTATTATGCAATAGCGCGATGCAGACAGGGACAAATTTTCTGGTTCAGGTCAAACTTAAAAATCTGTTCACCTGTTATGTATTTTTTATAGTATTGTGCAAAAATGTATCAAATTTTTTACTATGTTTTGACGCATCGGGTTGAAATGAAATTATAACTGTGTGTATCTGTTTGGTTTACTTTAATAGGCAATAAGTTAAACAATTGAAAAATACAGTGGGACAGCGCAGGTCATCCTTTTTATTTTAATCCCCCCATCGCATCAAAACGCCGTTAAACACCATGAACTTAATAGGCAGTAAAGAGGAAGTGGCCACTGGTCCCAGTGAAAACACACTCTTTACTGCATTGTGCTACGAGTCAGGTTTACCCTGAGCATACTGGTACACACCAAGAGGTTTTTCATAGTGAAATCCAGAGACAAGTTGCAGATAAAGATGAAAGGACTTTGATATTTAAAAGAGAGAATTGTTAAAGAGAGAAAAAACAAAGACTTGACTTGCTGTTGCCATTTCCCTCTTCCCTTTTTTTTTCTTCTTATTTTTCTGTTTTGATGCTTTAGGGAGACAAATGAACTTCAGGTGCCTTGAAATCTCTTGATGAACTCTCTCTTACCCCTCTGCCTCTCTTGCCGACACTAAGCTGGCACAGCAGCAGTTGCTTTATTTCCCTTTGGTGCACGAGCGGCTACACAGATCCAGGAAGACTCACCCACTTAAGTGGAGGCCACACAATGAGTCTTACAGAAGGTGCAAAAACATAGACACCTGCACATGTATACTAAGACACACACACACACACAAGCACCACCACCACCACCACCACCTGTCTACCACCATAACCGTACTGTATGTGTACTTGAAAACACACAAGTACAATGTGTGTCTGCTGTGATAAACATAGAATGCATCACTTCACTGAGCTTTTTGCTTTTTATGCGTTTAAATCTTAACAGGCAGGCACCATAAGAGCTTGTTTATTTTCCTGCATCAAATAATCACTCTGTGATTATCTGACTCAATAGAAAAACAAGCACCAAACAAATAGCATGGGGCATCTCCTCCACAAACAAGCCAAATAGATTTTCTGTTTATCCCAATCCTTTCAGCTACCAAGGCCCATTTCTGTGTCTCTCTGTCTGCTCTGTTTTCATTTGTACGCTGCTCAAAAAAACACTAAATTTTTGCAGTCTAAATTTACAAATGGGCTAGGATGTGACACACCCTCTCATCTTCCTTTCCTAAATTTGTCATCCTCTCTTTATGTCAAAGAAATGGTCACGTAACAGCGTGGCTAACGCCATTGAAGCTCGTCTGCATTTAGACGTAGCAGAGAAAAGCCGTCACACACTCGCAGCCTTGATGCAAAAAAATCTAACTTCACTGTTATATGAGAGCCAGTTACTGTAGGCACTTCAAAATTATAGAGAGGAAAGGATGGAGAGAAGAGGAGAGACAGAGGCCGTATCATTAGGACAAATGCAGACAGAGGAAAGAGAGAATGAGGGGAGTCGACTACACCGAGGAAGAGGAAGAGGCAAATGAAGAGTGACACAGATTGGAATAGAACATATGTTAGGCTCAGGCAGCATGGCTAGCTTCTTAGCTTCCTTGAGCTCTTTTCACATCCATGGATGTATATGGAGTTTGCTGACTGGCTAGCTGGCTGGCGCTGTTGGCTGCTCAGTGGTCCTGAACCAGCCTATTTGAAAAGCCTGATGTGTTTTATTTGGGCCTGCTTCACACTGTCATCTGCACTCAGAGATGGACTGTAATTGAGAGTCAGCTCTAATCTGCATGAAGGCAAGCTGAGGAAAGTCTGCGAGGTGAAGAGAAGAAATGGGTTGCCGAGTTAAATCTTGTGCGGTGGTATGTGTGTGTGTGTGTGTGTGTTTTTTTTTTTTTAAGTTGAGACTTATTGTTGACCAAATCATTTAAATGATCTCTTTCTTTTTTTCTTCTTCTTCTGCTTCTGGTTGACTTTTTTTTATCTCCTCTGCTCTCCTGTATTGTCCCCCAGAGCTGAAACACACGCATCCATTTGACTCCAACATTACCTCACAGGATAAGGCTGAACTCAAGGTCACAACTGCCAATTACCTTTTTCAGTCTTTTCTATCCTCTTCCTCTCCTTTCACACATACATGATCTTTTCTTTTTCACACTTGGATTTTAAGCAGCAGAACTTCCTTTCATATCTAACAGCACTGAATAGAAAGTTTGCCTTGCAGGAGTGTTTTTTCTGGTGTGTGTGTGTGTGTGTATGTCATGTGTCTTTAGGTGTTTTTTGACATGTTGGCAAACCCACAGTTGATCTTTGGAAACGAGTAATAGCTGAGAGGAACACATTATTTGGGAGACCAGACCTCAGTCTGTTATCAAACCATTTGAGACAATTCAAACATAAAAAAATCCAGGAGGAGCTGCTTTGTGTTTGAGTGTTAGCATTTGTATGCAATGTGAAATGCTATGACTGTGTTTTTAAAACAGCTACAAGGAGTTTTAACTAGCTCTCTATGACCTACATATGTTAACAAGACCATCAGAGAGATGGTTAATACCTGCCAAAGGTCCAGAAAAGTCCACATTTACGTTTTCAAAGGCAAAGTTTTACTGAGAAAGAAAAGTTTTGCTGCAAAAGAAAGCACAAGATTTTCATTGGGAAACATGAATTTTTTGTGCTCGTGGACGATACTTGATCTCTCCTTTTCATGGTTTGTCACCAAACTTGATGTTTGATGTTCTGATTTTGCAATTCATTATTGATACTGATGGTAAAGTTTGCAGACTAGAAAACTGCAGGCCTCTAGCTTTAGCCAGCGTGCTGTCAAAAGTCTTAGGAAGAATTATGCTGAATAGATTGCATGAGTTTTTAAAAGGTCCAAGTCCACACAGAAGTCAAAACTGATCAGTCCTTATGTGTTTTATTGATGCTTCTAAATCTGACTGTTGTAGTCATACAAAGAAAGAACTCAGGCTCACAGCAATATCAAAAAAGGAAAATAGTATCTATAATCAAGTTGTGTCTGCCTTTCACTCACTAACAAAACAAATGCGCGCACAAGTCACATCAAAATCTTTACAACATGAGGCAGTTGGGCCATTGGCTTTTGTCCACAGGGGGTGCCAAAATCATCACAAAAAGCAACTTTCTTTAATGTTAGTGTTTCAGCAACAATGGTAACGTGTTGCTTCATGTCAACGTGACATAAAGGAACTGGTATTTCTCTGCCACACTGTGACAAAATGACACACACACTCTGTTTGTGTGTAGCTAATGCTAACAGTTTGCCTTTGAGGGTATGGAGATACAGTATGGCTGCTGCGTTAGGGAGGGATCAGTACAGTGCGTGCTTGGGGCAGGGAGCGACTCAGCAAGGCAAGGCCCTTCTGTCTCCTTTTCATCGCCTTGTGCCATTGGGGGTTGAAAGTGCCAGTGTGTGTGTGTGTGTGTGTGTGTGTGTGTGTGTGTGAACGATGCAGTGATGCGGGTGGGCGCACAGCCGAATGGGCACTTGACTGGCGCTGTGGCACTTAGCTAGCACGTAGCTGCTGGCTTGGCGGCGCTCCAGGTTAACTCGCCGTGCTGTGAGGTTTTTTGTATCCATGTGCGTTGGGTGATGTGGTACCAGATGCCACTCCATGTGCCCAAATCCTGTTGACATTTGGAGCGTGGGCAAGCGGGCACACAGGAAGGAAGCAGGGAAGAAAAAAAAAAAGGAGGGAAATTTAATTAAGATGAAACAGCAGCCTCAGCAGCGGTTACAGTATGTCGTGTTGTACCGCGCACATCATCGCGCACGCAGCCGTAAGCAAAGTCCCCCAGACACACAAACACACACACACACACACACACACACACACACACAAAAAGCAATGTAAATACACACGCTTTTTTTTTTTTGCCAATTGAACTGCGGTTATTATTTTTTTTACACAGTCTATGGAAAGCTGGCAGATAAAGAGAGCTAAGAGAGCAAGGTTTAGGAAAGAAGAAGACGAAAGGGCAGGAGGATGCAAAAAGGCAAGGGAAGTTGATTGAGAAATGGGCCTGTGTGTGCAAGGGTGAGGGGGGTAATTTGATTAAGCAGGCTGACAGAAGGAGGAAGCAGGAATTGTAGGGTGACAGGTTGATGCCAACTCCTCCTGGCATGGCCTTCGTCCTTATTCCTGACTGAGAGGAGATGGAGTTGTTGAGGAGGCTCGCAGTATGTTGAATGAGACTGTAGAAAAGGAGAATGAGAAATAGTCGGAGAGGTGATAAAGGACAGAGGGAGGGTGACAAGGGACAGTAGGAAGTGAGTGGAAAAAAAAAGGGGTGACAGGGAGAATCTCACCTGAATTTAAAGAAAAAGGAGGTGAGATGGAATAGTAGTGAGTAGGTGGTGAAAGCGTAGGAGATGTAAGAGACAAACTGGTGACACCATGTTAGAAAACCCCTCTTACGGTTTGTATTCAACTGATGAAATTCTGGGAAATGGAAGTTTAATAAGTGGCTGTTAAGCACATTTTTCTACTTTCCTGCGAAATTGTAATCTTTTAAAAATTCTCACTCTCACTTTATATTTTGACGAATAGTCAGAATTACCACCGTCACTGTCACAACTAATAGCATTCATTATCAGTATCACTGTCAAAGCTTTAATACTCATCATTGTCACTATCAATATCAATATCATCACCCCTCTTTTTGATACAAGACCGGGCTTTTCAGGTGTTTAACATGTAGGATTAATATTTTAAATTGTCCTGCTCGTTCTTCTGGAATAAAACATGACCCCAGCAGAGGTTGAGGAGGCTTTAAGGGCCAGTTCGTGAAGACCCCAACATGGATTCCAATAGCTAACACTAAAACGCAAGCAAATACACCCCCCCACATATATAGCCTCATTTAGATGCAGAGGGCTGGGGCTGACGTCTAGCATCAGGTCTCACAATAATTATTTTAAATTGCTACGAGGAACACAGGTCCTGGTGGGATATATTACCTCCACTCTAACCAGAGATGAATTTCACCCTGCACATATACACACGACAACCTTCTGGATTTATCATATATTTATATAAATATATATATGTGAGTGTGTGCATGTGCATGTGTGTTTATTTGCACAGGCCACAAACACACATGCATGCCTGCATAGGTACTTGTAAGTGTGTTTGCAAGCACACACAGCTAGTGGGTGTTCTTTTTCTCCGTGACAGTGTAATGTATATATTTCTGGAGAGGCTAGCATTATTTTTTTACATGTTGAGACAAGGTCATATGACTGCATCTATATGCTCATGTATGTATGTTTTTGTGCAACTGTGGGGATGCTGTGCAGAGTGGGGGGTTCTGTGACTGCTCATCTATGTAAGTGGTTATTTTGATCAGGTATCTCGAGTGTGGATCACACTTATTCCCCGCAGACCTAAGCACCTTCTACTACACACAGACACACACACTCAAACACAAACACACACATACATACTAACTCCTAATGTGGTGTAGGCTCTGTGTGTTATTGTGCACAGCATTAGATCCATGTCCCTTTCTCCCTCAACTAGACCCAGACTGGGTCAGGTAGTGTAAGTGTATATATGTGCACTTCTGAAAATATGTGTGTTTGTGTATGTGTGCAATTCCTGTCACATGCACTCTGAAATTAATTTCCTTATTTTTTTCTACTTCAATCAGACACACATAGTATCTTTTCTGCTCCACACGTCACTAAAGAATGTAATATGTCAACAGGGTCATTGTACACTTTGATTAAAAATAATTAAATAGCATTGATTGTACATAGAGGATGCTAGGCTAATGCTTATCATGTTTCTTACAATGCATAACATTTAGCAGAACACACACACTAAAGTCAGTTACTTTTTGACTAAGAGTGATATTGTAAAACTCTGTGTGAGTGTGTGTGAGTGGGTGTGTGTACACTGCACACAACAACTGGACATGCCGGGAATTGCCATGTGTATTATTTGTAAGTAAAATTAAGGGTCCTCGTTGAGAATGCAAGTGACACCAGCAGTCAAATAAAGGTGGCAAACTGCCACTGTGTGACTCTGCCGGCTGGAGAGGAGGTAATGATGTGAGGTATATACAGATTTAACGGTCATAGTCCATGTGAGTCAGGATGTACAGCTTCATAAACTCAACAGAAAGAGAAAAAGAGAGAGAATTACAGAGTCAGAGAGTGAAATGCAGTCCGTTCTTATTCCCGCATTTCCTCACCCGTCCCTCCATCCCTCTCTCTTTCTCTCCCTTCTTTAACCCACACCTGAACCTGTCAGCTCTGTATTGCAGAGAATTTTCCAGCAGCTCTTCGACATCTCACTCTCGCCCTGCCTGTCAAAGACCGCTGAGGGCATAGAGAAGGAGAGAGAGAGCAGGAGAGGGAGAGGGAGAGAGAGGTTGAAGTTGAGGGAGAAAGGGAGAGAGAGGATGTGCTGATGAATCCTCTCACAGAGCAGAGAGTTCACCTCTCAGGTAATCCTATAAAAAGCCAAGGTGAGATGCTCCTCTGCCTCCCGCTCATTATAGCATCTTTACCCTGCACCGCAGCCACTGCTCTCTTCCTAGAGATATATTGGGATAGTGGTGCAGGTGGGTGGGTGTGTGTGTGTGTGTGTGTGTCGGGGGGTGTGGGTGTTGGGCAGGTGGGGGCAAAGAGAAAAGGGAGAGGGAGACCTTCTCACTATGCACACAGGGCTCGCACGTTGCACCGCATGCGCCACATCTGTTAGACTTTTTTTGTACCTCTCCTTCTCCTTCTTCTCCCTCTCTCACTCTCTCTCTCTCTCTCTCTCCTTCTCTTTCTTTCCCTGTGTCCCTCCCTCCCTCCCCTCCACTCCCCTCTCAGTTCCTTTTTTAATCTTTTATTCATAGCTTAGCAGGTGATGAAAAATTTATGCCCTGAGTCTGGCATTGAAATAAATGCAAAACGAAAACAGAAGCAGTTTATACTGACAGTCTGAATATCTCTATCTAGAACAAGGCTGCTTGCTGCAAATCAGGAAGCCTGGTGCTCTCCTGTTAACTCCGCTGTGTAAATGATGCTTTGTGGCTTCCTGCGAAGCCAGAAGATTAGTGTGTTTTGTTTTTGCCTCTACTCTCCTCTCTGTCATCTTACCAGAGGGGAGGGAAGTGGGCACTTTTTTCAAGCATCATATCCCAAATCTTTTTAGTAACTCCCCTCTCATAATCACTCACGCAACCAAGCCTCCCCCCCAGCCCAGCCCTCTTACCCCCCCAAAAAACACACACACATACATTCACAGACACACACACACACACACATTCTGCCTTGTTTGTGGGTAGCCGATCAAAGTGTTATGTTGTTGTTCTACATGGTGATTGTGTGTATTCTCAGGTGTATTCTCAAATTGTGTGTTTGTGTGTGTTTTATGTGTGTGTGTGTGTGTGTGTGTGTGTGTGTGTGAACCTCACTTCAGCAGGAGCTCTAAAGTCCCCAGCCTGGCTTTAAAAAAAAATATCCACCCACACACACGCATACACAGTTGGCCCTTACGGCTTGTGAGGAGGACTATCCCTCTCTTTGGAAGTGTTATACAGAGGCTAACTCTTCCCGCCAGCCCTCGTACGTCGCTGCTGTTGGTTTTAAAAGTGATGTCACCCAACCTCCCCCTTCATTTAAAACCTGTGTTTTATGAAACATGAAGAAGTGATCTATAAAGTGCAAACTATTTACGCAGCAGAAAAAAAAAACCCCAACTGCGTTGGTGATTATGAAACACGCAAAAAAGTTGTAGAACCTTTACAGCTGGATTTTTTATGAAATGTGTAAAGACCCCTTGCTTTGTAACAGCGGGGTTTTTCTGTGTATATTCCTGTGTGAAAGAGAGGGAACGAATGAGAACAACGACATAAACATTACTGTACTTGTGTGTGAATGCACACTCATGAGTGTGTGTGTGTGTGTGTGTGTGTGTGTGTGTTTGAGTGTGTGCCTGTACGGTTTGTTGTGAAGTCCTGCTGTCAGCTGTAATGATGTGTTGTGGTAGAGTGCTGAGAGCGGAGAGGCCGGCTTGGCCTCGGCCATGGATCTAACTACTGATCTGATACTCTCTGACAGCCAGGGAGACGGAGAGAAAGAGATATAGAGATGGAGAGAGAGAGAGGTGAAGAAGGGAGGGAGAGGAGAGAGACCCGATTTAGGGCAGAGAGGAGGGATGGATGGAAGTTAGGGCCTAGAGAGAGAGAGAAAGCACATTCACTGAGGAGAGAGAACGGAAGGACAAGCTAAAGCTAAAAGGAGGAGGAAACTAGCATTTCTGTGCACAGCTCCTCATGGTCATATCTTATGCACAGTTTGAGGGTTAATGTATGTATAAGTGCTCACGTGTTGTAATCCAGATTGCCGATATCAAAGCAAAATAGACTTGTTTCCACTATACGACTTAAAATAGTCCAGCTACAGCAAGGCATCCTCCTCTGGGAATTATCATCAAGAAAATTCTTGCATTACTGTGCATGTATGTGTCTATTAGAGTGTGTGTATGTGTGTGTGTATGTGTATGCATGAGTGTGTACGTGTGTGTGTGTGTGTCCCTGGCCCTGCCTCAGTGCCACAGTGCCAGTCGTTGGCAGAGCGTGGCAGTGTATAGCGAGGACAAGTCGCCCAGCAATTAAATAAAGATCTCTAATTGGCTGCTTTATATTAGGGTCAGCAGCTGGAAAGAGAGGAGAGGGGGTTTTTTTTTTTGGGTTTTTTTTTTCTTCTCATGCACTTTCACACACCCATGACACGCACATGTGTACGCACGCCACACGCGCACGCGCATACGCTCACTCTCGTACAGTGGCATGCACAAACACGCACGGCTCCTGAACAAAATTCAATTATTAATGGACTGATTGCTCGAGTGGAGCTTCTCTGGGAATCTGAACCTGCCACACTGAATAAAATAAAACCACTGCTTTACATTTTCATTATACCAAACCATGTTTTAAATTGCAAATGCGTCTCGGAAACCCACCGTTGCCCCTCCCTCCTCCCCCTCCCCCTCCCCTCCCCTCCCCTCCCTCCCCCACGTTTTTTTTTCGTGCTGTCTCACTACAGCAAACCCTCTCCTCATCCTTGTCCCCCTTCCACACCGGTTACATGTATCTATGCTCATGCACACACACTGACACACACTAACACACACACACACACATGTACACGCGTGCATGCAGGTTTTTACAGTGGCGTGTGTGTATGGTCACCATTAAGCAGTCTTATTAAAGGGGAAGGCTGTATGTTTGTGTGAGAAAGGAGTTGTGTGCATGTGAAAGTGCTTCTGGGCTGCGGCAGTGCTCCTTTGCTTATTTGCAATCAGGTCAGACAGACAGCACAGCCACATACACCACTGTCACCTCCCTCCAGACTCTCTCTCTCTCTCTCTCTCTCTCTCTCTCTATCCCAATCCCACTCTTCTATCTTTCCACCTCTTCTCCTCCTCCTCCTCCTCCTCCTCCTCCTCCTCCCCCCTTTTCTTCTGTGTTTTTCCCAGCTCCAGTGAAATAGCACATTTTGTCAGGAGTTGGATATCTCAATTATCTCCTTCGTAATACTGAGGACATTCCTCTTTATTTCGCCAACTCACTTTTTTCTGTCTCTCTCTCTCTCTCTCTCATGCTCCCCTTCTCTTTGCTCCTTCTGCTCCCCCTATCTTTTACTTTTTCATTTCTAACTTAGCGTGTACTTCATCCTCACCTCAGTTGCCCTCATTTTTTTTTAGGTTAACTGCGAGCCAAAATGCTGATTTCACAGAGCCTACTTGTGTCATTATGTGACAGGACTTAATTGTTTTAAGCATCTGCCGTTTGAAAAGTAGGTTTGGCTGTTTGTCTAATGTTCATTTTAACCCCTTAAATCCTAGTTTTACATGTTTGTCAAAAACTTTAGTCTTACACATGCTGTCGTATCTTGGTATGCATTTCTAGCAGATCACCTGCTGGTGATGAGAAAGTGAAAGTTTCTGTTTGTGGAACTTTTTTTCCTGCCCACTGGAAATTCTAAACACTCATTTCCTCTTATGTTTATTCCAATCAAACTGCTGCTGGTGCTGCTGCTGGAAACTTAAAATGCATGTCCTCCTGTGCACCAAAGGATTTTTTTCTCAGAAAGACCGGCCTGACACGAGATGTTTTAAAACGGCAGAAGTGAAAGTGTGAACGAATCAAGTGGCCATGAGCTGAATCAATATTATATTCTATCAGTCTGCGATGGGGAGAAGCGAGATGAAAATGTATTTGCATTAAATTGTGGATGGTCAAACATTCTTGTGTTTGCTGCATGTTATGAGGTCACGATCAATTACTACAATACACACTGGATGCATACATACAGCATGTATTTATTATCCACAGGTAGTTCACATAGCTGCTCTTTGTTTCTGAATTTCATTTGTGCCTGTGTGACTTTGTGTGTTTGTGTGTGTGTGTGTGTGTGTGTTTCATGCTTACCTCCCTCTCTCCTTTTCTGTGCTTCTATTTTTCTCTTTGCTGCTCCCTTTTTTTTTGGTTTGCGTATATTCTGGCTGTGCATTTGCCTCAGTGTGTATGTGTATGTGTGTGAGAGAGAGAGACGGATTGTGGTTATGGAGGGGGCAGAGTGGCTCATGGGAGTTGTGCTAAGGGCCATAGTATCACTCCACTGTCTCTCAGGGCACATTGTTTATGCATGGGGCCACATATGCAGCAGGCACAGACACTCAGTGCATACTCCCAGAGACACTATGAGGCTGTTTGTGTCTGTGTGTGAGCGTTCCTGTGTGCATATAAAAGCGCATACAGTGTGTGTGTGCATGTAAGCGTACATACTTGCTTATGTTTTCAAGTGCTTGTACATTTGTTTGTCAATATACAGTATGTGTGTGTGTGTGTGTGTGTGTGTGTGTGTGTGTGTGTGTGTGTGTGTGTATGCAGGAGAAACTCCCGTCGCCATTACAGCCCAAAGGCAGGACAGTCATCTCATCTGGTCTCTGTCTCTGACGCGTCAGCACCCTGCCGGCCATATTGTTCACCTTCACGCTATTTCTCTCTGGGAACCTGTTCACACACCAACGTGTATACTTTTGCATATGTATGTGGTTGTATGCATGTGTGTGTGTGTGTGTGTGTGCGTGTATGTTTGCTGGAGTTTGATTTTTTGTGTGTGTGTGTGTGTGTGTGTGAGATATAGCCAGTCAGACAAATGGAAGGTCAAGTACTTAAGGCTGCCATCCCCCCCCTCCACCCGCCTTCTCCCAGAGAGAAACAAGCTTGTGCCAGATGTCCTGTTAACAATCACCCTTCGGTCCTTCCTGACTTCTCCTCCATTTCTCCGTCTTTTCATCCCGCGTTTCCTCATTTAATTAACTTCTTCATCCAGTAAAATGCTGTGACAAGGACCCTGCTGCCTGGATCTTGGCTTTTCCCACATTAATGAACACATTACTGATCCAGTGTACACCATGCCCCCCCTCCTCTTCTCCACTACAGGATGTGGGTTTTATGATGGTCACTTTTGCCCATTAACACATCTGTGCACTCACACCTATACAGATATTTTCTTAATCTCCTGTCTGTTTGTCTCTGACGGCTTTAGTGCAGTGATTCTTTGGCAAATGTCATTTTCACTGTCGTGTGAGTCTGTGTGTGTAACAGAAATGACACAATATTTACTCTATAGTTTCCTTAAATTAAGAGAATAAAGTGATTTTTCTTTAACAAAAGATGATTCAAGGGCCCATTTACAGGGAAATGCAACTTTTTTAGCAAGTTAAACTATTTATACTCTCACATAAAGAATCAGGACATGTTTTTTATGTGAAATAATGAAAAAAGTTCACATATTGCTAATGAAAAGTAGACAGTAGGTCTCTGACCTCATTTTTGTAGTGTTTTCTTGTAGAAAAGTATCTCTGTGTAAATTGTATGTTGACTAAAGTCACCAAAGCATAGACAAAGTGCTTCTAAAGGCATAAATTCAGACTGTATGCACCTTATAAAAGAAATAAGTCTTTAAGGAAAGCACAGTAAAGTAACATCTGAAATCAGGTTAAGGTGTCAAAGCCACAGACGTCAGAGATGGAAATCCAGCCTCTGTCATAAGATGGCATGAGGTGTCGGAGGTCACGTCTGAGCCTCCACACTCTAATGTCGTAACGTTTCTGCCCCCTGGCCAATCCTCCTCCTACCTTTTCACTTTAATAGGTGTTGTAGAAATATGTATGTATGTATGCGCTGCATTGATGTTGCGATGCATTATGAAATGACATTTTTCTCTTCTGTGAGCGTCTGTCAGGAGTGGCTTTGAAAGAAATGTGTCATTGCAGCCATGACAACAAGGTGGCACTCTACACTAAGACAAATCCCCCGAGGCCTTCCTATCCCCCAGAGGACACCTTTACCCAGTGAGTAAGTGAGGGAAACAGGGAGAGGGAGAGGCACTGACAAACAGAGGAAGAGGAAGATTGAGAGGGAGAGCGAGAGAGAGAGAGAGAGAGAGAGAGGGAGCTGAGCTCTTCTGTGTCTGTAAACTGTTTGAATTTGATGCTACAAAGATGCTCTGTTTCCACACGCTCCGTTTGAGATTTGGCTTAGAGACTTGGGGGTCTGCCCTAACCTGCTCTACACAGGTTTTTGGTTTTTCAGTTTCTGTTTTTTTTTTAGTGTGGATACATGAGTGTAAAAAGGTTATAATAAAATTAAAAGCACACTGTAACAAGAAATGTCCTATGCTTAAAAAACTTTTTGCAGGCTCATCTATCAAAGACATACCAGCTGGGTATGTACTTTATAATTATGTTAATTGAGTGAGCCCCACTTATATTTAGTGTAACATTATATTGTCTGAAGTGGAAAATTGTAAAACAATTTAGTTTGGCTGCAAATATTTGAGGTAATTGTAGCTTTTATTTTTTTTAGTCCAATCAAAATTGTGAAAGTTTAAGAAACTGCTCGATAGAGTTTAAAAGAATAAAAGGCATAGAGGTGAGTTTGTGTGTTTTGTGTGTGTGCGTGAGTGTCCCTGATGGTGGTCCGCGTGTGTGCAACATGTCACTTCCTATCCTCTAAAGAGAGTCCAGGTAGCGGTGTGTGATGGTGCTGTTCTCACTGGAAAGAGATCACTGGCAACTACGCCCAGAGCCATCTGCACCAGACCTCAGACTGCAACATCTGTGAAGCACACACACACACACACACACACACACACACACACACACACACACACACACACACACACACACACACACACA
>JAQMCX010000048.1:13606667-13642995 GCA_029814765.1 Acanthurus leucopareius | reverse complement strand
TGGATAGAGATCTCTGTCAACTACGCCCAGAGCCATCTGCACCAGACCTCAGACTGCAACATCTGTGTATCACACACACACACACACACACACACACACACACACACACACACACACACGCTCGGCCCATCACCATCCCATGAGGAGTATACACTTCTGTCACGCTGCTGTTATGTAGCTGTCATATACTGAGCATATGGCACTAACCCTTCCCCCCCAAACCTTAAGGTCCAACGTCAGATGTGACAAGCTATGTAGAATTAGTCTCAATTCTTCTTTGTAATAAAGGCTAGTTATTCACATTATGCTGAGGTCACTCTCATAACAACTGTCAAATTAGGGCGCATTTTGATTTGATTGCCCAACTACGTGCGGGGAGAGTAAATGATGAGTGATTTTCAGCCTGCAGTTCAATAAAGGCTGATTTGTAATGGCTATGTCGAGTTGAGTCGATGTTTGAGGTCATCCACAACTTGTTCTCCCACGCTCGGAGTTATTATGGTACGTCAAAGCATGCAGCTGATAACAGACGTGCGCAGTGATTTCTAACGTATTTTAAAACTCAGCGAATGACATTTCTATATACACAAAACACAGCAACAGTATCTGGGCCGGTCGTGATGCGAGATGTGAATCAAATAATATGTCATTTCCCACATTGGTTATATTTAGAGCCATGCTTTTATTACAGTGTTTGTACTATAGTGTTTGTTTTAATTTGCAAACGCAAAATATATCAGTGTTTTAGGGTGAAGTGAAATTTGGCAAGCAAGGAAGTCAAGTTTTGACCCAAAAATATACAGAAGCGAAACTCTTGGGTCAACACATATCGAGGTTTCAGCTTCGGTCTGACAGTGTTTATTTCACCAAACTTTTACAGTGTAAGCTGTGTTGTACGTCTGAGTCACAACTCTGGTATTATCCGTGGTTTTTGTTTTAGTTGTGTGTTGAAATCTATTTTTTCTGTTTTTCTAAGTTTGTTGTTGGCATCATGGGCCACCTGCGTTACCCCATGAAGTATCAAAAGTTTCTGTCCATACCTTCTGTAAATATTACATACACTTGATACAGCTGATGTTTGTGTGTTTGTATGAGTGTGTGTGTGTTTAGTGGTCGAAATTATCCAGCAGACAGAAGGCAGAAAGTAATCACCTCTCTGTAGTGTTCGGTGCATATTCGATGGCTGCATTTCTCTGTTGCTATAAAGGCTGATTTGACTGTTGCTCCGATCTAATGTTAGACTTTTGCACTATTTAACTGTGATCACTGTTATTAAGACGTCAGCCGTAAGATAAAGAGGTTGTGATTGTTCTCTTGACTCAAGTACGACTACAACAGTAGCATTAAAAAAAAAGCTTTTATAAGCCATAATTTGATTAAACATTGTTTCCCCTGTTTGCCTGTAGATTTTCTGCCTCCTTTTAATCATCTGGCAGACTTATTAGTGTTAGCATTCAGTAATGCTTTGGTTTCCCTTTATAACATACAGACCGTCTCTCATTTATTTGTTGTTGTTTTACTATTTACCCAGAAAAACCTCTAGTATGGTTATTTGATTTGAGTTTCTGCTACTTATCCTGGTTGGAGTTATTTCATATCGAACACCTGCCAAGTTCAAATCTAATATTTATATTCTATATAATACGGCTTCACATTGCACATTTTAACTCATGCAGGGCTGCATCAAAAATAAGTTTAGCTGACACAGTTTTGATAGAAATGGACGCATACAGGGACAACAGACAGCACAGACATGATGTGAATGAGACGAGACCAAAGTATTGTTACAGAATGTGAGCAGTGAAAAGGATTCAGGCTTTGATTTCAGTGCACAAAGTGTTTTCTGTATGTACTGTTCTGTGGAGTCTGCTTGGAGGAAGTGTTACACACATGGGCAGACCTGTTCTGTAGGTTCTTGTGGCATCATTGGCATGAAGACAGGTTTGCAAAGTCACAGTTAATTGGTAGGGTTATCAGGGTGATTTAGAGATTTGCACCCCAATAGATATTTTACTTTTACCTCTACCTTCTAACTTTCAGACTGCATCAAACACCACAAGCTTTCCTCATAATTTCTTTACTGTGTTTTTAATGTACTTCAATGTTAAGAGACACTGCTTTCCATCATTATTAATCATTCTTATTGACAGTAATGTCACTGCAGCAAAAACCATTGGACATTTGACAGAAAAGGTAGGACCAGGTACATTTTTAGCTTCTGAATAACATAGTTTAGACCCCTCTGATGGAGTTCAGGGTTTATCAAGAGAACAACTGCTTCATTCCTGTTCAATTTCACTAAATGAACCTGGACCAAGTGTGCAAACTGCTCTCTGTACACCACTTCTACATACACACCCTCTCATGATGAAATGTATGTAATTGGAGGTTTGACTGCCTCACTTCATTCCCAACGGGAACAATATGCACAAGTTCAAATGTAGTTTTCTGCCAAGTGTTGCACCTGCAAAATGTCTGGAATGGAGGCAAAGCGACAAACCACAAACCGTCAGTGCAGACCCTCCATTGAAACTCCGAGCTGCTGCTATTTTATTGCCAGTAAAAGTTACACTTGATGCAACATGAAAATGTGTTTTTGCCAACTGGTTTCGCCTGGCATTAAAGGTAAGATTTCCCAAATAGATCAAGCCTCATGTAGATAATGCCAATCAATTAAAAACAAAATCCTTAATTGGTCCAGACTCCGGTCCTGCACATCAACCAAGGAAATCCCTCGTCTTCAGTCTAAGTTTCGTCTTTGCTTTTTTGCCCACCTTCCGCTCTGTGTGTTTGATGGTGAGGGTCCAATCCTGACTCAGTGTTTACCACTTCACCTCCCATTTCCCTCCTTCTCCTCCTGTTCCTCACCCTCCCCTCTTCTTCACCCCCACCCCCGTCCCCCACCACCCCCCCATCCCCACTCCTCTAAAAGTGAAAGTGCTGATTGCTTTAAAAGACCATACAGACACGTTGGCAGCCATTATCTATGGTTAGAGAGGACCAAGCAGAGAGCCAGGCCTTTTATCCCGACCAATCCACTCCCTCCCACCCTCCCCTGCTGGTTTGTGTATGTCAGAGCTGTGTAATTTGGCCCAACGTATGGCCCAGCGAGCCACAGTTAATGAGGGGCTGTTTGAGAGTTAAACGCACATGAATAATCATCAGGGAGCTGGAGCTACAGAGAAAGAGAGAGGGAGAGAGAAAGAGAGAAAGAGAGATTTGGATATCAACACATGCAGAGCGGGCGGAGTGATCAGAGACAGGCAGTGTAGAGACACATGTAATGGTTACTGTGCTTACAGGCCCAATCGAAATGTTCAGTGCAACCGGCGAGCATTTACATGTTTTTTCATGTTTGAGTATTCTAATATCCTTCCAACACATGAAGGTGGTGGATGCATTGAGCCTCTGCGTATCACAGTTCAGCTTCACTTAACTTTGTCACTTGTTCCTCTATCAAAATACTTTTTCTGACTCAAGTTACTCAAGCAAAAAAAAAAAAAAAGGCGTGCAAAAGAGTATTAAACAATTCATATTTAACTGTTAAAAAAAAACAACTAATGCCGTTGACGTGACAGAATTAGCACCATTGTCTTTAACAAAAGGAGAAGATTTCTGTTTTTCCTCCCAGTGAAGAGCACGTGTGTCTGAAATGGACTTCCAGTGAAAAAAAAAAACAAAAAACAAAATAAATAATGTAATACTGATGTTCAGCAGTGCTGCCCTAGGATATGAGAATCCTTTGTGATGCAATTAGCTCTATTGAATATCTGGCGTGGTGGCTTTGGCTGCTAAATGGCCTGTTGTTGACATGTTTGTGGGCTTGTCAGGTGTGCATGGCTCATGATGAGGGGGGGATATCCATTGAATCCATCCTTTGGGAAGTAAACAACATGGCTCTATAGGGACCCAAGGAGAGCGTATAGCATGTTCATAAATGTGAATGGATTGTACATTATGTTTTATTACTATTTGTTAGTATGAACTGTATGTAGACGTTTTTTCATTTTTGTTGCCCGCCTACGGACTAAAGCAAGTCAGATTAATCAGATCTACGGTTTTAGGATCCCCTTTCTGACTCCGTGTATTATCCCTCTGCTGATTTAACACACTAATTACCCTGGTGTAGCAGTGTTAAAAACACGCAGGGATCCCTGTGTTCCAACAAAGACTCACTCTGCCCAGCACCAGCTATCAGGGAGAAGGAGTGTAATGGTAAAAGTCAAAACAGGGCCATTCATTTGCTCTTGTTGAGCTAAGTGCATTCTTGGCTCACAGTCGGGGGGCATCGCACCAGACTGTGCGGCTAAAGCCAGAGAGCCCATTTGTGAAGGCAAATGTCACCATGTCACACCGCCCTGCATCTCTGCATCTTTCTCTCTCTGCCTGGTACCCTGCCGTGCCCTCCAGCTGTAACTCTTTCACCGTGTTTACATCTGTTTCTTCTTCTTCTTCTTCTTCTTCTTCTTCTTCTTTCCCTCCCTCTTGTTCAACCTGTGTCTCGGTCTCAAGCCCTTCATCATGTCCGTCTTTCCATTGCTACTTACCACTTAAACGTTCACCTTCTCCGCATTGTGTCTGCCTCAGCAGCCCTCAAAATGTTACCCTCGCAGCTTAGCTTGTTTTGTTCCTACCTCTGTCCTTTTCTCTTCCAGGTCTACATATTCATGCCAGTCATCACTCAGCCTCGACCAGCTTTTAAACTGTGAAAGCAGATAGACTTTTTTTTTTTTTTTTATAAAATTGCACCCTTTCTCACCCTCTGTCTCCTCTGTCCTCCCTCCCTTCTCTCTCAGTCAACCATTGGACATTTCCTGGCATGTTTATAACACAGAATCTGAAGCCTAACTACAGGAAAGTGATCAAGGCAAAGATGGAGAGTGATCTCCTTTATCCCTCCTATCTCTCATTTTCCCGTCTTTCTCCCCCCTTTGCTCTTCCTTCCTCCCTCCCTCCCTCACTCACTCACTCCTGTGTCACAGAGACTGTTTCATCTTTCCGGTGCCTGTTTGCATTGCAACCAGAGCGCGCCCCATGGTTTGCATGTTGCCACTCTATCACAAAACCAAACAGTGAGTGTGTGCTCTCGGCCCGGCAAAATGTTTTATAAGGCAGTAACCGCGTGTGTGGAGCTGCCAAGATAATGAATAGGCGACGCAGCTCATGCATGCTAATGTTATGTTGTAAGCAGTTTTGTTGACAAGTGCTAATACTTCTTTCATACTATCATCAAAAGCAGCTAATACAACAGCCATTACTCCATAGCACTCCATGCAAGACATGATGGATTGTGACCTTAATATAGGTTAGCCGAGTTTTGAAAGTTAAACAACCTGCAATAAATCATGGAATTATTACAATGCGCTTTAATTGGTTAAGGACTGTTTATTTCCTAAAGAGGTAGGAAAAATTGGGTTTCTGCACTTTTTAATTTGCAAAGTGCATTTTCATTACAAATGGCAGTTTAATATTACCCTCCTTTGTCATGCAAAATACGCAACACACTGGCAATCTATTAATTGGACAAAAATGCGGTGCCAGCGTAAATCCTCCTCCTCCTCTCTCACTCTCTCACTCTGTCTCTCTGTCTCTCTCTCTTTCCCCTCTCTCTCTCTCTCTCCCTCTCTCCCTCTCTCCCTCTCTCCACCTCTCGGGTGGTAAGAGCTGGTAACATCTATCAGAACCAGAGGACCAGGGAGACAAAGTTAAACACTCTCTCTCACTCCATGCCAGTCCTTATCTGCTGATGAAAGTACAACAACAAAACAGAGTATAAATAAGAGCAAAATGAAAATGACAGGCCATTGTCTGCTTTATGCCAGTAGCTTATTAAGAGATACATACTTGGTAATTATGTGTGCCCCCCTGTTGGTTTTGGATTCCAGCTCTTCTTTACGGCAGCCGCACATGATTCACAGTAGAGGATGAGGCTCGGGCTTCTTATTTTCCCTCATTCACAAAATTTATAAACTATGAGCAATTAACTCACTGCAAGGAATAGCTGGAGTTTAACACATATTTATGTTTCCATAGCACAAACTTTTTCTTTCTCCAACTTGAAAAAAAAAACAAAGTTGTACATTTTTGACTTTATAGTGGATGAACAATTAGCAATTATCACCAAAATAATATTCAACTTATAAACAAATTTATTTTGAAACACCTTGTTTTAAGGATGCACAGTGTATCCCAGGTGGACAATTTATCAATACAATGATAGGAAATTTCTGCTCTGATGTATTTTTCTGATAGTTCATTAATGCTGACAGAGCCTAACAGAGCCTATAATATTAAGCCACATTGGTCTGAGAGCTAATTCACTAAGAGTAGTTGAGCTTTCCCCTAAGCTTTTTCCATAACTTAGTTTAGCATAGAAGTCTCTTATATACTTTTGTGATTGTGTTTTAAACCAGCTTTAAAAGGGTTGTTTTGTATTGAACTTTTGAACTGATTTGAGCATCAAGCATTTAATTGGAATTCTTAAGCAAAAGCTCTATTAAAGATCAGGTTTGTGTGTTTGTAAAGTTTTTCAATATACTTTACTTTTGACAGTAGCATTTACATTTTGTTTGAAACCTTTAACTTTAACTTTGTCTTGTTGCTGCTGACTGAACTGTAGTAATTGAGTTTGCTTTGGTTGTAATGTTGGTGGTTTGGGAATATATGTTTATTCCCACTGTGTGCTCTTTAAAATGATTATTCAAGTTGAATTCCACATAAGCTCCATTGCTATTACATGTTTAAATTAAAATGTAATGTTTAAAATTAATCTGAAAATGATTTTTAGTTTGACTCGTTTGCAGTGTTCATTATGATATCACCGGTCTAATGCATCACTAAATATGCACACAGTCATTTGTGGGTTAAAAGCTGATTCAGTTATTTTTTCCTCTTTATTTGAATGAAGTCCACACACACGGGGTTAAAACGATGTGAATCTTAAAACTAAGACTAGAGTGGCGTATGACTCCCTGATGGCAGCATTACGACACGTTGCCAGCTGGCTTTGACAGGGTGCCACCCAGACATGTCACCATGCTGTCCCGTGTCTCTAACCCCAGCCAACACGCAGCCACGCACACACACTGTGCGGCACACAACTCACACACACTCCATATCCCCTTGAGACCATCACTCACCCGTCATTCTCCGATGCCTCGTAGACCAATCAGGCACCGTCTCATGAGACGCAGTGTCACACATTTAAGGATGCATGACAAAGTGCTCCTTGATTTCCCAGTGGCCACTGTCTGCAGCCTGCTCACGCTTCTAAACACGCACAAATGTACGCACACACACATGTCCTCGCACCCACACCGCGCTTCCCGCATGTGATAGAGGATGTGTGTCAAAGGCTATTACGTCAGCAGTCAGGGACATGGCGAGAGGTCCATTTACAGCTGTTAAAGACAGCGAGAGAAAAGCTTTACGAGAGAATCTTTGTCATTTACTTTTTGAATTAAGGGACTTTAGGCGAACGCAGTAACTTTAGGTCAAAACTTTAAAAGCCTGTGCACTACTTAACACTTTTCTATGCATTCACTTTGTACTGTGCATCCTAGTTACAGTGTAATACAGAAAACAAGGCCAGCCGCCGGGCACTAAAAGCATGCGGCTTCGTCTCATAGACTATGTGAAGCCATAACCACCCAGTCGCCAGGCTATTTGAGACTGCTCTTGGTTTGGCTTTGGACCCCGATTGATTCTGCAGCAGGGAAACATCCACGGCCCACCAGCACGCCCCCACCGATGGAGAGAAGCTTTTCTTTGATGTTGACATTTTCAAACAAGGAAAAAGCTCTGTGGTTGACCTGTGTTCCTGCTCTCTCCCTCTCTCTCTCTGTTTCACTGCATTTTTCTCTGTGTGTTCCTCTCGGTTTCTCCTACTTTCTCCTCTCTCATGTGTTTATATTGCATTGAACCAGGCTAAATGATGGGGCCTTTGAGATACTGCAGAATACTTTCACTATTAGAATAGAGAAAGAGAGAGGAATTAGTAATAGCACTAGTCTGTTCAAGTTGTTCAGGTCTCAAAGTTACCTCTGCATGACCCACAAAAACAGTGATTTTGTTCAGGCAAAAGGCATTTTGGACCCATTACTCAAGCCATTGTGGTTGTGCACTCATATGAGGCAAGGCGGAGAGGGTAGGGGTAAAGGCGAGGAAAGGTATAGCACCAAAGCTCAATTGCAAACGTAGCTTTTATGCTGGATGAAAGCAGAACTTCAATTGGCGAGAGCTTTCAGGGTCCTGTGTACGGGTTGCATTGAAGAAAGGCATACAGTAATGTTACAAAGCCATTTGTGCCACACTTTTCACAATTACAGCCTTTTCTCTAAAAATGCGTTGTTTATAATAGATGACTGAGACAACAATTGCACTGGAGTAGCTTTGAAGCTCGGAGCTCTGTGGAGAGTCGGCACAATGCGCCCAAACATGTGACAATGAAGAAGAGCATAATCTTCATAAACCAACAGCGAATCACCATTTAACTGGCATTGTGTGTGGTGTGTATAATCACAAATAATACTGTATATGTGCGAGTGTTTTTTAAATCTTTGTATTTGTGCAGATGTGTTTGTGACTCTCTCAGGCATTTGCCTTTTTTTTTCGAAAAATAAGCACAAAGTGCAGTGAGACGGGAGTCCATCCTCCCTCCCCGAACTCCTCTGTCAACTCCAACTGTTCAGCGTTTTCTGCAGTGACGGGGGCAACGGCGACATAATGTTGTGCAGCTGAGAATTCGCCATCTTTTCTCCAGCTATATGAAACAGTAATTGTTTGTGACACAATGCCTGCACTTATCCAAAAAAAAAAAAACCAACACTGTCTTAAGCTTATTTGAGATAAGTCAGTCATAAATCAATTTACCACACCGTATATTCGGCTTTTCAAACCGGGTCTGTTTTGGTAATGGCGTAATCCTTTTTAATAGAAAATACACACACCCACACTGTTCTTTTTTACAGAGTTTGATGGATTAGCTTTTCTGCTGAATTCCATGGATGACATCCTGGAGTGGAAATCCAGGTGTGGTGATCCTTTTACTTTTTTCCTCCTTCTTCTTCTTCTTTTTTTTTTCTCAGAGAGCTGGAAATTGCAGACTGGGTGGGTGATATGCCATCAAAATAATGACAGCGAGAATGAGAGAGCGAGAGAGAGAGAGAGAGGGAGATGTAGGCCTGCACATTTTTCATTATGGTTTTTTTCAAATATTTACTAGTTAACACGTGTTTTTTTACTGATATTTGTGGTATTTGAGTGTATGAATTTCTCTTCTATTTTGAATATTACAATAATGTTTTGGATAAAAATGTTTCAATTAAATCAGGCATTAATCTTAAAAAACAATGAGGTTTGACAGCTGCTGTACAGTGGTTGTGGTGATCGCCTAAATATTTATGTCCCTTTTATTCATACATCTTTTTCTGAGTGAGCTGGTTTAATTCACTTTGTACTGAGCACACTCGATCATGTAAAATGCAGTAATGCTGCCACCGTAACATGATTGATCCTCATTCTACCAATTAACCAGGGAGGTGAAAAGTTGAAATGGTTCACAGCGTCATCCTCATACGCCGGGATCCATCACCTCCCTGTTATTTGTCTTTCATTCTTCCCTTGCTGTCTTGCTTCACCTTCCCACTTCATCCTCTTGTTCACGGAGCCACGGGGTTGAGCTGGGCTAGGTGGAGGGTGGGGGGTGGGGGGTGGGGTGGGGGTGGGGTGGGGTGGTCAGGTGTTGTAGCTCAGGTGCGCTGCAGACAAAGGCAACGAGTTTGAATGAAGCTACTGTGACCAAATCTATTTATCTCCAGCCGTCTACAGCTAAACACAGGCTGTTGCCATTCAGCAACTCAGCGCTGTTTTTCTTTAACCAATTGCAAAAGCGTGACGTTGGAAAGTGAAAGTACCTGCAGCCGCGTTCCGCCCGGCCTCAGGTGTGACAGACGGGCCTGTCAGCCAGCGACATTAAACACCCGGGTAGGAAAAACAGCCAGCCAAAACTGAAGATGCTCACACATTTTACTCCTGTCTAAATCAGCTATTTGTTGTTTTGTCTTTTCACTTTGGATTAGGGCCCATAAAGAGAGCCGGGACGGTTGAACTCCTTCGGTGGGTTCATCTCTGTCTGTGGCGCCTCCTACATCTTGAAGCTGACTTACAACTCAGCTGCACACAGTTCGGTTCATTTACTCCCTTGTGTGCTCCAATACAATTCTAAGGGATATACAGTAGTTAAAAAAGACACATTCAAACATGCACATGTGTACAAACATATCTTAAGTTCATTGCATTCGCTGTCTTATGTTCATTTTCTCACACACAAATATTGAGAGGAACAACACAGCCGCCCACAGAGGCACCTTTACACATACTTTACATCTATAGAGGATCACTATCCTGAGGATTTATGGATCCTAATAGACATTCCTTGCAGTGCCCTGGATGAGATGTCAGAATTGATGGCATGCAGACTTTTATTACCTGGTATGGTGTGTGTAATTAGGTTAAATAGATGAGGTTGGACACGCATGGTAAAGGCTACATTTCTCACCCCGGCTGGATTTATTGGCCACGCTCCGCTCTCCGAGGTCTGCTCTAATGCACTCATTTGCATGGGGGCACATGTAGCTGATGTGTGTATTACTGTTACGTCAACTGCTAAGCACAATGAGAAGGGCCGGCTTATGAATAGTTTGGTTCAGTGGTTGGCAACGGCCTGGCCCGCCAACTGCCTATTAGCTATGATATGAAAGCTGCCTGGCAAGTGTTAGATTGATACTTGACACATCGAACAAAGCTCATTGTCATTGTAATTACTATACGTTGAGTCTTAATTTCATGGTCGTCCATATTGCCAGCGTGATAGGGTTGTCTGTTACTTACATCTTCAGTAACAGCTGTCTATTCAGCCAGTGTATCCATCCGCCTTTCATATGTTCAACAGTCTCAGAAATAACGACTTCATAATGACTATAATCACCTCAGATGTAATTATAATGCATAGCCATTGGTACAATTAAACTGTATTTTCTGAAGAAACATACCACTTTTTTTTCTTCCTCCAGATGTCCAATTGAGTGTAAATCACAGATAAACTAATAGCAGAGGACTATATGTGTTATGACCCATTCATTGAATAGACTTTAAAAGGAATCACTTTATACCAGTTACTCTGTCATTTGCTGGAGGGTCCGGCCCATCTGTCTGTTAAAGACAAGCTGATAATGAAGTGTATTTGATGAAGTAAGTTGATAATGAGAGCTAGATGGCCAGCAGTAATGACAGTGTAGGAGTGGAGACAGTGGCAGTAGCCTGCAGTGGTGGATGTTTCTGTTCAGACTTTTCTGACCTTCACAGATTCCAGTTTCCCCTCCAATACCCATCATCAGATTGAATCATTGAGGAGGCGTGTGTGCTCCAATTTGCGTGTTTGTGGCTGTGTGTGTGTGTGTGTGTGCGCCCGTGTGTGTGTGTGTGTGTGTGTGTGCGCGCCCGTGTGTGTGTGTGTGTGTGCGTGCACGTATAAATATGGCAGAATGATCTCATTCACCAAGGTCTCCCCCCTCCTAGTTTCGAGGGAACAAAAATAATCTTGCAAAGAGGGACGTTCACATTCACACGCATTCATGCACACCACCCGCCTCTGACTCCAAGGCCAGGCAATTGGCTTGGAGCAGCTGAACCATGTTACTCTGCGCGCACATGCACGGACACACATGCGGGCTCACACTCCCATTTCCTTGAACCTGGCTACTTGCCTTGTGCATCAGGACGAGCTCTGTAAGCCCTCCACGGGGATGTGGGGTGCATAGCAAAGCAATTTGTCTAATATTTCCTCTCTGCATCCTCTCTCTCTCTCACTTTCTCTCTCTCTCACTCTCTTTCTGTCCATCTACCTGTCTTTATTTTCTCTCTCTTGCATGCACATGCACTATTTCCTAATCTCATTCGCTTCCGCTCTCATTTTACTCCCCTCCCTCCCCTCCTCATACTTAACGACTACTCGCTCACCACCTTTCTCTCCATGCACGCCCCCCCCACACACACACACTCCCCACACTCCCCCCCACCCCAGGCTAGGAGACACCATGGAGGGGTCTGCTGAAGACGGGGCCCATTGACAGGCTAGAGTGGCAGTAACTTATTGTCTATTGATGGAGTGTGACAAATCATGTGGGAAAGCAGGGGTGCGTGGCAGTGAGAGCCAGGGTGTTGAGTACGTGAGCGTGCCTCCGTGTGTGCTCGAATCTCAGATGTGTGTGTGTGGGTGTGTAAGTGTGTGTATGTATGCCCGCATGTGTTTGTGCCTTTTCGGTGTCTATGCATGTGTGTGTGTATGTGTGTTTGTGCGTAACGTCTTAGTGTGGGGCAGGCGGGCATAGCCGAGACCCTTCACAGCTCATTTAGCCCAAATGGGGCCACCTGGGTGGTGAGGGAGCTCAGCGGGGCGGCCCTGGCACTCTGGAGCCCTGCTGACAGCCCCCCAAATATAGGGGCTCCGTCGGCCTATTAATCAACACAGCCACTCTGACAAATCACCACAACTATGACCTAATGAGAGGGGGAGAGAGGAGGAATGAGGGGAAAGGAAAGAGGTAGAGAAATAATGGAGGAGGTGGAAGGGGGCACAAGGAGTATATGGATGAAGGTGGAGGGGCTGTGAGCTTGGAGGCTAAGAAGTGACAGACAGAGCAGAGGCTTAATGAAAAGGAAATGAAAGAAGGAGTAGCCTGACATCACGACTGTCAGTGCGGGCCGCGGGGATAAGCCATGAGGTAATGAGAGGAGAATGCTAACACAGTTGTCATCCGCGGCTGATCCTTGGTTCTCCAGTCCGACTCGCAGAAACCCAATTGATTTGTTATGAAAGCCCAAATCATGCACTCCAAAATGTAACAGAGTGGATTAGCGAGCACCCTCTCAGTCCAACCAATCCTCCGTCGCCGGAAAGTAAATTAGACTACAAACAGTTTTTTGTTTTTTTTTTTTGTGCAGATGCTTCAGAGCAAATTAGAGGTGAGAAGACGTTTGAGTTTGAAAGCAAACAACATTGATGTATGTCTCCTTCTCTGGTTCCCACCCTGAGGTGAGCTAGCATCTAATCTCTCCGCTACCAATCTCAGGTCCAAATCACATTAGCCGGGATCAGAGGTGAAACTGGAGCTTTTCAACAGCAGCCTGTTCTCACTAATGAACCCCCATGGCCATCCACTGCATATTACAGCCACACTGAGTAAGAGGGAGAAACTTTTGCAATAATCATTATGTAATTGCACAATGCCCTGGTTTCCATTGCCCTGACATTTCGAAAGCTCGATAGCAATATCTTTATGCTCCTCTATAGGGAATATGTTTGAAATGGCTCTACTGTATATGATTGATGGTTTTCTGAGGCTAAGCAATCTGCTTTATTGTAATTATATAGTTCGGTGTTCTTCTGAGTTTAGACTGCACGATATTAGTTTATTCGCAATGAATTTTGTGTTGTGAACCCAGATTGACTTGGCAGACATTGATTGTGTTTGTTTAAGTGACCCAGCTGTTAAGTCACTCAATCAAGAGAACGAAACACCAGCTCTCACCCAGGGCCAACGGCGCCACTACAAAACACACATACACACACCCATACACACACACACACTTCACCTGCTTGGTTCTTTCTCTTTGATTCTAAGAAAACTTTACAAAATCTGCATCAAACACAGAGCTCTCGTTTTCTGTGGCCCATTAATATGCAGCCTGCCACTGAACACAGTGAATATTCAAAAGCAGCACCTTCTTATTGACTTGTATGTGTTGTATCTGTCCGCTGTGCCGTCCAGCTATGGGATCTATGTGATATACTAAGCCCAGGCTGTCTTCTCCATCGACTGGCCCAGGATGGAAGGTCCACAGAGAGGATGCACAACTGCATGCTCTTCCCATCCATTACCGAGTTATGGTAAAGCTGCAACAGCTACTGCTTCTTATTCTGTGGAACAGGAAGCCACACACACATCTTGTTAGGTATGCACGCGTGATCTGCTCCCAGTTCACCGACTGAGGCTCATTGACGAAGCTGTTGCAGATTGTGTGTCTGTGCGTGTGGATTCATCACCAACGAGTCCTTCTCCAACTTCCATAAGAGGCATTTCTTCGGCCATGTATGGCGACTCAAGTGAGGCATTTTTCCAATCAATTAGACCCATTTGCTCTGCCTTGTGTATTTTGTGCACATAGATAATAGGATCATTTGCCGCCACAATATATGCTGCTTTCAAATCAATAATAGTTGGAGCTTTTTCTTGTTTTCTTAATCACTGTTTTGTGAAAATGATTCAGTTTTTAAATGTTGCCTCTGTTTGGTTATTTGAAATAAATCTTTTCTGGTTGTATTTAGTTGACTGATATGAACACTGATGAATCAAAAATCCACTGATTACAAGGATTAAATCTGTCTTCTGATCCAAGATACAGCCGGACAATTACTGTACTCCGCCCATCAGCAGCTGCAGCCATACAGTGCACTATGCCTTCTGAATGCAAAGTGATAGAAATTATAGATGTACACTGAGATCTATACTCAACAGTGTCTTAATGTATATACAGCACATTCTCACTTTACAAGACAGTCTGCCTGTCCTGCCTCTGCTGTGCATTTTGTCAGTGCTCTCATGTAATTCTATTAGTGACTATAATAAATGCAACTTTTTTTTGTTTTGCATGGATTTTAATCAAAGCCTGTGGGAAAGTTCTGCCTCTGTTTCACAGTCTGCACAGCCCATTGATTTAATCTCATGGCAAATTCTCACTGAGTTGTGGACAAAGTCACCCAGCGGTAGAGTGCCAACTTTTTTAAGCATTTTCTCTAAAATAAAATAAGAAAATGACTGATTTGGGCTGACATTTAATCACAATGATGGCAGCCTCAGCCAGTAAAGTAGCATATTAGTGCTCCTCAGCTCCTTTTATGACCTCGACGGCACAAGTACATTATTGTCAATAATGTGCTCAGTGCTATAAAGGAATGAGAGGATGGGCCTGTACAGCTCACATGCACAGCAGGGGGAGGTTGACATCATGTTGATAAAAGTTAAAAAATGTTGTCAGCATGTTAAGCCTGCATTTGTTGTAAATATATTTTTTTGATTTGTGTGTATTTGCCACCAAATCATGAATGATGATGTTACCCCCGCTCTTTTCAGAGAACTTGACAATGTTTGTATTTTGGTTGTAAGAAATGCAACACTGCCAGAGGGCCTGTGTGTATGTGAGTGAGTGTGTGCATGTATGCTCTCCGGAGTTGACAATAGACCTTTACAGCATCAAATCCCTACAAGGTGAGGCACAACTTAAAAAACCTCTTTTCATTGCCTGCCTTATCTCTTTCACACTGCTGTTGGCAGCAAGAAAGAGGAAGAAAAAACTAAGAGAGGGAGCATTATAATTTTATTATGAGGACAGAGGGGGTAAAATAGAGCAGGAGCGATAAGGATCTGAAGATTAGGATGGAGCAGAACAATAAATTATGCAAAGTGTTTGAAAACACATACAGCTGTAATTAAGGGGCATTTGATTTTAAATGAGGTGACAGCGAGGATTTATTTATCTCCTTAACCCCCTAAAACTGCCATTAGCATGGTAGAAAATGAACTGTTTGAAATGGTAAGAGAACAAGGGCCTGATCTGATACACAATAACAGAGCACCCCCGACCGAAGACTGATACACACAACACAAACACACACGCACACACATGCAAACACACACACACACACAGAAAGGTGAGATCAATGTCCACATCTAGTAATCAGTTCAATGCAGGCCCAGCAAAACCCTGGGAGCCCGTTGCTAATAATGTCATTATGAATGGAGCCTGAATACTGCTGTTTTTACAGTTTGGCCCTCAGTGAGGATTTCCACACTTACTAGTGTCAGTTACGCCTTTTTTTTTGCTCATGAGCTCATGGATGTTGTCTGTAGAATCAGGTTCAGACACTAAACTCACACACGTAGTGCAATGCCAGAGACTGTCCACGTCAGAGAGGTTCTAACTTATTGGAAATACTCTGTTAGTATCTGAGCCACAGTGCAAAAACTACTCTGAGAAAGCCTCAGTATTTTATTTACACACATCGACAAGGCTTTCTGCAATAGATATGAAAGAGTGGAAAGCAACATAAGGGGAAGCAGAGAGTACAGAGCAGGTGCAACGTTATGAACACACACACTCAGACAGTGTATTGTCTAACATATGAGTATTATGGCATGTTAGACATATTTAGTACTAGAAAACTGGTGTGGTAAGTCCATGTTTACACACACAATTTAGCTGTGTGATGTCTGAAAAACCTAAGGATAGCAGTGTTCATGGGTAAGGGGCTTCTGTTACCCCAGTTTCATTGAATTCTGCATCCAATAACAATGAATTTTCACCTGTCTAACTCTTAAAATGTGTTCCTATTGATGTTGTACATGTGCTGTGGAAGAGAAAGTCCACTAAAACACAAACCTGTGGCAGTTACCTTGATGTGATGCGTGGGTTCCCACCACCTCAGTGTCGGATGAAAAGGTTTTCTGTGACTGCAAATATAAAACTCATGATGTTTTCTCCTTGTCTGACAGTTACGCACGGCGGTGTAACTAAAAACCTTAATAATATTAAGCTTAATTCCTATTTCTAATACAATCAAATCAAAAGGATTTACCACTGCTTTTCTGTGCGGATACATTACAGCGTGCATGAATTAAATTAGTCAGATAGTTTACGTGTGAATAGGTAACACTTGATTTTCTGCCCTGCAGCAGGAACTCTTAACACTGTGTGCCACTGCTGCACCTGATGAAGCCTAATTATGTGTGGAATCAAAGAACATATTTTTCCGTTTTATTCCAATATATCTGTTTGTTCGTCAGCTCAATCTCCCAGCATGAAATGAACCATGCTAGCAACTTACCCAACTAAGCCTCGGCTGTACATAATCCATTAAAAAAGTAGAATATGCTGAAATATGCAATTTATTCATAGCTGCAACGGAAATGATATATAGCAGGGTTTGAATAGAAGTTTTGCCAGATCAATGTCTGAGAGTGAGGCCTTTGTCTGAGAGCAAGTCGCAGTTTCCCAACCCTCAGCTCTCCTTAGTAGATTTCACAGTTTATATATGCACAAATGACAAAGAGAAAGCACTGAATAAGTAATAGGCTATTTCCTGGTAGCAGATTGAGGTGAAATCTTTTCTTTCCCTCAGTTTGCTGTTCAGCGGGGAGTTAGCATGAGTGAAATCGTGTTCGCAGTGTTTGTGCTTGCATGTGTGAGGAGGGCAAAATCTAAAGCCGCCGACTGTTTATCTGAATCAACTTTGTTCATTAATTCATGGGTAATATTATATGCATTTGGTGACAAGGTTTAAAGGGAGTACGCCCGGATTCAGACAGAAGACACAGAGGGAAATGGCATGTTATGAGAGGTTTTAATGATTATTCTCTCTCTCTGAGGGAAGTTGGAGGCCTGCAGATCAGCAAGTGGCAGATGAGGTTGTAGTTGCAGTTTTGTGTTTGTCGCAGTGAAAAGCTGATGAGGGAGAACAAGTATTGTTTGTTTAGCAACAGGTGAATGTGGTGTGTGTTTTTTTTTTTTTTTTGCTGCATGAGAAGGTAACTGAAGCTACCTGGTGGACCAAGACTGAACAAAGTTTGCAAGTTACAACTCAATACACTCTTTATTCACGAAAAAGTTTAAAAAACACACAATCATGTAGACCCAGCGAGATAGGATACACTTATAAGCTCTCCTAAGCTTGTAAGTCCTGTTGTAAGTCCTATTTCTGTCCGTCCCCTCAACCCCCCCCATCCCTTTCTTTTTTTGGCTCATATGGGAAGACAGATTGCCTCTGTTGAGATTCTTGATCCAGAGACCTGCAGGCACACTGGAGCTGTTAACAGGTACCTTCCTGCCAGACTGAATGACTGACTTACTAACTGCCTAACCAACTTTGCCTCGTTACCGCAGCAACATATAAGAGGAGGCTGGTGGAAGGAGGAAGAGGGTGGTCTTGAGGCGTATGGGCGGATAAAAGTAGCCTGCCATGCTCAGATGTATGTGAATCAGATTTTTAAAGATGTCATCACACTTCTGCTAAAAAAATCTGAGATTGAGATCAGAAATGCAGTGTGTTAACACATGAATGATGACTTTAAAAGGTTTGTATGACTGATTTGGAGTAACTTTTTGGTTCCCTATGGAAATTCTTGGCCCCATTTGGTGGGGAGTGTTGGTCATCAGGCGTACATGTGACACGGCGGAAAGGTGCCAAGGTGGTTGGCTTCCTTAATGAAAGGCCTTTCTGTAATGAGGAGCTCAAGTGAGAAAGGTCACACACACACACACACAAGCACATACACATGCTCACATTTCTACATGCAACAACCTCCTTTTTGGGTGCTGTTTCAGTGAAAGATGCCAGCCTGCTCAGCCCGAGCTCCTAACAAGAGCCAAACAGTCGAGAGACTGAGGAGCAAAAAGTAGAAAGGTGAGTTAAGGAGGGAGGAAGGGGTCAGGAGGGGAGACAGGAGAGGCAGAGAGCTGTCAACCTCCCGGGACATGTGCAGAACTCAGCGTCTTTGTGTGTGTGTGTGTGTGTGTGTGTGTGTGTGTGGAGCAGTCAGCCACTGCACTGCACTGACCAGCAGATGTTGGTTGTGTGGACTTGGCAGGTGTTTGGTTATTTGCAGTTGTCTGCATGTAATAATACATTCACAGCAAGGATTCTAAATTGGACCTCACCTTGTCAAACACAAACAAGGTCCCTCACGCTTTTCTCCCCAGAGCAACATTTGATAGATCTTACCCACAGAAGCACAGCGAGCCTATTTGAGGAATGTACCAAACTGTGTCCAATAGACTAGTGCTCACAGTCACACTGTGGTGGACAAGCAGCCTAATGATGTCTGAAATACCGGCACAACTGCTATGATATGCTGCGATAATTGCTACCCTCCTGTCCACAGTACAAATAAATGTAGAATCGGTGGGCAAACACATTAATATGGAAATGTCTACATTAATTTGGAGCATGGTCTAAATTATTCAGTAATTAAGCCACTGCAAATTTACACAAACTTTCCCCTGGATGACTGGAGAGAATAGTGAGAGCTAGGAGCAGCCATGCTGAGGGATTTGAAATATGTGGTCACATGACGTGAATACATAGTCACATTCCTCCAAATGACAAAAAAAAATAAAAAGTTATCCTGCATGAACACAAAATTTGCCCCCGAAAACACACACAGCAATGCATATACAATCCTAACTAAGAGTTTCCTCTGCAAAACAAATATTGTTGATTTCTGTGCACTTGTTGCAGTTGTAGAAGCTTTTGACTACCTTCCCATCACCACCATAACCAAACCAAACCAAACCACACAAGATTATAACTCTGGATGATGGGGGCAAAACACAACAGCAGAGCAACAAACACTATTCTCCTTTTCCTATGATAGATTCCTTTCTATTTCAAATCGAACCACAACATGTAAGATATTCAAATAATGTATATAATCTTTGACATATTGGGTAAATATGAATGATACTCTCACATCAGATCAGGACAGCACCTTAACTGAACTTCATTTTCTTCTTTTACATGAGATAGATCACAATTTAAAATGCTGACCCTCATTTCTACCTGAGAGAAGATCTCTGCCAACAATACTCCTTTTGAATTTAAGAGCTGAAGAAATAGTGGTTCAAGGAAAGAAGACTTGCTAAAGAATTTAATTTGCTACTGGAATTCTGCTACAATATTTATATTTAGAGGAGCTTGCAATATTTTTTGCAGACAAAGAAGGCAAAATGGCAAAGATTGCTTCATATATTTGTGTTTTGTCCATGTTAACCTATGCACTTAAGATATAAATAACATGCTTGAAAATATAAGTCTACCAACCACTTTTGTGTGGCTTTAATAAAAGTACAATGAATAGTTTGAAGGTTCTCTTAGCATGATATAATAAACTGAATATAATTCAGTTGCAGTGTTTTTTAATCATACCACTACACTCTACCTTTCTTTCTTTACTTAAACTGTTAGCGTTAGCCTATATTGCAACTGTTTTAGGCCAAGCTCTGCATACATTTGACATGGAGCATCAGAGGGAGGGGGTGAAAACAGTAGTAAAGACAAGAGGAGGTGTAGTACAGAACAGATGTATCTTTTAAAAGTAAGTTGTTTTTACAGTGAGCTGTTCCCACTGCTTTTCTCCATCTTTCAGCACAGAGACTGGCCCATAATGAAAACTGTTGAGAGCATAAAGCCGCAGTTTGTGTGGCTTTAGTCAGCAGAGATGTGCATACAGCTCCAACATCACAAACCAATTTTTGTGCATTTGGCTCCTTTTAGCTTTCTATAGTATCACAACACAATCTATTGAAATGGCCATTAAAATACAGCTACGGATGTAACTCAGGCACGTCTGAAATGTGTTAGATGAATGTCTGAATCTTACAATAATGCTGTTCAGGTGTCAGTGAATGTATCCAGGATTTTACAGAAACATCAGTCTTATAGTTCAGTTAATCATCCACATCTGGATGTGTGTCAGACTCCTTTCTTTCGAGTCTAAGAAACATCTGTAGATGAAAAGATAAGTCTGTCTTAAATTGAGTCCCGTCCATATTTGCATGTATGGCACAGCAGCCTCTCTTTGGTCAAGATTTTACAGTAATTAATGTTCTGTGGTCACAGGTCAGCTGTAACAGAGTTTGTAACAAAGCAGACCTTATGGATGAATCCTGAGCTCCATCAGGAATATCAGGAAGTTTTTTTTATTTTAAGTAGCTTAACGTTTAAGATAAGCCAACAACCCCAAACCCACTTGGTCTCCCTCATTGTTAACTGGTTTTGACCCTAGTCTGCTGGGATATGTTCACTTCTACAGATCTGTTTCCTCAGTATAAAACTATTTGCCCAATAGGACATTTGAATAGCGATGTGCCAGGTGCAGGCACACATGTTTTTTAAAGGGAATGAGACAAGACGACCTGATTGTTTTAACTGATGTTACGCCCAAAACACACCTATGTAAATTAAGAGAGTAAATGCACCCCCTTTGGGCCGTGTAGCTTACTTTACCCAGATTATGCACCATTTAGTTAACAAAAGTGCAGTTGGAGATGCCCTAAATGCAATAGTGTGGTGCATTGCTATGCTATAGATTGTTTAAATAGGGCCCATTGAATTTCAAAGTGGGGATGCAGATGCCAAATGTGACCCACCGAAATGCACTTGTGAAGAATGAAATCCTAGCAGACAAATTAAAGTATATATGTTTAAATAATTGTAAAAATTATAATAAATGTATAATTTGCACTTAGTAACTACTTCAGGGATTCAGAAAAACTGTTTGCTATCACTAAGTGTCCAACACACTTTAGTTTCTGGATGTTTCTCCTGTGTAGCGATTCTGCACAACTGAGCCGTCTCAGGCTTTGCAAAGTTACATGTCCACTTCACTCAAGTGGGTCGAGCCATTACTCAGATTACATTAGTCAAATTAACAGGAGACTGATATATAGCGTACTTGCGAGCGAAGTAGACATATGATTTAAAGGAAGACAGGTGTTTCCTTATAGAGTGTAACTTTTCAGGACATATACGTCATTGCATCTTCAGTTCTCTCTCTCTCTCTCCCTTAACCCTCTTCTGTCTTTGGACTTAGCATTAGGGTGTGTGTGTGTGTGTGTGTGTGTGTGTGTGTACGCATCTGTGTGTGTGCGTGGTGTATTTGAGGAAATGCTCTTTGTGTGCCGTCTGATGTGCTGGACTTATCATTGCTTGGATTCAGGATTTAAAATCAGAGTGTTTTTGAAGTTTTGTGTTGAAGGTTCGTGTTTGTGTGTGTGTGTGTGTGTGTGCGTGTCCCTCTGTGTGCGTACTTTTATGTGCGCCTCCGTGACTGGGTGTGTATGCGTGTCTGTGCCAAAGCACGTACAGGCGTGTCAGCTTGTGTAACTGTGGCTGTCCTTTCAAAGGCCTTCACAGATCTGTCCAGGGCCCTTTGATCAGGCGCTCTATGACTCGCCTGTTCTCGACGGCCCTCGAGATGGGAGGCTGCGTGCTGGGTGGGGGACGAGGCGGGTTGGACACGGATGAGACTCTGGGTTTGACCCACACATTCACATGCACGCACAAACAGAACAAAAGTGCAGCTTAATTCAAATGCAATACATGAAGACTTAAAAGCAAACTGAAAAGACGCAGTACTGGACAATGCAGATGTTTGTGTGTCTACCTATGCTGATGTGTGTGTGTGCGTGTGATATTGTATTTTTTGATGGATGAAGTCAAAATGTCATGACAAGATTAAAAATGACTCCCGCTCTGTATTGGTTTAGTTCTGAGTTAGTTAAGTTACAGGTTAAGGTTAGAAGTTTCAAAATTAATTTTTGTCATCCTCTCATGTATTGTAACGCCGCATTGTGTGTGTGTGTGTGTGTGTGTGTGTATTTGCATTTTTCTTTATTGAACAGAGCAGCTTGGGAGCAAGGCTACCTGTTCAGGTTAACTTTGACACAGATTTGCTTTGATACTGCATATTTTTTTGTCCTTGTTGATTTAGTGTGTTTCTGGGAGCTTTTGAGTGGACATCAGTCTGGATTGAGATGGATCTCAGGTGGGGTCTAATGCTGAGTGGCATCAGCGCACCACATGGACGTACTGTAGACCTGACACTGAGTTGATCTGACAATAGAATGGATCAGTGTAGCGGCTAGTAAGTCAGAAGGTAGAGCATAATCCCTTCTGTCAAGTCTCTGTCTCGTCAATATTCAAATCCAGCCGGCTGTCCAATGGCTGTCAGTTACAATCTCGCTCTGGCTCATAGCCTAGCATAGGCACATATCTAAATTGAATTGGATGTTTGCTTCTCAATGGAAATTGAGTCGAGGAGATGACCCCCCGGCCCTGCATTGTGAACTTGTCAGTTACCCCAACTGAACTGGATTCTAATATACAATGACCATTTCTAACTAAGGTTGCGTTTGTTGTTTTCTTTTTTTTTTTAATACAAAGCTTCTCATTTTACTTTCAGGTTTGTCATAACTGCTGTCTCCTTCTGCTAACTATGAGTTTTTTTTAATTTATTTTATTTCCTTGTGTTTCGAGAAGCACAGCAGATCATAACTTTGACCAATTTGTGTTATGAACAAGTGGCAGCGTCTCGGGCTGAAAAACTGAGCCCATGAAGAAGAGCCAGAAACTGCAGTTCTTTCAGTGGCCACTTGAGGGTGGCTACGAAAACAAAATCAAACCTCATGGACCCCCATGCTAAAATGTCCAACTTAAATGAGCATTCTAATAGCCAGGTACCAAAAAAAAAACACTTCTGGTCTTTTTGGATAATTTCCCAGCTCATGAAAACTGTAGGGGGGGCATTTTTACATAACTGCATCATTTCAGTTATATTAAAGTTTAAAGTAATACATTATTAAGGGCATGGTGGCTTTAAATGATGGTAGCTGCTAGCTGTCTGCTTTATGTCACGCAGTCATTGGTAGCGATGCATATCCTCCTCAGCTCAGCCCCCTCGTCCAAATACTGTCACATGCACCCCCCGACACCTGTGTGCATTATATTGTTCTCCGTTAAACTGCAACGCTAAAGAACAAGTGTAATAGAGTGAAATGGGACAGTAAGATGCGAAAATTTCTACGAGAAGTCTGAAGAAAACACACACAGACATGCTGTGCACATCATCCTACAGTATGTTAAACCTTCCACCAACCACATTCATCCACTGTCTTTATCTTTACGCATCACCTTCAAACACCTCAAACATCTGCAAGAATCAGCTGCTTTAAAACTTATTCTGGTCATCAATCAAAAGTTAAACCATTGCAGGTGAGCCCTGCCTTTTCTTGGAAGAAAAACTCACCCAGTAATGCCTAGAAGCTACTTTCTTTCGAACTCACAAGTTTTTGATACATCAATGCTCATCTTTTTTTTAAGAACGTCTTCGGCGAGGGAGTCTCTCGTCAGTTGCAAACCCATTTTGTGATGTGAATTGCTGAGAAGGGTTTATTTTTTTTTACCAAAAAAAAAAAAAAAAAAAAAAGATCATTCACTCTAATCCCAGGTTTTAACCCCAAATGAGATGGTTGAAGACGAGACAACCAGTCAAAACGATGTCCGTCCACTGAGAGCAACCTGCCTCCGAAGGTCTAAAAAACTGAAAGCGGTCTTAGGGTGAAAATGATAGAGGACATTTAACCATCGTCTTTCTCCCTCTCTCTCTCTCTTTCTTGCTCTCTTGTTCAGTCCCTCTCTTCCTACTTCTCTGACACATGTCGCCCTGGCATGCATGGAAAGGCCTGACCTTTGGAAAGTTTAGCACTTTAAATATTTAGGCTTGGGTTATGATGGATCCTCCAGGCCCTGCGGCAATGTGCAAAGCCTCTGATTAGGGCTGCTGTCAGAGTCATTTAGCTGAGTGTCTGGCTGTCGGTGGCGCTCTCTGTTTGACAGGCGAGCCTTTTAAACAAACAGCGGTCCCAGTGGCAGAGCAGGCAGGGGCACCCAGTGCAGCACAAACACCCAACACTCTGAGAGAAACCACTCAGCCCACTGACAGCTGCAGAGGAAACCACTGGCCACTGTCTCTCATGATCTTTCAAGCACTTTGTCTTCCTGCTCACTCACTTTCTCTCACACAGTCTATACTTGTACCCTTGCCCATTTTTATTTTCTTTCTTCCCTTCTTCTCTCTTTGTTTCCTCCTTTTTTTTCAGCACTCCATGTTGTTATCCCCTCTCTATCGGAGTTTACATCTCCCTTTTGTTATCCTCCCCTGTCTCTGGGAGCTGCTGAAGTCGAATAACAAAAGTTTCATCTGTGATGTGTTTTGAGTAAGATTTAGTAAGTAAGTTGATTGCCAGATGATCTCTGAGCAGGGCTTATGCTCTTAATTTGTCAAACATCACTACTCATTATCAGCTGAAAATCAGGATGGATGCTCTCAGACTTGTGCCTGCATCGTCCTGTGATTAGGACAGCTTACATTGATGTTCACATTGAAATACATCTGAGCCAGCCTTTTCATCTTACTCTGAGACAATCTCCCATGGCATCAATCCTGTAAATATATGAGTCTTAATATGTGTGTCCTATTCTGTATTCAGAGGAAGAGCCAAGTCAGCAGCTCCAGTATTAATGCATGAGAAATGAGCAGAGCCCATAAGAATTAAAGGGTAAGACTCCCCTTATTAAGATGTAAATTTCAGGGGAAACTTGCCGAAATGAGGATACAGAGAAGTTATTGTCAACTTTAGCCTACTTATGCATTTCTAAGAGGCATTGTTGATATGTAGTTGTCGAAATTAGATACACACCCCTAAGCACCTTGTGTATTTTTTCGGCTCATTTTCAGCACGAGATCAACCAATCTCGACAAGGATGCAACCTATACCTTTATGGAACAATTTACACTTTTGGCAACATTATCTAGTGACAGTATACATGGCAACTATCGTTGTAATTCAATCTCTGTCTGTGTGTGCTCCCTCTTTTTTTTTTCTCTCCCTCCCTCTCTCTACCTCTACCTCTCTTTCATTTCAAATTTGCACTTAACACCTTCCTGGGGAAAGGCTTCTCATTCATCAACGGTGTTTGTCCCGGTGACAAGCAGGGCGCCTCCTGCATATCAATATCAGCTAAGACAATGCTGAGCCTGTAACCTTCAGCTAAATGTCATTCTGCTTAATCCTATTTGAAAATTAAACATTGAAAAACCTTTAGCGTACCTTCCTGTCTTCCTTCCTCTCTCACTCCCTCCTTTATTGGCCGCCAGCTCCCCGTTCTCCCTCACTTCCTTCCTGCTCTTGTTTTGCACACTGAGTGACATTTGTATTGTTTTGTTTGTGTGAGTGTTTGTATCCAGTAATGGTTATTGAGTGGAACTGATTTTGATTTTATGTCACTGAAAAAATAATATAGAGGCAATTTGTTTGCCCCCGGTAGTCATCTGCATTCTTCCAACAGAGTTTAGTGCAGTCATCAAAGGCAGACTTTACTACTTCTGCCTTTGTTGTGTTTTTTTTTTTTTATTTTGAGAGAGAGAGAGACAGTCCACTCACTCTTTTGCAGATTTAAGAGCGAACGAATTTGCCCAGAAAAACAGAGAAACTAGTGACCAAAGTGTGCGGAAGGAGAATGAAGTCACATGAGAGAAAACCTCGCTGTCAAAGCTGCATATTTACATAAACAGATCCTCCACATCCAGACGTAATTACCACACTGGTGGTAGTTGGAAAGCAGAGAAAGAGAGAGGATGTCTGATTTGCCCAGATACACACTGTGACAGAGGCTGAAACTTCATCAAAAATGATCTGCATTGAGAGGCCTGCTTTTTAGTATGCATGAAACACTCGCATGGTATTCTTGGCGTTTTTTTTACCCCCTCTTCCTCCTTACAGACATATACGCCTCACGCACATGCAAAGAGTGCAACTATATGGTATATGTTTGAAGATACAGTGAGGAATTAGAGGGGAGGGAGGGCGGGATAAAAGGAGACGCAGAGATCGCAATGAAAATGCAATCATTTGCAGTCAGACAGATATAATTCTCCTTTGGAGGGAATGTGATGCGGCAGCTCAAAGGCAGCCTTCAGCCGGCTCTCCATATGGATTTGATTGACCACAGTCATTCGTCAAGAGTTTCCATTGAAATACTGAGAGTGAATTACGACGTGACTATCCTTGATGTCTTCATATTGAAGCCCTCCATCCACTCTCATAGCTCTAAGAATTAGAAAATGTGATTGAGAGACATACTGTGGAAGTGGTTAAACAAGACGGAGAGGCAGCAAGATATCAGGAGTAATTTCCTCAGCGCTAAAAATTAGTCATGCGAACAGGGCTGGTATGAAGTTCAACTGTTGTTCCACCATGATCTAACCACTGTGAGCATCACACTGAGAGACTGATATCTCAGGAATGCTTTAGAGGGAATTTCTTCAAATTTGACACAAAGGTCCATTTGAACTCAAGGATGAATTGATTAAAATTAGAATTTAAAAGGTCAGTTTTACCTAAAAAATAAAAAGACTAAACTTTTCCATAACTTAAAAAATGTCATGCCGATTATGATTAAATTTTAAATAGATGTCTAATAGAATAAAATTATCAAGTGATGACATCTGATATCCAGAAGGTCAAAGGTCACCTTCACTGTGACATCAGAATAACTTGCAAAAACACTTCTTCTGGCAATATTTATCATTTTTTCAACCCAGTTTAGATGAAACCACACCTAGTTCACCTTGATGGCTGTTTCCCCATTTATTCAAACGAGTTCTCAGGTTGAGTCAAGCATAGCAGCTGTAATATGTGCACCTCTGCTTCTATCTGTGTTTTTCCTGTGGTTGCAGTAACCCCAACTACAAGCTCACTGGTTTTGCTAACATTCAGCTTCGGTAGATTGTCACTGCACCATGTTACTAAGCTCTCTATAAGTCATCTGTACTCTGTTATACCTTTTATTTTTTCCTTTCAAATCTCTCCTCTGTATTTTATGTGAAGCTTGACAGACATTAAGGTAAATTTCAGCTTGCCTGGAGGCTGGAGGGTAGTTTTAGCCACGTTCTACGTCATATCTTGGGTATTTATTCTGTGTTATAATAGTTGCAAGTCTATAAGTGTGTTTGCATGAATGCAAAACTGTAATTTTGTTGGTTTACCACAACAGAGACTGCTCTGAAACTGACCTGCACAGCATGAAAAAAGAAAAAAAAAAATGAATGTCAGAACTTAAAGAGTGAATGTGTGGTATGGAGAACCTCAGAGAGTTTCAGTCTACTTTGTGTGTGTGTGTGAGGGATTATTGTAGTATTTCGGACAACAGATTACTCCTCGCTCTGTGTCGAACCCAAGCAGAGTTGCAGCCAACGAGTTCCTTTCGTTTTTTTCTAAGACACAAATAGAGGGGAGATATGGAAACACAGACACATATAAGCAGCTTTTTTGCTGGTGTGTTGGTTCTGTGTGTCGGAACAATCTTCACACACTAAGATAACGTGTGAAAGACACATGTATTTTCGTTTAACGACAAATGTTTGTCGGTGTAAAAACAGCTGATTTTCTATCTGTCTGTGCTTTCCAGGTGGGAGATGCAGGAGGGTGCAGAGCTGGAAGATGCAGAGAAATCTATGGTTGAGGAACTTCAAAAAGCCTACTTTGTTTGCTGCTGCAGCCCGGGACCGCAGGACCCTCCTGAAGCTGATGAGACACTCGCAGAGGAGACCCAGGGGGAAACACAACCATCCGATAAAAGTGCTGCCCAATAACAGTCCACGTGGTTGGAATTTTTATCACATTGTAAATGTTTGCTTGTAATACTCACTTGCAGCTCTCAAGGTAGTAGAAAGTGTGTGTATGTACGTGTGTGTGCACATTTGTGGGTGTAATTGGGTTTGTGCATGCACAGCGTGCAGCAAGTTTGCATATGTGTGTTCATGAAAAAAAACGAGTGAGAGAGAGCGGCCAAGAGACTTTGAAACAACAGAAAGAGAGAGGGAGACAGTGCCTCCCTCTTTGTGCACACGCCTCAGACAAACTCTCTGTGCTTTTCTGTGCTGCATCAGACGCATTTCATCTTTTTGGAGCACATCTCCAGAAATCAGTTCTGGGAAATAGAGAGCCCGGGTTTGTTTGCCTGGGACAAGATGGGACTGTGTGATCACCGTCGGTAGTCGAAGGTTTTTTTTTTGTTTTTTTTTTTAGACTGAGAGTGTAAAGACATTGGTGTCAGCATACTTTCTCCTGGTTCCTGAAAGCAAACATCAAATATTACGGTTTGGAAGCAAGATGATGTATGTTTTGATTACAGTGTGTCCCAAAAATCTGCCCCACTATGTAATATCAGTCGGTATTTTGTGCAAACTGAGAAAACATTTATTTTATGTGTAATACGATTGCTCTGTAATTTTTTTTCCAAGTTTGTCCATATTTTGTTATTTATGAGCTGAAATGTTTTAGAATTAAACATGAAAATAAAATCATATTCTTACTTCACCACTGACTGTGCTTCTTCTGTCAAATGATCAGTTTATGTGATGTCTTTGCAGTCAATAATTTATGATGATTTATGATGACTGTGAAGTTGGTGTTATGTTACGTAGATCAGATGTTCTTCATTATATTTGATCATCACATAAGGATTAAGCAAGTCAAATGATGCTCTTTTCATCAAAAATAATACAATTTCAGCACTTAGAAGAGTAAAATAGGAAGCAAAATAAAGGAACAGAAGTATTTTCTACTGTAAAGAGAAAGATGTTCCTTTTCTTAACTTAAACTTTGATGCAAATGCAGCAAGATGGAGTTTGCAAACTATTTAGAGAATACAGATGACAACAAAGTGTTCAGCCTCTTTACTCTGAACCAAGGCTACAAAGCAACAAAGCATTATCATTTTTTGAGTAAATGCTGTGCTTGACACAACTAGTGTTGCTAAAAAAGTATCAGGTGAGTCAAATTATTCTTGCTCAGTCATTTTTTGTCGGTGAAAAAATACACATCAATCTCTTTCTTTCTTCCTCACTTTTTCCTGAAATAAGTGCCTGTAGATTTTTTCATTAGTATTTCTACTGGCTCATAGGTTTTTGCAAGACAGCTGACAGTACAACTCACAACAAATCATCACATAGAATGATTGATCATTCTATTATACAGTATTCATTAAGGGATTACCAAACATACAGAGATATTTTAGATTCCCAGCACTCATCGTGTCATATTGATGCAGAATAAAGAGTCAGAGCATCTTGATTCCTCTGATTTCCAACTACTTTTCCAAACTTATTGCAATAAATGATCAGCCATAAGATAAGGCAGTCTACACAAAAAACAAAATCATATCAGTTACACTAAATTAAACAATAAAAAATTGCACAGATATAGCAGGACTTCATTCTATGCATGTATTTTTATTTCTTTTTAAACAAAAGTGTGTTGTTATGAGCTCTTATTACATAGCACACTGAAAAAGAGGAGAAGAGAAAAAGAGAAGAAGTTACATCAAGTCATATTACGCTTCAAGTTGATCTACAGTTTGAATGCAGAAATGTCTGTACTAATATGAGCCACCCAAGACTTTCAGTCTGAGTATAGAACCTAGAATTTCAAGTCAAAGTGAACTGACCAATAACTAGTTTTGGTCCTTTTTTATTCATATCAACTTTAAAGAAATCCAACTTGTGATTCACATCTGACTTAAGTCTAAATCATATAACTCAAGTCCCCACCTGCTCTCAATGCTGCGCTGAGTGTCGAGCGAGCAGGAAGCATCTCCTTTATCTTGTCAAACTCAGTAGATATCAATGCCACAATATGTCATCACTTTCTTATTTGGGTCTCCCTACGCAGCGTTGCTAGCGTTATGCTTGAGGAAACAGGGTAGGTCAGCTCCCCTGAGAAACAGTTTCAACTTCTAGAGGCCGTCCAGAAGTAGGGCATCCAGCTTTATTTTAACCAGGGGGCCATTTCTGAGAATCAAAAGCACATGTCATAAAGTACAGTTGTGGGTACGAAACAGATGAACAGGGTGTGGCAAATGTCTGCCTGGTCTAGTTTCAACCATGAAACCAATTAAACGATGTTTTTTCTTCCCTTTTTAAGGCAACATGCTCTGATTAATGTCACACTGACAGTTTTGTGAGGTCGGTCCTGAATACTTTCTCCTAAACAGCATCTTTTGAGAGTAAACGTCCCTGTGCCACCAATGGAGAAGCAGTGTGCGGTATCTAACACCTTAAACATGACTCTGTGGGCAAAGTCGATGAATTTGTGATTACACATTTGCAAAACATCTTTCACTGACAGTAGATGTGGAGCAGAACAAAAGGCTGTTTTAATAAGGGAAAAACAGGGGAATGCTGATGGCATATCATGGTAACATTTCTTTAGGCTTAAAAAGATGAGGATCACTGAGTCTGCCTGCGAACCTAAAACAATCACTGTTCTCTTTGTATATAAAGTAAAGAATGTTGTACTTTCCCCCTTTTTAAGGTAGTTCCATATAATAAATATAGGCAAGTTCAATTTGCACGTCACTAAGGTAGTTACAGCATGAGCCAAGGTGAGAGAGAAACCTGTGTGTGCTTATCCTGACATAAAACCCTGATATATATCTTATGCAATCATAATAAATCAGCACCATGTCTGAAAGATTGCACCTCAGCTGTCCATTACAGCCACTCACACATACACCATCCACTGAACCACTTACACACATGACACTACATTATATATTTTAATTCTTGTTTTACATTCATATTTTGTTTAAATTTTAAATGTTGTCCTAATATTTAATATGGAGATACATATTAAATATTTAATATTTAATATGAGGATTCTATAAAATACAAACTGTCCAAAGACACTTTCACTGAATAAAGTTGTCAGATATGTGAGGGGAAAAAAGTGTTGGTCAGTCCTTTAAGTTACAAAAAAACAGGCAACACAATCAGTGTGTCTTATGTTCCTCTCAAAACAAAACAGACTATATCTCTTCATAGAGAAGAATGACTCACTTAAACCTTTTATCTTAAAATAGGGATTTTTTTCCAGTTTTGAATTATCCAGAGACTCTTTTTTTCCTAGTTTTTACGCCTTAATCCTCCTCAGTAATTATCATTATTTACTTTTAAATAATCTTGGACGAGTAAAAATTACTTTCAATAACTAGATGAATGTGCTTTCGTGAATATGTGGCTAAAACAATAAATACATGACAAGATGTAGTGAAATACATTACATTTATCATATATGTCACTGGAGTATAGTTTCTTTACGGGTGCATGAGTGTGTCAGAAACATTTTAACTTAATTTGACAAAACTGAAAACTTATTTATAGCTGGGCAGTATTATCCAAAAAAGTGTCACATTTGAAAACATGATTGTGTTTCATTATATCAAAAAATATTTGCAAAGTTTCTAAATTTTGTATTTAAAAATAAAGGATCCCTAATGGATCTAGTTTATTAAATGTAGTGGACAGAAAAAGTAGGCCTATATTTCCTCATGAAAAACAATAGAACAGACATTAAGTAGTTACATTAAGTAGTAACATTAAGTAGTATAATGTGAAAAAAAACACTCAGGTAAAATTGGCTTCAAGTATCCGCAAGTTGTATTTAAATCCTCAGCCGCCACGAATCATCACGCTGGAGTCAAACGCGAGTGTGTGGCGATCACACACTCAGCAGAAAACATCTGCACAGCCCTGAGCAGCTGCCGTGCTACTGTCCCTTTAAATATCCCTTCCAGTCCGTTGCCCCGGTAACCCGGAAGCTTCACGCTCTGCACGCGCGGCTCTCCTCAGAGTCCTTCCTGTTTCACAAATTTCGAGGAAGCAGCGGCAGGTGGACAGTCGCAAATGCCCATGGTGCGTGAGTTGAACGAAAAAAAGCATGCCTGCGTCTTCTCTAAACAGCTGTTCCTCCCCGAAACCGTGTGTTTCGTTTGTCTGAAACGTGTGTGAAATAAAAAAAAAAAACCAAAACACCCGAGTGTCTCACTGTACCTGCTCGCAGTGGCTCCACGCAGAGCCGCCGCACACATTCCGGGAGTTGTGTGTGAAGAGTACGAAACATTAAGCAGATGTTGACTGTTGCTGAGAAAATGACAGAGCAGTGTGAGGTAGCTAAGTGTGTAATAATGAATGTGTGTGTTTTTTTTAACCGCCTGCAGCGTGGTTTTTAAAGCAAGAATAACTTTGCTGTGTTTGCATAATTAATTCAGTTGTTGCACATGTGCAAAGTTGAGCGAACACACAGCAGCTGCCGCACTAACACTTCCATGTTTCAGAGCAATAATGTTGACAAATAGTTGTGCTCGGCTGTTTATGCGGCGTGTTATTGCGGTGTAAATAATCACTGCTTGCTTTTATTCAGCAAGACATTAGCATGTAGCCTGCACGAGACTGTGGGATTCAACAGCAGGGTGCTGGGGTTATGGTTTGACTTACTGACACCCAACAGGTGCAACAAGCTTTGAAACAATTACCTTTATGCTTTTTTGCCGTAACTAAGAAGAGATTAATTCTCTAACATGTACAAGTATGTTAGAGTATCTTATAACTTGTGTTTTTATACTGATGATTTTTCATTTTCCACACATGACAGGATGCATTTCAGTGATCTTTCGGAGTGAAGGACCCATGCTCTCTCTTCTTCGTGCTGCCACACCAACCTTGTACATATTGTGGATCATCATGGCCCAGATAGCTGGCCAAGAGGACAGAGAGAGAACGACTGCACTCAAAGGTAAACGAGAAAAGTGAGGCACTGAAGCTCTTTAAACACAGGAGAGGAGAAAAAATACAGTTCGCTGCAAAAGAAGAAAACATCTTCAAAGGGACATGAAATTAAACTGTGATCGCAGATGATCCAATCACACGGGCTTATGGACCTAACTTGTAATTTGAACATGTTAATTATGTCTGTCTTTTTATGTCACTTATTTTTTTTAGTTTAACTTGCTGCCTCGTTATTTCAAAACCATCACTTGCATCATCTGAAATCACGAGCCAAACGTGCTGCTTCATAAAAGAAGCGCCTCCCCTAAAAATGCTTGCTGCTTCGGCCTGAGTTACAGCAAACTAGCATGTGTGACACAAAGTCATAGCTACTGTAGTCTTACAACACTAAGGACATTCAGCTCACTTGTCCCTGAAAGCTCATAAAGGTGTGGTTCCTGCAGGGATACACACATACTTGACTTTAAAGCTTTGTGAAAATCTAAAAATTCAACAATACTGTCACACAAAATGTGGCAGAAACAAAAACTTTGTTTTGCGCTGTTTTAAAGGAAATGTGTATTCTCTCTCTCTGTGATTCATGATTGTGTGCTTAAGAGTTTGTGTTGCTGATCTCGCATTAAATAAAATGTATTTTTTAACCGTTTGCTCCTTCAGCTGAAAGCTTTATTTACTATTAAATATTTAGACTTTTTGCTGAAGTGGATGACATTAAGAGGAAATGTTCCACTTAACCTTGAGTCAAATATTTTTACCCTCCATTTGAGTGTGTAATTTTTTATTTTATTTCTTAAAAAGAAAATTCACCTCAGTGATGGAACTTAAAGGAAAAAATGGTAATAGACATTTTTGGTTCTTTTATTATTTGATATATCCTCTATTCCACCTGCTATGCCACTTGAGGATGAATGGCTTTTAAGCGAGCGGGGAGGACTCGTGCGCAGCATTAACTTTTGCTTCATAAGTTAACAAAATGATGTGTTTGTCTGTGAATTGCTGGATATTCTTGGGTTATGTTGTTAAAATTGGTATAATGACATGAAATCTTGACTTTTACGTTCTTTGAACAAAACCAGCTTTGACTTTTGCCCCTAATTTTAGCTCACCTTTGATCCTCTCTCTTCTCTCCCTCCTCAGATTTGCTGTCACGAATAGACTTAGATGAACTGATGAAGAAAGATGAACCGCCTTTCACTTTCCCCAAAACGCTGGAGGAGTTTGAATATGCTTTCAACGAATGTAAGTACATATTTTAGTCTTCAGAGCAGAAATCACACCAAGTCTTCTTCTTCTTCAACAAAAACACTGAATCCCATGAAGTCAAAGTGAATTTAACACTACTGATGCTTCAAACATAATACTTTAGCAAAGGTGAAAAGAAAGTTATATCTTGGCTGTGGATTGTAGAAACTGCGTGAGGTCTAGATAAAGACTGAGGTGAACACAGGAAATGGGCCTGTTGTTGTTGCATAACACAGATGTGACTCCCTGTCTTTTTGGCTTGTGACCCCTTAAACTAAGAGCAGTCTGCTTACTACTTACAGTTACAGCTTTAATATTGACTTGAGTAAGAACCTCTCAAGTCTTACTTGAGAGGTACAGTCATCTATTGTTACTGAAAAAACAATGATTGTTTGAAAAGCAGGGAATGTTTGTCCTTCATTATTTCCCCTATTATCAACTTGTGACCCCTCAGATTAATCTTGTGACCACTGAATGGGTCCGAACCCCTGGATTGGTCTCCAGCAGCATTTCTCAAAACATAGAGTCTCACATAGGTCTTAGATTCATGGTCCTGTTTTTTTATGTGGTCCGTATTGGCAGAGTGAAATGCATAAAAATGCTACATGTTGATCCATTTTCCTAACAGGAACATAAAAAGACATTCTCATTTTTTTTATGCATCATAGCTCAGACGCAGCATGCAGGGCTGTTTATAGACTAAACTGTCTGTACATGCTATTTTAAGAATTAATGAGAAACTTAACATTTTAATCAGCAAATGAGATTGTTCCTCTGTTCATCTATATATATTTTTAATATTTATGGCTGGTTGTGCTTTTATCAGTAGTTCATAAATGTAGTTTTTATGAAAATTCATGATGTAGTTTGTAAGTTGGGGATACCAGATTTTCTTTTCTTGGTCTTAAGTTTTGAGGGCTTTAATTTGATTTATTTTGTGTTGAAGCTACTGAGGCAGATTTAATGTAAACAGTCAGTGTGTGTAATGTCACTGCTTTTTTTAATTAATGACCTAAAACTGTCTCTGCTGTCACCTGGGACATTCTGGGGGTAAATGTGTGTTGTAGGTGAGTGTGTGTGTGTGTGTGTGTGTGTTTGTGTGTGTGTGTCAGTTACCAGTGACAGGAAGGAGCAGAGCTGGACGCAGAGCAGTGCAGGTCCAGATGATATGAAAAGTCTCTTTAGAATTCTCTTGGCTCGCTTTAATCAAACCAGGTGGAGAGAAGGAGGAAGAGCTGGAAAGATGGTGGCGGTGGCGGCGGCGTCGACTCTTTCCCCTGTTGCCTCTCTCCCCTCTCTATCTCTCTCTCTCCCCCCTCACCCCCTCTGTTCTCTGTCAGTGTCTCTGCTGGCTGTCTGGCTGGCAGAGTGGGGGGACATGTTGTGTACTCTACGGCCCGTCAGTAACCTACTCAGCCTTGCCCTCCGCCTGACGGAGCATTTGCATAACCTCGCTGTGCCTAAGAACAGAGACACGGAGACTTACCCCCACCCCACCCGCCTCTGCCGTGCCAACACTCGCCACCCCCTCTACCCCACCCTCAAGTCCCAGCTCAGTCTCCCATGGAGAGAGGAACACATTTAGAGACCCTCCATCTCTCCCCCCTTTACCCTTCTGTCTATCTAAATCTCCTCTCTGTGTATCTCTCTATTTTTGCCCCTGCCCAGCTCGAAAACCCCAACACACACACACACACACACACACACACACACACACACACACACACACACACACACACACACCTATACAAACCCAAACCCAACTGTATGTCTAGTCAAAATCCACC
>JAQMCX010000048.1:13560188-13592680 GCA_029814765.1 Acanthurus leucopareius | reverse complement strand
CCCCCCCCCCCCCCCCCCCCCCCCCCCCCCCCCCCCCCCCCCCCCCCCCCCCCCCCCCCCCCCCCCCCCCCCGTGTCATGGCTGCAATGGCTGTAATGTCACACTTAGGGGAAACTATAACTGTCTCTTCTACGTCCACTCACAGGCTGCAGTGATTAAAATCAGACATTTTGTTAAGGAGTAAAATCCTTTTTTTTCACAATCAGAAATTTCAGTTTGTTTGACTTTTTTAAATCTGGATATTTTTTGTTTGAAGTCCTTCAGGATATCAGAGCGAGACTTTTCCTTGAGTGAGACTTATCTCTATGATTAAACACAAAGATGGTTATAGTTGCCTAAAGGATTAAACTGCAGCTATTTTAGCCATTTTGTGACTCCCTCTGAGGGGATTTTCTGTAACGATTACAAAACCTTTGGTAAGTACCAGTCATTTGCTCACCAAAACTTGTAAAAAAAATAAGGCTCAGGGTTAAAAATGCTGGAATTCCCCTCAAATGAGATTCGAGCATCATGCACTCTGTGCTGCGAGACCCGGCTGCCTCTGGTTGATCCTTGTTTGTGTTTGAGGTCAGTCAGTCGGTCAGTCTGGCTTTAAACCGTGGCGTTACTGCCGGCCTTTGGTTTCCTGATTTAGTAAGGCTGATGCTTCCAAAGTGAACCGAAGTGAGACTTTGCAGCAGAGCCAGACAGCATGTTGCTTACTTAGCTCTCCCTGCCATACATGTGCCCATCATTGTGTGTCGTCGTGACACGTACAGAACGGGGAAGTCAGTCATCGCATGTGTTTAGGAAACATCATCAGAGCAACAACGGCTCCAACACAGCTCAGCGCCGGCGGTCGTGCGCCCTGTCATCTGTTATCGCCTGTCCCCTGTCCCTCTCACAGTGATCAAAAATTGAAATCTGTACAACAAAGAGCCCCTCTCTGTTCTCAGCTAAGCAGGACATGGGGAGAAGAAAAGAAGGGAAGAGAAAAAAAAATAAGGAAAATGGAAAAGAAAGTTGTTAATGTCACTGAACCATGAAAGGCTTGGCCCGGGGTTGGAATGATTCGGTATACAAGGTTCTTTAGTGCTGTGGCTGCGGGGATAAACATAACTTACATCAGCCCTTCGCTTGTACAGGAGATTTCCTCTCCTGGCACTTACAACCTCAACACTCTAACTGCACTGTGATTCACACTCACACACACACACACATCACACACAGTACAATCCAGACCCTTTCAAGTAGCTCATGTACACACACACACACACACACATACACCACACACAAACACACACACACCAGAGGGCAAACAAGGGTTTTGAATAGTATTTTTTATTCTGTTTGCCAGCATGACAGCGGTTGCTATTACTTGTTCACACATACACGCAGAGTTTAGTTGGCTTTTGTTGGATGGATTTGTATCAACAGCAGTATATAAATATTCATTGCATTAGACTGCATTATCAATGTAATGTTTAACTGTGTGTGTGTTCTGTCTTTTTTTTTTTTTTCTTTTTCTTTCCAGATCATCACTCAGTATGTTTATGAGCTGTTGGAGAAAAAGTGCAACATGACTAAAGCAGTCCTGCCAGTAAGTACCCAGAGTGAAAAGAGGCATTTATTTCTTTGATTTATGCCCTTGAAGATTAAAGGGAGTATTAAAAATGAAAATTGACGTAAATGCTTAGGCTTCAGAGTATGATTATGATACTGAGTGTCCTGTTTAAAAACATAAAGAAAAGGGGATTGTAAGGAGTCAGCTCTCCTCATTCTTTAGCAGTCTTTGTCTTTCTCTTCCTATCTCACTCCGTCTCTCTCTCTTACTCCCTCTCTTTCTTTTACCCCCTCCTCTGCCCACATCCTTTGTGCAAAAGTGTCTCCTCAACAAATTAACTGTATTGTGACGTGTCATTTCAAAGGCGCAGCATGCTGATGCTTAATCTGTTTTGCATTCATTTGCGCTGAAGGGGACTTTCTACTCTGCCATCGCGGAGTTATTCTTTGCCCAGCTCATCCAGGCTCAGAGCACACACTTGATCCCTTTTATTTGTTGTTGGAAGCATGTTTGTCTCTTTTTGCCCCCCCCCCCCGCCTTTTTACCCCTCCGTTCCTGCTCTTTTTCTGTTTATAAAAGTTGTGATCATTTTTCAGGCTGCGTTTATAGGGATGTTAGGCAGCGCTGGTGTTTAGAAGCACGGCAGAGTTAGCTCCGGCACTAACAGTGTCCATAAATCACTAGCCAGGGACTCAGCGCCTTTCATTAGCCCCCGTACACTTTTACTGGTTTATCTGCCCGGCCTATTTATCTCATTATTCCTCTGGAAAATTGCTCTGTTCTGCTTTTCCGCTGCCCACCCGCCTGCGTGTATATGGCGTGTGTGTGTGTGAATGTGTGCGTATTTGTGTGTTAGTGGTGGGTCCGTCCACCTGCGTGGCATTGAACTTGTGACCGCAGATTTTAAGAAGATTAACCACAGCCAAGTATAGGGAGAGGGAATGAGGGAGCACAGGAGAATAAAGGGTAAGGTTTTTCCCCCCACTCGGCTCTCTTTGTCTGCTTGGATTAAGTTCTTGCAGCTGCCACCCATGGCTTTTATGGACAGTGTTTGTCCCCTCAGATTCTTCCAGGCATACTTTAGGATGGATGGAGGGATGCATGGGATGTTTACGAAGTGCATGCACACACACAAACACTCCCAAACTCACTTGACCTCTCTTTCTGTCTGCGTTACTTTCTGCCTCAGTTTTAATCACACAAAGGCTGTTTCTAATCATGATTATTGATGATTAGTCTACTGATGCTTATGAGCTTTTTAATTACAAATGCCACAGAGGAAAAGTCCTTAAACTCATGCGTGTTATGTAAGAAAATATCTGTCGTTTCTCTTCAACATCATTATCAAGAGATTTTGTTTTTTTTTATGAAGCAGCTGAAAATCAAAGCTACAATTATGAAATCACTATTTGATCGTCTTCAGCTTTGCAGCATAAAAAAGAGCAAAGACTGATCAAGCTAAATTACCCAAAAGTCTGCTAAATTATATTCAAAACATGTTCATTAGTTAAGAAAAATAAGTGCATTTAAATTCATCGAACATTATGGTGAAACGATACACTTTTTCTTGAAAAAAGATTGTCACCTCTGATTTCTTTGAATGTTCAGGTAGATGCAGCAGAAGATGAACCCACCAGTTTTATCTACATGAGCCCAGACGCCTTGTCCAACCCGTCCAAGCTGCTGATACTGATCCAGGGCAGTGGCGTGGTGCGGGCCGGTCAGTGGGCCCGTAGGCTCATCATCAACCAGGACCTGGACTCAGGGACACAGATCCCCTTCATCACCAGAGCCATGGAGGTAGGGGAAAAACAACAAAAGAAGTTTAAGCTATTCTGTTGGATGTTTCTCTGATTTTCTGATCTTTGATCCAAGAGCTTCTGTTTTCATGTTCCACTAAGAGGGACGAGTGAACCAGGCGCCCTGAGGACACTGCATGTATGATGTAAAAGGAGGATTTATTATGCAGTCAGCTCTCAGCGTTTCATTACATTTCTATTTTCTAATTTTCTTTTCTTTGTGCTGTGACACGTCTTTAGCATGTGGAGTTTCGTGGGTCTCTGTGTGGAAAAAGTCATGTAAAATGCTCGTCATGTGGTCGTTGATACCACCGCTATGGTAGTGGTTTGCCTGATGGGAAATTGGTGTGACAAGTGTAACACACAGTTTTTATTTTGAAGGGCAGGCTTGAATATTTGGAGCTGTGGAGGGCATAATGGCAGAGTCAGAAGCAGAGTGTCATGCTATTTTGTTTTTCTTCTATTTTACTGGAGGTTTTAATGTGATTTTTGGTCATTTTGTCGTTGCTGCGCGCTCTCTTAGCTTTGCCTCTGGATTTTCTGCATCCACTCAATTCAGCTGAACTTTACTGTACAATTTACACAAGTGCAAAGTGTAAAGGGAGCTTTGTCCCTTGGTCATATAGGAAATGATATAGTGCAGAACAATTTCTGCCTTGACTATGTCATGTAATCACATATGCAAAAAATAACAGACACTCGTTCACGGGTCCAAACCAACTCTCATACTTTGAATGATGCCATTACTGCACAGTTCTTTACCTAGAAGTGATGTTTGCGTTGTCTTGTCAGTGAAATGAAGCATATACTTCAACATGATCATTATTATACAATGAAACATTTATGCATTTGTGTGATGTGTGATTCCTCTGTAGTCCTATGTATTCACGGGTGACTGAGCAAGGAGAGAGGAAGAGGTAATGCAATGTAAAATATAGATTAGTTTTTCTTTCCCCACCGTATGATCACACACACAAGTTTATACGTCTGTGTGTCAGCAAGCAAAAGGTGGCTCTGCCTGTCTTATTATTTTCAGCCCCATCTCTGTGTTCATTTGTCAGCCTAACCACGACTACCTGTGTAATTTCATCGGCCTGCTGTTCAAATTGACTTAGGGGAGATCCTGCTCCCTCCTCCCCCCCTCCATCCCTCGTTTCGTCCATCTGAATGCCATAAAGACTTTCACTGCTGTGTAAAGCCCTCTCCTGCTGTGTTCAACAACAGGAGAGGTTTGAGTTGCGTGCGTGTGTTTCCATGTGTGTGCTAACGGATGATTTGGCTACCCCGAGACTTTAAATTACAGTTATCCTGGCTGGTATTACAGTTGGAGAAGGCAGGGTTGTGCTGCAGAAAAGCCGCCACAGTGACAGCTTCGATATAGAGAGAACACGGTGTGTGTAGTGTGAGTGTTGCTCATTCATCATAGTAAACAAGAAATCGTGTTCTTACACCCTGACAAATCATCATCCAGGCATTTACCACACACAGGCCTTGTGCTCCGTGTGTGCACCGGGAAGACAGGCACACACATTTACAGTCAATTCATGCTGTCTGCATCGATTACAAGCATGCTTTCGGTTTATTATGTCATACCATGAAATTTATGTGCTAGAATTCGTGCATGTACAGAAGTTACAGCTGTAGTCATGTATTCAGAACTGTAAATAGACATACATTTTACAACTTCATTTACATGCATGCTGTAAATGTGCAAGACGTGGGGGATTAAAACCATCCAGAACATCATTGGTGTACATTTACTGAACATCGATGATATTGATGAGGGCAGGTGCTTTAAGCAGAGGCACAGGGATATTAAAAGACAATACCGAAACCATCCTCGGCCTGTTTAACCTCCTGCCATCTGCCAAGAGATACAGAGGTATCTGCTGCTGCACCAGCAGGCAGGACAGGTCATCTTGTATCTTGAAACAAGCGATCGAACATGTTTGATCAAATCTCACAAATGAATGACAGCACGGAGAGATGACAGCCCTGTGACACAACAGCTCTGTGACACAGCAGCTCTGTTACACAGCAGCTCTGTTACACAGCACAGACAGTGTCACCCATGATCAGCAGTGTTAGGTCATATTAAGAGCAGATGTCTGTGATTAAGCACATTTGTGAAGAGACCACCTTCAGAACAAACCTGCCAAAAAATAGCCTTTACAGTGTGGTACTGATGGGTAAGAGTTTGCTGGTTTTCTTCTCAACCTAACATGACATTGGCTGATTTGAATGATTAGTTCCCCCCTAAAGCAGACAAGGGACGAGCTAATCATTAAAAATACCAGGATGATAATCAAAACTAGTGACACTCAGCAGCAGTACCCATTAGAGTTATCCAGTGTATTTTAAGTGGATACTCAGGGGTGCAGCATACTCAAAAGGTACACCACATGAGTAGTCAGCACTTTAAAACAATAGAAAATTAAATATTTAGCCAACATGTATTCAATAATTCACACTAACATATCCATATCACTGTAGTCGTAGTTATTTTGGTTTTATTGTATTAGTTATTTTACATTTCTGGCAGAATGACAGGTTTCGTTAAGTGCACCGTTGGGTCAGATGTTGACATTTTGACTACACTTTTTATTATGTTTAGATTAGGCTCCGTTTTTCCAAAAATGTTTCGTGGCAAGAATCTATTGCCTGGAGTGCAGCTCATGTGAAGTTACTCATGGGAAGTTGATTGGAAATTCAAAGCCTGCAGCAAAGGGTCAAATGGAGTGCATTCGGGAAATGTTGGGGGGAGCTTGTGGCTTTGCAAAGCATATGAGCGAACACACACACACACACACACACACACATATATACACACACACTGATAAAACAGTTAATTTGACTGAGTACTACTGTAGTGTCTGTGTGTGTTTGTATGCAGTGCAGTTCTATGGTGTGTATTGGCTTGCACATACCTGTGTCAAAGCACAACTCTGAAATTCATAGCCACTGATCGTTGGAACTTTGAGTCAGCCTTTCCTCTCTTCCGATGGGAAAAATAGCTGATTGCGCTAGTTAATCAGGATCAGGCCCTTCACACACACACACACACACACACACACACACACACACACACACACACACACACACACACACACACACACACACACACAGGGTGAATCTCAGGGCAGCTTGTCTCTTACACCCCATCTCCTGTCTCTGTTTTCAATATCCACCATGCTCCTGTCTACAGGTTTATCACAATCTCTGTCATGCTGCTATATAATGATGACACATTCATAAGCTGGCAAATGTATATGTTGAAGATAAGTCTGAAATACATACACACGGACACTGACGCAAATGCATCACTTTGGGCAGAAGGTATCCATGTGGCATTTTGTGCGGTGACACCACCAGGAGAAGAGAAATCTTTGTGCTGTGTGTGTGTGTGTGCGTGTGCGTGTGCAGGTCTCACACATGTTGTCTTCATGTGCATATGTGTGTGTGTGTGTGCTGCACATGGAAGTGGTGCTATTCCCAGAGCCTAGAGGTAAAATGACAGGTGAGAGGAGGATGCTCCAGCAACAACCAGAGAGAGTGTGTGTGGGGGGGAAAGAGGTGGAAAAAGAGGAATCTGAGATAGTAAGTGAGGGGGTGAGGGGGGGTTGGAGAGAGAGAGAGAGAGAGAGAGAGAGAGGGAGGGAGACGGGGTTATGATTGGTTGGAAGGGGACAGAAGAGGAAAGAAGGAGAGGGATACAGAGAGGATTGAAGCAGGAAGAGAGAAATGAGAGGAGGGCAAGGGAGTGACTGCAAATGGGGTGGGACTGGCAGAGGAGAGACGGGAGTATAGAGAGCGAGAGAGTAGGCAGAAGGCAGGCGTCTGACAGCTCCACTACTGGGAGAGGGCCTCTTAATGACAGCTTATTCCTTCATGATTTCAATTCCTGACAGTCGACAGGTCTGCTTGTTGCATCATGGCAGCTGTATCATTACCTTCTGGCCCTGTCACTGCTCTGCATCCTGAGACTGAGATGGTGGAGGTGGAGGGTGGGCGCCATGGGGTTTGGATGGGGATGGAGGAGGGGGGATGGAGGGGGATGAGGAAGACTGAGAGAGTGTGTATGGATTGTAAAGTTACAGTCAGAATAATTGAGGAAGGAGGGAACACTTAAAGGTGGGATCATTCTTTAAAGTGGCTGTTGAAGTTCACAGAAGGAGTTTTAACTTTTATAAGTTTGTGTCCAAAGTGAGAGAAAACTCACAAATGCAGTTTTAAGGCCTTTACTCTTCTGAAGCACTTATCTGACCATGACAGAACATTGCAGAGAGGCAAGAAGGCAACATTTTCTAGTGCATTTTTTCCTTTTTCCTTTTTCCTTTACTTTGCTTCTTCACCTTTCTCCCTCTTTCTTTCTCTTACAGTCACCATCTTTTTGTTTTTGAGGTTTTATTTATTACCATCTTTAAGCTTTGTATTAAACTGTGATGATCTGGGATTTTTCAGGTAGTCAAAGTCTTCATCTTGATGCAGTTTTTTATTAATTTAGGCTCTTTTGTTTTCTGTACGGATTGTTCGAATATGAATTACTTCATCCACAACATCGAGCCTGACAACTCTTTAACTTGTTCACTGCCTATAGACGTGCACACACTCACACACACACACAAGCCGCGAAAATTATACATCGCCGTCAGGAACGACTTAATTTAATTTGGAAGTATCTAATACAAAAACAGATCTATACCCCCTGCAATGCCTCCCCTCTTTCTCACCCCCCCTTTCTCTCCATCTCACTCTCTCTCTCTCTCTTGATAGTGAGTCAGACTCGACACTAGAGACCCACTGGAAAAAAAGAAAAAAAGAGGGGGTGTGGTGATTTCAAAAGTGTGTCGAAAGCCGAGGGGTTTGTATCTGCCCAGAATTTCAATGGGAGGGTGAAAGGGGGCAGCGAAGCGAACGCAGACGCTAAAATCCTTTTTTTTTTTTTTTTTTTTTTGGATTCTGTCATCCTGCCCACCCTGTTTATTTATTTATTATTTTTACTATTATTAATTTTCTGCTGCATGATGCTCTCCTCAGCATCAGCTGCACACTCTGGCGCCTGCCTGCGTCGTGTCATGGCCCTGTGTGCCGTGAGGATCCCTCTCTCCTTCCTCTCTCTGTCTCTTCAATCACCATTCTTCCTCCTCCTCCTTTCTCATTAGTTCCTTTAATTCCCCCCCGAGCTGTGAGTTAACCTGTTTGTATGTGTGTAACTGTGCATGCGTGTGTGTGTGTGTGTGTATGTGTGTAGTTAAGCGATAACATTGTGCGTACAGTTTGTGAACAGCCTATCTGGGGGCATCAGGTGGCTTGCAAAGGCCAGACAGGTATCATTCAATCCACCCAGCCAGGTTTAGCCACAGGACAGTTGTGTGTGTGTGTGTGTGTGTGTCTCTGTGGGTGTGTGTGTGTCTTTGTAAGGGTCAAAAGATGCACAGCCTTGCCATGGCCTTGTAATAACAGCCCTGCAAGCAACACACATACACACAGGTGTACACACAACTCCAGGTGGGAAGGTCCCAGCACATCCCGCAGCTCAGATCAATGCACTTGACACCTTCAAAGGCGGGTGTGGGGCCTGGACTTGCTCTGGGGTTAAACCTCTTTTAAATAGCATCCCGCGGGAAGGCAGCTGTCAATAACCCACCATAATTACCGGGGCCAGGCCCGCCAAGGGCTCGGCTGCACAGGCCAAATTAAAAATTGATCAGAGGGAGAGAAAACATTATTTTGTGGTGGTATTCCCTGTCCTAACAGCACTGCTGCTGCCGTATGCGAAATCTCATCAATTGAGGTCCATGCTAGATATCTAGAGACCTATTTATCTATCTATCTGCCCCCCCCGCCTCCCTTCGTCCAGATAAACAATGAAGTGCTGTCCCTGTTGTAAGAAAAAAAAAAAAATTTGCATATTAAGTGTCTTTCGGCGTGCATGTCCGTGTGTGTGTGTGTATACATGCAGTATGCCAGTTTGTGCGTGTGCATACTGTATGAGCATCAGTGGAGTGTTATTTGCTCCAGGTAATCGTACATCATCCTCTATCTGTATTGTGTGTGTGTGCATGTGTTTGTGTGTATGTGTGTACATGTGTGTGTGCGCACACCTTGTAGCAGTGTATTGATTGTGGTTTCATTGAGTTTCTCTTGGCAGGGAGCCTTTATTTGTCAGTCAGAGAATGATATGAAGAAGATATGTTCATCCTCAGGCTTCCTGTAGGAAAACACACAGACTATTGTTTCACAAGACACTGATAAATTAGAATGACTATATACAAAGGAGTTGGAGTATTTTTCTAAGCACATACTGGAGGTAAAAGGTCAAAGCACGTGGTTTTTGTCATTGTTTGTGAATGTCATTGGTGTAGGACGTGGTTTTTTTTGCATCCCGTATTAAGCCCTATTTAAAACGGATTCTCTTTCGGGAGGTCCTGTCATTATCGTAATTACCAGTGGCATCTGTAGTTTGCATGCAGTTCAAATCTGCCAGATACATAACTCACACAAGCGTGTAAGGGGGAGCATGCATTATGACGTTTCACACTTGGGCCAGGAGCAGAGATTCAAGAGAAAACACACATCAAGTTTTGCCGTGTTAATAAGTGTTGATTGGCCTCCACAAATAAAGGAAGTGTGGATTACAACACGTTCAGAGTTACAGTAAATTAACTCTGGCAATTTTACTCTGCAAATATCGTTCATCCTGTACAAAGTATCTCAGGGTTTACACACATAGGAAACGCAATTACATTAGAGGATTACTCCTCAAAAAGTAATTCAACATGAAAAGTGTGACTTCAAACATTGCACTTAAGATCAATTTTTCCCAGAGCGGCTGCTGTGACGCCCCAGGGTGCCATAAAACCTGACCAGGGACGGGGTGAGATTTGTTTGCAACACATTTTATTAACACTTTATTGCACATTTGTCACAAATAAACCTACGATAAATGCTGATAATACATATATACTTTGACACTCTCAGCTTGAAGGGGGAGTTCTTTTAGTTCTAAAACCTTAAACCTATTTTTACATATTTTTGTGCACAAATGACCGGTACGTGCCAAAAATGTGTAATTTTTCCAGTAACTCGCCTCAGGTGAGAACTGCCACATGGCTGCAACAGTAGTCTAATCTTTTGAGGTTTTTACTACTACATCAGGCTTCTATTGTTGTTCTTACTGTCTGAAAAATATCAAATAGATCTTGTTAAAGACTGACCTTTTTGTAAAAGAGCAGAATCCTTTGTGTTGAACTGAAAACACAAGTCTCGCTCAGGAAGTCTCGTTCTGAATTACTGCGAGACTTCAGACAAGCCTTGCAGTTAAGTTAACAAGGATTCCCAGGTGAACAAAAAGGATTCTACTCTCTGGCGAACATGCCTACCTCTGTATGGACCAGTTTGGTAATATTGTCAGACACTTAATAACGACTGCAGCCTTTGAGTTGTAAATATCAGTCATTTGCCCACTAAAAACATGTCAAGATAAAACTCAGGTTTTACAAAACCAGAATCTCTTTTTATAAGGGTGGTCTGTGTGTCACTGGGGGTCCATGGTTTTGGAAAAAGTTTTTGTACCTTCCACTGTACGTTCAAAAACTGAATATGGCAAGAACAGATGTTGCAGTTTTAGATTGTAGCTTAAAAACACTCAGAGGAAAAAAAAAATCTTTTTCTCTCTGAATTTACAGTATTCTCTCCTGCGTTCAAATATACTGTAAAAGAAAAAGTTGAAGAAGCTGTTGAGAGTTGTTTGGTGTGTCAGTTTCCAGGCGGCTCATGCCACCATGTTGCTTGGGGGTTGAGGGGATGTAAAAAAGAAAAACAAGAGGATGAAAAACAAAAGAAAATGAGAGAGGAAGACTTTGATCTAATTGTTAAACATTTTTTGGGAGTGTACATTTTTAGCCCACGTGTGATAATTGACTATTTTTTTTTTCTCTTGAAATTAACAAATTATTTCATCAAAAAGGCTTTGTCTGCGTGTGTGTGTATGTGTGTGCACATGACTGAGTGTGTGTGTCTTTGTGTGTGTGTGTGTGAGGTGGGTAGTAGGTCATTTGCAGCTGCAGGCTGTGTGTGTGCGTCCCAATGGGAAGGTCTTGTTTAGTCTCTCTTCCAGAGGGCCCCAGGCAGTGTGTAGTGGATACCTCTTCACTCTCTCACTGGGAACACTCCTCTATGGCCAACACACACACACACATCCACACACACACACACAAACACAAAGACAATCACACAAGCGCAGAAAACTCCTCCACGATTTTTTTTTTTCTTTCACGATTCGTCAACCTGTGCAGCAGCTCGTTCACTATCTGACAGCTGAAACGTAACGGCTTTTACCTCGTCTTTTTTGGATACAGGTGGGTGTATGTATCGTTTGTGTTGAGTCATTTAATATTACATGCAGACACACACGCACACCCACACACACACATGCAAAGGCTCTTTCATCCTCTTTTAAATTTTACATGTATCCTCCATCGCAGCAGGTTTGCAGAGGTTAAAAGTGCTTAGCTGTGAATGTTTCTGGAGGAAATTGAGTTTTGCAAGGAGCTAGTGGTGAGCAGATAGGTGACCCACTGTGATATACCTTCACACACACACACATACGCAACCACGCACACACTCACACATCGAACACAAACACACAACCGGACAAAATCAGCCACTGAGCATCTCTGAGGGTCAAAGTTGAAACCTGCTGTAAGCTCTCCAGCACCAGTGTCATGCTCCTGGACTGTGCGTGCCACACTTTGATCGATGAGAGGAAACTCAGTGCTTAAATAGGGGTTACCGGGGTTCTCGGGGTACACTAGGGTTAGAGGCAAACAACAACAAATCTTCCTGTTAATAGTTTTAGTGCCGACTCTGCGGTTAGAAATGAAATTAGATGCTGGAGGGCTGCTGTGTTTTTCCTCCAGACATTCAATATGTAGTTTTTATTCTGCAGTGTTTTATGGTAACAGCCTGGTGCTGTTGATTCATCTGAACCAGCTTCTCAATCATTTTGCCCGCCGGATTATTTGTCACGTATAGATGAATAGTTATATGACATACATTTATTTGAGGCTGCAGTTTTGTCAGTATTTCTCCATGTGTTAGTGTCTTGTAGCTGTCTGCTTTTGTGATTTTTCTTCTTCTGTTTGTGACCAGACATCAAAGATGAAATCTTTATTTGAAGGCTTATCTGTCTTTCGAGACTGATATTGTCCTGCCTTCTCTGTGGATGTGAAATGTACATTTCAGTACATCAGATCATGGCAGTGATGTCGGTGTCTCAGCGCTTTAAGATATGTGTGCTGTTGTGTCTGTGCAAAAGAGAGAGAGAGGAGAAAATGAGGAGAGATGACATCACTGATCAGATTTGTCTGCAGCTCTTTTGTCTTTTGCAGCTCTGTGGGTCAGTGGATAACTGTTTGTGTCTGTGCATCTTTGTGCGCTGTACAAAAGGCATCAATATGCATCTTGGGTTAAAGTTTTGTGCAAAAATGCAAGAAATCCATTTCCAGAGATGCAGTCAGAGATGCATTTGGGCTCATAAATGACATAAGCACTTACACACACACAAGCAGGAAGGCTTTAGACTTTAGGCTCAACAATTTATTTTATGTATTATATATTCTTCTTGTAAATGCCAAACAGACGTTTTTAAAGTGAAGCGTAACAGGTGAAAACACATTCTGGAGGTAAGACTTATGTTATCGTCAGGTGTGAAGGTTTTTAATGTTTTCTTTACTTCAATGATGCTACTAAGTCAGGATTTCACAATGGGAACTTCTTTGCAACAACCATACAACATGTGTTCAAATCCCTTGTAGCTGATTCGTTTCTTTGTCTGTGCAGCTCATCATCGGTTTCATCAGAGTCAACACCAACCTGTGTGTTTGGTCTGGCTCTCCTCCCCTTTTTCTGGTATTATGGTGCTCCTGATAGGTGTTATTATCCCGCTGTATGCTGACAGCCTATCCCTTAACCCTCTTAGGAGCACACTATGCTACGCTTGGCTGACTTGTTTGCGCTGATGTCAAGTTTTAGCGGTTAGCAGGCGGTTACCATATGCCACTGTGCTGCTGTCGCCCCCGATGTCAGTCAAACGAATGTCAACCTGAGCTCAGAACACAGTACGCCGCGGCGCACACCCAGAAACACAGAGACAGTGACAAAACACACACACAGTAACTCATACCCACATTCAGCCATACTGTATGCACAGATACGTTTGCCATGACACGACATACTAGAGTATGAACAAAAGAATCACATCCAGCATGAGATGCCATGAGAGAACAGTGTAGCTCGTCGTCAGGACGGTCCTGACACACTGCTCTTCATCAGCTTCTTTAGGGACACAGCAGCAGCAATAATATCCTCTGAGGTCCATGAAGAGAGAGAAGTCATGCCTGTAAAACATCAACCTAAACATACACACAAGCTAGTGAGAAGTAGATGGCCAGCGATAAGTTAACGTGTTCAGTTATTAAAATAATGCACTTTATTAAGACCCTCCAACATGGCTCATCAAGTCCACAGCATAACAAAGTTCTGATATACTGTAATTTTGTCAATAAAAAACAGTGCGTCTCAGTGTTTGCACAGCTGTGGTGTCGGCTCACTAACTTCCCTTCATAAATTCTGCCCAATATGTTTCCAGCAAATTACCATTGCAAGGGTCTTTATCACCTGCGTATGCTACTGCCTTCAATAACTAAACCCTGAACCTTTTAAATCCTTTCCTGCACTAGTAAATTGTTACCTAAGTGGACTGAAAATCTCAGTATTATCTTTCCATTTTTCAAAAAAAGATGTCCTCTGCGGCACCTCTAGTGCCAGCTGCTCTGAGTGCACAGCCGAACACTTAAACACAACTTTCACAGGCCACACAGGTTGATGGACACTGTTACTACTGCAGGCATTCACACGCTCATCTGCACACATCTGCTCATCAAGAAAACTCTTCTATCACTCTTTAATATATATATGGTTTTCCATTACCCGAAGACAAAATATAAAATTGTGTGTTTGTGTATGGCTGTTGTGTTATTATGCCTTTCACTTACCTGATAAAAGTGTACCCTTCCTCTCCCCCTTCCTCTCCTCTGTATCTGTCTGAAGATGTTGGTGGCTGTTGTCTTGTGTAGAGTGTCGTTGTGTTTTGCTTGTAGTTCACAGAGGAAACATGGTCCTGCAGCTCTTGGTTCATTTTGACCTTGTTCAAACTCACCATCTCCTTTCCCTCCTGATTTTCACTTCCTCTTTCCACTCATTCTTCCCTTTTCTAAGGTTCTTGTTTCCTCTTCATCTCCCACCATACCTCTATGGCTGTTTTATCCAAAGTGTGATGCAGTAGCCGTTGGAGTCGCTGCCTTCTTGGCCTTTGACAGATCAGGGCGGCAGTGTGTAACCATGGAGGATTGGTTTCTTTTTTTTTTTCTGTATTCTGCCTGGTGTCTGGGTCTCATTTTCTATCTCTGCCTCTTCTCGCCGCCGTCTCTTTTTCTCCGTTTCTCTGGCTCTGTGTCTAAATTAAACATTAGTTAAACTGCTGAGCTCCAGCTTCGATGGACAGTGATAAAGAAGTAACATTATAGTAACAGTAACATGACATAGTGCTGTACAACCCCAGGGAATGACAAGAGAGAAAGGCACCATAATCCATTTTAATTTCACTGATATCATTGTGTTGAGAGAGAGAGAGAGGGTGGGAGAGGGAGAGGGAGAGGGAGAGGGAGAGAGAGGGAGACGGGAGGAGAGAGGAAAGCGAGAGGGAGAGAAGTGAGGTGTCTCAGACCAGAGACTGTGCTCTAGCTGACTGCAGTGTCTTGTGGTGACCTAGTTGCAACCTCTTTGAAGTCCACAGGCTGATCTCTCTCTACAGGCTGTGGAGGAGATCTGCTGCATACAGCTTTATTAGACCGGGTTAGAAAGGGAGAGAGAGGCGAATCGAATTCTTGGGCTCTTGAACCTGCCCTAAGCCTCCCTTGCCACAGATAGATGTGTGCATGCGTACATGCATGTGTCAGTCGGTGCATGCTTTCAAGTGTGTGTTGCGTGCTTAAGGATATGTTTTTGGCTATCGCTGTGCAGTTGCGAGCTCCGTGTGTGTGTGTGTTTGTGTCTGTGTCCGTGTGTAGCAGGTATTCCTTTTGGAACATGTAGCTGTAATGTCAGGCCAAACACAGCCTTTATCCTTTAGCCCACCACATTAGGAGACAGTGGTGCATTGTCAGGAGAGCTGACCTAGAATAGTCCAATCACTCTACATCCAGCCCCCTGTCTGCCCTCTCCTGTGATCACCACGCTGCCAATGCCGCAGTCTATACTGTGTGTGTATGTGTGTGTGCGTAAGTGTGTATGTGTGTGACCCAGTTCAGTCACTGGTGTCGCCAGGCTTGCCCCTGGTGAGGGCATGCATGTTAGGGCACAAAACCTTCTGATGTGTGTGTGTGTTCTGTTAAAGCACAGCTGTAGATTTCTTCAATGTCTGAGATTTTTTTTTTTTTTTTTTTTTTTTAAATTTAGCCAAAATAATTATTGTTGGCTGGCTTTATTTCCCCATTCTCAGACTGGATTAGCAGCCTCTCAGTTTAACCCCCCCCCCCTTTTCAGTCTTTATGTAACCGACTGCCGCTGTCTGCTGTACATTTTGATTAAGTTTGAATACACTCATGATGAGAAAGTGTCCATTTTAGAATTCAGCATGTGTCTCAGATGGGACGGAGTAAAATACACACAGGTGTGAGACTGTGCTGTGAAGGGATTGGGGGTTCACGGCTACACACATTCACACACACACACTCACACACACACACTCATGCACTCCGCATGACATGGCCGCTCAGTGAACTCTCTCAATTATCGGGGGCCTTTCTCCTGCATCCCTCCATCCCTCCATCTCTGCATCTTCCCACCTGCTCCCCATTGAGAGCCTGTGTGTGCAGATATACTCTGCTGGGGGCATGCTTAACCTTTTTTCCTGCTGTACAACACAAGAAGACACGGACACACATGCTCTTCTTCAAGTTGGGCTTCAATTAAAAAATCCACTTCACTTTTTTTTTTTCCCCTCTTTCTTTCTCCTTTTCCTCCACTCTCTCATTTCCTTCCTTTGCCTTCTTTTTGAAGTTAGCCTGGGGCCTCGCAGAGCCTCATCAACCCTTTGCCTTGGCTAGATTGCATACAGGTACCCTCTGTGGCTATTTCAAATGACTTAATTAGCTTCTGAGTGCAGCGGGTTGGTAGAAGCCGTTTCTCTCCCCCCTCATTCCTCCCTCTGTCTGTCTCCGTCTCTTTCTCTCTCTCTCTCTGTGTCTTCAGAGAGAGAGAGGGAGAGAGAAAGGGAGAGAGAGAATGATTGAGCCCATGTGACACATTTAGTCCCTTGCCGTGTGGTTTCACTTTCTAGGTCATGCTCTGGCTGTGAAGCTGACTGCCTATTACCTCGTAGAATAAGACGACACACACCGAGACATGCAGAGAGACAGTGAGAAATGTGCGCATGCATCCATGCACACACAACTCCCCATGAATGCACAAACACACACACGCCTTATTCTATGTTTGGTTTGTCCCTCTGTAATCTTAAGCTACATCCAACTATAATTATTTGTAATTTATCTGCTTTTTATTGATGCAATATTTATTCTTTTCAAAGCCAAACGGCATGTAAGCCAAGCGAGTGGAAATGTGGTTGCTGTTTGCTTTGCTAGTTTGGAGTGTGTTTGTTTGTTTGTTTGTTTGTTTGGAGGCTCAGACATGATCTGACACTGTTTTAGTGTGTTAGGTCTCCAGGCTTGAATTCCCCCTACACACTCCTGATCAAGGTGTGTGCTTGTGTTCAGACTGTTGCTGTGCCTTGTGTTTTATCAGCGACAACAATGTCAAGGGCATGCCCCACTGCAGTGCAAAAAATACCATGTTGCCGTATCCATCTCAGCCCCGATGCCACACATGCGCCGCACATACATCACACATGGGTACTGTACACACACACACGTATACACACGGTAGCATGTCTTTTCAGCTCCCCTTCCAGGGGACATAGAGAAAACAGAGGCATGTTGGATGCTGCCATCTTTGTTGTCCTCTGATGTTGTTCGCGGCATTAAAGTGGAGTCTGTCAGACTGTGTGCACCAAGGCGGGTAGTAGTTGCTTTTTCAAAATGTCAGTTTCACAAACAATCACAAACCATGTCAGAAGTTTTGTCAATGACAGCTGAATGGTCCCCGTACCTCCTTTAGCACTGTCAACTGTCAAGGTCTTGAAAGTCAGAGGGGGAAAGTTTTTGCTCCATAAAGCTTTATTGTAATGAAGTGCCCGACGGAAAGATATGACCACAAGGATGTGATCAGTGATGGTCATCAATGACTAAATGAGTTCTCTCCCCCCTCAGGGTGGGAGCGAGATCTCAGGGGGTTTAGGAGAGCAATGTGCCTGTTAACTTCTGGCTCTCTGGTCCAGCTATAGCTTGCTGGCTAGCTTCAGGCCTGTGTTAAAAACCTGGGCCTGCTAAATTAAGTTTGGCTGTGTGCACAGCCTGTGGCACCACACACATACACACATGCACACACCACAGCAAGCGAGCGCACATACAGCCGCTTGAAGTCAGCGCATTCACCCATGGTGGTGTGCACGGACACACACACAGGCACTCACATTCACTCTCCCATTACCCAATCTTAATTGGCTACCTTCCCTCTTTCTCTCCTCCTCTCTATCTCTCTCTTGGACAGGCCTACAGGCCTGTTGGTATGCTGGCACACAGCAGCAGAGTTTTGGTGTGCGAGCAGATCTGGGGGCATGGAAGAAATTGGAGAGAGAGAAGCAATACAGATGGGTGCTAGGATGAGGTTTAGACGATGATCAGGAGATGAGAGAAGGTAAATTATAGCCATGCCTCAATACAGGCAGTTATTTCACACTAAATAGCTTGAATATATTAGTGTTACTGTATTTCCACCACCCTATATTCAGGCCACTTGTTAAAGTCCCAGAGAGAAAGTGAAGAAGGAGATGCCTTTCTCCTTTTTTCCACTAGCTGAGGAGTTGTCATGTGCTGTCAGCCAGCTTGTTCTCCATGTGCCTGTCACCGCTCTGGATAGGAGCTCTGGGTCTCAGCATCCTGCCAATTGGTGAACTGTGTGTGATTGTGTGGGTGTGTGCGTATGTATGTGTGCATGTTGCCCTCAGAGCACTTTGTTGATTCTGCTCTGCGGTGTCAGTGACACATTGAGCGGGTTCGGTGGGAGTCCCCCTGGTTTCCCTCGTGCTGTGTTTACTCCATCTGTTTACTCCCCAAAAACACTCTCAAATCTATTACTCCCCTCTCTCTCTTTCCCTCTCTCTCTTTCCCTCTATTTTTCACTCTCTATATATCTCCCTTATTTACTCCTGACTTCTCTTGACTTGTCGCTTCAAATCAGTTGCTGTGTGGTAGTCAGGTGGTGTGCCTGTCGACAGCCAGCGCTCGTCTCTCCCTCAGCAGGAGGCGGGATTGAGTTTCTCTCTCAGCCATCCAGCCAGCCATCTTTTTCGCTTGAAGAGCCGGAACACATTCTTTTCCTGGATGGATTTTACACTTTTGTGTTTTTGATTAACAGGAACATTTAATGAGAGACTGTGGATCAAATAAAACGATGTCAAATACACAGAAAAGCAATAACAAGAGGGGCTTAAGTGTGTGGCTGCCAGTCATTATTTTAATCAATTAATCAATTGTCTGTTTTGCCCAGAGAGTGGAGATGTTTCATTTTGCCAGTATTGGCAAAAACAAAGATATTCAAAGATGAAATATTGATATTGTTCAAATAATACACAAATGATAATATCTCTCTACCTCCTAAAATTCATTTACAATTCAAACTCTATGTCTACAGAACTGTTAATTTTTAGAAAATAGGAAAAATGCACTGTTGAAGTTGGTGTATTGTGTCTTTATATTAGGTCACATACTTCCATATGTTTAAACTCGCAGACAAATAAAAAATTTGGCTGCTAGAATTAAAATTAAAATGAAAATTGAATTTTGAGAATATGGTGATTCAAGGTTTTTGCCTTAGACTTTTCATATTCAACAAGCAGGAACCAGCTAATTTTCTGTGATTTTGCGTGATAAATTACTGACCTATTATCCAAAGACGTTATCTCATCCATATAATTTATCTTTCACATTGAGCACTGCTTTTATCCAATACTAAAGGCCTCGCCTGGTGCTCTGAAATCTGTGTTTCCCTGTCAGAAGTGAGCAGTGCTGTTCATTTGATCTGGACCGAAGCCTGTGACCAGTGGTTTTGGTTTAACTGATGTGTTTTGTGCTGGAACTCAATCTAGAATTTTTTTTCTCTACAACTGTGACCACAGGAAGAGGTAAATATGTGAGCCTGGTTTCAGAGTAACTAAAACTACTGTTGTTTCAACCGGACCATATGATGACAGAGGCATTGCATGGAGAAATGCTTAGAGGGAAGGAATGTGCATGTGCTCTGCTTTCTTTTAAAACACAGCACCGTGTTTAAAGGTTATCACTGAAATAACATCCAACAAACTATACTTAAATTCACATTAGGTGAGATAAGATTTTGAAAAAGTCATTGATTTCTCTTTTCCACACAGCATCACCTCTGAAACAGTTTCATTAAGCTGCGTGCTCATTATGCAACCTATGGTACAGTTTTTATAATGCCAGCCCTGACTATGTGTGTGATGGTATGAATTGATAGTTTACATACCCAATGCCAAGGGCACCACCAAGGGCTCATGAATGAGAGATGAAAAGAAGCAGTAGTGGAGCAGCGGAGGAAGAGAGGGATATCTCTTTTTTTCCCCCCTTCATACCTGCAACCGACTAATTAGCCTGCTACACCACCAAGCCTCGGCTGCAGGGACAGGGTTCAATAGTTCACCTATCTACCACTGAGCTACAACGATGGTAAACCTGGATTACCTGCTCTACCGGCTACCAGGCCCCAGAATTACAAGTATCTGTCATGTTTAGCAACCTGGAAATCAAGTCAGACCAAAGAGCCGGCCAGGTGGATTTACATGAAATCTGTTGTCCTGAGAAGTGACATAGTTGCTCACTCCATAATCTCTGAATATCACGGGGGAAAAAGTTTGGCTTGAAGACCGAAGAGCTGGCATGTTCAGAGAGAGCGACACCTATGGAACGAAAGACAACCACATGTTTGTTAATGGGATCAGATTTATGACTACTGTCGCAGTGAAATGTTATAAATGCTTTGTCCTAGATGTGTCAGCTTGACTGTAAATGATTAAAGGCTATTGATGATATGGACCGTCAATCAGTTTTTGTTGTGACAAGCTGAAGCGTCGGAGATGAGCTTTCATCTTGATATCTAATATATCAAGAATAAGTGATGCTTGAGTCCATCAGCCATTGATACAGACTGGTTAGATCTTATTAATATATTTCCTTAATATATGCAAACGAGGCATTTGGCAAACACTCTGTTTTTTTATTTGTTCTTAAAAAACGGAGTAAAAATTTAATGATTGGCACTTTTTCTGTATCTTTATGTTTTTGTGAGTTCCAATGCAACATTTACAAAATGTAAAAAACATTATCAGAGTGACCCATTCACACACACCTGAAGTAGCTCTAAAAACACACGATTCATTTAACATGCAGAGGAGCAGAGATTACAACAAAATGCTGTGTGACCAGAAACAAAGGTCAATATTCCAGTTCAGAGCAAAAATGCATGAAACACTCATGTGAAACACTTGCAATCTAAACTTCCATCTCAATCTCAAACAGCACACAATGTGTGCTATGTGCAGAGAGGAGGCAAAAGAGGTGTTTTTGTGTGAGTACTTGCTCGTGTTTGTGTGTGTGATTGAAAGAAAGAAAGAAAGAGAGAGAGACTGAATGACAAAGACAGAGATACTTTTAATAGATAGCCATATAATGGAGTACAGCATATTAAAATTTTATTCATCTTTTCTCTCTTGTTAATTCTGTCTTATTTGTCAGATAAAAAAACTCAGTTATTAATCTGAGTCATAAAGGGACACTTTGCCTCAGTAAAGGCAGCATTAGGGTATAAAAATACATTTAAAATATCTGTGATCCTTTGTGAGTTTTAACACTTTTGATTTTGTGATCAGGTTTTTGTTATGACATGTTCTTTTTTGGGGGGGGGAGGAAATCAGGACAAGAAAATGTCTCATATTAATTTTTTACCTTCAACTAAATGTGTTTGTCTGCATGTGTGTTTTTCTTTTTTATCATCCTGCTTCATATGAAGAGAGTCTCCCCAGCGCTGCTCTGGTTGCGTGCCAGTTGTACCAGCACTAGCTTCCTGTTGCTGGCAGAGCCGAGTAAAAGAGAGTAGAGTCGGAGGGTCGAATTGGGCTAATGAAGTTGTCAGAGGCGTGTAGCATCGAAGGCTGATGGGAGGGCCTGCCAGGCAGCCAATGGTGAGGCTGCGTCTGTGATCAGCCGAGCATGATGGGAGACCACCCTGCGCAGCGAGTGCTGAGGCCCGGCACAGCCCACAGATCAAAGAGCTGGCCCTCTAATACACCAGCAATTAGAAAGATGCTGCAGCCTAACGCTCACACACAAGCAGAAATTAGTGTGCAAACACTTGCAGACTTCCACAAACCAACACCGGAACGCACGCGAACACAAACAAATATACATTCACACGTGTGCTGATGTTTAAATGTGCAGCTGGATTGTCGAACATGTAAAAAAAATAACACACAAGCGCAGCAGCAAGCACAGACTGGCTGAGGGAATGTAATTTTAGATGAACTTAAAGAGGAAATTAAAAAGAAAAAAACTGTCTCAGTTTTGTGTAGATATCTTTAGCCTTTTTACTCTTTTCTTCAGCCTTTTTTTTCCCTGTCTCTTTATTTCCCTCTGTCAGGTCCATGCCTCCCTCCTCTCTTCTCTTCCTCCGTCTCCTCTCTTTCTCTGTGTTCCCTTCCTTTAGTTAAGATATCTCATTAATAACCACTTCTCTTGCCTGCCTCCTGTTAGCCTCCAGTGTTAGCTTGCTGCTTGTACTCTCGCCCCGCCGCCTCTGTCTTTCCTCCCTTTCCTCTCCTCTGCTCTCTCCTCTGCTCTCTGCTCTGCCCAGGGTTCTTGTTTGATATTCAAGAGTGGTGCAGTGAGACTGCAATAACCTACATACAGATCTCTCTCTCTCTCTCTCTCTCTCTCTCGTTCTCTCTTTTATTCTCATTTTCTTTCTTTCCATCATGCTCTCTTTTTTCTCTTTTGTTTATTCCACAATACTTCCTTTTCTTTTAAACCAATCTTATTCTCTCTTCTATGCTCCAGTGTTTTTTTGAATACAACATACATATCATTAAAGGTGTATTGTATGTAAATTTACAAGGATGCTAATGAATATTGTTATCTTTTTTTTTTTTGTTTTTGCTTCATCTGTCTTAACAAACGTGTGTCAGTCGGGCACTTTTTCAAGCTTTGTTACTTTACAGGAAGACATGAGAGTGTTTTTGATGTCAAATCTCTGTTTGTTATCGGTAAATTCAAACTGCTGATGCGTCCTGCCTCCACCTTGCCTCGTTCCTCATTCTGCAGCATCCTGCTTTGTGTCCCTGTAGCTTTGCGTGTTCATGCGTGTATGTGTGTGCGTGTATTCAAGTATGTGACGCTGGAGGCGCAACTCCTGTATGCCCTGCTGACTTCTTGGTGAACTCCTCTCCTGCAGATTAAAATGAAGGCAACTAGAGGATGAGGCCAGATGAGAAGAACAAAGTGTATGTGTGCATGTGTGTGTGCGTGCACGTGTGTGTTTGTGTGGACGGATGTGTTTGTGCGCAGCCAGGATAAGGGTGGCTGTGTGTTTATTAGAAGGACGTGTATTAGCATAAATGCACGTGTTCGTGTCTATGGACACGCATGCACGTGTGTAGTTTGTGTGGGGCTCCTTGTGCATGGAAGTAGCATATGTTGGCAGTGGGTGGCAGTGCAGGAAAAGCAAGCTGGCTTGCTGGTGGGGAACCTAAGTCACAACATTGAGGGGAAAAATAAATCTTGTCCTTCTTATGCTGCATGTGGAAGTCGCTGATGTACATCTTTCTGTTCTACACAAAACTTGAGTTGCCTTGTCATTACAGCAAGGACATGCTTGTTTTTTTCCTCTGTTAGTCTCTTCTGTGCTAATCAGTTGATATGTAACATTCTTACAACTTAAAGGCAATTCATACAACTTGAAATTGTGAGATATATTTAAGTTTTATTGTATGGAACCCTTGTGTGCTTGTCAGCGCTACGAGTTTTAAAACTTAAATAAGTGAACAGTGATCGACGTTCAAGATCTCAGCACTGATTTGAGAGTCATAAATATTGGATAAATCTGTGAGATGGCTGCTAACACGCTATGCAATATAGGCTCCACTTGGTCAACTATGTGTATCCGTGTGTATTTGTGTGTTTGTGTGCATGTGCCAGCATGATTAACCCTGATTAATCCATTCTAAAAGCCCGTCAGAATTACTTGGGGCATGAGATGCCTATTCCCGTGCTCATTTTTGCCTGTTTTAAGTCCAGGAATTAATACACAAAATGCTTCTACAGATGTGGCAGATTTAAATATGCATGCTTAACTTTGCAACAAGATCCTCAAAGTTAGTCAAATTGGATGGTTAAAGGTTGAAAGCTCAGGGCAGTGTGCTTTTTCTGTAGCGCGTTGCAAAATATAAGTGAAAGCCGAATGATTACTTGGCATGAATCAACACATAGGGTCAGAACATGGGTTTAAATGCTGCGGCGCTAGCTCTCTGAGGGAGTTTTGTGTGTGTGTGTGTGTGTGTGTAAAAAGAAAAAGAGAGGGAGGGAGAAGGGCAGATGTTATATTGATGGCACGCCACGCTTCTCTTCTCTGTCCTGAATAATCATGATCCTGAGCTGATGGGAGGCTGCTTCAAAAAGATGAGAGTATGCGTGAACTGTGGATGAACTGGAACCTGCACATGAACCAAGACTGGTGGTAGCCCAGCCCAGCAGCCATCCCTGTTCACCAGCCGGGGAATTCCTAAACCGGATTGATGCTGATATCAACAAAAAAGGGGAGTTGGGGGGGAAATTTAGAGTACTTTAATACCTTCCTAGATGCATGCACATGTTATGAAATTGCTGGTTTGATGCTAATTAAATGAAAAAAGGATAATTTGCTTTTGTGTGCATTTGCCTGTTTTTATGTGTGAGATTTGGACGAGAGACAGTGAGAGAGAGAGACAGAGAGAGAGAGATTTGGTTAGACTGGGCTGGCAGGTGAGCAGACGTTTGCTCCAGGCTTCTATGCTACCTTTTGATACAACAGGCTTTGTGGAACAGACATGATTTTCCTCTTTTTTCCTCTCTCCGTCTCTCTCTCTCTCTCTGTCCCCCTCTCTCTCTCTCTCTCTCTCTCTCTAAAACTGTCACTGTCTGCATGTAATCTCTTTAGGGCTTTTATCATTTCCCTGCCTCAGATCTCCCCTTTCTTATGGTTGTATTTTTCTGAATATTATGAAACTTGAGCGACAGAGCCGAGGACAGATGTGTGAAGAGCAGGGGATGCTGTACCAGATCAGACAGATGGGTGGCAGTATATTGTCAGGCAAGAGTAGCACTCTCTCTCTCCCTCTCTCCTCTTTGCACTTTCCCTCCACCTCCCATCTATCTATCTATCTATCTATCTATCTATCTATCTATCTATCTATCTATCTATCTATCTATCTATCTATCTATCTATTTTTAGCATACACACAGTTATTGTTCTCTAAAAAAAGAAATTTTCATATTATCATATCAAGTCACAGATTAAACTGGATTTCTACCTTCATAGTCATCTTCTCCTCTCACTATAACACCTTTTTCATCATTCATCTTTTGTTACATCTTTACTCTCAATCTCCCTCCAGGCTATCTCTCCATTTCTGCAGACTCTTCCCTCATCTAGCCCTGCAGCTACTGCCTGCTTAAATGCTAAAATGCAGTGATGTTAGCACTTGTTAGCGGCTGTTCATTCCTCTGTGTCCGATATGGGGTCAATAAAAGAGCGGATGGATGAGAAATTGCAGCGCTGCATACCAGCTGTGACTCAGTACCATCAACTTAGAAATGATGTGAGCAGATAAATGCAGACACACATACACACACAACATCAGACACACACACACACACACACACAGTGTTTGCCCAGATCAAGGCTGTGGCTCTGAGGGACCAGAGGGAGATCAGGAACAGAGAGCCTATGGAAATAGACGGCTTTGTCATCGAAACACCCACCACTCTTCCCCAGAGACGGACTGCTGTGGTGGGGTCCTAAACTCACAGACTCTCTTCTTCTGCTTTTCCACACTCTTTTTCTCTAACCTGCATCTGACACACAAGCCTACACACACAGACACACACACACACACACAACGCTCTCTCTTCTTTTCCATTTACCTTTTATTATGTCCTTAAGCTAAGCTGCATTAATTCAGAAAGAGGTAGTGATTTTTGCACCTGTCTGCACTCTCCTTACATTGTCATCACTTACTTTTAGTCGGAATGAACTTTACGATTTGCAAATGAATCTTTCTTTCGTCCTATTTTTTAATTGATGGCATTTTTGACAAACACAATGTTGGACAGAAATGAACTTCTGCTCGCTTCTGTAAGCTAGTTGGTGTATACTGATAGTTATGAATTTTTTTCTTAGAAATAAAAAAAATATGTAATGAATTCTAGTAAAGTGGACTGGTTCATTTTTTGTTCTTACTTGTTTTCTGGTTTGTTCTGTTCCTTCTTTTTGTAACCTCGTCCTCCTCTTTACTTTTGCTAAGCAGCGAACTGTTGTGAGCACTCAGAATCCCCGTATTGTGAGTCTGCTGCAAAAGGAGGATTACTAACCAACTGTTTGCTGTGTCACTCTGAAAATTGTCTCGGATTCAATACTACTTAGACTAAATGTACTGAAGAGTTTACAATTGTAATTTTTTCCCCCCATAATACTGAATATGTATTGCTATTTGTATTATTTATTGATTTACCACCAAAACATTATGATTTTTTAAAGATACATCTGACTGGCTCATTGTATGTGTGGAAGTTAGAAAAAAGGACTATTTTTCTTGTACACTACATTACATAAGGCAGTAAAAGGAAAAAAAAAATCTGTTAAAAATTCTGCTGGTCTATCAACAGGTCAGGGTTCCCTTCCCAGGATATTCACCCATCCTGCAGCTGAATGAGCAACAAAAGCAGAAACCCGTCCTTTTTTCTTATTTACTCGTCTTTACACACTGTTTGCTTCACTCCTGCTGCCTCATTCTCTAAATGCAGCGGATTCGACAGTAGTTTTCATTCCCTGTCCATCCCATCTTTATTTCTTCCTTATTTTTTTCCTCGACGCTTCGGAGCAAAGCAATTGTGGGAAATGTTGAAGTCTCAGTGTGCGGTAGATGAAAATAACACAAAGTACAACGCAGAGTCACCACTATAACTGGACATGTGGAAACCGTCCTCTCTGTCTTTAAATCTTTCTCATGTTAGCAAACCCACCGTCGACCTGCATCATAAGCAGATTATGAGTATTTGTAAGTGTGTATGTTTTTTTTTGAAGGGGGGGTGGTGCGAGGGTGAATAGACCGTTCCTCCCCCCATCAAGTGGCTTTGCCTTGCCTGTCTGCCCCCCTACTGAGCTGGGGTTTGATTCTGGCAGTGGCAGCTCTGTCAGAGATCAAAATGGGCACTCCCCCTATTGCATTCTTGCCTTCTCTGGCTCTCAGAAGTACCTATGTGGGTGAGTGGAAAGGTCCTGTGCTTGCTCACATGCTGCTGATCGTAAGCACACACACACACAAACACACGCAGCAGCTTCCTACCTTCCACTGTGTTACGAAACAGAGATTAACATGTATTTTTGCACTCGATTCTGCAGGAGGAGGTGTTGCAGCTTGCTCACTTCCTGTTTGCATTTACGTTAAGTGCACTTTTTTTTTTTTTTCTTGAATAAAAGTTAAGTGTTGAGCCAGCGGCCCCGTGTCCTGTTTTTCCTCATCCCTCGCCTCCTGTTTTTTCATCCACCCATTCCCAGCCCGCACCTGAGAGAGTTGAGAGGCTGCCTTGCCCAAGTTGACCACATGTTTGCAGGGTCAGCCAGAGTATCTGGGTGAGAGCCAGCCTGCTGAGAGCCAGAGCCAGGGCAGGCCAGGGCTTGGTTTGACCAGCAACGAGTCCTGGAGTGTGGGCAGACTTGGATGGAGGTGGGGTCGGAGACTGCAGCTCTTGTATCCTGCAGATTAGAGCGATACACCATCTATACACACAGGATGGGCTTTTCAACATACCACACTACCCTGGCCATGACTGCCTGAACTGGGGAAGTGTGTGTTATGTGTGTGCTTCAAGTGTGTATATGCGTGCTTGTGTGTGTGTGTGTGTATGGGAAGACGTCAGAAAGAGGCGCTTTTTCTGATGGGTAATCACAGCATAAACTTTTCACCCCACTTCCACATGTGATCTGACTAAATCAGCATTCCACGGAAAAAACGCATGCGCCTTGCACCTGTGTTAATGTGTGTGTGTGTGTGTATGTGTGTGTGTGTGTGTGTAAAGCTTCTGTGTGTGTGTTTCTAAGCTAATAGCAATAAGAGCGGCGGACTGTGGATTACCTCTAGTTCAGACAATTATCTTTCCACCAGTCAATTCAAGGTCAGTTTTACAAACCCATTTACTTGCCAGCAAATATGCTTCAATCAGGTGTGTGTGAATGAAGGCGCTGTTTTAAACACATCAGTTTATTACATTTGTCACTGCTTTTCTTACTCCGCCATTTTTAAAAAAAATGTATGTGCGCTGTTCTGTTTTTGAAGTGTCTGTGTACTATGTATATCTTTTCTAAAGAATCGTAGTAGATTGCATCTCAGTATTTGTATGCCAACCGCTGCAGTCACATGGGCTCTTCACATATGTGTGTGTGTGTCTTCTTTGAGTTTGTTGCTCTGCCTAATAGCCCTGGCAAGTGAATGAGCCCTGATGTTTGGAGCTTATTTAATAGGCAGTGCGCGTGCATGTGTCTGCGCTTGTGTGTGCTCAGTCTTTAGCAGTGTGCCACGTCTCAAGCCCCTTATTCTTGGATAATTGTGCTGCAAGTCCTCAGCCTCCCCTTTAGCCTGAAAACCAAGCTCATTGCGGCCCCCAAAGAGCCCCCTGACAAGGTAGAGAAAAAAAATCCCAAGTTGTCCTTGTGCATAAAAGTAGATTCTACTCTCCAACACCTTTTCAAATTAATATTTGTGATGGGCGCCATTCTGCCAGCCCCAGTTTCTGTTCCCCGCCTTTGTTCCTGCGTTTGATGTAATGGAGGCAAGGACAAAGAGGAGAGCAGGCAGAGTGTGTGAAAATGGTAGTTAAGTGGGCTTAAGGGCTCCTTCAGTACCTTCTGAAAGGCCTGGACCCTGAATAGGACCCTCGCACTGCTAAGCTGTAGTGCAGTAAACAAGACAGGTCCAGCACAAAGGTGCGTCTCAAATGAGCACAGACACCCTCCTCCTCTTTCGCCTCACCCCGTCTCACCCCGACCTCCCACCCGAATCTGACATCTGGCCAATCCCAAGATCTGTCGGAGTCCTCACTCATGCCCCTCCCCTTTTATTTCCCCCTTCATTTTTTTTTTTTTTTGCTCTCCTTCATATCTTTTCTCTTGTTCTTCGGTGTTTCTCTGCGCTCTCCTCTGGTGTGTCTGTTTGTGTTTTGTTGTCCTGGTCCCGGCTGGACGCCTTGCTCCCCCTAGCCAGCCTCGTCCCCAGTGCTTGGGCGGTTCGGCTCTTTTGTTTAGTTAATTGCAATGAGTATAATGTACTAGTCTCTCGGAGGTCCACGAAAGACAATTAGACAATCCCAAGAATTTAATGAGACACCACCAGCCCCAATCCCCCATACTCTCCTTTGAGAAACACCCTGCTCTCCGCTGGCACCGAGTGTGATGTAGTGAGGAGGGGGTTGCGATGCAGGTCGCCCGTCTGTGTCTGTTTGTGTGTTTACCAGATTGTTGCTCTGCCCATCAGAGAAATCACAGCAGAGAAAAGACACAGAGAGATAAAACAGAAAGAGGAAAAAAAAAACAAACAAAGTAAAGTATTCTGTCTAGATTTTAATTCTGCATTTATATGGCCCATTTCCAGGCCTGGTGCACCATGGGATTCTCATCTGAAGAACTGCTCCTCACGGACAGGACAGACTTCCCGGGAATGTCCGTGTAATTATTAAGAGCGTTTATCCTGTTCACCCAGTGAGGGTATGGAGCACTTGACAGTGTCATCCCCAAAAGGAAGAGGGATGGCTGGGGGGCCTGGGTGATAGACGAAACCCTGGGTGGCCCTTAAGGACTTCTGCCTAGTCTTTTCTTTTGCTCTCTCTCTCTCTGTCTGTCTTTTTTCTGTCTCTATTATTTCTTCAATGGTGTTCCTCTTTTCTGTCTCTTCTTCTGTCATACATTCCATCTTCGGCTCTTTCTAAGACCTCTCTCTGGATCATGCCAAGATAAAGCTAGCCTTTAAAACAGAGGAAATATCCATAAGTGATTCATTACGTCTCTCTTCACCTCACATGGAGATTAATTATCACTCTGGCATCGTCAAGTGCCTATAATTCACAACCTTAAAACCTACACTTGTACCATGTCATGAAGGAAGGAGGTTTTTTTTTTGTATTTTCCTTTTGTTTTCTTCTTCTCTCCTCCATTTCTCTCATTCTTTCATTCCTGTGCCTTTTTCTCCCTGGCTAATCATGGTGTTACAACAAAAGACGGGGCTCCATTATTGCATGTGTGCGTCCCAGAAGAAAGGAAATGAGAACGGGACAGAGGGTGGCCGTGGCCTGACACCGCACTATTAATCTTCCAGTAAAGCCTTGTCAGGCAGAAACGGACACAAATGGATCACTCCCATTAACTGGGGGAGTGTAGGTAAGGGCTTTAACAAGCGTTTACCAGAGTCCATTTTCTCACTAATGAAGAGGGGGAATACGCAACCTCCCAGCCAAACCTGCCAGACCGCACTTAAAGGTCTGGATGGAGGAGAAAAGGAGGGAGAATGAAGAGCCCAAGGAGGAGAGAAGAAGACAGTGCATAAGCATGGATAAAAAGCTCTGCTCTCTGTGCTGACACGTTGTATCAGGCATGGTGAGAGTTTAGGGCTTCGGCCACCTTACTGTTCACCCTCCATCCCTAATGGCAGGGAAAGGCCTCTTCCATGGGACAGCAGTGTTCTCGCTTCCAAGACCTGTGAACTCCAGTGTGGAAAAGCTCAGCAGCTCTCAGCACGATGTGGGAAAAAATTAGCAAAATTACAGACCTCTCGCTCCTCTGAAAATCCTGTGCTTAACTATGATCTAACCCCTTCCTGCTCACATGACCACGTGTGAGCTACGATGTGAACCACCCACACTTGGTTGGAGTAGACTCACACACACACACACACACACACACAGACACAGTTTGTCCTGTGTTCTTTTTTTTTTTTTTTTTTTTCCAATTTTCGTAGTAGATATTCACGCACAGAAGCGCACAGTTGTCGCATTTTTGACACCCCAATCTTTTGGGAAAATAGACAGGGGGCCGCTGTGGTAGGTGTCATCTCATAAGGGGCTCGCATTTATGCGCTATGTTTTAAACATGTGTCTGTCATCTTCCTGTCTCCGGAGCTGTCATGTCTGTGGCCAGAGTTCTGTCCACACAGCTTTTAAACCTGCTGGTACTGTGGCAAGGTTCTCCGGGATTCTCCGCATCGCAACCACACTCCCAGAGGGGGGTGTGTGTACCCAGTGCAGTTAGCAGGGGAGACTTGAACGTTGAATTTCTAATGCGTGATGTCCCTTGTCCTTTGATGCGAGCTGGATGGGAAAAAGGATGCTGTTTGAAAAGCCACATGATAATAAGAGATGGGCTGGAAACATATCAAGGATCAAACTGTGGTGGTTTGTATAATCATTGGTGAATCTCCAGAATGAAAAACTTGCAAGTGCATAGTTAAATAATCACAGAATTTAAGTTGCATGTTTCAAGAATTCAGTTAGTATCTGCTCGCCCCCAGTCTGATGATCACATTTAAAATTTATTGAAAAAGACATCAGTTGTACAATTTTTGAAGCTGAAATCTTCACTTCTTTGGCAAAGTTAAAGTTATATAAAACATACAACAAAGAGAGTTCTGCAGCAACAAGTGCCTCTGTTCAAACTAATGTTTCTTTCTTTGGTCTCAGATTTATGACCAAATCATTGTAGCTTCTCCCAGTAGCGCTGATATACAAAAACACTGTTAGTTTATTATTGTTTTCTTTTTCTGAATACTTCAAGAGAGAAAAGTATTCTAGCACCCTCATCAGGATGGTTGTATTTAAACACTTTTAGCTTAGTGGCTACGGTGAAGATTTTGGCTATAAAAAGAGTGTGTGTAACATCTCGTTTTTAATAAATATGGGATTTTGGGACTCCAGGAGATTTAGGTTAGATCAGACGAGATGCATGGAGCCACTTTTAGGAGAACGCTGCAACAGTGTTTTGCTTTAAAGCTCCAGAGACAGACGGAGAAACTTTACGTGATGTTCTTTCAGAATGGGGTGATCAAATAATGACTGGATTTTAGTTTTTGGGTGAATTGTCCCTTTAAAACACCCTCCAGTTTTTTAATTTACTCTCAGTGACTCTCTCCCAAATGCTGTTCATGAATGCCGTGCACCTAGCAATTGTCTTTCTGCTTTCCTTCACCCCCAGCCATGACAGCCATGCATGAACCCCTCTGAATAGCTTAGTAGTGAATCAAATGGTTGATAAGGCAGTAATATCACTAGATGGATGCATTTTCCCTGTTGTTTTCCTCTGAGTCAAGCGCCCGTTAACAATGAGACCGGTTTCCAGACCACGGCTAGATCAGTGGAGCTAGCATCATTAAAGAGATAGCAGCACACGCTGACCCGAGTGATACCGGAGAGGGAAAAAGAGAGGAAGGAGAGGCGCGGCCCAGCCCGTTTGTCTGTTATCACTGGCTCTGTGTTCCACGGGCTCCCAGGGGAAACCACGAGACGAGAGGAAGACTTCACCTTCCTCCTCCCAGACAGGGGGGGGGGGGGGGGGGGGGGGGGGGGGGGGGGGGGGGGGGGGGGGGGGGGGGGGGGGGGGGGGGGGGG
>JAQMCX010000048.1:13543327-13560088 GCA_029814765.1 Acanthurus leucopareius | reverse complement strand
TGTTGATGGGAAGCTCTTTTCCAGCTCCCAGTCAGTAAATTACAGCTTCCCTCTAATCCGGCTCTGATCCCACCCACACACCCCCCCCCCCCCCCCCCCGCCTCTGCCCCGTCTTTTCCTTGCACTGCCGCTCCACAGCAGCCCTCCCCTCCCGCCCCCCACGCCCCAAACATTTTTAATTATATCTTCTCCCAAGTACTGCGGCTCAGTAACCAAGGAGCTGACATTGATGCATGTGCTGATAAATCCGCAAACACTGGAAACAAGATTAACAAAGATTTTGAGGAAAGGGTGACAGCTAATTTTGCGCAATGGTCGGCGCCTCATTCAAGAGTGATGTTTTTGATAGAGCGAGCCACGCCTGAGAATTCATGCTCCACGCAGGGGAGGAGGGGGGGCGGGCGAGAACACAGCACAAGGAGTTCCGCGACATTTGCACTTTTTAAATTGTTCTCTTTTTTTTTTCTAATCTTTTTTTCTCCCTCGGCCACTCCTGTCATCCGTCCCGGGCCTTCATCCACCTACTGAGCATTTCAAGTCTTTGTTTTTGATAAAATCTCTTTGATTATGCCTCTTAAACTTCACATAACATATCCTCACTCAGCATTAGATAATTCACATTACCTGATTGTCAACACATGACATAATTCATATTAAATAAGCCAAAATGACATAAAAAATAACCTATTATTTACCTAAAATGATAGTGCTAGTACGTTTTCTTTAATTTGATAAGTAAGACAACTTGCCCACCGATGGCCGAAGAGATAACTTGAGAATAGCTAACATGTTCATTCAGCTTCTTCATCCATCTGTGAGCATTTATCCTGGTGTATGTGTGTGTGTGTCTGTGTGTACATGTGCCAGTCTAATCAGTGGGATCTAATCAGCAGTGTGTATTGTGGAGTCTGTGACATGCCACTCCAGGCCCGTGGTCCTGTCTCTGAACTGGCTCTCAACCCACTGAGACACCGATACACACTCCTCTGAGAGAGATATCAGTCTGCCTCATCACACACACTCACACACACACACACACACACACACACACACACACACACACACACTAGGAGAGAGAACGAGATAACAATCATACTTTCACAGCTGATTCCCTATTTTCTCATCGAAGAAGCCACACCACCCTGCCTCCTTCTTTTCTCTTTCTCCTCTCTGCAGCCAATTTCAGGTCTATACAGTAGAAACATCTTGTAGATTTCCTTTGTTCTTATTTCATGCCTCTTTCTTTTTTTCTCTTCCCCTTTTTTCCCACCTCTTTATGTGATGTCTCCCTCCTCAGAATCGCCTCCCCTGTCTGTAGGCAGCTGACAGCTTCTTTCACTTTTCTTTGTCAATTTCTCCTTCTCCCTCTCTCTCTGTCTCTCTAGCTCTCTTTTTCATCTGCACCCCCCCCTCCTTTCCATCTGCTTTCGCTTTTGTTTGCCCGGCCCCTCTCCCATCCCAACTTGATAATGAGGAATGCGGTGTGACCCTGACCTCCATCGGCCCTGCAACCACCTCCGACCCCTCCAGGTGACCTCCGGTCCCTGTTTTGACAGCTTGATTAATTACAGAGTGTTATGATTTATGAGAAAAGCAGTATGTAAAAATAATAGACAACAGGTGGTCTTAAAAAAAAAAAGTAATAGATTTGAAAGAGCTTCTAGTGAGGATTGTGGCAGCGGTGAGGTTGAGGGGGTTGGTCTCCGTGTGTGAGAGAGAGCAGAGGAGAGAGGATGTGTTTTACAGGCGCTCTCTATGGTAAATTGCTTTCAACCGTTTTTGAAGGCTACATCGGGTTAATAGGAAAATGTCTATTGCTCCATGCATGGTTTCCTTAGTTGCCGCAGCGTGGATTTCTCCACTAGTATTTGGCCGTATGGCGAGAGGATGAAGGGGATTCCAACATACATGCGTAGCTCCATGTGTGTGCTCTGAAGCATAAAGTCAGCCATGTGGTAATGACACTATGGAAACTGTGCTGGAACACACAGACATACATGCATACGCACACACGGATACACCGTATTCTCTGTTATCTCTTTTTTAGTCAGAGCAGCCATAGTGTTTACCTTCCACACTTCAAACACAGCCTCTGATTGGCTGTGGCGACCTCCACTGACTCATGGACCTGTGATGCAGCTCCACTTAGACAAAGGTTAGACTCTTGGACTGTTCGAGTGTTGTGTGTGTGTGTGTGTGTGTGTGTGTGTGTTTGTAATTGTGGTTGTGTGTGTGTCCTACTTTGGCCTTCACTTTTATTGCCAATTGCACGATTGTAGCCTGTCACACAATACCACAGCCGATAGAAATGAATATTTTACACACATAAGATTGCAAATTTACTCACATGAAAGGTCACACTTAGCATGAAATATCGCACACACACACACACACATAGCAACAGTCGACAGCGACATCGACAGGACCACCAGTTCTCTCTTTGGCTCTCCCTCCTAGGTCACAATAACAGGGCAAGGGTGAAGGGATTCCTCTTTGACCTTTGAACCTTGGAGGTCTTAGTGGTCCTGTGATGTTCAGTAAGATTAATACCCTTGGCGCAACAGCACGGTCTCATTATTCACCAGCACAGTGTGGTTTACTGGTAGATGACACTCAGAGCAGCACACCTACGCATTTTTTTTTCAAAAACATTTGAGCAATAAAAACCTGAATTTGGAGCCAAAAAATACTGAACTTTCTGCATAAACTACTATGTCATTATTTGCAGAAATATGCATGCAGTGGAACATGCAACATTGCAACTACTAACTATTTGAATATAATCTGATAAATTGCAATTGAAAGTTATTTCTATTTTTACTGTGTTTTTTTTCTTTGTAATTTACCGTGCCATACACACTCTTTTACTTGTGTATTTTTTTTACCATGGTGAGGGGTGTGTGTGCCTTGGTCAGTGCATACATGTGTTCATGTGTCTATAATGTTTAGATGTGTCCTGCCATTGACCCCGGCTGGCTGAGTCTGTACATATGGCCATGTGTCTCGCACCCACCGTGTGTGTGTTCATGTGTGTTAACGCACTAACTACCTGTCCAGATGGTGAAGTAGAAACATCCATCGACGGCGCTCTTTAAGAATTCGCATGGTGGAATTTTCTCAACTTCAGCCGAGCTGAGAGGCACGCTCACTTTTTGGTCTCATTTAGTGTCATTGTTGGATATTTCACCATCATTGCAGAGGTCAGATTCCTTATTTTTGTCCAATCTTGTTCAGAAATGAGATTTTGAATAGCAGCCAAATGCATCTTTATAACCATAATCATTATAATCATCATCTTCATTTAGCACCGTATTCCTTCCCTCCCAGGCCCACTGAACTCAGGATTTGTCTGTCTTCCTTCCTTCCGTGCACAGTTATTGGTGGCCTTCAGGACAGGGTTGCTCCTGGGATGCCTTCACTCCTCCTGTCTTCCTTTTTTTTTGTGGCTTCTCTGCCTCCCCCTCTCCGTGCACCTCTCTCCCTGATTTATACATTAAATAGTTAGGCAGGAGGGCAGGGAGGCACCTATCATTCCATGATCTATATCTCTCTGTGCCCTCATTAAAAATACATGTGTATGCTTAGGGGAGACAATATAGAATATATAAATCAAAATGCTAACGGCGTCAGAATGAGGGTCCTGTATTTATTTCCCCATAGCTTTCCCTCTGTGCGCTGAGGACTCTTCCTGCTTACTGTCTTTCCTTTGCTGTGTATGTAGCAAGCACATGTTTGATAGTCTAATATTAAAATATAATGGAATTATAATTAATTTATAATAGAACTAATTTGACAGTTTGCCCCGGCAACACTGCAGGCTGAGAAATGGCATATTAAGTTTGTCTAATAGTTAAAAGATTTGAATATGAAAAGAAATACTTAAAACTTTCAGATGTTTGGGTGTAAGCTGAGGAGCTGATTTCACGTCTGTTGTTACATCTTAAATATCAGTGTTTGTGAGTTTATATTCACAGTTGCATCTTTACGGAAGACACGCTGCATGAAAAAAAAAAAGACAAATGACTTGTGTAACATTTACTTGCACAATCGATAGCTCTGACAATTTCCACCTGGACGGTGATTAATGCTACATCCACCCCCAATCTACCAGCCCCCACCCCCAGCCCCGCACCTCCCTCTGTGTATGTCGTGCTGCGAGCAGATGAAGCAGGCCGCCGAACTCTGTGTGTGTGTGTGTGTGTGTGTGTGTGTGTGTGTGTGTGTGTGTGTGTGTGTGTGTCAGTGTACGAGCGTGCACTTGTGTGTTTATGTGTCAGCGTCTGTCCAGACACTCGGCTGCTTGGTCAAGCGTTGAGCACGGACAGCGGCCGAACAAAGTCACACATTCACAGACGTCGGGGATGGTAGATAATTAACACACAAAGTGGCTTTGGCATTGCACAGAGCGAGTTACTCAACAGTGTCTGCAGGAGTGCCTTTATGTCTACCCTTTCACAAAGGTGCTGAAAATAGACAGATCGGGAGGAGCAAGACAGGAAGAGAGAAATAGAAAGTGAAACAGAGAGAAAGAAATGTAAATGCGAGCATGAAAAGAAGCTGAGGCATCAGGGATCAGAAGCTGTGCTATTCTCTTCACTTCCTCCACCCCACTGCTCCACTTTGAACTCATTTATAAATATTCAGCTCCACATATAAACAATATCCAAATGAGCCCAGACATCCATGCCAAGGTTAAAAACGCTGCTGCTTATTACAGACACAGCTACTTGACTAGCTCAAAAGGTTAGCCTCTTATTCTGACCTAAACTATTTGTGCTCATTAAGATCAAGAATCATTACCACAGAGTCTTATTTACTTTGACCAAATTAGTGTACGACTACATTAGCGGAAGCAAACACGGAGTACAGTCTTTGAACTTGAAGTGAAAAGTCGAATTTAGAGAAACTTAATTAAATGTGTACTCTTTATTAGAGGAGAAACCCAGGCAGTGGGCGATTTGTTTAAAATTAACTCAGAGGGCAGATGGGGAGATAAAGCTCCGGTTTGTCTTACTTTTCCTATGCAAACATTTGTGTTGGCTGTTCAATTGATTGCTTAAACATACAGGGATGCAGGGTTAAGCAGGGGATCAAAAAGAAGCAAGTTAAGCACATGTACCTCATATGTATGTATGTATTGCAATTTATTCCTCTTCATTTTCATAAACCACTGTTGTAATATCGCCCCGTAATCTTGTTACATTTCTTTATTAACGTTTACATTTAGTTCTCTCTCTCTTTTTTTTTTTAAGAAACTGTAACGTAATATTATTATTAGTATGTTATTCCTCCACGTTGCCCCCCTGGGTATCGCTACTTATCAAGAGGATGATTGATTTTTGTGCTGACAGGCTGATGACAATCCCGTCTCTTCCCCTCTCACATCACCCCTAAGATCCTCGTCTTTTCATAGCCCCAGTGGTACAGTAAGTACTCTCCCACCCTTCTGCTCTCAGAGAAGCATAGCTGTGTGTTTGGTGGGTATGGGGGGTCTCAGACTGGTGCTGTGTTAAAATGAAAAAGGGGGCACCGTGACTTAATCTGACATTACTGTGCGATCTGTGTGGTATCTCAGCCTCAGGGAGAGGGGGAGTGGGAAAATAGAGGGAGAGAGAGTGAGTGAGAGAAAAGATGGGGATCGGATGGATAAAGGGGCCCTGTATGCAAAAAAAAAAAAAAAGCTCACGTAGAGACGGAGACAGACAAGGTCGCGCAGAGCAGGGTGGCCCTGACAGAGAGGGAGAGCGAGAGTGCACTTGTTATTACAGTATTTCCCTCCCTTCTCAGCTGCTTCTTACCTCTTCATTGAGGAACACTTTGTTTTTCTGTTTTCCTTCGTCCTTCCAGGTTTTTTTTGACGTCGCTCGCAAGCAACTGAAAATGCAAATAAATTGTGATGCTCTCGCTTATTTCCCAACTTAGCTTTTCTTCTCGGTCAGCCATTGTGCCTCGGTCGGATCTCAAACCCGACTGTAGCCTGCAGACATCCCTCCCCTCCTCCTCCTCTTATTGGGTATGCCATGCTGGGTGACCCTTTTCCCCTTGTCAGTCAAGCCTGAGTAGCGAATCGGGAGCTGCGAATTGCTGAAACAAGGAAGTGGAGCAAAGGCTGTCTTAGAAAAGGGAGCGCCGTTTGCCCCGTTTCTAACAGCCCCCTGTCAGAAAAACTAATAAAGTAAGCTGATCCAATTTCAGTGGACTCCTACAGACTGCATGCTAATTCTTGAAATGCATGCGCACGGGTACATAAATGCACTTAAATACAAGTAAGATGTGAAGGAGGGCATTTACATGCTCCTGATCCGCAAACAGCCACACATAAAACCTCAAATTCACGCAACCATACAGTTCACTTTCCTCACCGCATGCACCCGTGACCGCTATCAGCCATGCTTTGTACCTGTCAAGTGCTGTCCTTTTCCCTGTGGCCAAAGCCCTGCTCACTACATGAGAGCTCTCACATCAAAGCTTCGCTGAGCTCCACACGCACAGATGAAACACCCTCTCACTCCGGCCGCCTCACTCCCCGCTCCCGCACATTAGAAACATTTCATTTCATTTCAACGCCACTGGAAAAATAGAGGTGCTGCTGTCTTAAAGGGACATCTTATTTACTCTCCCTCACACTTGTGTACTCACTCACACGGGGACACACAGACACCCGCACGCTATCTACTTTCTTTTCAAATGATGCGACTGGAAGGGAAAATAATGATCTGTTACCATCATAGTTCTAGTGGACAGGCGGCTTCTAATTTGACTGTAAAGAGGACGGATCACTGTCATCAAAGTGTGTCGACAGTATTGTTAAGACAGCACAGAGCGGCTCCAGTTCTTTAATAATAAACCACAAATGATGCTCCATATCATGATTTTTAAATTACAAAAAATATATCATATACATACATCATATATATATTATTTTTTATTAAATATTTTCTCTAATAAAGAGCGTTTGATTTTTTAAAGGGCTTCACATTGCTGTTTGCGGGCTGATCGGGCGATGGCGGAGGAAGGGTTTCATCAAGATGATGAGACAAGCCCTGGTTTCCGTAGCAGCGGCAGCCTTTGTTGTGCTATCTGGTGCGGGACAGGCCGACAAAGGAGCGCTAAGGAGCGTCCGGAGCGGGGTGATGGGGGGTCGGGGTGCCCCCCCTTAGAGGGGTCGGGGCGACCCTCTTGACCGCTGGCCCCGGGGCAGGGACTCAGTGTGGTGGTGGCACAGGGGCACCCACAGGGCATGGGAAGAGACTTAGCCTGCACACTGCAGCAGAAAGACAAGACTGACCCAACGCTAGAGGACCGTGTGTGTGTGTGTGTGTCTCAATTGAGGCGGTGTGTGTGTGCATAGGACAAAGGCAAAGTGACCCAATGTTAGCAAAGTGTGAGAGAGAGATTTAGTGGTATAAAAAGCGGGGTGACCCAAGGTTTGCAATGTGCATTTGTGTAAGATTCACACTTTGACAGCACATCACAACACAAAGATCAGATTTAGCAGGTGTATCCCAAGTGTGTTTGTGTGTGTGTGCGTGTGTATACGTGGGAGAGACTTAACAGTTAGATAGAAACACAAAGACTGAATGACCCAACTCTAGACGGGTGTATGGGGAGATGTATGGAGAGATTCAGCTGTCACAGACCAATGCAAAGACCAGAATGATTAACATCAGCTCTGTGGGAGAAATTAGTTCTGTGGGATTTTGGGAAAAGCATCAACATTGTGCAGTATAATTTCAATATCATGCTTTTTAGGTCTGGTATGTACAATTCCATCACAGCAACAATCTATCATCCTTAATATTTATTTTTTTTACAACAGAAAAGAAAAGCTTTATTCAGCTTAAGCTAAATTATTTTACAAAATATGTTGAAAAAAAAAATCCCAGTTACTCTGCTGGGCCGATCCACCAGCATCAGACTCATTGTTGTACACTGAGTTGATGGAGAGAAGAATAAGGGGAGGAAGTGTCTGGACAGAGAGAGCACTGTTGTCCTGACACCAACGCAGACCTCTCAGTGTTCAAATAAATGATGGTTTCCGACATGGAGGTGAACTCGGCGGCCCTGCTCCTCCAGACTAAGTACGCCGACAACACTGGTCGCCTTTACAGCAATGTCCTTCTGGGTGACTGGACAGCTGAAAGGGTTAGCACTGTTAGCTCGGTAAGGTGTGTTAGCCTCTCCAAAGAAAAGGCCATAGGCTACAGGCCACTCAGGGTTAGCATGAGTATGCTAAAGGCTAGGGACCGGGCCACATGAGGTTACCAAAAATATGCTTAAGGCCAGGAAGGTTTATTGACCAGGACGGGTCGGGGTGAGAGCACTGAAGACTGAACATGGTCGTAGGCCACTCGGGGTTAGCGTCAGAACACGTGGACCAGTGTTGCTAAACTATTAACTTTTGGCCTCGTGAACCAGGATTAGGGGAAAGGAGAAATGCACACAAAGTGATGTGATAGTGCTCAAGTGCAAAAGGCTTTTCCTGTTTGTTTTTTTCCCCTTTCATTCTCTCCTCCTGTCTGTGAGAAATTTGCTGTCAGCGCATTATCTTTTTAATCTTTTTCATTGCTCATTTTTTTTCATATAAACATGTTTTTTATCAGTATTAAACTCAATTTTGTGCTGATATTTAATGTTGTCTTATTTTTATGATGTTGCTGCCACAGGCTGGATTGGTCTAGTCAGTTATTTTATCAGGCTGCCACCAGTGGGCAGTGGCACAAAGCTGGTGTGGATCTGGATAGACTACATCCCTCTGTCTTTCCTTCCTTCTTCATCTTTGCCTTATTATTTTATTGCCCATCAATATCCCTCCTTTCTTATTCTCACTCTTTTTCTTCCGCCTGTCTCTCTCTGTCTCTTCTGCTCCCTTCTTCTCTCTTCTCCTGCTCCTGTTTGTTTTACATCAGCTGTCCGAACGAGCACTTGTGTGTCTGAACTTCTGTATTTGTGTGCAAATGTGTCTGTGCTGTCTGAGGGCTGAATTAAGCCACCTTAATAAAATCACATCCATAATCTCTTTAGCTTTACTTTTCTGCTTTGCATACACATGCATACGCACACACACACTTTGTCTAATAAAAAAGTTTGGACTACCTATAATTTGCATACAAACTATAACATTGGCAGTTTTTTAAGTCATAAATCACTTGCCACATTACCATTAGACTCGCTGTGCCTCGGAGTAAAAAGCAAAACTTCATCCCATCACGATGCAGATGCAGCAGACATTTCTTCAAAGCCCAAATTAAAATTTCAAATTGCTTTTTTTGTTTTTTTTAGTGACATTTTGAAGCCGATGTAGTTGTAAAATAATTTTAACAATACTAATAAAGTCCAATTCAAGTAATTAACTTAATGTGTTTTCTCAAGTTAATTAACTTCTTATTAATAAGTTTTACATTACAAATATTTCCAGCCAGGAGAGGAGAGCCTTGTCTGAATTTCTAAAGGAGTGAGAATCAGACTAATTTTATAATATGAATAAGTGAGAAAGTGTCATTTTGCCGTTGTCAACACACGGCAGGTGCTAAGGGAAGGGGTGTGTGGCAGGTTTGATGTTGATGGGCACAGGAGGAACACACACTCATGCTGTGTAAACGGAAGACAAGCACATTGTGTTAACACTTATTAAGGAAGAGGAGATGTGCTGCCTTGAGAACATTGTGTGTGTGTGTGTGTCTGTGTGTGTGTGTGTGTGATGGCGACTTGCAGAGGAAGCTGAACGACGCAGCCTCTCTTAACTCCATCTCACATCTCTTAAAGGTCTTTTTGTCGGCTCTGACGTCTTTGGTTACTCCTTAGTTCATGTCGTTTTTGTGTGTTTGCTTGTGTGTGTGTGTGTGTGTGTGTGTGTATGTGTGTGTGCACAGGCGTACACCCATAAGTTTGAGTCTTGGGGTGTGTATATGAATTCACAATGGGGGTTGTGTGCAAAAAAGCACAACCAAAGTGAAACAGGAATTCATCCATTTCCTGCTTCAGTTTCAGAGTGCTTGGGACAATAAACACAGTTAATTAAAACGGCTTGCAAGTTGAAGAAGTCACCAAAGGCTACGAGAAAACTTCCTTTTCTGCACAATACATTTCCCCCCCTGTCATGTCTTCTTATTACAACCATTCCTCTGCCACTTCTTTCATTTTAATTATTTTAATTTCTGCATTTTTTAAATACAGCACTGATTAATATTAATAATACTTCAAATGTCATTCATATCTAAAGATTTTCTCAGCTTTAAAATAGATATAATTTATCTAAAGCGTCGTCCGTGGAAGTTTTAAATCACATACACACAAACACATGCACATACACAGATATACGTATGCAGTTGCGGCTAACTCTTTTGTTGAGTGATGGTGGGATCGATTGGGTTTGATATTAAGTGACACATGGCCTTTAGAGTCACTAAATGCTACTCACCGACTGAAACCACCGGCGCTGAATTCCAATCCCCCAGTTACTCCTCAGGCTTGTCCCTGCACTAACACTCTCTCCTCTGTCTCTTTTCTGCCATTTCCTTCAGTCTGGATTTGCATCTTCCCCAAGTCATCTCCCAATCTGTGTCTTCAAAGTGTCATTTTGCTGTTATTTGCTCATAGATTTGCACTACCGAGATTTTTCTTACACACCATGAGCTTGAGCAAAACCATGACTGAGCAGGAAAGTTTCTTTACTTCAGTGTATCAGAAATTATCATGTGGGATTGTTTTAACTTTCCCAAGTAGGTTTTACAAAGTAAGAATGATCAGCCTCTTAAATAAAAAATAGAACAAACAAATACTAAAAAAAACAACTGTTTACGTTAAATCTTAGGTTTAATAAGGTTAAAACTGATATTTTAAAAGAAAAAGGACAAATTAAAAGGAGAAAAATACACAATCCCTCTGTTTGTTCAATTAAAAAAAACAAAAATTTCTCTTTAATTTTTACATTTTTGTCTAGGATTTAACCGAAGATACATTTCTTTTATGATATACTGTATTTATAGAATCCTCCTCTCTATAGACTTTTTGTTGCTCTTTTTTGTACCTTTTCTCTTCTCAGCATGTTAAATTTTCACATTTTATTTTAGATTATAAAGCACTTTGCTATAAAACTGTCTATGCAAATACAGATTTGTTTAAAGTACATGGATAAAGTAACATAGAAAAAAATTAATGAATGTAAAAATGATCTTAAATGCTAAAATCTCATAACAAACAGTATCTGATTTAGGAGAAGATGATGCTACAGCTCTCTTTTTTTAATCTGTTTTAGGAGGGTTACGGTGTGATGGTGCTCAACCCCAATGAAAACTACCTGGAGGTGGAGAAGCCAGCCAGGTCCTCCCCTCTGCCCTCTCCCACTGAACCATCGGACGAACCGGCTGAAAAGAGGGAGCGCAAAGACGATAAAGAGGGCAAAAAGAAGAGGGAGTTTTATGAGAAGTACCGCAACCCACAGAAGGAGACGGAGACAGAACGGATCCCTATACGGGTAAGCTGGATGGATGGACGGGTGGAGAGTGAGGAGAGACTGAAAAGGAAGGCAGGAAGGAAGTGTTCGGCGAGCTGGGTGGAGGGACAGAAGGATAGATGTTCATCAAAAGCACATATGATGGGGGGAGGTGAACAGTGACAGTTTGGGGTCGTGGGAGGAGGTTGGAGAAGAGACCCTAGGTGAGAAAAGGGGAGGGAGGAATCCGGGCAAGTTTGGAAGAGACAAAAGAGGCAAGAAGGTGCTTAGGTGGGGGGGGGGGAAGGTGGGAGGCGGCGAGCTGAGGAAGCAAGGGAAGGAAATGTTAGGTAACAAGGGATGAAGGGAGGATGGGAGGCAGAGGGAGAAAGAGAGGCTCTTGTGTGGTCAGCCTGTGTGTGAAGAGGTTGGCCGTGCTCCAGTCGCCTCTCAGTGAGCAAGTGTTAACCACATGGCTACCTCCCTCTCTCCCTCTTCCTCTCCCTCTTTCCCTCTCACTCTTTTCTCTCTCTCAGATTGCGAGCTGGTCAGTGCCGCTCTGGCCCTTCACTCTTGTTGACCGCTGGGATTATTATCTCCCTAACACACACTCTGCAAACACACGGAAACATTCTTATCATGCTACACTGACCATACACCCCCTAATCACACACACACACACACATATATATACATGTACGCATACACACACACACACATGCACAAATGCACATACAGTGTGCTGGGGGTTCCTAGCTCTCCCAGTTTACCTCGTGGTCAAACAAAAGCAGTGACCCTTTGCATTAATCTAATTTTATTGCCACATTAAACATGGCCAACGTGATAAGAAATTGTCTCAATACGATGTTGTCCTCTTTGAATTTCAATTTTGTTTCATTTTTCCAACAAAATTCAAAATGTGCCAATTCAGTCGGCCCAGTCTTCTTTTTTTTTTCTCTCTTAAAAGTTGTGGTTCAGTAAGGTTTTAAAGATTAAGGGCACATCAAACCAGACCAGAGCGTCCCCATCGATTAGCTGCATCGTACTTTGGTTGATGTCAGCAGCGTCACGCCGATGCATGTACGTTTGTGTGTGTGGGTAGGTGTTTTTGCATGTGTGTGTGTGTGAAATACGTCAGTCTCTGCTGTCTGACAAGAGTTAGGGCTGCTGTGGGACTAGCGGGCGGTGTGTGAGCTGTCATCGCAGGCTCTTTTTTTTTTTTTTTCTCACCCCCCCTGGCAGTACCTTTACACACACTCTAATAAGGGATAATTAGCCGCAGCTCTATCTTACTCTATCACACTTCTTTACATGTGTGCTGCTTTTCCCGTCATACAGCGGATGAACTTACTTACAGTATCTGACATGAAGGTCTTACGGTAAATAATTTATCACGTCGTTCGCAGTGATGCAGTCAAACTATCTTGCTTCCTTTTAGACTACATTAATTTTAAGCTGTTCCAGATTAATATTCAAAATCCAATGCATATGACGTTTACTAAAGTATATCATATCCCAGTTCTGTGCAAAGGTATTTACATGTCTTAATCTACATTTTGCTCGATGTACATAGATAGAAGTGTCTTTAATAACTTTTTTTATTTACAAGGTGTAACTTGATTCATTCTTATTTTATATAATGATCTCTCTTTCCTTAGTTTCTTGTTTTCTGCTTAAACATGGTATGTATATCTTCTTTCAGTCATGTCCTTTTGCCTGAAATCTGTAATACTCAGTAACATCAGCAGTGCGAGATTGTTAACACAGTCCCAACCAAAAATTCCCTATGCTACAAGGAAGCATGCAATTTTATTCACATCTTGATATTGGGCTCGACTTTCTTTCCCCATGCCTGCATAATGCATGTTGGACAGGGTCAGATGCACTGAGACAAGGGCGGTATGCAGCAGTGGTGAGTCTTTTTGAGACTGCAGTGTCTCGGAAACTCTGTGCAGTTTAACTGCCTTGGCTTTTCACAACTCCATGAGATGAAAGTCAGGACAGACAACATAATGAGTAAGTGAAGAAAATACCCCAGCAGCCCACAGCAATGTCAGCTCACTTCTCTGTTTAATATAGTTTAAGGTAGCACACTGATAATTGATTTAGCAGTCCGTAGCAGTGCAGCATTCAGTGTTGTGGCATTTTAGAGTGGAGAGATGGATCAAAAACCAATGTTCTCTGTCTGTGTTTTCAGACCAGCAGGCTAATACAAAATTATCCTCATTAACCAGAAAAGTAGGGGTCATGTAGAAGGTTTAGATTTTCCAGGCAAATACACTTGTCCTGAGATGCAGGGATTGCAAGACTCAGGATAAAGATTAATGAGTGAGCAGGTTGGCTATGTGTTAGTGCCCCTTGAATTTTGACCTTTGACCAAGAAGTCAGCAGGATGTTAGTGTGTGTGACCTCGCCGCCATCGTTCACGCCTCCTCCCGCACCGCCTTTCTCCCCACCGCTCTGCCTCTGTCCACCCCAGAGTAAGCTGTCACACACATGCGCACACAAACACACACACGCACAGCGCAGCAACACACACACGCTGATATGCAAAGGCACACACATACCAGCAGACAAAAGAGTAAAAGAGGTGGAAAAAGAACTAAGGTGTGTGTGTGTGTGTGTCTTTCTCCTTCACCTCTGTTAGTCTGGGTGGGTGGTGGATCAAATCCAACCTCTTTAGCAGGGCTGTTTTCATCTTTTTTTTTTTTTTTTTTTACAGCACCCACCCAGGACACGTGCACTCACACGCACACACCAACCTTTTTTATTCACTACACCTCGCACTCCAGCTCCCGCTGAGCTGCCAGACCACCTGCACACAGCCATTCAGAAAGACACACACACACACACACACACACACACACACACACACACACACACACACACACTCAAATATATACTTCCTCTCCTAATGTAATGTAATGAAATTCAACATCACACACACAAAAAAAACATAAGCTTGCTCTGCATTTATAACCGAGATTCATACAATTACCTTATACATTTTCCTTTTTTAACTGCATCAACTCAAAAAGACTTAAACTCACACACTCATACACACACACACACACACACACACACACACACATATACACACACCAGCCCCCTGATAGAGTTGAGTTGATTAATACGCTTCCTTACACACATTAATAAGCTCTTAACTGCTTTTAGGAATCCTACTTTTTAGCCTTAGGTTCATAGTGTGCAACCTCTCAACCTTATCTAATCCCTCTCCTCTCCGCTCCTCCACATCACACATCGCTGGGCCATGTTTAGGGGGATGCCGGTGGAGGAGGGCGAGAGAAAGACGGGACAGAGGGAGGGATGGAAGGATAGAAAGTCTGATTGGAGGGGATGCTGATGAGGATAGTGGGGGGTGGTGGTGTGTGTGTGTATGTGTGTGTGTGTGTGTGTGTTTGGAGGGGGGGGCACTCTCTTAGCACTTTGCCATATAGAAGTTTGGGAGTTCACTTTACTTTGAATTTTAGCAGTAATCCAGTTAGCTATTTTCTGTCAGCCAAGCGGAGGAATGGCAGGAACAAAAGGCACATTCATGGGCTTAAGAAGCTTCCAAAGAGTTCACCCAAGGCTGGCTGGCTGGGATTAGGCCAGCAGGCCCTGGAAAGAAGAAGAAGAAGGGGAAAAAAAAGAGCAAAGGGGACAAAAAACAGAGCTTCGCCGTTCTTTAAGCACCACTTATTTTTATAAATGACTGGAATACTTTTCTCTCTTCTTTTTTAGTTTTAAACGCTTTTCCTTTCAGCATCTCACGTTGTACATATCTTATATGCTCAGAGAGAGAGATAGTCAGAGGGGGCCTCTCTTTCGGTAGCATTTTGAAGTAGCAGATTGAACTATTTCTTATGTTCTTTTTCTCCTCACTATATTCAGCTTCAGTGCAACTTCAAGAATTAGAGATCTGTATGATTGACACCTGTGGACGTCAAATGCTTTCACTATGGCATCTCTGCTTTTCTCTACTCGCATTAATCCGGCACAGTCATACAACAATAGAGGAAAAATATCAGGGCTGTTTATTTCCACTAAAGGCATTGTTTAGTTTTCTTGTATTAAGCCATTTTTGTTTTTTTTTTTGTTTTGTATATCAAACCTTTAGTTCCTCTCTCTTCAGTGCTGATGCAGGGCTCTTCAAAGCGTTTTGGTCTCTGATTTCTCTTTGACCGACGTTACGCAGACAGGGGGTCTTGTACTTTCATATTACTGATCTGTCTGTTGTGGCTTGTACAGTGTGTGTGTGTCTCCTAAAGGAAGGAGCATCTATTATTTAGGTCCTGCTTCTCCAAGAGCTATTATTCCCAGCTGCAGCTGTCCACAGGGGCCGGCTGAGATCTCTGTCCTTGTAAGTGTTTAGCAGATGATGTCCCATGTTCACACTGTACTACAAAACGTCCGGAGGATTCGGTACCATACATGTACACACACCTACACACACGTACACGCACACGGAAACTTGATTATGAACATTTAGACATGAACACACGAGCTGACACACTGGTAATAGCATTCGACATGGTGCTACAGTGTTTCTCTATGGGACTGGGTTTTTTGCTCTTTGTCACCTTCACCCCTTTGCCCCAATCTGTGGCCCACAAGCAATTATACAGACAGGGTTTATTTGACCTTTGACTCGTGGCCGTGCAAAGAAGTAAGGCTCAGCATATCCAAGGACAGGTAGGGACTTGATTAACCTCTGAACTCGGTCAGAGGAGAGGTCAATGAACGGGGCTACAGGGCAGCTCACCTGCTTGCTGCAGAGAGCAAATTGGCTAGATGCCATCTTTGTATTTTGGTGTGTGTTTCTTTGTCAGTGTAATAGAGAAAGAAGCTTTGACCCTTGCGCATGTGTATCTGTGTTTATGAGCTAAGTTTGCGTGTATCGTACAAGCTAACTGTGGTCCGTGGCGCTGTTTTAAACTTCAGCTTTATCCTCTCGTGTTTGAATTTAGAGTCAAGGTGTAAAAAAAAAAAGTTTTAAAGGGGAGTGAGTCTTTCAGATTTTGTGCTTGTTAGTGTTAGTGTGTGCGAGTATTTCTGGATATGTGTTTTGTGGAGTACATCACATCTGTGTGTGTACACATACCTGCGTGTTTGTGTGTTTGCTCAAGGCAGAACCAGTGTAGCTGGTCTCAGATCCCTGCTCCCAATCTTCTAGTCAGGTCAACCATCAAACACATCCATCCTGGCCTCCCTCTCCCCTCCCATCCCCCGGACCCGGGGGGGGGGGGGGGGGGGGGCGGGGGGGGGGGGGGGGGGGGGGGCGGGGGGGGGGGGCGGGGGGGGGGGGGGGCGGGGGGGGGGGGGGG
>JAQMCX010000048.1:13445009-13543317 GCA_029814765.1 Acanthurus leucopareius | reverse complement strand
TGGTAAACCAAAAAAAAAAACAAACCGCCCCCCCCACACCCCCCCCTTCCCCCTCAAACCCCCCCCCCCCCCCCCCCCCCCCGTCTCCCCTCTCTGCACACAGCCCTGTTGTGGATACAAGCTTGCTCGAATAAAGACATACACAGGCACACTCGCACATACACACAAATGCAGCACCTCAGGGTCATCCTGGAACAAACACAGCCTTGTCTGCCTGCCCGCTCTCCTTTGCCTTATGTCAATTAATGGCTCGCAGTAATTTCACCTGACAATCCGGGCGGCAATGCGAGGCTAGCCGAGATGTCACAGCGATGACCTTTCTGGCCCGCAGCCGCTCTTTTCTAATAAAGAATCTCACAAACCCACAGCAACTTCCTTTGTACTTTGTTAATGAGTTATTGATTTGAAACAATGCCCTGGCAAATATTGTCAGAGCAGACTGACCCCACCAAGGTCATGCTATTTTATTGTATACAGTCTGAGCACGCTAATCTGCACGTGGGATGACATCCACGCTATAGTTTTTTCTCTTTCCCTGGCTCCAGTTCGCTCTCCTTCTCTCTAACACTCAGTTTCTCTCCTTATACGGCATATCCCCTCATTGCAAAGTCAAATAACACACCTAAACATACATTTAGATCTCTTACTCTCTCACACATACACACACACACACACACACACTTTCTCTCACACACACACACACACACACACACACACACACACACACACACAGCTTCCCCCCTCTTGTTAGTCTTGCACACGTTTTTCACCTCGTTCTCCCTTTTCTCTGTCTTTTTCTCACATCATTATATTCCCAACTCTCCATAGGTACTATACCTGCTAATTACCCACAATGCCACAGTCATTATTTTCCCATCTCTGCCGCTAATTTGCTCCATACCTTCCTCTCTCCCCCGCTCTAGCAGACCCATCAGCTCCCAGACAGCTTCTAGCTAACTTCAGCTCTCTGTCTGCCTTAAAAGAGAGTAAAGAAAGAAACAAAGACGTTACGGGGAGAAAAAAGGAAAAAGGAATTGCAAAGGAGTGCGCGTCCCAAACATTGATTAGATGCAATTGCAAACAGGTGTCTTTGAGGTCTGCTTTTTAATTGTGTGCACGGAGACATGTACGCAATCACAGACACACACACACACAAACACAAGCCTGAAGTTCACACACACACACACACACACAAACACGAGGCTAACTTACTTAAATAATCTCTTTGCTGAAACTAAACATGTAATTATGTACATTGCTTATTTAATATTAAATCATTAGAGCAAATGAAACCAACCCTGTTCTGTGCTGATCAGGACAAATTAAAGAGTATAATGACTCGAGCTGCAGGTGGGTTTACCCAGTGTGTGGCCTGAGAGCAGGACGGTACTGAGGTTGAGAGAGAGTCATCAGCCAGTTGCTGTTGTGAGTTGTTTGTTTCCACTTCTTCCTTTGCAGGAAAAAAAAAAACTCTTGGATAATATAGTTGTTTTAATACTTTTAGTTTTACTGCAGCTCCCACTTTAATATCTTTTAATACTTGCTGACGTTTTTGTAAGATTGAAACCAGCACTGCCCAAGCAAAACAGTCCAAACCCAATAAAGTTGTTTAGGGATCCCGTGACACTGTCCTGACACTTCTGGCTCCCTCTGAAAAAAGTTTCATGGCTCTTATCCACCGGATTCCTTCCGGTCCACACTGCTCAACATCTCCTGACTTAAAATTCCAGCTTCCTCAGAAGTTTTCTGAAGTCCTGTGTGTTTTGGATGACTGAGGAGGAGGAGCAGAAGGGAGGAGCAGGGAGGTCTGAAGTGGTTGTTTGTCAGAGTGTGTTGATGTTGCTAGATTCATTGTTTCCTGTGTTGGTCAGACACTGAGTTTGTGTTGGCGTTAGGGCTGTTATTCTGGCTGCAGCGCTCTCCTTTCCTCTGCTCTCCTCTCCCTGTTTCTCATTACAATGAATAAACACAGGGCAAGTATTGCACCGGACAACTTTTGTGTGTGTGCAAGGGTGCATGGAACTATGCGTGGCTGTTGAGCGCAGTGTGAGTTGTTATTGTGTAAGTAATGGAAAGAGCTAAATCGAGCAAATTCTTAAGATGGGAATTGGAAGGCAAACACATCCAACAAAGAAGTAACAGTTGGAACCACTTACGGACTAAAAGTAGGGTAGATAGTCATGCACAGTGTTGTGTGGCAGGTTGTCCAGCAGCTTTAATGGTGACGTAAGCTGTAACACATAATCAGAGCTCTGTTGATCGGGTAGCAGGAACTTGGCTGAAACCTCATCTTGGTTAGTTGACTCATAGTCGAACTCCTCCCTTAGACGGCTCTCTCTCTCTGTCTGCTAAACACACACAGATATACTGTAACTTCATCATTTACATGGCTCGCTCTCTTTTCTACACTCTTTTTCCTTTTATCTAGTTCTGTCAACCCTTTTTTTTAATTTCTTTTTTGACAATCGCTAGCTGTCAGGTTCTGGTCCTGAGACGTATATTCTCTGAGGGGACAGTATGGATCACTATATATTCAGTAAACACACAAACACACAATCGGCGCGCACCCTCAAATGTCCCTTGACAGTCATGGCTGAAGGATGTTGGCAACAGGTGTGCAGTTGGGACTCTTTTTGACAGTGCTGGCAGATGCACACAAAAACACACACACACACACACATACAGGCAATGAACACAAACAGAGAAAAATAAATAAATAAGCTAAGATACTGTGAGAGCTGGTGACAGGAAGCCGGTCTCGCAGGGTGCTGTGCTCCACTGCAGCTAATTAACCCCAGGAAATAATTGCAACAATATGCAAATGCTGTGTAGATAATTCACTCCACTGCCATGCCAGGTAGTCAGTCACTCTGTCGCCCGTCGCTGAGGGTGTGGGCAAGTAATGTGTGTCGTCGTGTGTGATGAAGTTGGGTGACGGAGTCAGAAGCACAGGAGGACCCATCTTACACCATTTAGACATCATCCATGCAATGTTTCTTTAAGTTATGATTATTCATGTCATAGAAATAAAGTTTGTAACAGTTTATCTCAGCAGTTTTGAAAGTATTGATGAGCTAAAAGTCATATACACACAAATGAAGCGGCTGTGTTCGAGCTGCAGACCCCGCCTGACGTCTCAATGAGAGGTGGATGGAACAGGAGATGGAGGAGTATGAAGAGAGTAAAACAGGTGGTATCAGCAGAGAAGAAAAATAAGGTAGAAGAAAGAGACGGAGTGATGGAGGGAGGCAGGCTAATGAAATGGTTTTCACAGATGAAGGAGGACATGGCCGAGGAGAGCAGGGGTGGGGGGGTGAGGGGGGGGACTTCAAAAGACTTTAATGTCACAGCCTTTCACACAGAGAACTCTGCCTCAGCCAGCCCCTCCATGCACGCAGGACAACACACACACTCACACACACGCACACACACACACACTCACACTCACACACACACACACACACACACACACACACACACACACACATACAAGCACACGCACGACACTGATGGCAGAAGGGCAGGGCAGAGTGGAGTTGCCTGCTCTTGCATCACACTCTGTGAATGGAGGTGGGTGCTGACACTACAACCCCCTCATGCTAATCTAGCAGTAAACACAAACACTCTGACAGGTTAATTTACCTCTAGACAAACACAGCAACCAAAACACACATCGGCACATCATCAAATAGTACAAGCAAGCACACACACACACACACACAGACCCACACACACACATACAGTTGCACACAAACTGGTACACACAGATGTGCGCAAGCAAAAAACATCTCATCAAATCACAAGCTGCCTTACTTTCTTCTAAAAGTAAAGTTTAATCCATATTTTCTGTAACATGTGATTGTATACTGCACAGTCTCTTCAGTCGCCACCTTTAGGTGCTAATGTTGATGTAATTACCTGTCTGTGATAACTCACTGTCTTACTTTGTAAAATGCAAACAGTCTCTGAAGACACCTCATCAGTCCTTTACCTCATATCACTAATTATTTGTTTCAGAGTCACATGGAAGAGTTTGACACTCAATTAACAGATGAGCTTCCGTTCTCTGTAGGCCGTGTGTTTGTTTATTCCAATATATTCTTTTTATTATACATCTGTATGCTAATTAAGACGGTGTGTGTGTGTGTGTGTGTGTGTGTGTGGGTTAGTGAATATCATGTTTGAATCCAGTATTGTGCTATCTTAAAGACAGCGCGGTGAGGTGATACAGGTGTTTCCAGTCGACAAAGCTCAATGTGCGGTACAACCTCTTGTGGGGATACACTGTTGATTTCTGTTGTGAACCGGACAGTTTGATAGGAAATCAAAGTCTGGAATCAATGTCACAAGTTCATTAACGGATGCCCTTTTCTTGCCTGTACTTTTACTATTGTTCTTTCCAGCCCGGGATAAGCGCTTACATCTCTGGTTAATTAAACACGTCTTCTGGTTGTGTGTGTGTGGGTGTGTGTGTTCCTGAACATGTGTGTGTGCATGAAAACCTATGTAAAGATGTTCACCGCCCTGGTAAATGTGTGTGTGTTAGTGTGTGTGTTTTGTATTTTTGCATGTATATCTTCTCTTTTTTTTTTCTTTCTTTGACCTTCCCCTGGTGTCTTCCCGTTGAGCCTCCACTGGTGAATAGATGGGCCATCGATTCAGCAACAGGGTACAAATTAAGATTTAAACGTTACGTCACCGGGCTTATTGAGTTTTACATTTAGGGCATTTGCAATATGCAAGACTTATTGATCTGCTGAAGTGTGGCTCTTTATAGAAATCACCTCAGGCCACTGCCACTTTTTTTGTTTTTCCTTTATATTTCTTTCTTTGCTGGCCCAAGGGTGCACGTTTTGATGCCGCAACATTGACTTTTTAAGAGTTTGACAACTCTATTGGTTCTTTATTCTGATTGGATAAACACGTAACTTAAATGTTTTGTAATAGCACTGCAGTTGGAATTTGTGATGTTTTTTAAGCTCATTAGTTTTACACTATTCTCCTCTGTGATGGATGTAACATTAAAGCTGCTCTTTTGTGTTGCAGGAAAACGGTTCCTTTGAGGAACACCTGCTGTATGTGTGGGACCACTTCGTGTCCGAAGCCGTAGCCAAGAACGTCTTCGTCATGGCCCACAGCTACGGAGGGCTGTCTTTGGTTGAGCTGGTGAGTGTTTTAGTTTTCAGTTTATCCTTCTTTCCTCGCACCAACAAAAAACCCCACTGAGACACACATGCACTCTCCTGTTAGCACAATCACTCAGAAACATGGTCATGTTTGGAAAATCTACATATTCTCATACAAACTAAAATTCAATTTTGCAATGCTAATATACATGCTAACACATACATGCACACAAAGGTAAAAGAATGGAAACAAACCTACATACACACACACACAAACACACAAACACATCCAAACATGCAGGGCAGCACTAGCACCGGTCACCTCAGGGAGACAGGCAACAGAGTGATGGTGTGTGAAACATGGTGAAACGATTAAAAATAAAAAAGCATTTAGTTTCTGCGAAGAAGTGCTGCTTTTGTAAACAATCTGGTTCATCCTTGTCCTTGGGCGCTATCCACCTCCTCTACACATCAAGAACAGGAGGAAAAACAGGGGGAAGGAGAGGGCTGGATAAAGTAAATGTAGGGATGGCAGTGTAACAACAGTGGTACTGTTAAAGCGGATCTGCTGCGGAGCATGCAGATCTCTCAGCCTGAAGAGAGACAGAGGATAGGTTGAAGGATGGTGGGAGGGAAGTGGATTCGAAGGAATTAATGGTGCACAGGGGAGGGTGAAAATAAAAGTTCGGCCAGCCTTTTGGCTTTACGACCCCACCCTTCAGCTAAATGGGCCTTCAGTGTGTCTTTTGCAGGTTATATGAAGGCTTCTTAGGTTAATGATTTATTGTCTCTTCTTTAGTTTACTGTGATGTCCAAGCAGGATTCTGCATCACAAAGTGATCATAACTTTCTCTTCTGGTCTTGTTGAAATGACTAAAGTTACCCAGCAGTAAAGGTTCAGTGTGTAAGTAGCTGAAACCATCATGGTGAGTTATCCATGCCGGGTCAGAGTTACATTAACAGCAGCAGTCATAGTTGATGGTGTAGAAGGTTATGTTTTCACCCTGATACCCTGCTACTTGCTGCTTTACTTACCGTCCACTCTAATGACTCAAGTTACACTGTGGGAGTGTGGTGTGTAGACTGTGGAGACTGTTTACAGCTGACATAAAATTAAAAAATATTTACTTTGTGTTCTGTGTATGATTTTATTCCTGTCTGTGTGACTAATTATGATTGCATAATTGTTTTTCTGTAGTTTGCTTTACCGCTGAAAAGGCAGCTGCCACATGTGATATTCTGAGGCTTGCATCTCTACAAAAATGCTTTTATTTAAAAAACAACTTTCAGCTGATAACTTCCACTACATAAAACATCTTTTGCGCTTTTTCCTATGTTGATTCCAGCACATACAGCATCTGGCTTCCCAAATACCAACAACCACTTGTGTGTGGCTAGCTTGGCTTAGTGCCAGGCTTTTTTGCAAACATGCTGTGCTAGCCGCGTTAGCATTTCGAAAATAACTGGTGATGCAAAGGACTTCACTGTTTTGAGCTCCGGTTGCTAACATACGGTGCTAGTTGTTTTTTGCAAGCCTCTCTATGATCTGAGAGTCTGCGTTACATTGCCAGTCTGCTGGTTTCTTGATCTGAAGGATTTACTGCTAGACTCACCACATACCATATTATTCAGGACATATCTCTCCTCTTTTCTTAGGAGAGGGAAGAGGAGGGAGGCGGCACAATGAGGATACGGCTAGTGGGGGGATTAAAGGTGGGCACTTGTCCCACTGGTGTTTTCAGGAATATTTTATTTTTTTTCTTTCTCTTTCACCTACTCTTTTTTGTTTAGTATTTTGTAATTTTAATTTGGCTGCTAAATATTCATGCAGTGTTTTGTCCGTGACAGCTTCACAATCTCCTGGGCTTTCTCGCTGTGTGACGAAGACTAGCTATTCTCTCTATTTGTCTCTTTCTGTCTCTCTGTGTTTCCTTCAGTCAGACTCTCTCTCTCTCTCTGTCTCTCTCTGTCTCTCTCTCTCTCCTTCTCTCTGTGTAAAGGCCTCGACGAGGTTCTATTTGCTTTCTTTCATGTGGTGTCCTTGTCATGAGAAAACCCTGTTAAGAGCACTCATATACAGTATGTGCATATATTGTATAAACACGTTGCATATAGCAGATGCAATATGGGGGAGATAACATCAAACAGGGACTCAAAAGATCTTTGTGTTTACTTTAAGTGACGAGGTGTTCGGCTCTGTCATTGTCAGGTTTCCCTTGAGGACATCTCAGCTTCTGTTTTCTATCAGCGCTGAAACTCTTTCACCTATTACAAGCTGACCTAAACCCAAACACACGGATGTATTCATAGTTTTATTTCATACCTTCAACGGTCTGCTTTTACCCAGCAGCAACTTTTTCTGTAGTGACTAGTTCAAGTCAATAATGCCAAGTTTGGAAAGAGAGTATTTATTTTCTTTTTTTTGCATGATATAAGTTTTATTTAGTTGCATTGTTTATATGAAGTTTTCTTCTCCTGGCTGTTTGGCTTTTTATCCAAACACACTCAAACTTTTCCCACTCATAAACATGCACTTTACATAAGCACCATATATACACACACACATGGGATTTAAAGCTGCCACCGCACATTTCTTACTTGTTATTGCTGTGTTTTTGTGCTTCCTTATACAGAAGCATCCACAATCATGCACTTACTTGCAAGCGCACGCACACACACATGTTCACACATACATATATGTGCATGCAGTCCACTTAATTGAGGAGAAAGTGGTCCAGCGGGACGGGGAGGGGAGGTGCGTGCACATGCGCAGGCGAGCGGAGAGCGGAGCCTTGCGGGATGAACCGTTTGACACATGAGAAGACCCAGAGAAAACAAGCTGTCTGTGGGTTAATTACTACTCCCCTTTGCAGTTAATAAATACATTTCTGATCAAGCACATCAAAAAGGCCCGCCATTAATTTCTCCTGCTCGCTCCCCTTGCTCCGGAGCATGTTAGCCCCTGTTTGGAGCGCTCAAGTGTTTCATTGCAATTTGATTTCTTTTAAAACACTTCACAGTGTGTACTGACTAATTATAGATACATCAAAGAGTAGCTAACTGCCTTTGAATAAGAGCGTGAGAGAGAAAGAGAGGCTTGCGCTGCAGGGGGAAGGCTGCTTGCTCTTTCTCTGCCTCTCCCTCACTTTTTTTTTTTTTTTTAGCCCTTTTCCCCTTTCTATCATTCTTTAGCTATCACAGAATCCTTCCCTACATCTCAGTTCACTGTATTTTTTTTCAGATCTCTTCTTCTCCCCATCTCTCCCTCAGAGTCTCTAGTCTCCTCTGACATGTGCTTTCATGCTTGACCAGCCTGCTCCTCCCTGCTCCTCCTTCGCTGTCTCTCTCAGCTGTATAGTTTTAAAGAAAGATGGGTCATGTTCCCCCAATCGTGCTACTTTGTTTTGAACCCAGTGTTTCAATATTCCCTTCAAAGTCTAAGGGGTTTTAGCTTGGTTGTGTACTGCCTTTCTCTTTGCATCTCCATCTCTTCCTCACACACACACACACACGCACACACACTCATGCTTAAGCTGGCCAAGCTTCTCTAGGTTTTCAGGTCTGCATTATCTTTTCTTCACCTGAGGACAAAATCTCACCCCATTACAAACGATAGAAAGCGTAAAGGGACGAAGCGGATAGAACCATATAGACAGCCTACCTCTTTCCTTCTGCTCAACCTGTCTTTTCATCTCTCATCGTCTCCAAGAGTGCGGAGGGGGTGGGGGCTGGACATGTAAGTGTAAGTGGTGGCGGTGGTTGCGTTGAGGAAGGGTTGTCTAACCCGCACTAACCTTCCTGCTCACAGAGTGAAAAAGGAGCACTCTTATTGGATAGGACAGGGCAGCATTATATAAGGTCTTATGTAAGAATGCATCTGTCTCCCAGTACACAAATGTGTGGGTGCCAACCAGACAACCAGCCAGCCGCCACAACAGCCCCTCAAAAACATGGTTACAGATTTTGAGCGTCCCCTGCGACATACATACAGTACATGCTTGCAGAATATCTTTCTGTACACTTTCTGTATAGTGCCATCTGTTTCAATCTAAACGAATACAGCTATTTTTTTTTCCCTTCCGTCCTTGGTTTCATGTGTGTGTAAGTGTATGCGTGTGTGTGTGTTGTGGCTAGGTGTCAGATGTGGGAAGAAATGCTTGAGGTGAGACAGATAGATATGGAGGATTCGTTCACTCCTTGTGGACTTCATCGCTATACCGGTGTGTGGAGGATGAGAAAGATGAAACACTGGCGGGTGAATCAGTCCGAGTCGGGAAAGTTAGTTTTACATTGCTCAGAGTTTAAAAAGCAATTGATGATGCAGTATCCTCAGACTAAATTAGAGGTTTTTCTGTTGTATGCTATAGGAAGATGTAAAAAGATGCAAAACATTTTTTTTTGTAACACTGTTGTTGTTTTTATGCCTAATCAGATTCCCAAGTTGACTTAGAAGTAAAGAAAAGTAGGTACTTAAATGTTGTGTCTTTATATAACTTCCTTTGTATTTACTGCAGAAAGTTCTCTAAACAAACTCATGTGATCTCTCGATGTCGTGCACTTGTTTTTCTCCCTGTGTTTCCGCGGTAAGAATTCAAGTTCCTCATCCTTAATCTGAAATGTTATACATACTGAACCCATTTAACACGGTACTCGCCATCCCAAAGCCCACTCAGATTTATGTCCTGTTTTGTGTGCTTATTTTCCTCGTCCTCCTAATTCCCTCTCTCCCAGTCGTGGTGACCCTCAGGGCAGTGGCGGTGCCAACTGTGCCCTCTGTGTAAGACTCTTGGTCTGGCAGTGGTCTGTACAGCTCCATGACTGGCATGGTAACAGCCCACTGAACACATGGCGCTGTGCAAACACTTCTGTTTGCAGTTCACAACCTTTTTCCAGCATGCTTCTTAAAAAAACACAAAATTGTACTTGTGTAAATATTAGAATACATTATATTAAGTGTTGGTAACTTACCTTATTTGCTCTCGCTCCACTTTAAGTATATTTTTCTTTGGTCTTACTGACACTAATGCACATTTAGAGCTCAGACATGGACATTTTTAGCTGCACTCGTGCTCACTAACTGCATACAGCTTTTTTTTTGGTAATAGCCATGCAGTGTTTGTTGTCAATGTCAGTAAATTTAAAGGAACATTTTTCTTATATTTAGCAATATTTGCTTTCTATTTCCTTATTGTATGTTCACCATGTATTAAAATAGTAAATTGGACAGTTTCAAGGTGCTTAAGGTGGTTTAAATGAGCTTTTTGAGCTTTGTCTTGGGAGAAGTCACTTCATGCAGACTCTGCGAAGTCCCGTCCTCATAGTAGAGTTCTAGCTTTCTACACTCTTGTGACTTTTAACAAAGCCAAGCTGACTCTTGGATGGATTGGTGACTAGCCTGCCAGCCAACACCATACAAAATGTGAGTAGGGCAAAGTTGAAGTTTTCTCTCTTGTAAGAAGTTGGCTGTTTTTCCACTGCTTCCAGGATCTGTGCTTGGACTGTGCATTGGAACTGGACCAGCCTCTTAACTAACTGCACAATTGAAAATGATACCAATCATCTTACAGTGTCTTAATCCCAGGCAGACAGCAAGTAATTTGTCTTTTCCTCTGAAATGTCGGAGTATGCCTTTGAACTGTGTCAAACTAAGTTCCGCCCTTGTATCTATCTGACATACTCTTCAAGGACCAGTGCAACCTTCACCTGAGTTCATCACAACACAAGCAAAAAAATCACTTTGTGTTGACAAAATCATCCCAGCTGTGAAGACGTCCATACGCAGGCTCTGAAAATCCCCTCATCTAATGTTGTATGCACATCTCGGCCGCCTTCGAAACTCTGAATGCTTGTCTGTCTATTGCTTCTGGAGGGGATGAAGAGAAGGTTTGTTTTTATCTCAAGGTTCTCCATAGCTGGCGGGCTTGCAAGCAGTGCAGTAGTAGTGCAGTTTCCTGTGTGTATGTCTGTCTGCGTGTGCTTATGTGTGTATGTCTGCTTATGTCTTCAAGTGGGCGCACACACACTTTATGGGTCTGTATGTGTGCGCGTGTGTGTGTGTGTGCGCAAATGCGTATTTACACGTCTGTGTGTGTCACCCTTAGCCCGGAGAAGCCTGTATCGTCCTGAGCAGAACAGCCTGGTGGAGAGCAGCTATCAGAGCCACGTTAGGAGAGGAGAGGAGAGGAGGAGAGGAAAGGGTGAGAGGCGATGATAAATGGCTGGGGCACACTAGCAGAAATTAGTGGAGCCGTATGCAAAGCTGTGGCGTTTTGTTTGATGTGAAACAAAAGGACCACCATGACAAAAGTGCCTGCCAGCCTGCACAGCAGGACAGCAGCCCTCAGGACATACACCATCACCACTGAGAAAGTGTGCACACGCGTTCGCATGTGTGTTGCTGTGCACATGGGTGTGCGTGAATGTGGTAATGCATGCATATCATGCATGGTACTGTTTTCCAGTCCTGTCTATATTATGTATATTATCCCTCTCTGTGTTTTTGTGCTCTGCTCGTAATGACAGACAATGCCTAGCCCTTTGTACGCCATGAAAAGACATGGTTTCTTCCTCAGTGCAGCTACAGCATATTTGCTCTATTAAGCGGCTGAAATATAGACGTCTAATTTCTTTGTGAATGAATAGGCATCTTAGAGAGCGGCTCTCCTCTTAACATAAGGATGTAAATTGAACTGTTTAAATGTCACGGCTAGCAAGCTGATTTGATTTGAATTGATTTGCTTGTTTCTGGAAAAAAAAAGACCTCCCTTGCCAAACCTTAGCTGCGCTGGCTGCCACAGATAGACCAAGGTCTTTCTTTCCACCTCAACAACACATTGTAGGGCTTCTGAATTCTTCTATCTGCTGTGATTATGTTCAAATGGCCTTCATTTGCCATCCATTTCAAAGCTGTAGTGCTGCATTGTGACTAGAGGCAGATGACGCAGACCAAATTACAGCGGGTTTGCTGCCTGAAAAGGATACTCGCACAATAGGCTTTGTGAAGTATTCCCTTCAATACGTCGCCATTATTCTCACCTTTGTTGGTGTTTCTCTCTATGTTTCAGGAGCATCTTTGGTTTCTAGATTACATTTGTGGTGTCGGAGAGGATTGGGGGGTTGAAAATACTTTACTCACCTCTTGTCTCTCTTGTGCTATTCCTTCAATATCTAGGAAAATTGATTTTGTGTGCTGCTTTTTTAGATTGCCTTCATTATTAATTTTGTCTCGTTTTATTGTTGCACAGCTGAAAGACAATCAAGCTCCCAGAATATAAACACTGTTTGTTGATCTATTTTGGTTTATTTGTCATAAATGCCTCTTTACATTATATAGACTTCATTTCCCCTTTTTCAGAGCTGCTCTGAAACCATTATTGCAGATGCTTCTGGTGCATCATGAAATGTCTGATCGGATATTTGTGATTATACAAGGCAACGCACCGATCTGATATCAGGTAGTCCTCAAGGAGAGAAAATGGGCTTTCCTACTTTAAAGCAGCTTCCTGTACACCTGCAACTTAACAGATGTTTTACTGCACAAGTAGTCAATATCCCTAAATAGAAAGGGACTTGTGTGGCTCCAGGAACATTAAACCTTATATTAGTTCGTTTCTTTTTTGTACGTTGAAAGAGAGAATAATTCAGACTTAAAGGTGCCAAAAAATCAACTGTAAAGTAGTTTTACCTGCATTGGAAGGCTGTTTTTTTTTCCACAGAAATCAATTTCTCTTTAATACACCAAACAGTAACCTACACAACAAGGTGCAGTGGCCTAGAGGAGATACTGTTTAAGAGCGACAAAGAGGAATTTATTTCCATTAGTGGCAGTATATAGCATTCATTCATGGTATTCATTTCTCATCCATACAGAGTTAGCATTACACAGCTGTAATAATACTAATAATACTAAAACTAATGCTAATGATAATAAAAATAATATAAAGCTGATATTGAAAGCTTAGGTGTCAGGATCTGTATCTGAAAAGAAAAAATGGTTTTAAATCAAATTGTTTTATAATGTGTCCATTAACTAAAGTGAAACTGCCATGAAGAAAGCAGGACCGAACTGTTTGTTTCCATAACTTTTCTTTTTTTTTTTATGAAGAGTTTAAGGTCAGAAAAGTCTTCTGAGACAAAGTCAACAACCAAAGGCAATTCCACAAACCACTTTCAATTTCACACTATTTAAAACGTGGATATATATATATATATATATATATATATATATATGTATATATATGTTTGTGTGTGTGTGTGTGTGTGTGTGTGTGTGTGTGTGTGTCTTTTTCTTTTTTTGATCAACCTCCCCCTATAGTGCTCTCATGCAGCCCAGAGGCAAACATAGTTGTTGCTCTAACCTCAAGCTCTGACATAGGAACAATCAATACACTTCAGGAGCGTCGACGAAGAATTCCTCTTTCTTGCTATTTGTGTCCGTTACTTCTTTCATGCTATATATCCTTCTCCTTTTTTTTCCTCTTTTTTCTTTTATTTCAGTTGTAGTCAAATAATGCACACAGCATTTTACAAGTTTTACGCAGCATTCTCACCTTTTTGGAATCAGGGGTTGTAAATGATAAAGTCACACAAAACTTCTATTTAGTCTGTGAAAGCTGTTAAGTAAAACCAATTTCGGACTGGCGTATACAAGGGAATTAGTGAATGTCAGCTGTTTTGAATAGTTTGTCTTATCCAGCGCTGGTCCGACCATCCATCCATTGTTTTAAATTGTTGTGTGCGTTCTCACCAGGTCGTCACGGTTACCCGCTCTCTTCCCTAATTCCTCAAAACACACAGATGTTGCCATGGTGACGTAATTGAAAATCATTACACCTCAAACAAGTATTGTTAAGGTAACTATTCATAAGTCTCCTCTCATCTTTTCTCTTCCTGTTTTTTTTTCCTCCCCATTGAAAAGGAAGTAAAAAAATCCATTTCTCTTCAGTACATCCTTGTGCAAATCTTCTTTTTTTCCCTGCTCCCATGTCCTGCTCCACCCACCCCGCACACCCCATACCCCACCTCCTCAGCGCAGGGTCTTTCTCGCCACTCTGTGATATAAGAAGCCAAGCTAGTTGAAGTTCATTTGAGTTCAGTTAAATCTTGAGGGATTCATCATTACATATTTACTGGCTGAGGCTGATCTTGCTGTAAGGTTCTACCCTCGTCCCATTGATCTAGTGCGCATGTTCACTCCCGAGGTTACGGGACGTGCTTCCATTTGCATAAGGCCCTGGGCAAGGTTCTTTCCACCATTGATTGGCCTGTCCATGAGCGCCCCGTGCCTTCTCACATTGATCACTTTGTTTTTTTCCCGGAGACAGTGCTACACAGAGTTCAGCTGCAGGTCCGGCATATCAGACCTGCCGGAGGAAGAGAGAGAGAGAGAGCGACAGAGAGAGAGAGAGAGAGAAGGAGAGGAAAAAGAAAGAGTACAAAAGAGGGATAAGTAGGTGTCAGAGGGTGTAGATGGCAAACTTTGCAGCCAATGTCTTCATAATTTTGAATATTCCTCCTTTGGATTTTGACACTTTGGCTGAGACAGAAACAATTTGTTTATGTGTCTTAACTCCTTCGGCCTGGGGCTTCCTGAGCTAACTGCCTCAGCAGGTAGAAACTGTAAATCAGTACAAAATAACAAATGTATGTAAACACATCATCATATTTTCAGTCTAATACAAACAGAAATCTCAGGGCATCCAAACAGATATCAGCATTCACACTCATACCACTAAAACTGAAAGGCTCTCCTGCTGCCTTCCTGTCCATCCTCGCCCTCTGCTTCACTATGCTGGAGATAAAACTCTCCTCTCCCTGCGCGGTCTTTCACTCCTTTCTTTAACCAACTCTGTCTGCCTCGTAGCCGCTCGGACAGTCTTCCCTCTCTCCACCTACTCACTTGGTCAGCGAGGATGTTGTCTTAATTTACTCCAAGTTTCCTTGAACCATTTTTTAGCAGCATGTTTTCATGCTATTTTTAAGTCAATATTATTCAAAGTTTGCTGTTTTGTTTTTGAGTCAAGTTTATGACACACAGTCCCTAATCTTATTCTGTATGCTTTGGGAATTGTATGCTTGTATTAGTTTTTTCCCCATAAGTTCATATGATTGTATTAGTTTTTGTGTGTTTTTGTATTCATGCAGTTTTATGAAAGTGAAGAAGGTGCAGAGGTAAAATTTGGAAAGCTGGTCTTGTTTTTCACAAAGAATTTAAAGGTAATTAGACTTTTTCACTAAAATAACTCAAAACAGTAGCCTCTCATCACATGAAGGCACATGTGTTCGTGTTTTAATTTGTGCATATGTCCCATTGTGTATTTATCCAGCATGGCGTCAGTGGCGGCGCAAGGCTCAGACTCCCATGATGCACCTCTTCTCTTTGTTCTGCCGTGTGAGAGCAGTGTGCGTCTTTGTCTGCCTCTGTCGTTGCTCTCGGCTCGTTGCCTCAGAGGCAACGTGTCGCTCTCCTCTCCTGCCTCTACTTCAAACCTCTCGCAGTTTTATTCACTCTGTAAAAAAAAAAAAAACCATCGGGCGCTGATGTCCACTTCTTACGGCGCCGTCGTGCGTTGTCTTATACTCTTCTTCTTAATTCGCAACAAAACTCTCCTTCACTTGCGCATTCTTCCTGCGCTCTTTGCCCCTGTTTTTAAAAATGTCAAACCACTCCCTCTTGTTCTTTTTTTTTTTGTGACTCTCACACTCAGAAGCTCATCAGAGCTTCTTTGGTCAATCTCCTACTGTTTACTTCCTTTCAGCACTTAAATTCCCTCTTTTTCTTTCTTTTATCTCGTGCACCGGTGCATATGGTCTTTCGCCTGTTCTTTGCTCTTCCCCTTTGCTTCGGATTCAGTCACTTTCTTTTTCCCTTCCCTCTCAACCTCAACTTCACATCGGCCTTGCTACTTCATTCTTTGCCATCCCATTCCGATCCCTCACTTGAGACTGACCTCACTTCTGTCTGTCTCCTTCACGCTGGTCTTTATATTTTGTCTTTTTCAACAAACTTCTCAGTCCACCAAGGACCACCGGTTTATCCCACTGCTTCCTCTTCTTTCCAGCGTCTGCATTTAAAAATTCAACTTTGAAGTGCTGTTAACATATTTTAAGTTAAACCGCAGAGCTCTAATCTAAACTTTATTGTTCAATGTCATCTAAAATATCAAGTGTATTATCCGTAAAAGGCTTTTTTTTTCTTACCTGAAAATGCAAGATTGAATCCTTTTAAGCCTCCTCATTTGTTTCCTTTTGCTTTTTTTTATTTTTCCATTTATCTTTTTCGCTCCAACTTGCTTTTCATTCCTGCCAGTCTCTCACATTTGCTGTTCCCACTGTGGCGTTTCAATGCATTCACCTGCTGTGTCTGGGTGTGTCAGCTGGTTACGACCTAGGTCACCTTCACCAGAGAGGGAATACGAGCAGCTGACGTGAGGTTTGAATGCGGTGGAGATGACATGTTGACAGCTCAAATGAATCGCTTGTCACATGTCATTTTTTTTTTCCCTCCCCCATGGTTAATTCTTCCATAAGAATGCATACAATATACGAGTGGATTCTTGAGGACATACAGAGTTGCAAATTGTCACACAGGCATCACTCTAATTCAGCACATTCAATTCAGTTTGCTTTTCTATGTTTTTTTTTTTTTTTTTTTTCTGTCTCTGCCCTCAAGACTGTGAATGGTCTCATTCTGCAGCGAATGTAGGAGGAAGAATAAGTCTCAGGAATTGAAAGGCGAGAAAGTGTCATTTCTGAAAAGCTGCGAGGAACAGCTAGGCGGATCCTGGTGCAAATGTCAGTGAACTCAGTGACTCCAGGGTTGAAGTTTAAACCCTCTCTGCCTCCTCTGCTTCTGTGTCTCTCATCCTCTCTCTCCCCATTTCGCTTTTTGCTTCAAACTCTGCATCTCTATCCACGCCCGCCTCCTTCACTCTGCTCTCTGTCTTTCACTGCTTTTAAAGTTCATTGAATGCGGTGTTGGTATTCTGTGGTGTTTTTTCGCCTTGCCTATTCCAAACCCTCGGCACCAGGGTCACAGCATTCTTTTAGTGTGTTTGTTAAGAATTTTTCAGTGTCAATGCATCACCGGCAGACTGTGCAATTTATTTCCCGCACACATCTCCAGTGTTTAAATGGAAAATTTAACGATGGGATTTGTGGCAAAGCAAAAACAGGCAATCCCACAGTTTCTCAGTCACTTCATATTTTCTGTTCTTTAAGCTTGAAATACTCCATATTGGCTATTCAGCTGATCTATACCCGACTCTATATCCTCCGATACTTATGTAAAGCTTAGTTTGGATCCATTATGGCGATTTTTTTTTTTTCCATGAGTGTGTTTAGTTATGTACCTGCAGTAAAACATATTTAATTTTTTAAGCCTGGAAAGCTGACAGTGAAAAGAGATGAACTGTTTTATGTGCCATTTTAAGGCTTTATGTGCTATGAAATACGATGGGGGTTATGAAAGAGCAAAAAGATGGGAGAGGGAGGAAAGGAGAAGGAGAGCGAGCGGGAGACTCCTGGTGTGGAGCAGCCTTTGATGTCTTAGCTGGCTTGGAGCTGAATGCGGAACTCACTGAAGGGAAGGCCTTGTTTCATGGTCGGAGTATGAAGCTCCATGTGCCGTCCGAGTAGTAAAGAAACACGCATTAAAGATTTTTTTTTTATTTATTTTTTTTTAATCCTAATGCATTTATGTTGGTGTACACATGTTTTCATCTTCAAGCATGAGTGTGCATTTTGCTGCAAAAGGCTTGTTTGTCATCCAAGTAAGTTAGGTTTCATTTCTTCCCTGCCGTCATGTCACTCATTAGTTCGTGGTTCATGTTCAGATCAGTTACCAGGCCGCGCTGGGTGGCTCAGTAATTCACAGTCAGTGTGTGTGTGTGTGTGTGTGTGCGTGTGTGTCACTGTCTCATATATATTCTGCTTTCCTATTAGATGGCTTCACACTCGACGATTCCTCTGGACTCTTCTGACATCGGCTTTCATGCATGGCCTGCCTGCCTCTCTCCCTCTCTCCTTCTCGCCCTCACACTTTCTCGGCCTCGAACATTAAAAACATCTTGGTCGTGTCAAGACATCTTTTAACCCCCCACCACCACCACCACCACCGCCGCCACTGCCACCCAGCTAACATGAGCAACACACCCCCATCCCCCATGCTCGCTCCTCAACTTCCATCTCTTCCTCATCCCTCCGTCCCTCTCCTTTCTTCCCCCCAGTTTCTTGCCCCCTCCACCTTACTTACCCGCCCCCACTTCCACTCCTCCCATGAATCCAGCCCCTTCACCCCCGGCGTCCTCACCCTTCTGTGCTCCTCTTCTGTGTCTGTTTTTGTGGCTTTGCTAGGGGTGATGGTTAGTTGATTTGGTCTGATTTCTCTTTGATGAAAACACTAGGGGGCACTGCCTGTCCTTTGTTACCCCTCTCTTTCCCTCAGCAGGCTTCGATGCATGTGTATTTTCGTATGTGTGTGTTTCGTCTGTGTCTGTGCGCCCGTGCATGTGCTCCTGTTTGTGTTTGTATTTTTGTTGAAAAATCAGTCCCCTGTCTGTAATGGATGACACAGATCTGCATTCAGACAGACAGGAAGGCAGGCAGGCAGCAGGTCTCTGGTGGTCACCAGGGCTAGTTCTCTGCACCCGTCCGCTACCCCCCCCCGTCCCCGCTTCCACCCCCTGTTTCTGTTTGGATGAACCCAGGGGTGTAGGTTAATGAAAAGGGCTTAGACCACCGAGAGCAGCGACAGTCATCTCCCAGACACCTCTGCTCACCTCCGGCCCTCTGAGACCCTTCTCCATGACAGGCCCCCCTCTCCACTCCTCTCTCCCCACGTCGGCCCCTCCATCCCCCGGGTCACACCACATCGTCTGGCTGCCCGGTGGCCGCCAAACACAGCTTACCCAGCGTGGCATTAGAAAGAGGTAGATAGACTTTAAAAAAAGAGAGAGAGAGAGAGAATGGGGCGTTTCTTAAGTGTTTGAGAGTTTTTTTGTGTGTGTGTGTGGGAAAAAAGTGGACTGCTCTCTTTATCCAAAAGGCCCAGGGATTTACACATCGGTCACATTCGGGTCGGGTCAAGGAAGAGTCGGCCTCAAAATAAAGATCCGCTCCAGACACTTGAGAGGAAAAGAGACAGAGACCTTTGTTTCTACTCCGCTGGCCGAGAGCTCGTCGCGACTCTCCACTTCGTGTGGTCAGGCTCTCTGTCCTCTCCTGCTTTTTTTTTTTTTTTTACTGTGATGCTTCACTGTACACACAATCAACCACATATGCAATTAGTGACCTTGCTTTCTCATGTATCTTAAAGTCCGCTGATGAATGTGATTGTTTTGGAGAGGGGGAAAAGAAAAAAAAAAACAACAACTCTGAATTATTGATTTGTTTAGGGATTTTTTTGTGGTAAGCAGACAGCTGATGAGGGGTGTTTGATAGTGCTAATTGGCAGCTCCCGTCCATGCAGTGTGTGGTTGGTGGTGGGTTGGGGCTGGGCGAAGTGAAGCGCTGCTATTGTTTAGAGGTGTCAAACCCAACACAGAACAAAGAGGACGGGAGAAATGTGCTGTGCTCGCCTATCAGTGTGCTGAAAGCAGCTAAAGTACACACATGCACACACACACACACACACACACACACACATTAATATATATTATATATATGTATGAATGCACATGTGTACGTCTGTCCACACACGTACACACAAACACACACACACAAAAGCACGTTACCTGGAGTCATATGCACCAGTGTTCACTGTGACAGGCATGCACACACTCATACACACAAACACCTACTAATGCACACATGCACACTCTTAGACAAACAGCCTGAAAATGACAAGATAATCACCACATTCAAATTTACCTTCAGCTCCGGGTAAATGCCTTTCTCTGAGATAAACTAATAAATATACTGTTTTCTTTTCAAATGTTCTCCACTGAAGGCCCTAATTACCATACACTGACAAAGACCTGACAGAGGTGTAATAGTTAAAAAGGTAATTTGACTACAAGTAGGAGTTTGGGTGGGGAAAAGGGTCAGTGTGCTTTCCCCCCACCCCCCCATCCGCCTCTCTCTTTAATGGTTTATTCACGCTTTTCGAGGACTTTTTGCATGATTGACTGACAAGGTCTTTTTCCGAAATAGCATCTTCAGTAATGAGAAATAATTGACTCCCTAATCAAAAAAAGGGTTCATGGAATCCACAAACCCAACTGTAATCTTCTGTGGCATTTCCAGCAGAATTGACAGTCCTCATAGCTCCAGGCTCTATACCACTTTGATTTAATTGCTTTTTTTTATAAGATTAATAATATACTTTATACTGAATTGCGTGTGTGTGTGTGTGTGTGTGTGTGTGTATCACTTGTATGCGTGTTTGCGTGTGTGTGTTCCTCTCCCTTCTCTCAGGCTTTGTTTTTAATCAATAATATCACTTGAAAAGCACTTCAACAGGGGTACTACTTTTTGTAGATTTTACATTTAATTCATTAAGGGAATCACTGTGGTGATTTCATTAAGACTCTAAAGTGTGTTGCTGTGGTTGCCAGGCACATTAACAAACTACAGTGTAAAACACCGGAAAAGAAAAGAAAAAGTAAGTAATTTTAAAGGAAAGTGCTCATATGTTTTATATATATAGTGTCTGCTATGAAAACACCAGCAACAACAAAAGAAAATATAAGGAAAATAATAAAAACAATTACAGAAATAATAATAATAATAATAATAATAATAATAATAATAATAATAATAAATGTATTTGAAATGTTTTTTTAAACTATTTTAATGTTAGTGTGCAGGTAAATAATGTAGATAATTTTAGATAATTTTAAATTTTATGGAATTTAAATTTATATTTACAGCTAGAAGGGAAAATGTTTTTGCTTTTAAATCTGCTCCAATGAAACTTGGTGATACACTCCAGGTGCTTAAAATTTGGTTTGTTTTTTTTGCCTTTACCCTGCGTGTTTAATGAGCTAATTGAATTGCTTTGTATTTTCTTATACCCAATATTAATATTATTTTTTTTATCTTTAAGTCTTATGTCTTGATTAATTAAGACGTAAAAAAAAATAATAATAATTTAAATGAGTTTGCCTTGAGAACTGCAAAGTTTTTACATGATGGGGCAAATTAACTTGTAGCTTCCACCAGTCTGTCCAATTTGTAATATGGCCTCAACCCTCTCTCTCTCTCTCTTTCTTTCTTTCTTTCTCTTCTGACTCATCTTTCCCTTGGTTAAAAAGCTGTTTTAAATCATGGCTGGTGGCAATGAGAAGTTAATTTCAGATTGTTATATATTTCCATTAATTTCAGTTGGCCTTCTGTAGTTTTCCCTCCCTCACTCTCTCCTTCCTTTTACTACAGTGGGTACAGGGGGGGAATCACAGAGCCTTTTTTTATCCTCTTTTTCGGGGTCTCTCTCTCTCTCTCTCTCCCTCTCTCCCCCCTTTGCCCCACAGCATAGGAGACGAGTATGAAAGAGTAGAGGATGATAACTGAAGGGAGGAACACTCTCTTTGTCGCTTTCATTAGCACTGCCTTATACCTCTCCTCCCCTTCTCTTTCTCCCCCAACTTTTTTTTTTTTTTTCTCTCGTTTGTCCATGAGCGGCTTCTCACTCAGAGATGGGTCGAGTGGCCCTGAAAGTTTAAACAAAACACCCCCATCCCCGAGAATCCAACTCTTGCAGCCTTGGAGGGACACACACACACAAACACACACACACACACACATTCAAACACACCTGATTTGCCAGTAATGTGCAGAGCAGCAGGCGCCTCCAGATTCGTTGTTTTTGTTTCATTTTCCCTCTTTCCCTCCTCCCCCATTCACAGCTAAGGTGAAAAACAGCCCACCAAGATATTTGGTAGATTTTGCTATTAGCAGGCTCCACCTTTTCAAAACACTTACAGTAGCTGGACTTCATGTGTTGATTTGTACAGCACGAAAGTGAATTTGTATAGAACAGTGGTGTAAAAAAAAATAAAAATAAAGGGGGAATTTCTTTATAGCAACAAGTAAAGTGAAAAAAACACAGAGTTGTTCAAATTTAGCTCTACTTAAACCTCTTCTCAACAAATTTAGAAGAACTAAGTATAAACTCCACATCATAAGTTGTGGAAATTTTCTCACTGCACCCCAATTTAGAAATTTTGGCTTGGATACCAACTGTGGGCTCAGTTAGTACAAGGAATCAGTGTTTATCAGCCCCTAAGGCTGTGTGTGTCTTTGTGCGTGTGCGTGTGTGTGTGTGTGTGTGTGTCTCAGAAATGGACAGCAGTACCCGATGGATATTTAACACATTAGCTTTGGCAGAGCTGAGAGTGGTGTGAAAACACACTGATTTCCTAAGTGGCAATCATATCAGCCTCGCCGTCAGAGAGGCAGCAGAGAGCAAACATCTGTGTGTGTGTGTGTCTGCGTGTGTGCGTGTGTGTGTGTCTGTGTGCTCCAAAATATGCATACAAACTGTCAGTGCACCTCATTTAGACACAGATTTCAGTGCTGCTTTGGATTCCTACAATGAACTTTATTAATGTTTGTTTGATTCACCTTGATGACAGTAAGTGAGTTTATTTAGCTTTTTAAAATTAATCTGCTTTATTTTATTTTCACTTTCGTTTAACAGAATATTTTTTTTCCTGTTTATTAATATTATACTTTCCGTATTTATTCCTGCTGTTTTGCTCGTTAATAATTTGATCCGAGCACAAGTTGATGCTCAGGCTCTCTCTCTCTCCCTCTCTTTCTCTCTTTCTTTACCTGTGTGTCTCTCTGCGTTCGGTCGTTCCTGTGTATGCCTGCTCTGTGTCTCTCCCTGTCTGTCTGTGGTTAAGCTGTCTCCTCCCTGCCAGGGTTCAGGAAGCCCTCGGTTCTCCTCCATGTCAGCATCACCCTGAGTTACGGCACAAAGGTCTCAGCCTCCTCCTCCACCCACCCTTGTTAGGCCCTCTTGTTCACTCCCTCCCTCCGTCAATCCCATTCTCCCTCACACACTCCATCCTCGTCTCCAGCTGAGAGTCACCCATCCGAAACTATGTTAAAACAGGGTCATCCCCCGGTGTGCACTTAAAGGCTGTCCCTTTAACCTGCTCTGAAATACTTACGGCTATTATTATAGCTTATAAATCATTAAGAAAGTTTAATTATACAAAAATTTCATGGTGGAAATGTGCAAGCTGACACATGGGAAGGGGAATTTAATGGGCCAGCAAGTCCCAGCACCGTGTGGGAAAATATTGAGGTTAGGTTTCTATTTTACAGCATTGCCGGAGGGTTGGGAGACAGGGAGAAAGACAAGAAAGAAGCACTTTCGGAGTGAGAGAGAAGGAGAGAAAAGGCAAGTGGAGATGATGAGGCCTAGACTGTATCCAAAGCTCAAAAGTAACTTCCTCGTTTCACTCTGTAGACCAAAGCTGTTAATATGGCCAGTTGATTTGGGAATGAAGACATTGCCCCTGTACCTTGTGCTGGTTTTCTTAACTAAGATGTATTCTAATTAACACAAGACTTTAATTAGTCGCCATGCCGTAATTTCTCTTCGTTAAGGAATGGTGCCTAATTAGAAATTACCATATAGAGAATTTCTGTAATTGCTGTCACAAAACAATATATGAACACCCTTAACTACTAATGTTACAAAACTTTGTCCACTTTCTTAATTGTGTCAATATCATTTCAATGTGAACATTACATGGGTATTGTTGGTGCAGCTCGAGCAAGAACACTAGCCTTTTCTTCATGCCAGAAATGTAAATTGATCAAACTGTTGGGAGTTGATATCATTAACACTTATTACTGTGCAGAGTTTAATTAGAAATTAATTGAATTCTGTTGTAGGGACCATAAAATGCTGTTATACATTTGAGCACCAGCTTTGCTCAATGGGTTTGAGTGATTTGAATGCAATTCCATAGCAATAAAAGAGTTGTCAGTCAAGTAAAAACCAACAGGAATTCAAGTGTTTCAAGGTCTCATTATTATAATATGGAGTTATGTATATTATACTGGTGGATAATAAAAGATGTTTGAAGAAAGTCACTTCTGAATGAGTGGGCAGTTTTGAAGAGATGTTCAATTCCTATTAAGTGGTCATAATAAAGAGGAATTTAACTTTGAAGAGTAATATAGGAAAATATGTATTTTTTAATTTAAAAATGCATCATTACAAATACCTGCATACATGAACCGTCACATGAAGTATTAAAACTTTCACTCTTAACTTCGTCCTGACAGAATTAAACCCATTTTTTGAGTAAACAGCAGTTGCTCTGCATCAGGCTGCTATTGTTAATGAGCACTCCCTTACCCACAACCCCATTTGTCCCTCCCTTCTTCCCTCCCTCCATCTCATCCTCCCTTCCCGTCTTCCTCTTGTTTTCCATGCGGGCACAAGCGGGGCGCAGCGCCTGCAGCCGGCAGGTTTCCTGGCACACCGCTCCTCATCCTCTGCCTTTTGTTTCCACCAGTGGACAACCATTCTCCACTTCTGCTGTGTCAGTAAATATTTATTGGCCTTCCTTTTCCTCACCGCCCCCACTGATGTTGGTGTGTTTCTGTCCGCTGTATAGGTATGTGTGTGTGTCTGCGCGCACGTGTGTGTGTGCGGTTTGCATGTTTATACACACACAGAATCCTCCCGAACACATACACAGACACACACCACCTCCCACTACCCAGCGTCCGGTGCTGTCACTCATACAATTCAGCAATGCCCCCTCCTCACCCTTCAAATCTCACCCTGTCTCTCCGCCCACCATCTCCCCTTTCTCTCTCTCTCTCTCTCTGCCCCTCATCTTCCCTCCATCATGCATGTGTCCAGCAGTCATGAGAGCAAAGAGGAAAGAGAGGAGGAAGTTATTGCAGTTTTCTCCTGCTCTCTCCCTCTCTGTCGACACCCTCACCACGGCCAGAGTTCATGCACCGGAGAGTCAGAGGGGAAAAAACCCTGCAAGTAAATGCATGTGACCTCAGCGTGCAAAACCTCTGCACACTCCCACAGCACTGAAAGATGCACACACACACACACACACACACACACACACACACACACACACACACACACACACACACAAACAAACTCGCTCTCGCTCCCCAGGGCCCTGTGGCCTCGTGCTAGAGAGGGCTTCCTTCCTGCGGTTAAGACAAAGGAAACTGGGGACCGACAGGGGACCTGGGACCGGCGCTTCAAAGCCACAGGAAGCGCTGGTGTTGTCTCTTCCTGTGGAGGGTGTCGGAGCGTGGGGGTCCAGCTGCCTGTGTTTTCACAGCCAGAGACGAACAGGGATGAGTGTGTTTAGTGTGTGTACATGTGCGTTACGGACAGGGAAGGTGGAGTAGCTGAGCACGCTGCACTTCCACCCCTCATCCACCCCTCTGTGACCTGAGATCAATCGCTAGCCACATACAGTCATACACAGATAAAATTAGAGAGATAGTTTGCAAAAGTCATTCCTGTGGTGAATCAGCCTGTCATTAAAAAACCAAATCCAGCTGAGAATGATCATCTTAACTACTGCGTATCTCCAAGTCTATTGTCTTTATTGATTTATGATCGAAAAGCCCACTGCCAGAGCATCAGTCAGCCTTTATGTTTGTTTTTGCAGCCCTTGCCACTGTCTTTGCAGACTCTACACATGCTTGCAATATGTACATGTCTCTGTGTGTGTTTGTGTTTGTGCTCCTGTTCCAATGTTGGCGTGTAGGGATTTATGGGGGTGTATGTGTTAGTGTGTCTGCGCCATGTGTTTTCCAACCTTCCGGTGTGCACCCGCATACATGTTTGTTTGTTTTTTCTGTGTTCGCCCTGGCTTCTCTGATGCTCTCCTCTTACTCTCTGGCAGCAACAGGACAGTTAATCAATCAAATATTTAAGCAGTGCTTCAGTGCTCAGTGGGTAGTCCTAGATTATCTGTGGCTGTTGGCAGTGCATGGCGCAGCCACATTATAAGCCTCGTCTCTGACTGGCATCGTCACGGGGCGCTTCTCTCTCTCCCTCCCTCCCTCTCTCCCTCTCTCCCTCTCTCTCCTCCTTCCCCTTGGCCTCTGCTCAGTCTCTGCTCACTCCCACCAACACACTACATTTTGTGCTCTTTTTTTTCTCATTCTCACTCCGTTTCTGTCATTCTCTCTCGATCCCTTGTTTTCCTGTCTCTTGTTTGCTGCTCTCTATTCGCACTCTCTCTCTGTGTATAATTGTGGCTTTTCACATTGACTATCTGACAGTGAGCAAGGCCCCTTAAAGAGCTCTCATCTTTCTGTCTTTGCCTGTTTCTCTCTTTTCTCTCGCTCTGCATTCTTTCGAGGGATAAGTCTGCCTGTCTCCCCACGGGGATCTCCATTGTGGATTACCATTCAGTTTTCGCCCAATTATCTAGTGGCTTTCGCTGCCTTTGACACATAATTATCAAAGGCCTAAATAATTGTCTTTATTATTGCCGGTGTTTAGATGTAGCGTCAGCGGAGCGGTCGCGAGCAAGGGAGCGTCACGGGGAGAGGAGAGAAATGAAGTATTTATCTCGACCAGAGATTAGCTTAGCATGCTGTTAAATGATGTCTCGTCGCTTATTTCAACTCCTCGTCCAGATAAATAAACATGATTAATATGCCCCCCCCCCTTCCTTCTTTCATACACACACACACGCACACCCCACACTTACATATGCACACACCCATTGCATATCACACTCTACGTCAGTGCTGAAAATAAGATTATGCACAACAAAAAGTCTAGCAATTAGCTGGCTTTGTAGCAGGAAGCAGCTTAAAGCGCTAAACACTGTACTTTGCTGAGGGCCATGTGAGAGGTCAGGTACAAGATACAGGGGTTAGAGAGAAGTCTGTGGGTGTGTTTGAGTGTATTTGAGTTGCTCCAAATGCGTGGGGGGGTGTTGGCTATTTCATAGAGCTTGTGAAAAGCTGGATTTAGCAGAATTGTGCCAACCAGGGGGTCAGAAATCTATGATGTTTATGGGTCTCTATAGCAACCTGACCCTTCAGAGAAATTTTAAAAAATGGTCTATGAGGAACAAACAGAAAGGAGGAGTGTGAGAAAGACGGATTTCAGTTCATCCAGAGTTTGAATGTACGTGGGTTGGGGGTGAACTGGAGTCTGCGTCATCAGATGTGACTCAGCTTTGTTATCATGGTTCAGAGGAATGTAAAAATGATGTGTAGTATCGGTGAAATAAAAAATCCAAATCACAGAGAGAGTGTGTTTTAAAAAAAAACAGCTTGTCACAGAAATGGGTTAAGAAATGTCTTTTACACTTTTTTGTGGCACACTGAATTATGATGTCAAAACGGCCTTGATGATTCAACTAAATTGGACTTACAAAGCTGTGATGGTGCAGAAGTTAGATGAAGTGCGTCGGGCTGGTGATGAATGTTTTGGCAATTTTCTCTAGTGAATAAGAAGCCACTCTTCAAGCTGAGGACTCAGGTTCAGACACATGATGCATCATTCCCACCTAAACTTTTACTTCTCCGTATGTTTTAAAGACAGCGAAAGCTCACTTGCTTCAGGGATGCTGTTCTGAGGTTGACCCTTTGGTCTGTTCTTCCTCTGAAGCGAGCCAAGGGAAAAGTGAATTTTCCTCATGGGGATCAATAAAGCATTCTGAAACGTTCTTTGTTGCATCTGCCTGTCCTTTCTCTCATCTTGCTTTTTTTTTTCTTCTCCCCACATTCCTTCTTTTTCCTCCTAGCATACTACTCACACTTCAACTCAAACCCCCACCCACACTTGACTCTGCACATCCAGCTGCTTTAGCGTTAAAGCAAAGGCCAGCGAAGAGACGGCAAATGTCTCAACATCTGTGTGTTGGTTTTAGCTCAACAAGTTTTTCCACATGTTTCTCCTCCTTTTTTCCCTGTCCAATACAAGAGTGATCACAACAGCTGGCCTGTTTCCTCGTTAAAGCTGCAGTCTGTGGCCATATCGTGGATTAGCACATTTTAACGTCGTGGATCGCTAACACTATCTCACAAGCCAACACGGTGTAGAAATTATAACACGATAAGTCATATAAGACAGCTGATATCGCTGCCCACTTGGGAGAATGTGGCTTTATGGTTCCAGCCAGTTTGTGAGTTAACCTTGAACAAAAACCCACCTAGAAGAGGAGACGGACAAGCTTAGATTTCGCTTTAAACATGCAGCTTACCACAGTTGTCATTGTGGCTTGTAAAACATGGGACCCTGTGGTGTCTAGATCATTGTGGTTTAGGGCCACACTGCATAGAGCACTCTCTCCTGGAGTCATTATTTGTCAACCTATTACCCCAACTGTTACCACAGCCAACCATATGTTTATAGGCACTGCGGCGATGAGAAGTGTCAAACAGTGATTGATAGAGCCACTGTCGGGAGATGGAGCCCTTTCGTTTTTAATGTTCAGTTGAGGCATCATTGAGAAATTGGACTTTATTTGGTGTGAGTTTTTGATTTCTCTTCCCTCCATATTTTGGCAAATATACAACACTGTGTGAGTATCTTTGAATCACAAATAATTGAGGAACTTCAGCCCAAAAGTTGGTGGAAGAGGAGCAAAGTAGTTTTTCTTTGTATTTCAAAGCAGTAAGATCCAGATTTTTAATCTATTAACACAACATCCAGAGATACTGAATGTAATTAATTTAAATGGCTACTTTAGGATTTCTAAAGGTCTTGTTATTCCTTTTTAAAATCATTTTATCCAGTCATCTTTTGGATTAACGAGACAGTTTGTCTCCACAAGATTAATCGTGCACTTTCTGAGGAGTTAAGTCCAGAGTTTCAGTTTCCTGACGTTTCCTTCCACCACCATCTACAACTTGTCTTCACTCTCACCGCACCAGCTGTGCTTTTCCCTTTATACACACCTCTATCTTTGTCAAACTACTGTCAGTCACTCACTTCTCCTCCGAGCTGCCCCTCAGTCGAGCAGTCCTCTCATGTCTGCTCACATTCATTCCTTTGCACACATGCAGACATCCATGCATGAAGCCACATACATACATGCATGCACATGCACACTTACACACACACACACACACACACACTTCTGCTGCTTGTCTCTTTTACTATTTTTGTTTTATCCCTCGTTTCCATCGATCTGCCAATCCTTAATTATTTCTTCAGTGATTTGCGATATGGGTTTGATGCCAAATTGATCTTAGAACTTAAATAACCTGTCATTAATGTGAGGTTGGCAAAAACAGTCTGCTTTGGCACCAGTTACCTGATTTATTATAGCTCAGTTACAGTTTTAATATAGCAGTGATATTCAGTGAACCTTACACGTTAACTACGTTTTCCATCCAGAACATGTTTGTCTCAGAGGGGGCATACAATAGGAGCGAGTAGAGGCCTATTTATTCACTTGGAAAGTGGAAAAAAATGTTGTCTGCCCAGAGTTAGGATGTTTTTGACTGGTTCGAAGTCATGTGCTGAGCGTTTTCCATGGGCAGTCAGTCCGCTGCCTCCTGTTTCCTGGCCTCTGCTAGCAGCCCCTATACTGAGGGACTGGCCCATTTGGCTAGTGCCAGAAAACAGGACCTTGACTGACACCTCCAGTTTTAAAAGGTTGACTTTGCTGCTCCCTCGGGCCCAGTTCTGCCAGAGGAAAGCTTTTCAACCAAGCGTGGATGAGGGTGGAGTAGAGAGAGTAGTGTGTATCTGTGTGTGCATGTGTGTATGTGTGTGATTTTGTGTAAGCGAGCAAATGTAGCCGTGCATGCATGTGTAGTGCCTGTCTTCTTTTGTTGTCTATCTCTTCCGTTGTGCTTTTTCCAGCTTACGGTTGAACCTTTCCTCTCAGTCTGCTTTATCCTCCACTCTAAAGAAAGAAGACGCGCCGGTGGAAACCTTATCAGCTGCATGATGTATGAGTCCTTAGGGCCTTAATAGGTTCCATTTATCTCTATACACTCCCACTTTAATTTGGCTGGGCAAGGGAGGATGTATTCAAATGCCCACCGTCATTTTGATGTACAGTCAGAGCTGACTGGCTACAGATGACCAGTGTTACTTGTCTGTGAATGTGTATAAGATGGGTGATTGCTTCAGCCTAAGTGTCAGTTTGAGTGTCAGATTCATATTAGTGCCAGTTTGAATCCTCTGTGTGTGCCAAAACAGTAGCTTTGTACTCAGCCCTTTATTGTCTTGTTACACTGGGGGTTTTATTGGCCAGTATTTATCATATTATGCATGAAAACACTAATTAAGCCCCAATATTCCATTCCTTGCCATAACTTTAACGTTACCCAGATCCAATGAAGTGATAGTCCTATTTTTTTGATACCAAGCAATAAACAGCATCACCATTTTAAATTTAACAGAAGTTTATAACTTCAGCAGGGCTTCTAAGCTTCCTCCCTCTTTGATGATGCTTAAGATTAAGTTTTAATGCAGTTAAAAATTCAGTCTGCTAACTATCACCAGCTTAATCAGTTGCAGAATTTCCCATGTTACATTACAACAGGAGCAATCTCCAGTGCAAACTTTTATATTAAAAACAAATAATTCTTGGAGCTATTACAAAAAAATATTTTTGCACTCCTAAATATCTTTGTAAAATGTTTCGTTAATTATTAATAATAAATGTATACTATAATATTTTAATATGGGCTTATGAATTTTAACTATTAGATGTGTTATACTGCATAAAATCATCAGATTTTGGAATCTGGATCAGGACATGAATCAGTGACAACAGAATGATCTCAGATGAATCATGTCAGCATTTACACCCAATCCTGATACTGGACTGGATCGGTCCCAACTCTGCTTTGTGCTGTTCTGCTCTGCTGTGTCCATCCCCCAGTCCACCAGTCTTTTAAACTCTCTGCACTAAACGTATACAGTAAGTGATTGTTAACCTATTGTTGCAGGTCCTGTTCCCCATTCTTCCCATTTTATCTTAAAGCAAAGCAGAGTGAAACAGCTCGTTCCCAAGGCCTGACTGCAGTACTCCTTGGGGTGGAAGTAGCGGTGTGGGGAAGTCTATTGTAGTGCGGTAACAAGTTCTTTGTGTGACATTTTCCTTGGCGTTGACATTCAGAGGGGAATAGGAAGACGAGTCTGTGGACGCCACGTTCTCTGTGACATGTGAAGGGAAAGGGTATTAAGAATGGGGACTGAGGTATTTGAACGTGCACAGGGAAGGACATTTGCACAGAACGTGACAAGGACACGCTGGTGGAGCCGCTCTTTCATATTTTACTTTATAACATTATGCTATACACCAGGTTGAATCTGTGTCTGCCGCTTTCAAAGCTGTCCACTGGGCCAGTACTATCATGGTGTGAGGAGGAGGCTGACAGTGTACGTTGGACAAGAATAACATTTTTATTAGGCAAGAATCTATTGACACAATGGGTATGACACATTAAAAATAATTTATTCACACCTATGCATTCAAAAAGCTATTATTTTTCTGGAGAGGATATCATTTTCTTAGAACATAAGGTTTCTTTGTTGTTCAAATGTTGTCTGAAACAAACGGCATCCTCCTCAACAGTGACTGTCATTAACATGCCGCATGGGTGACTAACACAAATTTGATTTGCTTTTTGTGGCAGATCAATCAGAGGGAAATGCAGGTGAAGAACAGAGTGTGCGCTGTGGCTCTGACCGACTCCGCTCACAACATCTGGCTACAGGACACCAGCAAAAGCACACAGGACTGGATGCAGGAGGTGAAATAACCACACGCGCTCAAAATACACAAACTAATACCAAAGGCAAACCGAACAAGTGTCCATTCCTGAACATGACCCATCTTGTTATGTAAATTCTCCCAGCAGTGAGCTGAGGTCTCTCAGATTTTGCTTCTCTCTAATTTCTCCCCGCACAACCCTGCTGACCTACACAGGTACCCCTGACCAACAGCCAGCCCTAGAAGTCATAGAGAACCTTTGTTTGCATGTTTTTCCTCTCTGTCTTTTTTTTTTTTTTTTTTTTAAAAAAAACAGCCCTCACTTTTCTTTGTGGGTGCATGTCAATGAATAACTAAGACGGTTAACCCCGGATGGCGCGTGTGTATTGTGACTGGGCATGCGTGTGTCTGTACGTGCTCGTTGGCGAGCGTGTGTGTGATAGAGTGCACGTGCACATGCGTATTTGTGTTAGCTTCATTTTAGCACTTGCCCTTTCTGGTGTGACCTCTGCGCCGCACGCAGCACCTGGGCTCACTCAGTATGCACATACAGATGAGGACCATCCAAGACCAGAGCGGCTTGAGAGCCAGAGATGCAAATGTCACACACACACACACACACACACATACACATACACCATACCTTTATTTGTACTGCATCCTCTTTCATATTTTTTGTCTTTTGTTTTTGCTATTTCTGTCATCTCCCATTTCACGTGTGTGTTTGGTTTGTGCGCTTAAGTGTGTGTTAGTCGTCTCCCCATGTGTATGTATGCTAGTTTGAGTGTTGGGGATTCAAGGTTGCACTGGCCCCCTTCTTCTTGTCTGGCGTTTCCTATTTTTGATTCATCTAAGGGATGTTCGGGACACAGCATAATTGGGATGTTAAGTGATTTTCTATTTGTGATGATTACCCTGAACAATAAATCTGAAATAACCTTCTTTGTCCAGCCGGAGGAAGGGGACAGGCAAGGATTCAGTCACTCCTGTTCTCATTAACCCACCATCCTTTTTTGGCTGAATTAAGAGAAGGGCCTGCCTAATTAGAGGGATTGTTTCTTGAGGGAAAGAGTGGCACACCTATGCTATGTCCTTCTCAATGATACAACCAAAAAAAAAAAAAAAAATTAAGGAATTATATGTTATATGCTATATGTTATGTCATCTTTTATCTGGCCATTTTTTATTCTAATTCTTAATTCTCATGGTTTTGGCCTCTCTGTTCTATAGGACTACTCATTACTTGTTGCAAATTCCAAAGCAATGTTTCTACTCCGTGTAATTCCCTCAGGAGCCATCGGATTCATTATGTAAATCACTAAATGACTTTTATTTAACAACAACAAAAATGTGTTTTATTTTCTGAAGCCCAAATACAATTTAATTGAATTAGCGGGAAAGCAAACAGAGTTGATGCCTTGTTGTTCTTGCCATCTCACTGATAGAAAAATGGGCACTCGCAGTATGAAGTGTTTTGACCATTTATTGTCTCTGCTCATTTAGAGCCAGATCAAGACAACTGTTATTGATGAATACAGTAGATCAGTGCTAAGTGGTGAGAAACACATCGTTTTTGAAAAATGATAGCATCTGATTGATATTGACTGGGGGGAAACTAACCAAAATTATGTCTTGTATTTCAAAACTAATAGCATCAGTTGTGCAACTCAGATTCAGTACTTCATCACATCACTGGTTTCTGGGCATGGATGGCAGTGCTGGTTAACAAGCCCTCAGGTCAGCCTGAGGATTGAGGTGAATCCAAAACCTAATCTGTGCCAGTCATTTATATTAGAAACCAGTGCTGCTTATTTGCAGCGGTTCCACTAAAAGGTCAGACTCCCTTTGTGTTCCACCCAATTTGTTAATCCCACGGCTCTTAGCTGGAGGTTTCTATCATTGGCTCAGTTTCCTGATGTTTGGCTTTGAATGGTCGCACAGTTTATAAGTGCTCGCTCTTGTCGGGGCAGTGCAAAACATCTACAACCAGACAGACAATGCATTTTTTTTTTTGCTGCTGTTGAAATGACGTCCATGGTATATCAGTAACCCATACACAGCTGGATCTCGAACGTAAACAACACTTGCATTGTTCACTTAGGACAGGCGTTCACCACACACACGCAGGGAGGGCAGACAGAGGAGAGCTCGCACTGAACCTGAATAATGCCCTGGGTGGTGTATAAATGTGGGTGCCCGTATGAGTGGTGCATGTGAGGTCGGCGCACCCCAGCAGTGCACTGCTCTGTTCTCCTCGGACAGAGATAATTCCCTCCCTCCGGGGTTCAAGAGGTCACTGGATGGTGGGATAGAGCGATGAGAAGAGGAGAGAAAAGGAGAGGAGATGGGATTTAGTGATCAGCGCCCGCTGGGCCAGGTTATAAAGACCAAATGGGTCAGACGAGGGGAAACTGACGTCACCGCCTGGAGACAAAAATACAGACTGAAGGTGAGAGCAAAAAAAAAAATGGGGGAGGGAATAAAGCCGAAATAGAAAAACTCCATCCATTGACTGAGACAGAAAAAGAAGTAGGCACAGAAATAAAGTATGAGAAATGTTCAATTATTTAAATCCCGTCGACTGCCACCAAGAAGGCACAGGGCTGAGCTGTGGAAAAGAAAAACAAAGAGACAGGTAGGATATGAATGGAGTGAATACAGATGGAGGAGAGGAGATGGAGAGATGTTCGTGGAGATAGATGAGCAGCATAGTGGGGAGAAGTGAGTGAGTGAGAGAAATGCGAATGATGGTGTACAGCTGGCAGCCTGTCACAGTCTCCAAGGTGTCTCCTGTCACTGTGCTGGCCTGCTGTCACACTCTAGTGGCCTGCCCAGAGCACACACACACACACACACACACACACAGTCATACACACACACTCACATACAGAGTACACTATGGTCATGAATAAACCATCCTAATCCATGGAGATTATACAGCAACTGGAGGAGGTGGGAGAGAGACATGCACACATAGAGAGAGAGAGAGAGAGAGAGAGCAAGAACTGATACTCAGGACTAGAAGTTAGGTTGCAGGCTGTCATGTGTGTTATGGTTTAGGAGACTTTTGTACACTTAGCACAGAGTTTCTATCATGGGAATCAGTCCTGTGTGCTCTCAGATAGAAGAGGTTGAAATATTGTTGGAGGATTGAACGAAGACAGTTGGATGCATTTGCAAATATACATAATACAAAGATTTTATTACTATTGAATATGACAATTTTAAAGTCAACAAGACAGTTTTTAAGTTACGTTTTGTATTTGCCTTGTTAATCAAATTTTTAATACTTTTTTTTTTTTTTGTATTGTAATAAAACAGCTTGTTTATAAGTTCTGGCCAAACCTTAATGCAAGTTTTGGAAGGAAAGGAGGCATTATGAGTGTATTCCTGTGACACTTAGTGTGTAGTGGAGATGGACACCTGAGAGACCTATTTGGTCCTCATGAAGGCTCCATTAGATCACCCTGCCATCAGCTGAGTGCAGTGTTTTGTGTCCATTACTCTCTGAGTGTGTGCATGTATGTGTGTGTCTGTGTGTTGTTTATGGGAAAGAAGCAGGCTGGCTTCCACTCTGACTTGCAGAAGGCAGCTGATGGTGGAAAACACATACACACACACAAACACACACATAATGAAAAAGGCTTTCGAGCATTTCTCTGAGGTAAAAGGGTGTAGCTGATACCTACTTGTCATTACACCCTCAAAGTACATAGTTGGCTTAATGGTTAGCTTTAGCTTGTAGCACTAGCATCGAACACACCACCATGAAGGATCTTACAGAACTTTGTCTCTGCAGAATGTTGGTGAAGAGATTTAAGAGACGCAAAATGCACTGACTCGCTATGTGAGCGCGTAGGTTCATATGTGTGTGTGCATGTTGAGCACAAATCCAAAGACACACATGCAAGGAGCAGCAGAGGTGGGGTGGGTGGGGTGGGGTGGGGGTGGGGAGTCAAGTCTGTTTACATGTTTGTTTCTCTGTCTGCCTTCAGTTCAATGGCACCATTGATCGGCGGACGAGCTGCTTGAAGTGATGATGCTATGCGTCAGAGGCAGCCGATGTGATGTGCCATCCTTTTGTCACGTCGGCCTTCTCTAATCCCAGCCAGCAGGCCTTGCCTTTATGTGACTGCTGTTATGCCTGCGGTCTCCCACAGTACTGGGACTGTGTGTGCTCTGTGTGTGTGTGTGTGTGTATGTGTGTGCATGTGTGTGTGTGTTTGTACATTTATGCAAGAGTTTGTGTGCACATGTGTGCTGTTGCCTTGACAAATCTATTCAAACCCCGGCCTCCCTGCCTCCATTGGTGGTGATGGTGGAGGTGAAGGGGGGAGGGAGCAGGGCCCTTTGAAAGCCTCCCCTCCCTCCCCTCGATCCAGCCGCCTTCAGCCCACTGCTCCACAGCCCAGCTGACATCTTCCTTGAGCCAGACTGAATGAATTAAAGGAGATACAATGAGACACTTGATGTAGCAGTCAAGGAGCCCCACTGCTTCAGTGCCGCTCTACGCCGCTCTGCCCTCAAGCCCGGGCTCAGAGGAGAGCACATCTAGGGCAAAGCGGAGGATCTAAAAATACACAATATGCCACTGTTTACCAAGATGACTCGTCATCGTCCCCCAACACTAACCCCCCACCCCTTCCTCCTCCCCGCCATTCCCCCACATCTCTCTGCTGATCTTTCTTTAGCTCCTTTTACGCCATATCCCCCTTTTTATTGCCACCACTTTTGATTGACAGGGATGAAGAAATGACATACAGAGAGAGTCTGAGGGTAATTTTTTACTATTAAAGAGGTGATTTCAGATTATGCTTCAATCCGGAGTAGGTTTTATTTTTTAAATTGGGTAGAATAGGATCAAACATGACCCAAACTTTCATTTTAATAACAGACTTTTTATACACATTTCCCAACTGAATTTTGTTTACTTACTCGTTGATGTTGTTGCAACTTACTTGTTGATATTTGCTGAGGATTTTTTTGACATGAGCCAGATGTTTCATCGTGATCATCTCTTGAAATTACTTTCTATATTTTTGTATGAGCCTATAGTAAATAAATTGCTCTTTGGTGTCATAAAATGTGTTACATGTCAAGCAGACAGTAACAGAGGACATTTCATTAACTTATGCCTCAGTCAGGCTTCATGTTTTCAGTGTTTCTGTGTCTGTTCAAATGATCAAACAAACAAAAATCAACAGGACTGTGAGCAGGGTGTGTGTGTCAACTGAGGACGATTTTCTGGTGGATAAGAAGTTTGACATGGCCCTGGAGTTTTGGCGAGTATTTAGTATGTGTGTGTTTTCGAGGGTCTGAGATGGGAGTTGCACAGATTTGTCCGTCCAGTCCCTCCTCTCTCGGGGCCTTGGGAGTCAGGGTTGCTGAGAGCGTGTGTGTGTGTGAGTGTGTGTTTTTGTGTGCATTTGAGTCTAAAGGGTTCACAACGCTCCACATCTTCGTGGGAGACCCCCCGCCGTGCAATCACTGACCCACACACACACAAGCACACACACACAAGCACACACAAGCATGCACAACACTGTAATGACTGTCAGGGGGCCAGGGTGAAAGTAAACAAGGGCAGATAAGCAGTGATTCAGAAGGACGCCAGCTGCACATTCTAATCTCTTTACATTTTCTCTTTCTTCTATTGAACTTTTATCTTATCTGGGGAACGTCTTCTCCAAGCATTCCTTCTCAGCCTCCCTCGGTCCCTCTCTCCCTTTTTCCTTGTTTTTGTACTAACCTTACAAGCTGCAGCATACCAATCCACATTGCACGGTCAAAAGGGAAAATAAACTCTTTGATATGTTGTCATGTGCTGACCTGGAGAATAAAAACTCGAAGCATTGGGAAGTATGTTATTTTGGAGTGAGGCTTTGATACAGTTAAGTAATCGTACATGAGGTTTAAACATACCACGTTTAACAAAGTTGTAGGTATAAAAAGGGGGAATGGCACAAAAACAGGGAGATGAAGACAGCAAAAAAAAAAAAAACAGATAAAGAGGTCTTCTCTTCTTTCTGACAGTAGAGTTGTCAACCACAGGGGGTTTGAGAGGACTCGGGGTGTTTGCAGGGGGTTATGGGTCAGCAAGCTGGGCAGACACCCTCCCCCAGGGCGCCCACTGATCTACCATGGTAGAAGGTCTCAGCTCTCCACCACAAACAAACGCCAAGCTGTCTGAGCAACATGTCACAGAGCTTTTAATTGCTTGTTCCTGTCTCTCCTCCACCCCACACCCCCCAAACTCACTCAGCCTCTTTCTCACTTACTGTCTCTCCCAGTTGTCCCCCGCACCTGTCCCCCTTTTTTTCTTTGTCTCTCTTGCCTCGCAATTTTTGTTCCCCTCTCCTTTTCTTTCTCCACATTTCTGATATCCATTTAAAATCAATGAAACTTGCTGTATTTTCTGTAGAAGATATAAAAATTTTGCTTGAGTTTGCCTATAAAAAACAGAAACTAAACATCCAAAGTGATAAAACAGATCTTTTTTTAAAAAAAAATCAAATCCTTATTTATATTTTTGCATTAAAAATATGTTTCTTTGTGATTGTGAAACTAATCTCCTTACTCTCACTTCCCACAGCACTGTTGTAACTGGGTATCGAGTCCGGAGCCCCTGGACACTCCCCTGGACTCCATGCTGCCAGACTGCCCCCGAGTCTCTGCAGGTATCAGACAAACTGTGTATAAACACACTTCTGCCATAATAACATTATAACTCAAAATCTACTTACTGGATAATCTCAGATTTCTTTGTTTATAATTAGAGTGATTGTTCACAGAATTTAACCATAACCACAGGTCCTTTAAATGTTCCCCGAAAAAGGGAATAATCCCCGTTCTGGAAGAAAAAACTGGACAAGTTAAGTTTAGGGGGTTTCATTAGACACTGTATCCCTCATTGTTACAGCTGAGAGCAAGGTTGATCAATTATGCCAATTAAAGACTGTAATAAAACAAAACATAACATAAACAAGCAAAAACCTGCATGAATGACAGATGTGCAGAGTACAAACACATTCCTCACTGTTGCACTGCTTTGTTTTCGCTCATCAGTGGCTTTCAGCAGTGCGAAGAACAAATAGAAAGATTATCAGGGTTCAGTTAGTGCAGTGTGGTGTGTTGGTTGGCATTGTCTGTTATGGTGTGTGTGCATGTGTGTGTGTGTGTGTGTGTGTGTCTGTGAGTGAGTGCATATGCCTGTGGGTGTTGGGTAGATTGGAGGTCTTAGTGAGGCTGATTGAGAAGGATCATTGTCAGAGAAACTGAGAAACTGAAGCAGTGGCAGATTATCTTGAAACACAAACACACACACACACACACACACAAACACAAACACACACACACATTCACACAGAAACAGAGGCTCCAGAAATGTGCCGTTTGATTTTTGTTTCTATTTTCGTCGTCTTTGTCGCACACTCTTTCTTTTTCATCATGTACTCTGTCTCCTATATTCATTAATCCTCTCCTGTGGTGTTTGGCTTCCTGTCCCTGTGCCCTCTCTGTGGTTTACTGGCCTTGATGATGTCACGGCCATCATGAGAATGTGTCCTTAATGTAGGATTAGGGATGAAAGCTGTAATCCTCAACATGACCGTTGATAAGAGATGATGATTGCAGTGTTGTTTGAAGAGTGACACACATGCAGGCATGTACGCACACACACACACATGCACGCACACACACAAACAAAAGGAAAGTCAAGCCTTCGACGGGAAAAAATGTATCCGTCAAGTATTAAATGCACCTGTTTTTCCTTTTTTGTGTGAGTATGTTTAAGCACCGATTGTTACTTGCGTGCACACTCAAACACACTCAGTTCCATCCTCCTTTCATCACTCAGTTCCATCATCACTCTGGAGGTCCTGCTTTGTGATTTCATTCCCTTCAAAGCCCCTCATGGTGAATGTATAGGTCATCTTACACATGCTCCACATTTCAGTGAATACATCTCTGACACTGCTATCTCATCTCGGCCACTAAAACACCATGTTCCACATGGAGCTGTGTGGGTGGGTGGCCTTAACATCTACCTGTGAATCAGCTTCTTGAAATGTCATCTAACCTTCAATAAAAAAAATAAAAAAAAGGTACTGTAGTTCATGTCAAATTGTCAGTTTTTTACCTTGATGTTTTATGTGTCTTCTCAGTGACTGCTGTCGCTCAAAAGACAGCAGCCTTTGTGCCAAGATATTGAGGTCCACTTTTTGAAAACTATCGGCATGCCTGACATTGTCCTTAAACAGACCTGTTTGACACAGCGTCCATCTGTATCTATGCACTATTGACTTGTGCTCTATTGACTTTTGCTACTTTAACCGAACTGAATAGATCAGAGTCTCTGGCCTGTAACAGAGCTGCCAACTCTGCTTGTCTCTGGTCTTTTGGTGGCAGCTTCTGATGTCAAAGGTTGTCTCAGTCGTCTTTGTGTCCTTGGCAGCCTGGCAGGTTCACAGGCAGCGGCCATTGTGGCGAGAGTCACAGCAGAGCAGCAGAGGTGACGAGGTTGAGAGAAGGTTGAGGGAAGGCTGTCAGGGCATCGTGGCTCAGCACTTCAATCAACACACACACACTCACACACACACACACACAGAGCTCCCAACAGTCACCTCCTCTGCTTCTATGACTGCTGTTGTCTGGGTTGCTATGGAAGAAGTATGTTTGTGTGTCTGTGTGTGTAGGTGGGGGTAATCAGGGTTGAGCATAAAGTGCCTCAGCAGCACAGAACAGGCCGGTGAATCCTTGTCGTCATGTATTCACACACACACTCACACACACATGTGCAGACACACACATCACAGTGTGAACCACTGTTGGTGTGTGGAGCCAGACTGAGCCAGGCCCGGGGCGACTCGGCTGCTGTGGAGAATGGCATGTGATCAGACACACACACACTATGATGTCTGAAGGCTAACAAAGTATTGGATGTGTGTTTAAATGCACTGGGACCGGTCAGGCGGTGTGAGGGAGGAACGGGTTGAAGGACGAGTCTCGCCGTTGCTCTTTCTGTCTGTTCTTCTCTTTCTTCTCACTCTTCTTCTGTCTCTGACTGCCTCCATACATCTCCCTCTCCCTCTCCCCTCCTCTGCCTGCGCTCTGCCTCCCTGTGTGGTGCAGTGATGATATGATGATTGTGTTTTCCATGCTGGTAGAATCTTGGCAGAAGGAGGTAGGGAGAAGTGGAGGCAGAGCTTGTCTGTTATTCCTAATCATCTGTGAAGCGACGCCGGTATACCATCATGGCACTCTGTAGGGGCTGGAAGGACCGAGAGAGGGAGGGAGAATAACACGTAGCGGGGGTGTCTGCTAACGTCTCCATTTCTTGTTTTAAATGCGATAAAACCTGGACCCATTCCCTTCGCATTTGACTGGCTAGCTGCCCTCTCTTTCATTTTTAATTTTTTTTGTCTTAATCTTTCTTCTTCTCCCTCCATTCTTGTTTTTTTTTTTTTCCTTCTTGCAAAAGGAATTTGTTCCTCCAAGAAGGTCATTGCTCTGGCGTTTGGCAGTGGCCTGGCACACCAGCAGAATTTTATCAGTTAGGAGCACACCGAACACAGGCTCAATATGCAGATAAAGTGGAACCAATCTCCTGCTGGAAAAGCTCCCTTTGTGTGTGTATGTGTGTGTTGGTGTGTTAGTGTATGTGTGTGTGTGTGTGTGTGTGTGTAGAGTAGCTAAAAGGCTGACAGACAAATAAGTTGAGGAGTGGGCTGCTGGTTAAGTGGGGTTGCTTGCTGAGGCCTTACCGAGATGTAATCATTCCAAACCTGCACTTGAGTTTAGATGCCAAGAGAAAGATAAACAGAAACTGGACGAGAATGAAGAGGTGATGAGTAATATATGGATTAAAAAAAAATAGAGGAAAAGTCCAGTCTGACGGTGTTTTTTTCTTGTAGGAGCTCCTCTGTTTTTGTTCCATAGTTTATTGACTCTTTTTTTTTTTTCCTCTGCTGGGATGAATGATCGGCTGTTTGATCAGTAAAGATGCTATTTCAAAGGTGGGAAAACCCCCTGTGCTAATAACACAGACAAACATAAGCACACACACACACACACACACACACACACACACACACACACACACACACTAACACACACACACGTACACACAACTTCCTCTTGGGCGATTACTCATTGTCCAGGCTGATTATTAATTACAAAGGGAGAGCTCTCTGAAGGTAAACACTGATTAATGGCTAACAAAAGTAAGTTAATGTCTTACCTGTACTTTAATTACCAACCTTGCTCTGTTACAAGCATCCCAACACAAGGCTGTAATTAACCCTAATGGACTGCAGAAAGAGACTCACTTTCATTCTCTTTCACAACATAAGTGCACCACTGTATGCGATTTTTTAATGTGCGCACCTTTTCTTGCTTTTCTCTCAGGTTTTTCATAATTAAAAGTGAGGATTTGTTCTTTCTTTCAGAAAAGGATTTCTTGATTTTTTTTGTGTCTTGAATAAAAAATAGCGGGGAGTTGGCTTGAAAAGTGATGCAATATTGTTACAGAAATGAGAAATAATTCCTGTGCAATGACATGGGAGGTCACTCTGCCTTTCTTCTTTACCTAAGGCTCATACTTCTGTGGCTCAGTGTTATTAATGTACCAAGATACCACAGAGACACAAAAGAGTGCCTGAGAATAAAAGCAGACAGGCTGATACAAAGCAGACACACACACACACACACACACACACACACATTTTCATGCTCTTATTGCAAATGTGCTCTGTCCTGCTGTAGGTTTGACTTGACTGTAACTCTCACCTCCTCTGATCTACGCACTGCTGACCGTGAAACACCTCTAGCTGTCTGCACCTCTTCACCATACACACACAGACACACGCACACACACACACACACACACACACACACTGTCTGATTGATGTTTGTATGACTTAACTCTTAAAGAGGAAACTCAGGCCCACTCAAATTAACCTCTCTCCCTCAAACCACTGTTATTTCAGCTTGGTAAGGTGGAAGTCTGCTGCCTCGATGGAAGATCACATGAAAATGTGTGTGTGTGTTTGTGCCTGTTTTCACACATGTTTGAGTGTTTTCTCAGCCTGACCGGCACACGTTGCGCTAGTGTTACAGGAAAAAGACAAGTAAACTCCGCTGAACCGGACCCTCACCTCTGACCTGGATTCACTGAGGTTGCTTCAGGCTATTGTCTGGGTCACATTAGTGACAGACCGTATCATCATAATGTGGAAAATGCTGACACTGCAGACTGCTGTCATCTGGGGTTAGCGTGTCTGTTAGAAACTAGTCATAAAGTGCTGATTTTTTAGATGGAGTTTTGTTTTGAATTATGATTATACCCTCATATCATAGATTGTAACCACAATAGGAACTTATGACAGATTTATTTTAGCTGAACTGTGACTCAAGACTTCTCTTTTGACATCCAACTCTCAGTTACAGCCCATAGTTCTTTAGTATCCGAGTAAATCTCAGAAATCACTGTAACTGGGGGGTGATTAGTTCATTTGCACCAGTTTAGTTCTTTCAAAGTAGACACAGAAGTGACGGGGTCATATTGAAGAAGGAAAGTTTTGGTGAAATAAGGGTTGTTGTGCAGAGAAAAGGGGACTAAGTCAGAGCTTTGCACAGATCTTGTCCCCTTTTCCCTTCTTATGGAGTTCTGTGATTTGTGTTTAGGAGACTCTAAAGGGGCAGGTTTAGTTGCAGAAGCTTTTATGCCATGACTTCATTTGAGGAACTAAATCTTAAGCAGCATGTCTGTCTTTTCAGCAATAAGGAAACAAAGTCTCTTGACCCTGGTAAAAAAAAAAAAAAAAAAAAAAAAAAAGTAGGCTTGATTTTACAATAACCAGCTGGATTTTATTGGAGATCTCAGCCAGGTGTTGCGTCTACGGATACCCAGATTTTCTTTTACCCTGAGACACCAATAAAAGTGACAGTTTCGGAATCACAGCAAAAGATTTATGGCCTGTTAGAGCTGGGAAACAACTCGCACACTTTTTCAAAATAACAAAAACTGGAAATATCAAACTAAAGATTGAGGCGCACTTTGAGATCTGTTTGGTTGTGGATCATAGTCTGTAAACTCGACCACAGGAATTAAACCTGTTTTGACAGGCTAACAAACATGTTTACAATTGAAAAGCCTTGTCATCCGATGTGTTAGTAGAAAAAAATCCTCGATATACTCTCATGTTCTCACTACATTGATTATATTTGTGCTAAATAAGAAAAACCAAGATGGTTGAGTCATGCACAGCTGGTGTTTTTGAGGAAGAGAGTTTGCTGTTTGTGTTGACGTTCTTAATTCTGTTTTACATTACATTAAAAATTAGATTTGGAACATTCTTGGTAGGTTACAGCTGGTGGAAAAGGGGCTTTTTTGATCATGTGCGATAGTTTTTTTAAGGTCACAAGTCAACATGAAGGTTAACTAAAGTTCAGTGGGTCCATAAGCTCTTTTTAAACTTGCTTGCACTCGTTCAGCCAAAGAGGATTCATCTGCTAACTTCTCTTGATACTTGTGTATAAATGGCTGTCATACTCTAACTTGATATCCACAGAATGTTCATGAAGCACCACAACCTGTGTATGTAACAATACATAGACCCACCAGTAGGAGTTCATTTACAAATGTATGCTGTGCAGCAGAATTAAAGTTCTGGTGAAGATCTCATCTATCCAAATTTTCCAAAACGTGAGGCTTGAGAGAAAATTTCTAAAAGGAAATATAAGACATGAAATATTTAGGGTCAGGGTTAGGTTTATCCATGAAAAGATGGGGGGTGATTTTTTCATGGCAGCTCAGGATGAAGGCAAAAAACATCCACCTCGATAAAACAAACAAAAACCTAAATCTGATTCATGATGTCTGAAGGTTGATGCCACTCATCTTTTAGAGATCCACTTCTTGACAAGAGTGTCAGGGTATCAGATTCTGAATGGGCTAACATATAGGATCTGTTACATGGTGAAGCACCTGTGAAATGAAACTCCGAGAGTGCCAGACTCTTTAGCGAAAAATATGGATTGCATTGTATTTTACTCTCAGCTACCTTGGCTGGAGTGGTACCTTGGCTTATTATCAAGAGTCTGCTGTGTACGAGATAAACAGAGGATATGAGCAGAGACAAATGTTAACTATACAGAATATTTTCCCTCTTAGCTTTTGTTTTCATTTTCTTTTGTATTTATTTGAAAGGATTTTCTGACATCTGATTTGGAGTCATCGAAAGGTTACAGATTTTCGATGAAGAAGTTTTCAGTCATGACAGCTGGAAGAAAAGAAAAAAAAAATGGAGTTAAGTTCAACTTAGTTTAACACAGCTCTGATTGAGGATGTATGAATATAATACTTCAATAAAGTAGAAACACATTTAGATGCAGCACTTCAGCATGAATGAAGAATGACAATGGAGCTGAGCTCGAGATGAAACCTTCTCTTGAGGGAAATATCATTTAAGTATCACTTTGGCCTTAAATGGACATAAATGGAATACTGGGTTTTCCCCTCCTCATGGAACATTTTCAGTGTGCTTTGTTTTTTTGCCCTTGAATGATGGTCTGACTTTGTATGTGCTACTTGTGACAGGACTCGACTGTTTTAAGGAAGTGTGTCTTGATTCGTGATCGGCAGAATCTGAGTTCTCATTTGCTGTTGGCATCCTGTGTGATCAGAGCATCATGGAGGTTTGCTTCACTTTCCTGCTCCCCAACACTGGATCACTGTGCTGTGCCATCTTGTGAGAATTTGCTTACTAAGCAGGAGGTCAATAAAAAAATTGCTCTCTTATTTTTTCCCTCCTCTCTGGTCTGCGGTCACACATTGCTTTTTTTTTTTTTTTTAACATATATTGTAAAAACAGCTGCAATAAAAACTTATCAGACATTTTTATATTTTTACCAAAAAGCCCTTTTAAGTTTATGGCCTCAAATTTGAACAGACACTAGCCTATAAGAGATAATAAGCTTCGATTTAAAAAATGAACTAACAAATGTAGGCGCAGCACTGCTCTCAGCTCATTGTCAGGAACTATTGTTCCATGTAGACAGGCAATCTGCTCCGTCACCTATGTTGTCGTCTCTCAGGGCTGTTTCCTTTGAATCAAAGACTTGACCACTTTGATTCTCTTCTGTGACTCAATTCGAGAGGACTGTCCGTGTTTATTGATCTATTCCAGCACTTTGCTTCCTGTCAGACATTAATCTTCACCCAGATCAGAATCAAAGATATGCTAGCATGGTCAATAGCCGAGCCTTTGCCACAGGTCTGAGACAGGGGTGTTGCCAATTGTTTGCCTTAACTGATGAACAGGAAGAAATGAAGTGGATCGATACATTAAGCTAATAATTGTACAGGCTTGTCAAAGTTAAACACCATATAATTCTTCAGCAGCGCGTTCAAGAAACGCTGCATTAGCTAATCTTTACAACTTATTTGAGTTATGTGAGGACATTTCTTTAGTTGTAAATCATTTTGAATGATTAAATGACATTTTTGTTAGTGTTAGCATTAACAAAAATGGTAATAGTGTTTTGTCACACATTATTATTATTATTATTATTATTATTATTATTCGCAGTATTTTTGGTAGTGTGCAAAGATTTTAAAGTATTTTAAAGAACTGCCTATAATTTTTAACAACCATTAAAACAGAACTAATGTGATAAAACAGAAAATTCACAAAATATACTTAGTTTAAAAAAAGCACTTGGATAGTGTGATATGTGACGTGCATTTTATTATTCTGACTAACTTTCATGATCCTTGATCTGTGATGAGTCACATTCAAGTGAAGGACAGAGAGCAGACAGATGAGAACAGCTGAGGTTTTTCTTTCGTCTTTTACAGAAAGAGAAGTCATGTCATCTTTTGTGTTTAATTTCATTTCATTTTGTCTGTAAGCCCTTTTTTCCCTTAATATCTTTTCAGCAATCTTTTTGTTTTTTGTTCTTCCTCTTTTTTTTTCAAATTTTAAGAGAATTGGTGGCTGTGCATCAATGAATGAATGTTAATGGTTTTTTTGTAGCTTTTTTCCTTTTTCTTTTTGTCGTCAGCCTTTCAGCTTAGTTAACTGTTACGCGGTGTAGAAGGATAACGATTCATTTTTATTTATTTATTTATTTATTTATTTGACAAAAATTTATTTTTGAGCAGTCATTCGCTCCTCACTACACATGTCAATACTATAATTGGTTAATTTAATTTTACAGTTCTAAAATGATTAAGCTTTAGCGAAAAATAAATAAATAAATAAACAAAAAAAACAGGTTTGTCAATGTGGATGCTGTCAGCTTTACTACTCGGAATAGTTATTTTAATAAAAATGTATTGGTTAAAGTGGTGTATGCATGCATGACGGATGCTGACAAGATGTGAAATGTGATTTAAAATCGCTGCACACAGCCGAGCACCGTTGCTTTAACGGTTTAGACTATTGTGATTATGCTAACTAGAAGTGTGTCTGGAAACCCAGTCTGTGGTCTCCAGTTCACCCCTGCACTAGGTAAACTCCATCCAGGAGGCATTTTGTCCTCTCCTCCTTTCTCGTACTCTACCCATCATCCTGGGGAAAAGAAGAAAGGGGAGAGACAAAAAGGGAAAGAGCCCTGCATGCATAAATGAAAGTTCAACAAGGTTCAATGAAACACTTATACAATTTGCTGCAATATAGTGGGGTTTTATAATCTCACTATCATCTTAGTGCCAGATTTGCCCATGAGGGCTGTTCTGTATTCACTCTTATTAGCTCCTCAGATTTGTCCATTTGTCCTTCTGCTAACCGCCTCGCAGCCAATCACAGGGACAGTATCTCTAATAAATACCCCCCCTCCAAACCCCCACCCCCTTCTTGTTTTATCTCCACTTTTATTTTTTTTCTCTTGCCATACCTCCTACTGTTTTTTTTTATTTTTATTTTACATTTACTTGCTACGGGGCAAACACCACGCATTTTGTTTAGCAGTGTGCTTATAATTTTATGTTTTTCTTGTAGTTATTTTCATATAAAAACATCCTTACATTCACTGTACGGTAACTAAGCCATGACATTGTATATTCTTTAACTTGAATCTTATTCATGTGGGACTTCATGACTTTTCACCCACATGCAAGGAAGTTCAGACTGCTGGAAGAACTGTATAAATATTTGAGAAACATTTATGTTACATAAACTAAACAGTGACCTTTTTTTCACATTACATACTGAGAATATTCGCCATTTTTGAGTGGCACCAATAGGCTTTCACAGTACACTGATATTTGTTTTCTCTCAATGTGTTTTTAATCATCGTTCATGTTCAAGGCTGGGCTCTTTCCTCTGTGAGTGTGCAGGGTCAGATGGGGGAGCTAATGTACAGGGTACAGTAGAGCAGGTCACAGGCTGCTTTTCAATCCCCAAGCCTCTGAGCCGCTGTGGGTAGTGTCCATCCCTGGTCACTCAGAGGGCATCCCCAGATTAGTGCTTCACGGACATGGATCTCATTTGCCCATATGGCCTCTTCTCATTGACTCGATATAGGCTCTAATCCGCCCAGTCTTTACCCCTGACCTCGACATGTGGCAAACCACTTAGAAAAAAAGAACTCGGAAACTGTGCATATACCACATTCGAGGGCTGCAGCATCAAAAGGATCAAACGTAACGACGACTCTGAAAACATTCGCCACCAGTTCTTGCTCTGTAGCAGTTGTATGGTATTTTAGCTCCTTTTCAGGCTGTCATTTCATTAATAAGCAGGAAGTACCATAATATCATGCTGGGTCCTTATGGCTTTGGACTGGTTTTAGGTGCAGTACCTGGTCTGGATTAATCCAATAAGCCCCAGTGGGGTACAACAAATCCTAACCACTGCTAGCATTATAACTCTTGGTAATCGCCTTCATCCCATAGTCTCTAAGTATCACCGTGTGCTCATTAGCAAGGCGTAAGTTGCCACCCAACAAGTGTTACAGAGATGTTATTCATGTAAAAACAACAACCTTCTGATGATACTTATCATCGTTACTGGTGTCGATCTTATATATCAAAAGATAAAAATAAGAACCAAACTAAAAACACCAAATCTTCACACCTTAGTACCCTCATGTTTGCTTCACACTCCTGGATTTTTTTTACATTTAATTTTCATTAACTAATGCATGCATTCAGTCTTAAATATACTTTAATTCTTCAGACTGTCTATTGCAAAAATGTTTTGGCAGTAAATGGGTTCCTCACAGCTTCTGCCACTAGGTGAACTTAGTTGATGGGATAAAGTAGATTACCACAGGGAGAGGTTAATCTATTGAGTAATCATATGAGAGTGTCACCATAAATCCTTACAAGTTCACGCTGCCAAAAAAAAGAAAAAAAAATTAGCCAGTTCAGTTCTCCTGGGTTTTTTTTATTCAGAATTAATAACATATATGATCTATATTTTAAATATAAATCTATATTTTACCATAAAATGACAAGGAAGGAAGACAAATTCTCAAATACTTATGAATGTAATTTTTTTTCTTTTATATTTATCAATATGTGCATTCTTGTCTTAATTGATTTACTGCAAACATTACAGCTCTATAATTAAAGCTGTTAACACCTGTTTTTGAATTTAACATGAGGCAAACTTCCTTTAATAGTTTGCCTGCCCTTCAAACGGGTCAGTTGGTTTCCAGGTGCCATTTTAATTTACCTGCAGTGGCAAACAAGTTGTCTTGATACAGACGTTGTAATTATATTGTTGTGAAAATATAATTTCGTCGCTTCTCACTCTTAATTAAACTTTATGATTGTGTTGCCCAGAAGTGTGCATTAACTGTAATTTGGTGAAAGTTAGATTTTGTCGTTATTGTACTGATCTCTGCTGGGCACCCTTGGGTTTGTTTTACACTTCTTTTTAAATGGAGACTGTTATTGTTATGGGTTCATGAGGCCAGTTCATAAGGTTTATTCGATAATTAATACACACACACACACATACACTCATGCACACATACATACTGTAGGCCCAACTACTGGACTGAAGAACCCACGCTGAGATCCAACATCTGCGAAAGCCAATCAATTTAATATGTCATCAGTGTGTGTTTACACTGTAACATTGACGGCTGTGAGAGCGAAAGGTTTTAATGTTTTTCCTCTATTAGTTTAAACCCACCGCTCCTGTTTAGCCAAACCTTTTTGATATATTGTGGCAGCAGTTTTACTCCCTCTCTTCTCTTACTGCACAATTAGGTTATAATTAAATGCACATTTAATATGATTGTTATGAAATAAAAAAAAAGAAGCTGTGAGAATATATTTGGAATGCACATAATTGCCAAAGAGATGATTAGAAAATGAAGGAAAAAAATCATCCTTGAAAGTCCTTGAGTCATAATCAGCCTCAAATTATAATGTTTATTTGTCTTTTTTGCTGAGGAAAGAAAATTACATCTTATTTATATAATTATGTAAACAAAAGTGATGGTAGATTCCACGACCAGCCAGGTTTTTGAGTATGCAGCAGTGACCTTGGCTCCTTCCCCGTGCTCCATGTTGACAGATAAAAACTTTATTAACCAGCCGTCTCCAGGACAGGAGACAAACCGCCCGTGAAACCGATGCGCGCTAGTATTCGAGAAATGTGGCAATTAGGGGTTGATATTTTTTTCCAGTGAAAGCACCAAGGAGTAGAGGGAGGTAATAAACACAGCTTGTTTGTAGCCCAGGAAGCAGCAATTATAAAGTGCTTGGAGAGTTGTTGTGTTTATTGTGCCTGAGAGTAATGAGATAGGCTGCGCTGATCCCTCACTGATGCTATAGCTCCTAATCCTCAACCCTCTTTCTTGTTTATCCCCCAACATCCTCTGACCGTTGCTGGCCTGTCACTGCTCTGGGCAGAACCAAGTGACCTTTGACCTGTGTGTTGGCTGACTTTTTGGCTCAGAAAAATGGTCTGGCACTGAGTCGCAGCAACGGGGCCATAAATGTGTCATATGTGGGGTAGTACTTTTTCCTCAGTATGGAACTGCGTAAGTTTGTTTTACCACCATTGCAGCTTCTCTGTAAACAGTTGTCTTGATTTCTAAACGGTCCAATTTCTATTGATGTCTGTCTCACTTATCCTCTCCATTTTCCCCATGTGAATTTGTCTTAAGTGGTCTCTCAGATTTGGATGACTGACATATTACAAGCTCAGGAAACCTATTTTGGGATCTTGTTATAGTTTGTGCTTATTCAGTCTGTATTATAAGATGCAATAATTTTAAGTGTTATCCACTGGAGTTGTCATATCATTCCTATTTATATATATTTTTCACATTCCATCCATCTTTGGACTCTGAAACTCTGGCCTATTCCCCTGTGGTCCACGAACTGTCCCAATCTGTGACAGATCATGTACAGAGAAGTGGTTTTGTGATGTTAGCTGCAATACTCGGGTGAAGGTGCGTGTGCAGCTACAGATACTCACCTATACTTGTGTGTACATCCCTCTGAGAAGAAGAATGCTGCGTGTACAAGTGTGTTATCTGGGTGACCTAGAGACGGACTGGTTATCACCTCTGTGAGCCTCTCAGGGCTGAACTACGGAGCCAGCGGAAAAACACCACTCCTGCCTCTGCATCTGCCGGTCAGCCAGCATGTCGGCCTGCTGCAGGGCTCACCTCCTATCTAATCAACATGGACAAGCCACTTGTCCGCACACACAAACACACGCACGAACCGCTCACAAATTCAAATGCACACGGACTTGCTCAGAGATAGCCCCACACATGTAGACATGGTTAGTGATACACCCCCCAAAGACACATGACACACCACACATACACACCTACATGCTGATAATCACAGACAAACACACAGTAATTCGGGCCCCGCTCTTGGGTTCCCAGATATGACGAGCTGTTGCTCTTAGATGTGGGAGTGGTCCGGAGGGCACAGAAGAGGGTCTAAGGCCAAGTGGTAGACATGCAGATCAGGTAGCAGAGGGCGCCACAAGGTTGGACAGGGGGGCCTTTGGGTGTAGTGGAACTAAAATGGGCCTCCTGACTTTGACAGAGTCCACTTTGCCATCCGTCAGCCAGAGGAAGCTGACTGCCGTTTGACTCTGGTCCTCCTTCCAACCACATCCACCATATCTTGTCCTTTGTTCGTACCTTTAAAGAATCCCCAGCCGCAGAGGAGACAGTTGGTCTTGCATCTACCCTCGAGATGGAAATGGGTGGGGTCAGCATTTTCGAAGTACAAATTCTAAATCCATCTGTGGCGCCATTTTAATCCCCTTTTGTTTGGCTTGTGAAATGCTTTTTTCTTTCTTTCTTTTTCATGCCAGCCGACCTTCTGATGTTACACAGTGCAGCTCCCCTTTGCCCTCATCCCTGCCCTCTGAACAACATGTGGCCAAATAACAAAACCCTAAACAAAAGAGGTAGATTGCCAGAGCAGAAGAAAGGTGGGGGCGCGCATTTTGTGTCTGAAACACTTCATGAGTGCTAAGTGAGGTTGGCACCAGCTGCTGGAGCAGAGTCGAAGAGAATCGGGGGGAAGTGAATTGCGTTTGGCACCAGGCGGCTATCAGGCAGTAATTAGTATAGCTAACATCCCAGATGAAGGAGTCAAGTCTAGGTCAGGGTAAAAAACTTCAAGGGTCTTAGCGGGTAAGGGTTGGAGGCCAAGCCATGCCCCCTCCCCTCTCTGAATATAAGCTCATGCCGTGCCTGCTCAGATTTGCTGAAATCTGTATTGACCTTTCACCCTGAGGTGTCGCAGCCAGTCACATGTCAGGCTGGCTCCTGTGGACCACGCTGGATGTGTTCATATTAGATTGTCTCAGTAGTTCCTACTCAAGACCTTCCCAACCTGGCCCGAAGATTTAATCTTACACACGATGAGGCTTTTGACATAGATGTTACCTTACAGCTTAAACCCATGCTTGGCATTCCTGCCCTGCTCCGGCCCCAGGATCAACCTTTTGCTGTAATAAAGACAGGCCCTCCAACCAATCAAGAGAAAAAAATGAATGCATGTATGGATGAACGGATGGATAACAGACAAATTGATGATTTCGTCCTCCAATTCCGGAAATCACATTGTAATCTCCGTCTTGTTTGGCGAGGTTGGTGTGAATTTTCTGTACGCATGTGCATGGATGGTGTGGGGTCACTGCATTCATTCCTGGTTTCTTAAAAGACCTTTAATCCTCTAATGCAACCATAATCTCTTTTAATACATTCAATATTAGTCGACAAATCACATGATAATAAAGTGATATGAAAATGTTTCTTTCGAATGACAGGGTGCACCCTGGGTTTAACCCCAGAGACTAATCGTAGCTGACACTCCCTGCTTGTTATGTTGACCATGTCATAAGGTTTATGTCCGATGTTGCCCTGTAACCCCCACCAGCAGTCTTATTTAGAAGCAGTGTTTTTACATAAGAGTGATAAATTAGAATGCAAAATACACAGTCGTGTGTTTTTTCTCTTTCATAAATCGTAATCAGGGATTTCTATGTGTTCTTCCGTATCAAATACTTTTCTCTGAATAACTTCAGTCTCTGAGGACTTAAGATAAACAAGGTTCTACTGCAGAAAAAAATGTTTGAACTGTGTGAACTTTGGTGCATTTCATTTATCCGGCGAGCTATTTGTGTTGCTTTTCATCTCTTGAATCATGGCCTAGTTTCTGTATCTTGTTTTTAGAAAACATGAGCTAAGCTTTGGTGCACAAACCAGACAGCCATTAGATCGCTGCACTGTAGGTCTGACCTCTGACCAGCTAAGCCCCTACCCCGCCCTCTAGTAAACCCCTCACCCCAGCCCGCCCTCGGCTCTGCCCCATCCTCGTCCCTTCTTGGAAATGATATTATGGCGTTTGGATCATCCTCCTTGTCTTCCTCCATACTGTAATCCTATTTGCTCTGTCATGTGTTGGTGTTCACAGATGGCGAGTGTGTGTCCGTGCCTGTGTGTGTTTATGTGCGTGTGCCTGTGTGGAGGTGGTATGACACCCAGCTCACTCACAGCTGTTTGGACGAGCTCACTGGCCCCATTGTCTCTCCCACACATCTCAGAGAGGGTGGTCCTGCGCAAACACACGCTGGGCCATAACCACCCAATCACCCCAGAGTGTGTCGAAATATAAATAAGCGTAATATTTTTGGTAACATCGCTATCAGAATTCAAATATTCACACCCCAAGTCCTTAATTTTTTAACCCTCCTCCGGTAATTTTCCCTTCGCACTGCCGTCCCTGCGCTTCCCATAATGAACATGTTAAGCTGAATGACAGAACGAGTGTGAAATGGGGTGGGGTGGGGAGGGAGATGTGGTATGGGGGCAGGGGGGTGAGGGGGTGGGGGGCAGGTGGAGTGGGTTGGTGGGGCGGGAGGCAGTGAGTTCCCACTCATTGTTGAGTCTCGGGCAAAAAAAGAGAGCGAGAAAGCGCTGCAGGGTGAGAGGTCCTTGGCAGCGCTCCAATAGTTGGCGTCTCGGCGTCCACATTTAGTTCCAGCTGAGTGCCCACAGTGGGCATGGCCGCACTGCCTTCACTCTGACCTCTCGACCGAGGACCACTGCTCGCCTGTTTCCACCACCCCTTTTGATTTATCCCTTTCTTCTCCTCCCAACCCCCCCTCCTCCTCCTCCTTTGTATTTTGGAAATGGCTTCATAACAGCCCAAAAAAAAGATGTTTCGGAATTGATTTGTCAGAGCGATGGGATAGGTTTGTGATCAGACAACCAGTGGGGTTCCTCTCGGGCTTTGTTTTTTAAATACAGTGGAACTTATCATTCACCTCTTGATCAAAAGTAATTTAAAACAATTTTATTTTTTTTTCCTGATGTTCAAATAAAAAAAACTACAGGTGGGATTTATTTTGTCATTAATTTGTTTCTGTCAAATATCCAAGAGTTGCCTTCAACAAAATTTGTTTTTCACTCTCATGAGAGTGTTAATGGGGCTTTTCCTTGTTAGATACTGTCAAATGCAATTTGCAGACAAAAGGTAAAATGAGTTTAAATAGGTGATCAATGAGGATATGCTGATATATATTTGTACACAACTCTTTACAAACACATTTCTGTGGCCACAGTTTTTACTGTTAACTTGATAATCACAATATTTTAAGGAGCTTCATTGATCTTGGTTTAATGTTTTGTTCACTGCTTACTTAGAAATTTCTTTACAAAATCTGCAGAAAAAGTTGTTTTACTGCGCAATTATGGCACATTTTGAGCAAGAAAGTTTCGAACAGTGTTTATTGTTCTGCAAATGAAAAGATGATGTATTTTATTTTCTAAATAGCTCCAGATCTTGTAGTGAGAGACTAAGGAATGCAGGGTCTCTCTCTCTCTCTTTCTCTTCTTCCCCTGTACTTAAAGACTTTCTCTCAGGGTGGTGCCCTTGACACTGACCCGGAGAATGTTAGTGTTGGGGCAATAACACTGTCAAGTGTTGAAATCTGTTGAGAAGGAAAGAACTTCCAGTGACAAACTCACAGAGAACTTTAATTCTCTCCTTTTTCCTCACTTCTTTATGGCTATCCATCTTTCTACAGCACACATCCAGGTCTCCTGTCTGACCTTTTCTTTCTCGTTATGTTTTTCAGCTGTTTATATTGTAGAATTTCTTTTTGTAAAATATTTGTATATTTGTAAAATCTATGCTCATGACTTAAAAAAATCCATCCACCACATTCATCTATAAGCAAAGAATTTGTCTGAGTGTTTAGAAAAACATTGTCCATTGATTTGTTATATGACAAAAATCCAAGGCACTCAAATGACACTGACTAAAATTCTTGTATTTTGGTTTTTGTCCCTGACCAGTGAACTCCCCATATGTTTTTTCTTTAGATTTTTTAACTGTTAGGTAAATAATTGATAAACTTTTCTTCTGCATATAGCTCTGGGAACACTGTGACACATTTTTATGTCATGTTAAACAAAAGAAAGAAGGTGGAAAAATGCAAATTCTAATTTTGGATATTTCACTGTATAATTCCATAGTGACATTAAAACAGAATATGTTTGTGGATTACTTTAAATAACTGAGTTTTGAACCTACCTTCATTTGTTTTATGCATACAGCTGCTTTTATTTAGAGGTCGTATCATAGTCTTTTTTTTTACCTTGATTCCAACAAAATCCATAAATTTAATTTCAAAAAGTTTGTTTGTGCCACTGACTCTCGCCTGTTGTGCTGCTGCACAGACGCTGAACAAGGTGGGCGCCGGGCCAAAGCGGGAAGGGTCGATAGCTGTTATACGGGCAAATGCTTGCAGACAAGCAGATTTTGGGAGGCCTAATAAATTGCACCTGTATTGATCTCTATGGGAAATGCCTGTATGATACAGGAATAATTTAAAAAAAAAAAAAAAAAAAATTGGGTTGGAGGGGATGGTGGAGGTGGAGGTTGTTGGCAGTGGGGGGCAGACATGTTTGTGCGGACTTTGTCAGGATGCAGATAGTGGGATCAAGATTGGGTATTGACGAGATAGGGTGCCGGGTGACTGAGCCACAGAAGCTTGAAATAAACTGTCGGAGGCACACGGCCAGTTATTATAGTGAAGCGGCCTGGCCCTGCTCAACCTTGAGCCAGTCGATAAGCTATTATAACCATGCAAATTGTGGCCAAATCAGAGACCTGACATATTGGTATTATATTCCTGTGCAGCCACTGGGTTATGCATCATTATTGGGAGCCTGCAACAATATGCATTATGCTCCCTTGTTGTTTAGTGGGTGGACTCATAAAGGGAAAATGCTGCCATAGACAGCAAGACAATAATTGTGTGTGTGTGTGTGTGTGTGTGTGTTCTTGGGGCATTGAATTATGTTTTTTTGGTGGTTATAATTTAAAGGCCCTGTTAGGTTTCCACACGTCAAGCTCATGTGCTATTTTTTCCACATTTTTTAATCAGATTTTTTTTCCTCTTTATTTAATCCGACTCCATCTCCCTTGTTGTCTCTCGTTCTCTCTGTTTCTCCTCTTTCAGTGGGACGGCAGCCTGCCAGGTCATTTACTCTCGGTGACAGTGTGATGCATCCAGCAGGCCGCAGTTTGGATGATGTAATTTGGGCTAAGGGCTGTGTAAACATTGCTGTGACCTTGGTTTTAGATTTGTCACCAGGGCTGGGTTAGAGAACAGAGAAGAGGATTGTGTGGGATTGAGAGCCATGTGCACAGGCTATGATAGCTGGAAGTCTCTAGCTGACTGGCTGATATGATAACCTGAGATACCTCAGCCTTACCTCTGACCCGAGCTACACTCCTTTAACCATCATCTGCAGTCTCTCATTGTCAAAGCTCTCCCCTCACCTCTGCTCCACTCCTTCCTCTTTGATATTGGTGTACTTGCTTTCTGGTGAACACTTGTCATTGCCCTCCCCTCATGCTCTCTCTACCTTTCTCTTTTTTTTCCTTAGCTCAGACCCTGTTCTGTTCTTTGATAGTGTTACGTCCGTCCTTCTCTCCGCAGCTTGTCCACTGTCTGCCCTCATTCTCTCTGCCATGGTGCCTTACTCTTTTTCTGCTGTCATCTATCCTATGCTGCTCTTCATGAGCTCCAGAGGTCAACACAAGTAAACACTGGCCGACAGCCCAGACAACACAGAGCTATTGATCTGCTTTGGTGGGAGAGGTGATGGTTCTCCGGGCGGGTCTCGATGAGGGTTATGACCTCCAGGTCTAGACTACACCATCCTGGGTCTTTCCGTAGGGGGAGGTTAGGAAAAATTGAGTTTCAGGCCAACAACAGTCAGTCAATGTTTATCCATTGAGAGGGCCTGAGGTGCTACCGGAGTTGCAGGTGTACGGCTTCAAAATTTTGGTCCAGGAGAGAACAGATGATATGATACACAGCCCACAGTTTGAGTTATAACTCAGGATTTTACCATTATTATGATACGATTTTTCACATAAATTTGAAAATTGGGACCGACGGTATTGCATCTTTTACTGGACTTTGTTAAAGCTATAGGTAAATTAGTTTCCCTTAAAAGGTTAATCACAAATATAAGTTGTTTTTTGTAGTACTTTTTGCCATGTACTGCAATATGTCACACTTAAATTCACAATAAAAAAATATGATATCATTATTATTTTCTCAGTAATCCTATCCAGTTTTCTTGTTATTTATATTTTCTTCTCACAATAGTTCATGTAAAAACAGTCTTCCTTCTTCACACAGCCATCCAAAAAATACTGACATGTTGCATTTGAGTCCTTAATGTGCACAATCCTACAGGATCAGGACAAAAGTTAGATATCAGCACCTCTCAGAAGCCCTTTGAGATAGAAACACATTCAACAACTCAGGGCAGTGCAGCTGATATTTGAGAATACACAAATTTGTTCCACCAAGTTCTACGTGCAATGGTTCACAGATGGGCAGCGATTAATCAGAGAGGTAACTGTGAAGTAGTTTGCAATTAGACTGGAAAGCTCTGAGGCATGCTAATTGAATCAGAAAATCAGCGACGGCTCTGTACTGAGCTGTAATAGGCTAGCTGCCGCTTGCAGCAGGTGCTAGCCCACTCAGCTGTGGAACAAGGTATTTAAGTCACATTAGCAGCAGCAAAAATATTCCTTGATATGGAACAGTTAGATTTTCTGCTTGTTTTCACCGCCCATGTCACCAGAGCCAAACAGCAAGCCGGTCAGCTCAGCCAATTTGTGGCCCCTCAACAAAATCTCTGAATGAGTGAGGAATTTCTATATTTAAAGATACATGACTATATTTTAATAATATATTGCTGATTATGAGCTCAATATTGGTCATATGTGAAAGAAATGATACATTCCTGTGTTTGAGCAGCAGTAATGTAAAAATCCTAATAGTTCACATGCTGTTATTGCAAATGATGGTCGTTTTTTTCAGCTCTCCTATCTACTGCTTCTCTTCTTGCTCCTCACCTTCACTCCTCTCATCTGCTACTACCCCCTCTTCCTCCTTCCTCCTTCCTCCCCAGGGCTCCTGTTTACTGACATCTTTCTCTGACACAACATAAAATAGTTGTAAGAAATTAAAAATTGATCACTTTTGAGCATGAGGTTGCCGTCTTTTCTGCTCGTTGGCTACGAGAGGAAAAGAGAGAAAGAGAGAGCGTGTCGCTTTTGTGGGGAGGCTGTGCGAGCAAGAGTTCTTTCAGGGTTTCCGTAGAGTCAGAGTTAGGGAAGAGAGTTAAGGGAGCGGAGAAGGCAGGGAGAGATGAGCAAAGGAGGAGAGAGTGATGTAGAGGTAGAGAATTCCCTAGGCAGACAGTGTTGTGCCTAGTAGTTCTGGCTTTAAAGCATGCTGCGTGCCACACATACAGTAGGAGCAGAGGCCATGACAGAGAGAAGTGTGTGTTTGTGTGTGTTTGTGGGTGTGGATGTGAGAGTTTGTGTGTGCACTTAAAGCAGACAGCATCCCGTTTTCTGCCTGTTGAGCCCCCCAGTCCTCCTCAACATTCAGATCCTGCCCTGGCTCTGCTAACTCTGATATCTTCATCAGACATGCCTGCTTACAAACACACATGCACACACACACACACACACACACACACACACACACACACACACACACACATACACATGCAAAGATTCATCACACCCACAAGCACAAAATGCATAAATGCATGCTTAGACAAATACACCATCCCACAAACATGCATGCATACAAACTAATGTGCAATCTGCCCTGTGCAAGTTCACAGACACACACACATCTGTTTGTAATGTCTGTGTCTCTCCGACACAGACACAACACACTCATTTTCAACTGTGTTTGATCTGCTCATAAGGATGATTGTAGATCTGTGTACGCTGAGTGTATTGATTTGTGTGGTTTTGTATGTGTTCAGATGTTTTGGTGTCTGTGCTTCGCCTGAAATGAGAGAGGATGGAATGAGGTCTTAGGTTGATGAGAAGCCGTCCGCTATAAACCAATGTCATGCATTGATTTTTCCGGTAATGAGTTCCCAGAATGTAGACACGCACAGAAGCATTAAAACATACACATATGGCGCACGCACACGTACGCGCACACACGTCACAAGCACTCCTCTCTCGATGGAAACATACATATACGATAGGTAATGAGGATGCGCGTCTAAAATGTATCTTGCGGTTATAAAATATTAATGTGTTGCAGATAGATTTATGGTCAATGTTATTCAGCATGTCTTCAGAAAACCGCATAAACAGTCATAACTGCAGGATTGCACTTTTCATTTAAATTTTTCAGTCAGTTAATTTATATATATTTATGAAAAAAATAATTTTTGCCTTCATCATGATTGTTTAAACTGACCGTACATCATTGAAATTAGCTGTTTTCTTGTAACTAATGTATAATGGTATCCCTAACCCAGCTGTGGCACGCAATTCATCCAATTCTTGTTCATATTTGCTGAAGTGGTGCATTTGCTTTTATTGCGAACCGTGCTCTGGCACAAATCCGAACTCTGTACTGTTCACCCCTCCAAAATTAGTCAGGAGAGCCCCTCTTTCCCAAAGACCCTTTCTTTATCTCCACACCCTTCTCTCTTTTTCTCTTCTTATTTCCCTCCCCTGCTGAGAGGATAAGAGCACACCCACTCTTAGTCTTCTGTAGAGCATTTACACCGAGGTAACTGTAAGGTTAGCTTGATCAGCTCTTAGTTAGGAAACTCTGGCACCTGCTGTGGAACAGGCCCTCAGGCACTTTGGCTCACTGCACCTAAACTTTTACTTTCAGTGTTTACTTCAGCCACTCGGCCATTCTGCGTATTATTTTTCAAATTTTTTCTGTCCGTAATACAACAGAAAAGAGAGTTGCGTCATGTGGTTTTCTGATTAATTCTTTTTTTTTCCCCCCTCACTTTGATGCTCTGAAGATAATTTCCTCTTTTCGTGGGTCATGTGGTCTTTAGGAATCTAATCAAATTGCACTATCCCAGCGATTGTTATAGCGTGAAGAGAAATTCCTACAAGCATGTTTCCTCCCTGTACAGCTGCAATTCAGTCAGCTCTGCTCCCGGCAGCATATTCCAACAGCAGCTTGTTAAACAATTTCAAATCTCAATGCCAACTCCAACCTATTCATACAGTTACCCCCCTAAGCCCTCCCTCCATCCTTCTATCCCTCCCTCTGTCCTTCCTCTGATCCCATTTCACAGTGGAACCATCAGGAGCTTATCCCAATCTCAGCCTTGGCCGGGGGCCCAAAGCAGTGCATGGCCCGCCTGAACTCAGCTGTGAACTCTCAACCTTTCCCTCAGCGCCCTTCCCTCTCTAGTTTGCTGGCTCCCCCTTTTCCCCCGGACTCCATCTCTGCCTATTTTAGGAGGGTTTTGGATGAGGGCCTCGATATGCAGTGGATGCTCTTATGCACAGTTTACAGGGCACGTCTAAACACACTCAGGGTGTCGAGTAGAGCTCAACAATAACATAAACTCTCTGCTATTATCCAGACAGCAGCCAGCACACCAACCAGCCACCCGGCCAGGCAGCCGGCCAGCCAGTCAGCTAGCTAGCCAGGGAGTCACACTGCTGCACGCTGTCAGTCAAACTACCATGGTAGTCACCTAACCCATCAGCCAGACGGGCATTACGAATGTTACAAGGCCGGGCTAACACACGGCTCTGAAAATGTGTCCCCCGAGCAGAAAAGGCGATTGGGTTAATTTCCCTTTTCTCACTTCTTTTTTAAAACCACTAAGTATGTCAACTGGCACTGGCTTGTGGCTAATGACGGAAGTCCAAGCCAAAAAACTGAAAGTCTCTGTTTTAGTCATCACAGGCACAAACTAGCCGCTTTAGCCTCAACAAGCCCTCTGCTTTTCATGTTGCCCCTCGGCTCGCTCTCTATCCCTCACACCCTCTTTTAGCCAGTGTGTTTTGTGAGTATCAGGAGTTACAGTAATGAGATTGGGATTTAAAACAACTGAGCTTATTCAGTGGTAGTGAAACTGTGTGCCACCGGTTATTTTAGTCTGACGACATTCAAGGGTCGTCAGAGGGTCAGAATAAAGGCTCTGGTCCCGTACGTACAGTAAAAAAAGGCTTAATAATTCATATTTGTTCATTTAACAGTTCAAGTCAAAGCCAGAACTTGTTTTTTTCTTTTAGTGAACTTAAATTGTAAGGAGGATGTAAATCTAATTTCTGAAGGAAATAAAAATTTACAAGACAGGAAATTAATACGGTTGGTATTCTGGGCATGTGCAGCATGTTTTTCATGACTGACATGAATGATGGACCTTAAAAGCTTGTCATGAAGAGTTTTCTCATGTGCAGTTATGCTGGCACAGGGATTATAGCCAAGTTTCTATGTCCACATCGTGCTGGTGATGTTGGGCATGCTGGGCAGGTAACATTAGATAACGTGGCCGACCCTGTCTGGGAGCAGCGTGAAGTCGGGGTGCTGACAGGGGCCGAGGTGCTCTGCGCCTCTGAACCCCCTACCTTTGCCCGTGTCGCTGAATGTCAGCCCAGCACGGGGAGCTGGAGCTTAAAGTGCCATCATATCAGCTCTCAACTGTGTTCACAGAGGGAGGGAGGGAGAGAAAGAGGGATAGGAAGGTGGGAGGGGTCTGCTCCATGGGAAAGAACCGGCAAGGGGGTTGTGACACTCAGTTGGCTTGTCATATTTTTCTCTGCAGAAATTTGACCGAATGTGTGTCTTTGCCCACGCTTGTGTATATGCATGTGCGCTTCTGTCTCTGTGGGTATATGACTTTATTGTCAGTGCGCGTGTGTGTGTCTGTGTGCAATCTCACTGACACACACTCCCTTTATGAGAGGCACATCACACTACAGATGACCCTGTTGGATAGCGATGGCCCTTTTAACTACAGCACCCTGATGCAATCCGCTGTAAATACATTAAACCAAGCTGCAGAGGAGGAAGCTGCTTATCCATCCTCTCTGACTCTTTTCTCCATCTTTCTCTCTTTTGCTCTTTCTTTCTTTTTATCTCTTTCTTCCTCTCTCTCTCTCTCTCTCTTGGTCTCCCTTTCATTTGCCTTATATCCGTATTTGTCTCACCTCTTTTTTTCTTTTATCTCCTTTCTGGTTTCCCTCCCCTTCGCCCCCTCCCCTCCTTCACCTCTGTCTGAAAGTACTATATGCAGACATTCCCCAGCCTCTAAGCTACACTGACTTCAAACTTCACCCGTCAGGTCCACTCCCTCCCCTCAGCATTGCCGCCTCCTTACCCGCCTTTACTATCAACCCCACCCCTCGTCGCCTCTCACCCTGGCTGGCCATAAGTCTCAGACCAAACCTGCCTGGGGGTCATGGGGAGTGCCAAAGGTGCGATGAGTGACGTGGCACTCTGGCTGACCCCTGGCAGCTTGGCAGGGCTGCCTCCCTAATGAGATTAGCCGGGTAATGCCGACTCTGTGTCTGTTTCTCCTGCCGCCCAGCCCGGCCCACCCTGGGGCTCTTTATTTAGCCAGCAGCAGGACAGGGTGTGCCAGCATTCGCAGGTCGAGGGCAGGACAGGAGCCTCAAGCCCACTGCCCTCCCTTCCCGCCTGATCTATCTGAACTGCTCAGCCTGGGTTTTTAGTGTCACCATTCTGCTGTTGCATTGCTTTTGTCTCCTACTGCGGCTGAGTGTCAAACTCCCTCAATATACCTCCGTCTCACCCTGTCCCTGTGACTTGGCGTATCTCACGCATTTTATATCCGTCTGCGTCTCCGTCTGTCTCTCCCTCTCTCTGTTCCCACTCTACTCTCTCATCATTGTTCATTAGGCACACAGGTAAAAATGCCCTTTAATGGCTGGACTGAACAATACTGGGCAATGATCAAACAATGGCCTGATCCCTTGAAACACTCACACACACACTCTGCCCCGAGCCAGGCGACCGAGCAAGAAACCCGGGAACCTCGGCTCCCATGCGTACGTGTGACTGGCTTTGAAGATTGTTCATAGCAGCGTAAAGTGCAAAGCTGCTCACTGTACCGCCCTGCGAAGACACACAGATTTAGACAGCATTACCAAAGCTGTGGCCACCAGCCTGGAAATAGTTAGGTGGCCAGACAGCCAGTTCGTATATGAAAGTCTAAAAACTTGCAGCAATCTTCATTCAGAGCATGATGCTGAATTTGCTTTCTCTGTATCACTGTAATCCTCTTTCCCTCTTCAACCTCTTTTGTCTCTTTGTTTAGGTGGTTCTGAGAGATGTTATTAGTACCCTTATTAGCACTGAGCGAGTTTAAGTGCCAATTAAACGCCTACAACTTTGTCACTGTGACAGAGTGTTTTTGTGAGAGGGTCCTCGACAGACAGGGGGCCTCCCATGGCACAGGTGTGCCCCCCTCAGCTCCGGGGTCACTTTCATCCTGGAGTGTGTGACAGCTCCTGTGAATCTGACAGTGCTGTTCAGCACAGCCCAGGTGTCCAGGTGTTCGTACTTTCTGAATGTGATTGTGTATAGGTGTGTGTGCGTGTGTGTGTGTGTGCACCAACACCTGCTTGGCTGTGGCCCTGGGGCAGAGACAGGTTCAAGTTCCACCCAAACAAACATCCTGTACCACTCGCTCATTAGAAATGTGTGTGCTTGTGTCTGCATGCATGAGTGTGTGTGAATGTATATCTGTCTGCCTATACCTGGTAATAGTGTGTGTAACCAACATACTAATATTGTATGCCCTCTGTGCTCATCATTTACACCGCGGGATTGTGTTACCTAGACGTGTCAAAGTCTGCTTTTGTTGCTGACAGACAGTCAGCTTGCTCTTCACCTTGTGATTGCTCTTGATCACACTGGCATCAGGTTCTGACATTTTGTGTCCCAGCTCATCCGCGGCCATGTGAGAACACAGTGGACAAATGTGTCATCCTCAGCCAAGAGCAATATTTAGAGAGGTGAGTTCGTTTTAACCTGAATCCCATTCTTTCGCACAGACATGCCAGAATGCACACTGAAAATAACTCCCTCTCTCTCTCCCTCTCTCTCTCTCTCTCTCCTTTATCTGTCGCTTCAGCACAGTCATGTCACAGAATGCACGCTGCAAAGAACAGAGATGCCACGCACACACACACACACACACACACACGCGCACGCGCACGTGCACGTGCATGCACAAACACATACTGTCCCCAGCCCCCATATCACATTGCTGATATGAACCTTTAGAAAAGAGAAAAGAAATCCTGTTGAATGAAATGAAATTGTGAGGTGGATTTAGAGGCCTCCATGTTAATCTCCAAAGAGAACTGAAAACATAATAGCCATGCAGTTGGATGTACAAGAAACTTAATTAACCGGAGACCTTGTCCATAGTTGGCAGGTCAAGGAAATCTCACCCACACAGCAACTCATCTTTTCTAGTGGAGGCATCGCTCTGCATTTGTACAAACTGAAGATCTGCCTCAACCTTTAAAAGCTTGCTGCAGCACATACAGTATTTCACAGTATATGTGTCTATTGGTATCATTATGTGAGCAATGACAGTGTCTTAGCCAAGCTGTGTTCCCATCTGCAGCTCTCACTTTTGAGTCGCTAATGCCAAATTTCTCTGCTGTCATGCTTTCTTAAAGGGAGGTATGGCTAAGAATGGGAAATAAAGCCATCACAATTTATTGCCTTTTTCAGTTTGATACTGTCTTTTGTTGATTTAATTTTAATGTTAAGCTATAATTTACTTGCCTTTAAAATATCACCAAAAGGAGGAAAGAGAGAAACATCTTTGCACATGTCTTGCAATAAACATGTGCGTAGAATTAAGATGAGAGTCCCAAAGGGAAATCCTGTTCGGCTGGAGTTTAAAAAGTCATATTTCAGTGTGTGTCACATTTCCTGTGTAATGCAATGCTCTGCAAAATTGTAACACATTCAGTTGAAAGGTCTGGCTCATTTTCTGATTCTGCAGGATAGTGGGTTTGGTTGAGGTTGGGAGGGAAGGAAGCTTGTTTTAAACTGTCCAAGTTGTTAAACACAGTTTTTTGGGATGACTTTAGTACTTCGTGTGATGTCGCTGAGATAATCAAGAGGAGATGTTCTGAATCTGAATGCGTGTATTGCACATCTGCAGTGCATGTCTTGTGGCTTCAGTGTGTGTTTGGGTTATCCCTCCTTACCCGCTGAGTGTGTGTCACAGGGCATGGTGCCCAGCTCAGGATCTGCGGGGTGGCCCATCATAGTGTGCCCCTACAGGGGACACTGGAGCAGGACAGCCCCTAGCCATATGGCGGGGGTCCCTGGTCTGTTGGCCGGCCAGTCACTTGGACGACAGCACACACACAACAGCCACCTCCCCGGAGACTGAAGACTGAGGCTTTGTTCTGAATGCTAGCAGAAAGGGGTTTGTGGGGTCTCAGAGCCTCAGATTTTACTGGGCTTCAGGCCTCACACACCATTCCATTAGACGCAAAGGAACCCCAAAGAGCGTCATATTTTAAGTCATTTTAAAAGATTGAGTGGGAAGCTACAAGGTAGGCAAGACTGCTGCAACCAGACATGCAAACAAAAGATTTTGCAGACCTGATTTAATTTTAAAATTGAATTTTTTGATTTTATTTTATGCTATTTGTAATTTTTGGGAAAATGTCTCAGATTTGCACGTTTCTGAGAGACTGGATCACCCGGTGCCAAAAAAAAGGGATACAGGAAAACAGAAAAGTAAACAGGAACAAAGAGTAATTATAAGTGTGTGAGTGTTGGTGGGGGTGGGGATAGAGACTCAGAAAAAAGAGAGAGAGAGAGCGAAAGAGCAAGGTGAAAAGTGTCAGAGGGCTAAGAGTCAGATAAACAGATTAAGAAAGTAAGTGAGAGAGAAGAGGATAAAGTAGTCAGAGACAGGAAAGAAAATAAGGGCATGAACATCTTGTAGAGAAAGGGAGAAAAAGAGCAGCCAGAGAGAGAGGAAGCTAGAGAGAGGATCCCTCTGGATGGAGAGATTGTAACATCACATTGTAGGGTCCCTTATGGGACAGCCGCAGACGGAGCACACTCCCTGCTGCATGCAGGAAGAGGAAGCTTTGCCAGCACGAAAAACATACAAGAGAAGAACGAGAGACGAGCGCAGCAGAGAAAAACGCAGTTCCCCCCAGAGACGAAGTGGGAATTTTCTGCTAGCACAAACACTATGTAGGCAGATAGCTGAGAAAGAAGAGGGGAGGAGATGGCAGGGAATAAGTAAAATGAGGGATGCAGGAGGAAGGGAGAAGGGAGTGGTATGATGCATGGAAGAAATGGTGGGAAAGTAGAGTGGAAGGGTTCAGAGAAGAAGAAAAGGAGAGGAGTGGTACTTTGCAGAAGTCAGATAAATTGATCTGTTACATAATGGTGTAATGAGAATGAACCAGAGTTCATATTGGGTTTCAGGGGAAATTGTTCCCTTTTGATAATATATGAGGCACAAAATTATCACACATGTGATAACAGGGTTTTTTTGGGGGGTTAGTTTTTTTGTTGTTTGTTTGTTTGAGCTCCACATTATCATCACCAGAGAGCTACGTTTGTACCAAAGTTTAATTTTTCCTCAAATCAAAATACCTTGATTAGATCTATGGTAACTACTGAAAAGGTTACTACTAGAATTCTCATCAATTGATGTTAATGGTCACCTTGTCATTTCCAGTGCATACCAAAGTTCATACCTGTGTTGATGACATCTTTTGACTCTTGATGTCACCACTGCACCGCTCACCATGGTGAACATCATGAAAACCCATTAAGCTCTTATTATTGAGTGTACCCCTTGACAACCACTTAGTGTATTAGGCTGCCAAATGTTACCCAGAATGCCCCCCCACACACACTATAGCGTCCAATATGATATCTATATATATGTGTAATGTATGGGTTTGTGTATGTGTGTGTGTGTGCGTACTACAGGGTAAGTAAGGCTGAAAAGTGCCATTAAACCAGAGTAACCTAAGTGGCGTATTAGTGCGCCTCAGTCGGAGCCACGGGGTCATCGGAGAGGCTCTGATCAGAGGTCAGAGTTGGCTGCTGTGAAATGGGACATTACAGCTCACCAACACAGCAATAAATACAGAAAGAAACTTTAACTGCTGTAAAATATGAGGCAGCCCTCTCTTTTTGCAGCATATAGGGTGTGTGTGTGTGTGTGTGTGTGTGTGTCCGTGGGTGTGTGCACACGCACGCAAGAACGCATGTGCTTAAGTGTGTGTCTAAGACTGCGGTTTAGCTCCAGGGAGGGAAGAGGATGGGGTTAGGGAGGGGTTTAATATGCTACTTTAGCCCTCGGGGGGCTGTACAGTTGAAAGTCAGTGCATGAGGCGTGCAGAATCACACCAGCCTGCATTACAGAGGGACTGGGGGTGGTGGTGGATTGGACGGGTTGGGGGGGCTGCTATAAAAAGTGAAATCATATCACTTAGCAGCTGAGTGCAGATAAAGCTGTGTTTGAACTGGGAGGCATAAATTATACATTGTAAACAGAGCGTTGGGAGACTACGGCTCGTTTAAATTATGACAGAGGGTAGTTTTTCTCCTCTCCTTTCTTCCTTTTCCACACTTGTGTTTCTGCCGCACTCACTCACGGTTTCCTTTCCCCTCTCTCAGTCCCACAATCCCGCTGACTTTTTTTTTTTTTTTTTTTTACCTCATGCCTCTTTCTTTCACTTCTCTCCATCACTTGCATCATGACAGTCACCTCTGCACACACTCATGCGCAATTTCACCTCTGATTGTTTGCAGTTGGAACGCTGAGGAGAAGCCATTTTCTCCTAATGTGTCTGTTATATCTTCTAAATGTTTTAATTTGCGACTTGTTTATTTCTTCCAGTTGTTGAGATGCAAAGCCGACCCCTAACCTCGTTCCCACTGTTGTTGAAAAGTAGCGTTGAAGACGTGTCATAGATGGAGGACAAAGCTGGGCGATCGGGGTGGCAGAGCTCGACATGATTTGATCAATGGCCCCCTCCTGCATAGTTCAACTTGGGCAGCTGTGTGTGGTTTTTTTTTTTTATTTAAAGGTGCCTTCGTCCCTCCTGACAAGTGCGAGGTTATTGATCAGTTTATTCAATTTGCCGTTGACCGCTCGGCACTGTCTCTCTGCTAACAAGTCAATAGCGGAGGATTGAGAGGGTGAGCGTCGCCCCTGACCTCCCCTCCCTCAATCTCTGACTCGTCTCGTCCTCCCAAAACCACACATACGCATGCACACATATAGAAAAACACACACACACATGCACACACACATGCACAAAATGAATGACTCTCTGCCTGTTTTACCCACACCTCTGATCCCAGCTACAATTTTGATTAGTCTTGAAGTGCTGCAAGGTCAGGGCAGGAGTGTGTGTGTGTGTGTATCTGGCGTTAGCTGATGCTGTCAGATAAAGGTCTTAAGCTCTGTTGGGGTGGGTGCTCTGTTTTTTTTTTTGTTTGTTTTTTTTTGTTTTTTTTCTTCTGGGTGTCTGTGTACATGCGTGTCTTTGCCAGGACGGGTGTAGATTGTGTCTCCTCTGGAGGTGATCGTGGTCGCTCTGAAGCAGGGATCATCAGTGACCTCGCCCTGTTTGGCAGACGCTGCTCAACTTGTGTGTGTCTCCGTGTGTGTGTGTTTGTGCACACTCGTTTATTCTAGTACTGATTAGGAAAAGTCTTTTAGAGCAAGGACTGTTGGGCCATGTTCAAACCAACAGTAATACTGAGTCAATATACTGATGAAATTCAACCCGGAAGACCAGTCTGAAGGTGTAACAGACACACATACACAGTGCTGCTGTTTACGGTCCTTTGAGGCGGAATCTCTCATGAACTGTATCATGGCAGAAATAATGTGCTTCACGGTCTCATCACTTGCAAATTAAATAGAATTAACACAGTGCATGCGGTGAATCGAATATGAAAGCTGTAATATTTAAAGCAGTGTAATGCGAGCCGGAAGCCTTGCAGGTTTGTGGATTGTGTTTCTGTTGAAGTTGTTTTAAAGTAAATTCTGTGTTGAAGTAAAGATTCTGCTCCATTGTTTGGTTAATGGAACATAATCAAGCGTCTCGCAATCCCAATGTATATGCTGCGTCTCAGTGCCTTTGCCATTGTTTTTAACTAGGAAAGTTGCAAATTTTCTTTGTTTCGGGGGGTAATGAATTAGCACAACTCAGTTTCTCTCTCTGCTCATCAGCGATGCTTCATTTCAGGATTTAGTTCATTTTATGGAGAGCAGACTGGGGGCTGCAACCCTTTGCCTCTGCATGGAGCGAGACGAGATAATTATTCTCTTTCTGACTCACACATTTCGATGAAAAATGCATACAGCTGGGACTCGAAGCAGCTTATCAAAAGGTTAACTCTTCCCCACAGTTGTCTGCGCCTACAAAGGGGAGCATTTCCGACAACAGTGACAGCATCAGACCACTTTGTGCTTTCCTGCTGTTTTGTTTGGGTGTTTTTTTAACATTGTTGTGACCCACCACTGGCCTGATGCTTTGTTTTGCCGAAGTTAACTTTCAATCAAGAGACGAGCCAGCTGTTGTTTGTGTTGTGTACTGTACATCATTTCTTAAGCAGCCATCTGAGAGCAGATTCACAGCAAAATGATGCTGCCATGAATATATATATATATATATATATATATATATGTAGAGAGAGAGTATACAGTTCTGTTGTCTTGTCAACTTTAAGCTTTATCTCTGCAATTAAACATTGACATTACATGCAAACAAACATGCAAACTAGTTCTCATGAATCTCTGTTTTGTTAATTATAGTTTTGAACATAATCACCACAAACTATCATGCAATCTGACCAAGTGGAGCATTTTTTTTCCCGCCTGTCACACACAATGCACTGTATTCAGTATGCTCCTCATTGTGCTTGATAGCTCTTTAGATCATCTCATTGAGATTCAAAAATCTTTTGCCACTTTCACCTTCACGTACGTTTTATTTCCACATGCTACACTACTGTGACTCGTTCACACACACACACACACACAAGCATGCACACATTCAGAGTTAACACACACACACAAACACACACACACACACACACACACACACACACACACACACTTGAGGCCTTATGTGGCATGAACACTGCCTGGGAAAGTTATAGCAAGAGAAAAGAAGCTCTGGAGAGTGAGTTATCTCTTTAGATGTCATTGAGGGGCGCCTCTTTTCTCTCCCTCTCCTTCCCTCTATCATTTTCCTCTTTCTTCCCCTCTCTGTCTCCTTCTCTCTTGTTCCCACTTGCTCTCTCAAATCATGCTCGCCTCCAGTGGTATTCAGACAGTCCAAGGACAAAGTAGAGATATGCTGGGAGCAATGGACTGTCCGTCAGTGTGTTTGTGTGTATGTGTGTGTGTGTGTGTGTGTGTGTGAGTGTGCAGGAGAGAGAAAGAGAGAGAGGTTGATGTTAAGTCTTTGAAGCTGTTCTCCCCTTGTCCTGACAGATCGGAGTCTCATCCCTCTCCGTTTAACCCCCTGATGCTACATCACACACAAACACACCGAAACACACTTTTCAGGTCGCTGTAGACACACACGGCAACACAAAGCGCGGCTTTCTATGGTTGAGGTCACGCCCTTGTGTTTAAGGACCGTCACATGTGCTTCATTTGATATTTATTGACTCGTCAAGGTGACTGTAATGATATTAAACAGTTCATTTCCATAAATATGTAAGATTTTTTTTTTTTTTGATCATTCGTATGTCTGAGCCTTGTGTTTGCAGCACCAAGCCAGCGGTCTTTATATTATTAAGTCATGCAATGTGTCAGTGTGGCCTTGGCTTGTCTGACTTAACCAGACTGAAGTGGATGGCCCCGGGGCCTGTGACCCTGAGAGAGGCGTGCACAAACACACACAAACACAAAACCAAGCAGATGCCTGACCTGCTCCCCCTCATGCCAAACACACACACAGTCAAACACACACGTATGAAATCTATCCCGGAGACAGACTTCTCCCTTTGTGTGTGCGTGTGTGACGCGACGGCTCCGCTCTCTAAGACAAACAGGGGAAATCCTCCTTGTCTTGCCTTGTCCATCACAGGCCATCTCACTGTCCCGGCACACGTGGGCTCCTGCAGGCCCCCCACCCCCCCACTCCTCCCCCGACCTCCATGGCCGGGCTCCAAACCCTAGAGATTCAACCAACACGCATGCAGACACACATATCCACATGCACAGGCCCCTTGGCTCCAGCCGGGTTCCCCTGACGCAGGGACACACGCAGACAGGAAGTTGGAGGAGAGGTTTGTGTCAGTTTGCTTCTCTTAGAACACTTCAGGTTTGACCCTCTCTTGACCAGGCGGCTTCCTCCTCCTCCATCTCTCCGTAAACAACCACATCCCCGCGACTGAAGGCGTGCCGGCTGGCGAAGTGTAATAACATCGCTCATGTTTTTGATGTGAGGCGGGACATCTACGTGAGTCTGAGAGGCGGACTCCTGTAGATATGCTTGTGTGTTATGGTTGTGTGTCGCTCAAGAAACCCTGTGTGTGTGTGTGTACATGTCTGTAGATGTGGATGTGGGTGTGCTTCCTCCTGATTGCAGGGATGGCAGATCTTCGTCACAGAGAGAAACCATGTTAACCTGTAACCTTAGCGTTCTTCTCCTCCCACTATTTATCCATCATATGTCCTTAAAACATTCCCGCCCATGCACGCGCACGCAAACATGCACGCACACACATAAAGAGGGGTTGTCCACTGATCTTGCTGAGTGTGTGTCAACTCCATTAGCACATTCCCAGATAGGACCAGAGCCCTCTTATCTATGGCGACCCATTAATTACACTTTGTTCCCTTAAGTGATCTATTTCAGACCTGCTCCACCCTCAACACCCACTCTCTGCTATCTCCACCCCTGGCCTGCTCCTCCCCCACCTGACCTCTCTCCTCTCCCCTCTCTCTCTCCTCTCCTATCCTCTCATCTCCTCGCCTCTCCATCCATCCAATCTTCTCCTCTTCTATCATCTGCTTTATTCTTTTTATCCCTCCAACTCACACACACTGTCGCTCCCCCTCTCTGTGTGTTACAATGCATGAGATCACAAGGTCATGTGACAAGTAGCTCTACACATATATAGCAGGTGTATGTATGTACAGTATGTTTGAGGCAGTAAAAAGGAAAGAGAGGCTCTTATAAAGCCTCTAGTTGGTGGATTTAGATGTCCACTTTTCACTTCAGTAGCCTGGTACTGCAGAACTGTGTGGAAATCCTACTGTCTCCATTAGGTGGCCACAAATAAACTTCAATAATGAACTTAATCTGAGAAAAATATCACCATTGGTCCATGCTTTCCTTCATGTCTATATGATTGTTTTGTGTTCCAAAGAGTGTAATCGAATTGCTTGTTTGCATGTATGTGCACTGTGTATTTGGATAATGCTGCGTCGGACAATCAAACATGTCATTTCACCCAACAAACACAAAAGCTTATTTTTGTAAATGTGCATATGTGTTCATTGTTGAGAGCGCCTATAGTTCAGTATTTTTAATCATTTGCATCGCTTTTCCTTTTCATGTCCTCAGGTCCAAAGGCAGCTGCTTTGTCGAAGATTGACACATGTGACAAATCATTAATCAGAATATCAATCATTCATGTCTACTGTGCACTTCGTCTTTAGCTTGCAGCATGAAAAAGATCTTTGTGCCGGTCATGACTACTCTTGCTGTAGGGCTTTCAAATCCCTTCATGCTTTTTGTCACCGAACATAAGCATTGTGAAGAACAAGCAACAAGGCATTTCCCTCATTGTAGGCAAAGAAAGCAGCAAACGTAGGGTTGTGTAAACCTTTACAGCCAATATTTATGCAGTGGAATTTAAAGAAAATGGAGAAAACATTTGTAAATAATGCTGTGTAGAGATGTTACCTTCAACAAACTTCTTAAAAATCATGTTGATGAGACACTGACTTGTAGTGGGGAAAATGGCGCCCCTTTCCCTCCCTCTTTATGTCCTGAACACCTGTTGTTGCACCACATAACTTTTGTGAGTGTGTATGATCTCCTGTGAGAAGTTAGCAGCATTTTTACATCACACACCACCTGCCGTCAATGATTTTGTTAAGGCTGGATCAGATTTTATTCGGAAACAGTGTCTGGTTTTTCCTGTGATGTCCGTCCGCTGCTAACTGTAGCCATTAGCTAGTCAACTCAGTTAGCCGGACAGGACTGGGAGCTCACACCATCGGAGGAGTGTTTGTGTTCATACCACCAGCACAGGAGCTCTGGATCTCTGGAAGGAGGAGGTCTTCAGGCCTAGAAGTGTTGTAGCACTTCCTTAATGTTTTGCTGTGTTAGCAAAGATGTGAACTTGCTAGTTTTTTTTTCACTGAAGTAATAGAATCTTACAAATGCACATACACAGCTCTCCATATTTACAACAGTAGTGTGTAAGTGAAATTCAGGCTGAAACTGAATGAGAGCAAAACTGCAAAAAAAAAAAGTTTTTGCATAATGTGGCTTTACATACATACTGTCAGAGTATAATGCCTTTAAATACTTCTTTACCTTACATTTTTCATACTTTACGTTGCACAAAGCTTGTGCCATTGATGTTAATGGCTGTGCTTTATTTTTCTATAGAGCTTAGAAAACCTGGTTAGGGGAGGAGAGCTGTGTGTAAGGTGTGTCACCATGGCCTTGTGTGTATGGGGGGTTCTCACACTCCAATCAGTCTATTCTGTGACCATTGATTCTGAATGTGGCCTGTCGTTCTTACAGGTGCAAGGGGGCCTCTCTTGCCCCTCTCCTCCTCCTCCACCTCTTTTGTGACTGAGTGATGTGTGTATGTCTGATATTGTAGAAGTGTGTGTGTGTGTGCGAGTGTGTTTTTCTATGCCTAGTATTGTCCTGAAGGTGCTAGGGAGGTGCACGAGTGCATGTGTGTGTGTGTGTGTGTGTGTGTGTGCGCGTGCGTGTGTGCGTGTGAGCACATGGGTGCGTGTGTTTGTGCCAGACCTCATTTTGTTGAAGTGGAGCAGAGGTTTTGTGTTTATGTGAGTGAGGAGTGAGTGTAGTATAAGTGAAGTGGTGGGGCGAGTGTGCAGTTTGGCTTGGATTTGGTTACATAGAGTCTTGTGCTTGTGTGTCTGTGTGTGTGTGTGTGTGCGTGCGTGTCTTCTCGTGCATGGGCACACCCACATGTGCACAAGCTCCGTCTCCACCAGTGTCTTTGGCATGGTTGTCTGACCCTTGCCCAGGCATCGCCATGTGTGTGTGTGGGTCAGTGTGTGTCTACGCGCTTGTGCCTATATGAGTGCACAAATACGCATGCATGCAGTGCCTCCACTAATGGACAGTCTTTGTGGGGGCCTCTCTTTTCAGCCATGCTGCTTTTGAGACACATTGTGCCTAGGCATAGAAACAGAAGCTCTCCATTGCCCCTCAATAGGCCAAAAACAAAACCGTGTCAGGCGAGCTAGCAGCCCCTGAGTGTTTGCCATTTAAGTCCTGACCAATGGTGGTGCAGATGGAACAAAGAGCCTGGACAGGGAAGGAGGCCTGCACTGTTTACAGTGCTAATGTCTGGGTGGCACTCCCAACAAGGCCCCTCCACACACATACATGTGTACGCACACTCAGTCACTCCGTCTTTCTCTTTCCATGACTCTGCCTGTCATGTGCAGAATCAACAGGTACATGCGCAGAAGCTCAGCGTGTTCAAAACAAAAACCGCCTGTGGATCTTGGATATGACTGATTAAATATTTGTTCTCTATAATGGTGGAGCAAAGATATGTTACTGAAATGAAGAGAGTAGTTTTTAAGAAAAGAAACAGCAGAGCTTATACAATGTGTGCATCCAATAATTTAAAGTGATTAAGTTTTGTTTTTCAAAGCCGCAATGAATCCCTTCTGTTAAAAAAAGATATTCTCACAATTATGTGTTAGATTTGTTAGTTATGAGCAAACACTGTGCTCAGACTCTATCTTTCACCAAATTATACATCTTATGTATTTTAATCATTAACTCTATACGGATTATTTTCTTTAATTTTTCCCGTGGTGTCTAAAATAGTTATTTAAAGTTTGATCCAAATGGCTTCCTGATTAAAAAGGACAACACAGTGGCTTTTTTTTCAGTATAAGGAAAATGTGATTTGTGCAGCTTAATTAATTCAGTAACTCTGTTTCCTAGCCATTCAGTATATGAATATAACATTTTAATATTTCTTTTATTCAATATGGATTTTCTTGACTAATTTTTTGTGCATCTTAATGGTTGTTACATGATAAATAGATTTGTCCCCAATGTCCTGCTTTGAGAGACAAACTTGTCTTCATATTCTGTATTCATGCATCGCTAATTTAAATCTCACATTTTAATAGTTTGGTGCACTTTTTAAACAAAATCCGTCTTTTTAATGTAATGTAATTGCCTTTATTGTTCTCATGTAAGAAGTAAATAAGAAAAGGTGCCAGTGATGCCACACACAGCAGTCCCTCCTCTTATTCCAAAGTGTATCATCCCATTTCAGTAGAGCAGAATAAAACAAGTGACATTGAGAGGTGCTGTCGGAGGCGAGGGCATGTTTGGGCTTTTGATTTTTTACTGAAGAGGAGAGGGGAGAGTCTGACACTGGTATCAAATAGCTTGCACTGTCCTTGGACCGGGGTTATCTTGTAAATACTCCCCTCCAAGTCTATAAAAGCGAGGGTCCTTTATGACGGCCAAGGCCACTCATTCACGTTAAAATAAAAAAGCACTCAGTGCGGTCGCAGTGTCTGGGGAGGGAGGCGGCAAGTGGGGAAGGAAGATGAAGGGAGGGAACCGAAGAGAAAGACGTGGAAAGTAGAAGTGCGGTGCCACACTGTCTTTTGTGTGGAGTCCTTGTTGTCACAAGTTTTCCTCATCCTCGAATTTATATATGGAATATAAAGTAGCTTACATTGGGTGATGATTTCAACAAGTTAATGTGATATTCTTCCCTCTCTGGGCTTCAACTCGATTTTTCTCCTCGATGTCTCTCTTCTGTTTATATTTTATTCTAAGTAAATACAGAGTCCCCTCAGCGGCCCCTGTAGCTACTGATTCAGGTTCCTCATCTCTGGATGTGTAATGAGTTCTGCCTTGTTTTTGTCTAACAACAACATTCAGTAATAAGCAAAGTAATTAAAAGCAGTGCGAGGGAGATGGGGGGAAAGCAGACCCAGCGTACCGACAAGCATTAAAAATGAATTGCATTGAAAAAGCAGCAGTGGTATTACTAGTTTGATGAAATGAGCTCTGTTTTGAGTAGTTTTTTTTTTTTTCTCTTTTAATTTTTTCTTTTGTGATGCATGTGTGTCTCTGCTGCTCCTGTGGATGTGTGAAAGCTTAGCACCATGTTGATTTTATTAGAAAAATCATGACATAGAATAGCATAGCATAAATAAAAGTCTGATTACACCTGTAACATATCATGGATCTCTTTATTCTGAGAGGGAATTGAGTGCTGGCAGTGGGGAGGGGGGCTTTAAATTCAGATTTAATTAGCTTCTTGACTGAGGACAACATCTTCACATTTTGTTACAGGGGACAGAGGTGCTCTGGCAGTGCGGCTGACCGGCTGTCACCTGCCTGGGCTCCTTCTGACCTCGTCTCCAGTGGCAACACATCCCACCCTCTTTCGACAGGCAGCCACGTGGGACAAAAATCACATTCTTGACCTTTACGCATGTCAGCAAGCAAGATGACAACGCGCATAACTGACTGTACGTGCGCGTGTGTCTCTCATGGACATCCGTACACACATACACTGTGCACATATTCTCTCTCACACACACACACACACAAACCAGAAGATCATCTAATATCAGAGAGCGTCAGGGGCGGAAATCCGATCGTCTGACAACCAGGATACAGATAGCGATTCCCCACTGCTGATCCATGCAACAGATAGTTTCCACAAACAGCACCCCAGCTAAGGTTACAGCCAGCCAGGGCACACAACACAACGCACTGCTCTACCTCACATCGAGATAAAACAAAAGCTCGGGTTACCGTCGATAGGAAATCGATAAGAATTTGCACTGTTTGTGTTAGATTTTCGATGAAAACTTTGACAAGAAGGAAATGAGAAAATGTTTTCTTCTGCATGTTATAATATCATGTTTATCAGTCCTGTTAGGTGTACTGTTTTTGTAATTTTCTCTTCATGATTTTATCATCGTTCATCTCCTTTTTTTTTTTAATTGAAGCTCATTAAATGTTTAACCCAAATGTCACTATATTTGATTAAGCACTCGTAATTGTTTAGAGAAATTCAATTCACACAAAGAAAAGTATCATCACTTTACATTTCCCTCGCCTCAACGTCCTCCTAATAATTTGAATATGTATTTATATTATAAATGAAATAAAGAGATATGGCCCCCTTCACATCAATGTAATTACAAATCACAAAAAAAAAAAGTTTGATTCAAATAAAATAGGCCATTTGTACACAAGCAATTAACTGGTGCGGCTTTAAATAATGTAGCCCAGATGGAACCTAATTATAGTCGGCGTGCTTTGATTTGGGCTTTCTGTCTGAGTATCACTCGGGGCGTCACTTTGGCTTTTCAGTCACCTAGCGTTTGTTTTGAAATTTGTGACAATCAGAGCCGATTACCATTTGTAACAGCATGCAGCGTTTGGTGCGCGGGGAAGAAAGCATGGCCCATAGCTATGGAGGAGTTTCCTTGTTTCCTTTTTAACAGCTCAAAACTCTCCTCCCCTGTTGCCTTACCTCACTGCACACAAATGATAACAACTGAGTCTGTGTGCGCGTGTGTGTGTGTGTGTGTGTGTGTGTCGTGAGTTGGATTGGATTGTTAGGTGTTTTGGGGGAGGGTACAGTGAGTACGTGCTACATGTGTGAGCGAATGTATGTGTGATTGTGTGTCATCTATGAGTAGACGCTTGCAAGTGACGTGTTTGTGTCTGTGTCTGTGTGTGTGTGTGAGTGTGTGTGTGTGTGTGTCTGTGCACATCTTGTACCAGTGTAGAGTCAGAGGGAGATCAAACAGTCAGTCAATTACCTTGAGAGGGCTCCAGTGGCTGTGACAGAGTGGAGGAGGCTAAATATCCAGGATCAAATACTCTCCTCTGCCTGTCACATAATGAGGCAGCCTCACCAGGCTCAGACAACAACACACACAGAATGTTCAAACACAGGGCACGGGTTAGACGCCGGACTGAAACTTTGCCACGACCCGAGCAGAGAGCACGGAAGGGGAGCTTTCAGCACAGAGACCTTGTTTCGTTACCTGCCCTTTTGCTGCATTACAGTGAAACTTCATCATGGAGCTCCGTGTGTGTGTGTGAGCGTGTGTGTGTGTGTTTCCTCACCTCAAGGTTAAAGCCGTCATCACTCTACTTGTGGAAATAATCTGTGTTAAGCTCGCCATTGCCTAATGTTAATAGCAAACACATTGTGAAAGTAAAGAGATCTTTTTTTTTTTTTACCGTATCTCCCGTGATAATACCCAGTGTTATGGAGCTCACAGTAACATCATTATTGCTTTTACAATAACCAAGGACATTATTGCATTTACAATAAACTTTATTAAATTAATGCAATTACAATGATCTTGTTAAAATTAGCACATGAGACTTAATTGATTTACAGTTAATGCAAGAAAGCACACACACACACACACACACACACACACACACACACACAAATAGGCAGGGTACTTTTATTTTCAAACTTTGATCAATTAACACAAGATACAAGTTGTAATTAGATTTATTAAAGCCAAAGTGCTCTTCCTCGGTTATATCTTGTTTAAACAATACATGAAATCAATTGCTCATAAAAAAATGTGCTTATCAGTTGGGAAACTTTTTTGGTAAAGGGCTAAAATTGAGGATAAAGTAGTGCTTATTGGCGGCTGTTTATGGGATCACTTTGCGCACAGGATACGGCCAGATGACACCTCATCGATCCCCACATCTTTTAAAGATATTACTTTGATTTGTGGCATAGCTGAGGTAATTCTCTCTCTCTCTCCCCACTCTCTCGGCCTCCTTCTCTCTCTCTCTCACTCAGTCTTTAGTGGCTAGTGAAGCTTAGTCATTAGGGTTGCTCCTCTAAATCAGTGGTCACATCACAGCTTTGACAACATCCATTAGGTTCGACACACTTTGGCTATTAAAGGAAGAGTGGACGTAAGCTGTTAAAGGCCTATTTAAGACAGTGTGAGAGTGGGGTTTATGTCTCCGTGTGTGTGTGTGCGAGTGTGGTCGAGGGTTGGCGGAGGGGTGGGGGGGGCTCCACGATATAGAGGGGTGGAGCTTCACACCAGAGTCATTGGAGGGGCACAGGCTCATCTGCATATTGGCACAGAGACGCCCCCCTGGTGACCCCGAACTGCGATGGGATAGGGTGGAGAGGCTGGCGGCGATCCGGAGGAGTTCACCGCCAGTTCAGGGTGAATGAGAGAGCGCTGCGGCATTGATCGCTTCTGCAGGAGAGAGAAAAAAGGACAAAACAGAAGTAAAAACACTACTGAGGGAGAGACCAATGAGACGGGGAAAATGGGAGGAGGAGGTGGAGGAGGTGGAAAAAAGATCACAGCGCCTTAAATTGGATATAAATGATAGATTAGAGGTGTGAGAGGGCTGTGTCTTTGTTTTCCAGGGATGGATGTTATGTTGAGCCCTACACAGGTAGCACAGTCACTGAGAGTGCCGGGTTATTGACTCCCATGATTGCCAGGCCAGTAAATTTGACCCAAGGCACTAAAGGCAGTCTGCTCGCTATATAGCGTGCAGCGCAGTCCCTTATCTCAGAGTGATCGAGAAACCCCCCCCCCCTTACATACACTAAAACGCAAAATTACACACACACACAAACAAAACACACCACCAGCAAACCGAACCCAAATCCACTCTTGGCCAAAGACCCTGCATTTACCCCCATTCTGACCATCATACGCACAAACACACACTCACATGCATGCACACCTTCTCCATTAATGCGTCCAGGCAGGGGTCAATCTAATAAACATGGGGTCAGTGCAGTGGTCATCAGAGGCCTGTCTATAGTGAGAGAGCCTTTGAGGTGCTTCCTAATTGTATCCCTGCGGCCTTCCAGTCTAGCTTTTTATAGCCGATCGCCTGTACACAGAATAGAGAGAAGGAAACAAGGAAAGAGGGAGAAAGACGCTGAGGAGAGGAGCGGAGGTATTTTTTTTTTTTTTTTATATTCCACCGACTCGACTCATCCAGAAGGGTCATGGCTCTCAAACCGTCTCTGCCGGGACCGTTTGTTTTCATGCTACCCTAACTGATGTCAGATACTAAGCCTATCCTTTTGAAAAATGCTCCAGAGAAAATTGTAGGAAGCCATTTTAATTTTCTTATCTTAAAAACAAACGCAGGTCCCAAGTCCAAAAAAAGTCTTAAGTGTGCAAATAAGGATTCGAAAAAAGAAAACTCATTACTCCAAGGCTTGTATTCACTCATCCCTCTGTATGTAAACACATGTAAATTTTTCTTAGATCCATCTATCAAGGGATAAAACTCTTAATATTGTCCTGCAGCAAACCTATTTTCCCTCTGGGATACAAGAGGGCACCTCAATATGGCTTCTCAAGTCCAGTCACAGTTGTGTTGCTAAGCAGCTGAGCTGCTAGCCAGCGGCAGCAGAAACAAGCCATTATCTGTTAGCGCTCTTGCAGAATGGTTAGTGAGCAGAGTAAAGACGAGTCGGGCAACAGCTGCAGCCTCGATCTGTCCTTATCATCGCTGCCTCGATGCAGAGCCAAGGTGTTCTGTAGCAGGACTATCTGGTGTAAGAGAAACACAGAAACTGCAATCGAGTTTACAAGCTATCTCACTAAAAAGCTGCCCAGTGATACCCTAAACCCCGAGGCGGACAGGAACCCGAGGTGCATGTACCAGATTTCAAGCTCCACTGTGACCCCAACTTGGGAACTGGCTGACCCGGACGAGGTCAGAGGGAAACCAAGCACTGCTGCCCCCCTCTCAGCCACGGCCAGACCACATGATATGCTCGCTAGTTACCTCTCTGCACTTTCTGTCTGCATATCCTCAATCAGCCCTTTAGAATGAATGACTACCGCTCCACTGGTTTCGCTTAGTGCACCCATTGTGCATAACTCTGGCCCTGTTTGAAGGCCTGAGACGGAAAGAGGGACATGTGGTGGTGTTGATTATCAGGTGTCCGCTTGGGTAACATGTTAAGGCTGTGCCACTGGACTAAACACTCTCGTGTAGGAGGTCTTTGCCTTGCATGGAGCGGTGTGATGCATTGTGGGAATGGACAGCTTTACAAGACTAAACATGTTCTCTAACTTATTTATCTTCACCTGTTGTGTTGCCACAGAAGATGCTTGTGATGCAGAGCTACTTTGTTAGTAATGTGATCAAATATTTTTTGAATCCTGCTCATGTTTGTGTCTTTGCATCTTTGTAGGCACAGAGAGACACGAGCTGACCTCCTGGATGAGTTTCAACTCCATCTTCAGGTTCTTCAGTGAGGTCCTGGAGGGGAAAGAGGACGAGGAGGCGGAGGAGACCTCCAACATTGTCACCACTCGCAGCAGCTCCTTCAAAAGCAAACACCAAGATTTGTAGGAGAGGATAAAAATGACTCGGAAAAAGGGGGAGCAGTAGTTGGGTGGCAAGATATCTGAGAGGAGGATGTAGAAAAGGAGGCTAAGATTCCAGATCCTCTCAGCTATTTTTCTCTTTTCTTCCTCTCCCTCTGTAACCTCTCTCCATCTTTTCTTTCCTCACTCCTCTCCTCAAGTGTCATTTCCTCCCTCCCAGTCCTCCCCGGCTCTGCACACACACAGCCTTGTTGTTGGAAGAGACAAGAGTAAAGGGTCACCATGTATACATCACAATAACGTTTTGCATTACTTCTAGATGAGCGCAACTGTCAAAGCAATATGGGCCGAGTGTTAGAGCTTCCCGTGGGCTGCGGCCTGGCTGCGGGTACGGGCCACGGCAGCAGAGATTAAGGCTGACAGGCGCTGTGCACAATGCACTGTGGTGCACCTCTAATTGTCCTGACATCAGCCTGAACTGAGCTAATGCCCCGCCTGCCCTCCAGTCTGCACTGCTCAGTCTCTCCTTCCTCTCCCTCCACTCCTTCTCCCCCCCCCGGTCCTAAAGCCGGAGCCGCTAACCCCGAACTCAGCTCATGCTGGATGTTTCTCTTCTGCTGAGGTTCGATTATTGTGTTCACCCTGATGAGTGACCATCTTCTTTTTTTTTTTTTTTTTTTTTAAAAAAAAACCTTTCCCGCCACAATTGTTTTTATCAAGAGTGAACACACCCTCTTAACTGGTGACCATTTGTTTTAACAAAGGGTGTTGTTTTTATGACTTCTTCTTTGTCTTACTCCTCCGCACATGCAGTCGGCTTTTAAACCTGATTTCTCATTCAGCTTTTGTGTAAACTGTGTTTCCTAACCTGTGCCATATATTTCTGGGATTTCAGTGCTTATAATAAGCGATATCTTTTTTTAATTTCTCAACTTTTGAGCTAAATTTGAAAGCAATGTCTCATACACACATTCACACTATTTGATTTTTTTTAATATTAAGCCAATACGTCTCAGAGCCGTGTTTACTTTAGAATATCTCTAAAACTGTGGAGAGTCCACCTCTTTGTGTTTATTATGAATATACAGATATATATTTTTCAATTTGATATCCGTAAAAATTGATGCCTCCGGATTATTGAATGTGATGAAACAAATAAAACAAACACAACCTTTGCTGAATATGGAAAATTCAGGACACTGAGCATATTTAAAATTACTTAAAGTCAAGCATCAGAATGGGTTTGAGGGATATCTCATTTTAACAGGAGCCAGAAGTCAGCTCACAACACTCATAAAACCTCAATATATCGCCTTACACATGTCAGGAAATCCAAGATTTCAATATTATTCTAAGCCTGAATGATATTTCCTTAGATGTTTGAGAAATGTAACACATCCATTCTTTCCCCCCTTTTTTTTTCCTTCACCAAACTACTCTTCTTGTGTACTTAGAAGTGACAAAGTCAGCTCCCTGCTCAGCTGCACATAATCTGACTATGTGACACAAACGTGATAACATTTTTTTTTTTTTCCACGAGGCTGGTGTGTTTTATAAACCACTCAAGGCTTAATGGAATACATTTCTAATGTGTCATGACATTAGTAAAAACTCAAAGCGGATACTAAATCTTATGATACCCCAGACACATTCTCAAATATATACTTTTTTTTTTTTTTAACTTCAAATAGCCACCATTGTTTAACTTTTACACTGTGAAATCATGCCTCTCCTGCCTACTGTGTGTATGGTTTAAGGCTTTTGTGGATTATCTTTCCGCTGTAATGAGACAACTGTGGCTGATGGTTGCAGGCCTAATTTCCTTTTAATTTGATTCAGATCTCTCCAGGTTTCAGCAAAGAAGTTGGCTTATTATTTGATTTGATGAGTTTCGTTTCAAGATACCATTGCTCATCTTTCTGCTTTTCAGCCACAATCAGTTCATTTTTCACTCCATAATTTGTATATTGTTGCCTTAGGAATAAACAAGACTCTGTTCACTGTTTTTTAATAATATCCAGCAAGCCATATGTGAATGGAACTAAAGATGTAAGAGCAGCCTAAATCCAAAGCACAGTCTGCAAATAAAAGAGGACTAATTTTGCCAATTGCTCTTGAAGACATTTTTTTTTTTGCAGATGGTGTATATGTTGTATCAGTTTAAAGAACATGCCTATTTGGTTTCATCGCAGGATCAGACTTTGGATGTTATGAAACCGCGGGTGTTTTGCCAGGTCACATCTTTTTTCGTATGTTCTCTAATGTTTGTCTCATTCTCTTTTGATTAGTTTTGGCCTTTAAAATGAATCTAAAGTTTCTGCAGCACAGTCATCACCTACTTTTACATAATTGATTTCATTTTTGTAATTAACCTATTAAACCTGTCAAAAGCGAATAAAATGAACTTTTGCTTTTTTCTTTTTTTTAAAACTTTTCTGACATATTTTCCTATTTCATTATTGATTTGTTTGGCATTTTTTTCCCCGTTTTGTTATTTACTCCCTCGTGTCTTTCTCTCGCTTAATCATCTGAAGTATTTTATTGATGCAGGTGCAGAGAAGCGCACATTAAAGAGCGTGTGAAAGAAAAAAAAGCATCATCAGCAGCGAAGTCAGGTGCGACTGCGGCGGCACGCGGAGATGTGCCCGAAAAAGTTGAAGTGGGTTCAGAGGGAAGACAAAGTGGAGCAGCGAGTGAAAAATGACCCGAGTCGTCATCTCAAATGACATCTATGAAATCTGACCGAAGAGGAGACCAATTAACATTTATTTGCTGTCACACAATCGGCCAGTGTTAAGTTGCTTTCGTTGTTTTTTTATTCTAAACAGTCTAAATCTACTTAATTTAAGCTTTTTGGAGTTTTTTTTCTAAGTTCAGCGACAAAAGTTTTAGATATTGAGAATGTGAGACATGTTCTGAAGGTCAGGCTCCTCTGAAAGAGAGCAATATCTTTAAGCTTATTATATCGTCAGGAGGCCGAGGAAGTGTGTCAAGCAAAGGAAAACAAACTATAAACAGTAATTCCCCTCTTTTTTGTCATTAATTTTGGCAGTGAGCCCCCCCTCCCCTCCAACTCAGCAAGGTTTTACAGCATCATTTGTTTTCACACGGTGAAACCGATCAGGTCATTAAACGCCCCCTCAATAAATCTTTAGAAATCTTTTCCATTAACCCCTGAACAACAAGTGGAACCAGGCGAGTCCCCCTCACACCGTGTCAGGCCGCTGATTAAAGAGAGGCATTCAATCACACACACACACACACACACACACACTCACAGACACACACGAGTGAATTAGACTCAGTGTGTTTAGAAGTTCCTGAGGATGAGACTGTCTAACTTAATTCTGTTGTGTTGAAAAAGGGGGGAAAAAAATCTCTGTTCTAACATTATTGAGAATTTTTCTGGGTCTAATTAAATAACCTGCCTTCTGTCCAAAGCAGTGATGTAGTGCTCCCATAAATTATGACCTCCAGTCAGTGATCATCAAAGGCAGAAGACTAATACACAGCGAAATAAATTACACATTCGGCCAGGAATTATTGTATGCCTCCAGACTTTGTTCACTATCTATTTTACAGATTATATAGCGACATTAAAAGTTTCTGTAAAGTAACTTTAGGTGCAACTCATAATTTACACTCCCGTTTCAATGCAGATGAAACTTTTTGCGTCGAGAGTATTTTGCATTTCAGCTAAATTTGAGCAACTGTGACTCCGCTTCTTGACTGAACACAAAGTTGATCCCATTAATGTTGAAGTGATCCTCTGAGGGTCCGCTGCATTCACATCGATCACTCATGCATCACGCTGTCACATGAAGCTGTCCCCTGACTTCTGAAGGGCGATGATCTCTTCATGTCTTTGTGGGTGGGGTGGGGTGGGGTGGGGTGACGTGGGGGGGGTGCTGGTTTACAGGCTTCCTCAGCTCTTTTCTTGAAGTTTCCCGGGACCCGCCAAGAAGGAAGGAAGGAAGAAAGGAAGGAAGGAAGGAGGGATCCCCGCACCACCAAACCACAAACAGTCTGATTCGTTTATCCTGCTCGCTTGAAGTTAGCGCAGCGTGTGAGTGTATAATAGGTATGACTGATTTGATTATAGGTTTCACTCTCCCAGCTATTGTCGTCAGCTCACGGTACAGACAGTTACAGACAGCTCCACACTGAATCATATCTTCAACAGAAAATAACATCAGCTGCGGAGCTTTAGGATGAAAATACCAAATGGGGGGTCTGTGCTGTAAATGTTAGGATTTTAAGGAGGAGCTGGGTGAGCTGGGTGGGGTCCTTGACATGAAAAAGTTGGGGGACCCCTGTGCTGCCACAGCCTGATATTTCAATTTTTACTTTAAGAGAGTTGTTGTCACGCTTGCTTGCTCCGGCCCACTCTGATATGCACGCCATGCCTGCAGAAGATGAACTCTTTCCAAAGGAACCAGGCATTCGGCAAAGTTGGAATGTCACCCCTCTGACAGCCCCCCTATCACACACACACACACACACACACCAAACACACTCTTTCTCCTTCAGCACTCCTCCAGCGGATCACTGTCAGATCACTATTTGCATAATTATATGCTCAGCTCAGAAGAGAAAACTAACCCCCAAATTTTACGGGTCAACTAACTGCAACAATCAATGTTTTATCGGGTATACTAAGGGAAAAATGTCTTCAACAATCATGCTGGAGGAACTGTCTTTCTCTCCCTCTCGCCCCCTCTCTATCAATTCAATTCAATTACTTTATTGGCATGACTGCTTATCAGAAACAATATTTCCAAAGCAGTTAAAAAAAAATGTAAATTCACCCCCCAACCTTGCTTGAAAAAAGGACCTCTCTCTCTCTCTCTTTCTCTCCCTCCCGCTCTTTCTCTCAGTACGTGAGCAAATACTTTTTCATCTATTGACTGTGGGGGGAGAATGTCTGGCTTAAGCTTGGAGGTGCATTCAAGATTGTATCCCTTCTTCCCTTCCCCTATTCTGTCCCTCCTTTCTGTGCGCGGCTCTATACTGTGTTTTTCCCCAGCAGAAGAGGTCTTTAATATAAGGCCTGTATACCAGAGCACAGAACCCACTGGCCGGTTTCGTTAGACATCATTACATATTCATTGACTTGCAGAGAAACCATTTAATCCAGTGGAAACAACTCCTCTTCAATCGCCTCTCTGCTTCTCTATTCTAATAAGGACTCGCAGACTGAGACAACACTCGGGGGCCACAGACATCACATTTAGGAGAGAGTGTGACTGGGCTTTATTCTGCAGGGCGACGGAGGTGAAGCTCGGCTGAATGATGTGGGTCTGGGCACAGGTGTTGCACCAAGTGGGAGTCCCCAAAGTGGGGTACAGGGGCCTCTTATGGGTTGTTGTTTTTCTTTTTTTTCTTTTTTTTCTTTTTTTTTTTAAAGGGTCCCAGTAGAAAGATGCAAATATATACTTTAATTTCTATCTGTTTAATGACGCGAATCATTTGATGTGCGATGCATAACTGCAGGAACAAACCATTATGGAGTTCCTGCCATTAAAGAAAAACTTGTGTAATGATACCCCGAGCTGCTCGAGCGCGCACACACACACACACACACATACATACACTGACACACACACACACAGAGTCGCATATTGGATGACCCGCTATTCTCCTGCCTCTGCTCTCACCTGTCTTTGGGGCTGCTGTCAGGAAAAAAAAAAGGACTATCATAACCACAATGTGTGGAAATATGCAAAGTAAGTCAGCTATCCCAGCAAAAACTGCAATTCCCCAGGTTATTATAAGAAAAGCAGGGCTTGTAAAGAGGTGAAAAATGCCTTTAGAGTCCAAAAATCACCAAGAAACACAACTAGGCTGAAGTCCCAGTAGGAATATAATACGAATATTAGCGGAATATTCTCGTGGTTATTCGTTGGTATTTTCTTTTCTCGGCTTTGCTGTCTAATACTTCTAAGTAGCCACTACATCAGCAGCATGGGCTAATGTGTGTGTGGTGCGTGCTTGAGGATCCTGGCATATAATACTCCGATTGTGGGACAGCTGTTGGCAGAGCCGTTTTACGGTGTTCAGTCCATTTGGCTTTAATAGCAGCTTTCAGGCGGACCGCTACTCTATCCCCTCACCGCCCCCTCAATTACACCTCCTCTGATACTCTGCTGGCCTAAAGACTCCTGCAGTAAAAAACACCCTCTGAAATGCAATACATTTGAAGAATGGGCTCTGACTTTTAAGATTTGGGGCTATACTCTGATGATTTCAGGGAAGCAATGCTAGGCGAGCGGTGATGAAGGAGGGAGGAAAGGAAGTATAACACAGCTCGTTGGCCTAGTTTAACAGGCCACCGACGACTTACTGGGGAAAATTGGTCATTTTTGTCTTGATGAATGGCAGTCAGGATGAAGGGGCTTTAAGGTAGGGCCTGTGATCGGGGCCTTTCTATTGCAGTAAAGTGCGACTGGATCTCTGAAAACTTGAGACCAGTAAAGTCTGTTATTTAGCACTTTGCAATTTGTCAAATTCAAACATCATACTGACAAATGCCAATTTCAGTTTAACACTTACGTGTGTCCGTGTGTGTTCTTTGTCTTTGTCAAAAAAAAAAACATGAACACTTATCAAACAACAACAAGAAACTTTTATTGTCTCGTGTAATACTGTGTGTCTCACATTATTTCTTCATAATATACACGGACAAAGTTAAACGAAGCGTAAATTTACTGGCTCCAGACCCCAGACTCACATCTGAACTTAAGTTATTATATTTTATTATTTATTTTCTAACGAGTTGTCTACAAGGCCTTTGAGTTTTTTCCTCTTTGATTTAAATACAAACAGTGTTAAAGCTGTAACAGAGGATCATAATTTATAAGAACTAAAAAAATGCACATTAACTTTCCATATAAGTGTGCTTAATTGATATTTGCACTTATATTTACAATGTTATTAATCCAACACATCGCACTGAAATGTTATAATAAATTTAACAGCATATTGCAGAATCTACTTCGGACATTATATGCCATATTTTAAAATCTAAATGCATTATATAAAACTTTTGTGTATCGTTTACGTCAACAGGAAACAAACAAAATTAATTTCTTTAAAACGAAAATTCAACACTTACATTTAACGATTTTATAACCTTCTGAATAACCAGTTCTCACAAATAATGCACGTGAGCAATATTTAAATTGACGTGATTAAAAACAAATGTGCAATAAAAATATAAATCGAAAAAGGAAGTGGCTGTCGTTTAGATAATGCAAAAGATAATTCTTATCGAAATTATAAGACGCATTCTTTGTGGATTTATTTTTTTTTATAACGTTCTTCAAGTTTATTCAGAGTTTCTCTGAAAAAGAGAAGAGAAATTTTCATCGGAAAGAGGCTCATTGTCCATTTTGTAAGAAAAATAGAGATCAATCCTCCTTATGAAGCATTTTATTAGTACTAACAACAACTCGAGAAGTTTATTGTCATCCACGAGCAAAAAATAATTGCATAGTCTTATTTTAAGCGACTATAAAAAATCGAAGGAGGTCGACTGTTTATGAAACAATATTTTCTTGCACTTAAAGCAACGAAATAATGAGGTATTTCCACAAATCCTTCAAGTATAATCCTCCCAAAATCAATATCGCATTGGAGGGAGTTGGTGAGATATCGATTAGTTGGCAGTTAGAGAAAAGGCCTTGACTTGCACTGCAAAACTATACAACCTTTTAACGAATCACCAGCCACGTATTTACTCTTAATTTATTTTTCAAATAAACGTAAGAAAAATGCACTAGACATTTGATAGAGCGTCAGATGAGTCAAAATTACCTGTTTAATTTCTGCCTTTTCATTAAAAATTATGTTTTGTGATATATTAAAAAAGTGTAAAATAAGTGAAATAATTCCAAGGGCATCAGGGAAATGTGGTTGATTCAAATTTCTTTCAAAAGCTGCTTTGAAGTAAAATATCTTTCCTGTAAAACTGCTTACACTCTCAGATATACAAACGTTTCAAAAAGAGTTTAATATAGTGGAAAAGTTGTGTTAAAACAACTGTTTTTGCAGTGCAACTCCTGCACTTAACACCCACCGTCTTCTCTCTTTTGGGTTTAAAATCTCTGGTAAGGAAAAAGGAAAAAAAAAAGTGTGCAATGCGATATTAAACCACACATTATAGATGAGTTTCATCATGTGGACGCAGCCCTCCGAGGATAAACAGTGCGGTGCGTGCGGTAAGAATAAGATCCAAGTTATTATTACTGAGGGAGCGGCCTTTCACTGGCAGCACCCTGCATCCTCATTACATCCACCCCAAAAAGAGATGAAGGGCTAAATGAAGTTATTGCCATCCAATGAACTCAAATTAGCCGGGCCACACCATGACAGACAGCTCGGATGGAGGGAAGGGGGTGGGGGTTGGGTGGGAGCGGGCTTGAAGGAATATAGGTGGTGGGATTGGCAGGTGTGTGTTTTGATGTGCATTTCATGGTTTTGCAAGGCCCCTTAAGTGAAGTTGGGTTCATTTTGAATCTCCGTGGTTAAGCGAGTTAATATACTTGTGTTATTAAAGGGCCTGCAGTCACCTTGCAGACTGCTCCGTGATGCCTCACCCTTCCCTCCCATCCCATCCCGACGGCTTACACTTTGTTCCCATCTATTCCAATTCTTTATCAGCCATTCAAATATAACGTTTCTCTCACACACTCTCTCTCTCCCTCTCTCTCTCTCTCTTTCCCCACCCGTCCACAATCTCTCCATCCGGTTGAATAGCTTCCTTTCTTGTCGCTAAGGTCCTCATTGTGTTAGCTACCTGAGTCAGCAGGGAGGATGAAAAGAGGAGAGTTTGACGGGGGAAGGACGGGAGGAAGGGGTAGTTTTGACATGCAGAGAGGGAGACAGAGGCGATGATAGGCGAGCGGGGCCCTGTGAGGAGTTGAGTGAATTTACCTGTTTCTCCGGTGGCGAGCTGTGTGTACTGGTGTGTGTGTGTGTGTGTGTGTGTGCTTGATAGTGTGTGTGAAGTTCACAACACAGCGGCCAACTCTACTTTATTGCTGTTTATCCCTGCAGCAAAAGCTGTCAGGCGGTGACAGATTGGCAGCCTCTCTAATCAGTGCCCTCTTCCCTTCTCTCTGAGATCCCCCTAAACTCATCCACTGCTGATCTGTCACAAATGGATTGTTACTAATGGTATTTATTCTTGGCTGATATATAAAATGCACGTATGGATAAAGTGAAACTTTTCATTTTTACCATTCGAATAAAGTCGATATACCAATTACGTTTCGTTATATATTTTTTTATTGAGTATGTGAACATCTTTTAATATTAATAAAAATTGAAAAGAAATAAACTGAGCAGCTCTGACGTAAATATTAAGTGTTTTTGATGTTTCGATCTTAAACCAAATCTATCAATTTCAGCTTAAACAGGGGGATTGTTTTTTTTCCTCCTTTTCTTTCTTTTCTTTCTTTTCTTTTGAATAATAGCTCCTTTAGTCTGATTAGAAATTAAAAAACCTATCCAATTAAAACTCAAATATTTCCATGTTCAGCAGAATCTGTAACAGATTAAATTCATCTCGTCTCAGGCAACTGTAGCGCAAGAGAAAAAAAAATAAGTTCATAATGACACCGTGTTTGATCTGAAAATTGCAAATAAAGTACTTTTTTTTGCATTTTATGGATCAAAAAGATCCATAAAATATCACATTCTTTGATCTTTTCGAGATGAAAAGCACATTGTTTGTGCTGGGCTACTGACCATGCAACCTTTTCATCCACAACCATATTTCATATAAATATTTATAGCATTATAATAACACTTCAATACCAATTATCCAAAAAGAAATGCTGTTGCCTAAACTTTCGACCTCCTATAAAAGTATGTCCATAGATTTTTATTATAAACCAAGATGTCTGTGCATATATGTGTGTGGCTCTGTGTGTGCGTGTGTGTGTGTGTTAAGGGGGACTTGATATTCGTCATACAGATGAATAAAGACTATCAAATCGGCCAGCGCACAAGAATTTGAAGAACTGAAAAATATATATAAATATATATATATAAAAGCACGACATCCAACCCGAACTGCAGTTTCATGTCGAGCCCGCAGAATAACAGCAGACCCAAAGCTATATTTCACTTAGAGCCTTCAATGGGATTGGTGCTTATCTCGCCAACACAGCGCTGCTGACCTGTAGGCAGCCGCATCAGAGGTGTGTGTTTGTGTTGAGGTGTTGACCTGTCAGGGGGGACTTGTTAGGACTTTAACTCCGACTGCTGGCGGTCTCTAGACATCCGGGGGTGGCATCGATTTGAAACTTGTCCTGTCTAATTTGATGATAACATCCAGCCTGGCCCGCCGCAGCACCATGGACAGCGCACTGTCTTGACCTTGCCTTGCTATCAAATTACCCCCGTCTGGGCCACGGTGGGAGCCCAGCACCAAGTTTACTATAGGCTGAGAGAGGGAAAGAAAGAGAGAGAGAGAGAGAGGAAAAGAGAGAAGCAGAGAGAGAGAGAGAGATTTGCTTCATTCACCAAAGACAAATCTTCTGTGAAGCCACTGCTTACACTCTGTAATACTGTGGTAAATCAAGAAGAGGTTGGCGGTTTACATTGGCTGTTGCGCCAACCGCCTATGTAAACAATACTCAGTAACATTTACACAAAGACTCTATTTGATGTTTTTTTCGCCCGTCCCTGCGTGTCTTCCCTCAGTTTAATACCACCTATCAACTTCAACTCGATTCTGTGAACTGGGTTTAAAAAACTGACCATATTTAGCCTGGTGATGCAAGATTTTAAGGACACACGGTCACCTGAATCCTTAAAATAAAGATGTTTCATCAGTGCAGGAAGTATTCAGATCCTTTATTTGTACTGCAATGTATTCCAGAAGTGAAAGTTCTGCATTGAAAATGAAACTTATGTAAAAGGGAAATGGGTGTTGTAAATAAAACAACTCAAAGTATCAAAAGTGTAACTACTGAAAATTCAGAAAAATGACAACTCTAAGTGCCACTATTAGATATCAAACAAGTGCATTTAATGCATTAATGTGTAAAAAGCATTTTACTGTTGCAGCTAGTTGAGGTGGAGCCCATTTTTAACTGGTAAACTATTGGGAAGTTAATTTTATAAACTTATTCAGTTTTGTATTTATAGTAATCTTTCAAATAACTAAAGCTTTGGAATAAATGTAGTGGAGTAAAAAGTAAATCATTTCCTGTAGTTACATCTCACCACTGCTGCTTTTCTAATGAACATATTGAAAGAATGAGTTGAGTTGAGTAAAGTATGTTTAAGGAACATTCAGAACATGTTTTGCAGGTTGGAGGTTGCAAAATCTGACATTTGTGAAGCAGATTGAAAGACTTCATCCTCTTAACAAGTCATCTCTCTCTCTCACGTGAGCTGCAGAGGAACTAACAGTTCTTCATGCACCAGCCAGGCTCCAAGTCAAACCCAACAGAATACGTACAGTATGTGGACGCCTGGTGAATGTACTTGCGCACCAGTGCATGTAAATAGATGCCAGGCAATAAGAGAAAACAAGCAATTTATATTTTGCAAATCTTCTCAGAGTAGTTACATCCTATCAGCTGGTGCACATACTGCGGTAACAAGTTGATTTGGGAACCAGAACGTCTAAAGTTTGAGAGAGAGCCCAAGGCGCTGACGGGAGGAGGATTTACTGGTGGAGAAAGAGAGAGAAAGAGAGAAAGAGGGAGAGAGAGAGAGGCTGTTTGATGGAGCTCTACAGCTTTGAGACAGCTTGTTAATTAAAACCCCAAGAGATGAGGCTCTGCAGCCACCGTCCATATCAGAGCACTGCTAACTATACTGACAGCAAGTTACTTAACAAGCGAGCGCCTCAATCCTATACCGTTTTATCACAGGCAAGCAGTGAGATATTTTAATTCGTTAAAATCCCACTGTGGCGCTGAAATATCTTGTTTTCTACTTAGGAAATTATGACAAACCTTCGTATTCTCTGTCATTCCGGGGATAGAGCCCAAATGGCTGCTTATGCTTCAAAATCCACACACCAGCTTAAATGTGGCAAATTCGATTAAAGAAGGAAAGAAAGAAACGTCACAAAAAAATGAGTGAATTAGTCTAGACATAGGTTGGGTGGTATTAAATTCTTAGCTTTATATTCAGACATTGGAATTATTTCCCCCCCAAAAAAGAAAAAAAAAAATCAAAGTAGCCTGAGATTGCAGGGAGGCAGAGAGGCCTGAGTGCAGATACAAAGAGGCGACATTAAGTCAAAACAAAGAGGCCACTGTGTGTTTTTTTGGTGGATGCGTTTTCTGATCACTTTCAATCGAGGTCATCATACGCTTTGTCCCCATGCATTATTCCACCTTAATTGAACCCGCAACCCGCCCCTTGCCTGCGGGATCTCCGAGCAATTTCAATTCTATATGCATGCGTGAGATGATGGCTTGTTAAGTCGAGGAAAACAAATACCAAGAGAGCCTTACTCAAACACTCAAAATGTATGACGGGCCCGGGCCCATTGTTCAAAAAATAATTGAAACGCTGCTTCCTCGCTCGCTAATAACGTGTTAGCCAAGTGTAGGCCAGCTCATGTAAATAGCAGTAAGAGAAGACGTGGGTTTGGAAGGAATGAAGTGAAGCCTGACTGGTTTTTTTTTTTTTTTTGCGTCTTCTGGGGGCTGCAGGTGGAGGAGCCCCGTATACATAAGCGAACCTGCTGTGCCACACCACCCAGGATCCAACGGGGGAGTGTGAACGCGTGTGTGTGTGTTTGAGGGGGTGTTTATAACAAATGGATAATTCGGCTCAATCAACAATAAAATCTTGCCTGTGGTGAAATTGTTCTGTAAACTGAAAGGGTCCCGTTAAAATGCCGCAACTTTCGTGTCTATAAGTTTGTTGTTTGTTCGTGAAGCCCACCCACTCCTCATCAATCCATCTCGTGACAGTCTCAGGCACTGCCTTCATACTGTATAAGAATAAAAGTTCCTGAGCACCTCAGCTAATGAAATATAAAAAGCACTATTCTCTTTTCATCACGATTAACTAAACAATATATATATATATAGATTATGTACTGACATACTCGAAAAATAATCAACTTTTAATCCTCATATATTAATTTAATTTGTTTTAAATTATAATAGTTAAAGGAGTATTCACTTGTATTTTAGATGTCTTCACACGAGAAAAAGATGAAGCAACAGTGAGGAAAAAAGCCAAAGCCACCATTCACAGCCCACATGGGCTGCACTTGCACTGTTTATCTTCAGCCACATAAGAGCAAGTCTATTTGCTGGACCTGTTCAGTGATGAACTTGCAAATTAAAAAAAAATGTTTACTGTAAAAAAAAATACATTTGGTGTTTATTTTAACACACAACTGCACAGCTAACTACTGCCATACACTGAAAAACATTTTAATCCTCATAAAAAGATCAATCTTTGCACTTTTGTGCCCTCAAACCACAGCTTTAAATAACATAAGAAAGACTGATATCCGTGTTGTTTCATATAACATCATGTGGGTCTGAGTCAACGGAAAAGGAGAGTAAACTCGATTTGAAAATAAAAACGTTTGCAGGGTTCACTTTTCATTGTCGAAGTGGCTCTTTCCAAATGCGTGTAAAGTGCGTGTTTCTTTGTCATTGACGGCCGTGTTAAGGCCCCTGCACCTGATCTGTTTGTGGCTGGTCTGGGGCCACGGCGCTTTTTAAGACAGCTGTAAAAGGCTCTCCAAGTCTCCAACACATTCATCAACGTCAGACACTGACAAGCCGCTATTTAGTGAAAGTGTAACTGCAGCAGTATATCTTAGAGCAGAGTGGGCCACTCAGCAAACAATACAATGGACTTTTTCCCCCTTGGTTGCAACCAATCTAAAACAGATTAAAAAGTCGGACAGATGATCGTTGGATTGTTAAAAAAACAAAAAAATGGCAAAATTATATAAAAACACATTTATTTTCTTTAATTTTCTTTATATTATAACGTGAATAAAAGGCTTTGTTTTGAATCACTACACCTAAAGCAGCCTTTCTAATAATCTAGCAAACCGTTTAAAAATATTTACTGCAAAATCAAAATGTTGCTGGAAATTTCTGCTCGACTATTGATTTTGCAGTCAAACTTAATCCTCTGCTGCATCGTCGTATTTAATGTGCTTGTCTTTGCTTAAATTAATAAGACATAATTTATTTGAAAGTGGATGATTAGTCCTTTTATTCATTCGAACTTAATTTAATTTTAAAATTTTGTGTATATGTTCTGCAACGTTACATTGCCTGAACAAACAATTAATTATCTAAAGCTCAAATATTACGCGATAGTGTGCATTGCTATCAGTTTGCATTAAAATTAAATGCATTGCTAATCGCTGGTTTTAATCGATGTGATTCCGCAGCTTAACAAAACAAACAAAAAATGTCAGAAGACATAGAATAATGCAATTATAAAACTCCCCCACTATTCACAGCGGTGGAGTCGTTTGCAGCTGTTGAAATTCCTGGTTATAAAATGGCTTTGGAAAAGCTGCTGTGTGCTGTGCTGTGCGGTGGACTGTGAGCTGGGAGCAGAGCTGAGGAGAGAGAAAGGGTATGAGGCGGTTCTTGTGTCAGAGGGGTCCCACAACGCAGAGCGCCATCTAGCAAACAAAGGTAGAAACAATAATAGCATGGAGGGGTTTGAGACAGAGAGGCTGTCTTTACGCAGACGGCACACAGGGGCGCAGAGGGACGCCACAACAAAGCGCCGCGGTTTAGCGCTCTCAAACACTAAAAAAAAAAAAAAAACTTTGCATCGTGCGTGTCATAGCGCGATCCCAGCCCTGCCGTGCATGCTCTGCGAGCTTACCATTTGTACAAGATTAATACGTTTTTCCAGCAGAATCGATTTATTACTGTAACGTCTGCTGCTTCTTCTTCTTCTTTTTTTTTTTCGCCACCGGATCAAATTTTAATGAGCATCCGAGGAGAAGCTGATCAGTGGTCAAGCTGAAAATGGGAGAACTTTTAATGTCAAAGTGGGTGAGGGAGGGGAAGGGCGGCAGGTGACTCCTACACTTGACAAAATCAATCGATACTATCACTTTCAAGCTCCATCACAGCGTTTTTACTGGGGGTGTGTATGTGTACCACAAGCAAACAATACATCTAACACGTCCAGAGCATTGTTGATTTATATATATATATATAAATATATATATATATATAGACTATATAAAGACAGACCGAAGTCGTCTTTTCTGTAACGTCATTGCTGGTAATGATGGTGCAATAACAGCAATAACAGTTATAGCCACGTACAGTACACAAGCACATAAGCAGTAATAATGATGAGTAATAATGATAACAGTGGTGAAAGCTGGATCGCGAGGAGGGACACGAGCACTATTAGTGCAGCAATCAATGCAGAGCAATATATCTAAAACGATCGAGCATCACTGAGCTTCTCTCAACCGGCGGATTCCTCTTGTTATTGTTCATCTTAGTCCACTTTTATTACCCAACAGGTTAAAAATCTTGCATAGTGTGTTAATTTCACACATGGCGCTGTGACTCAAAAGATTATATGATTCTAGATAAATTAATTAGTGCATCCACTGAAGCAAAATGGACTGATGAATAATATATTTTTTGCAGCTTTTTAAGATTTGCGAAGTAACATAAATCTAAATCTACAATTTTGACATATCACTTAAACATGATACTGAGGTGTAATAATACTAAAGACAACATGTGAGTGATTAGTCGGTTTTTGCAGTGATATATGAACCGAGGTGTCAGGGGCAAAATTTCTCATATTCGTTATCTTGTCATTCACCCCTCGACAACCAGCAATTGGTGACAATTTTCGCTTGGTTGAGGCTTCCAATAATCCCCCACTGCCTCCACACTGAAAATAAAGTTTACACTGCATGGGCACACTCATAACTAGGCCACTTATGTGGTTTAAGAAATAATTATAATGGAATTGTGAGTCCTTCCACTGCAATGTACCTCACCTAATTTTATTATATATACATAATGATAAAGTGATACGTGTGTGTGAGTGTGTGTATGTGTGTGTGTGTGTGTGTGTGTGTGTGTGTGTGTGTGTGTGTGTGTGTGTGTGTGTGTGTGT